>CM039510.1:18116674-18199876 GCA_022432975.1 Begonia masoniana
GCGTGACACGTTCAATATCTTAAAGTAACAACAATAACGTGTACATCACAGACGGTACGCGAAACTATAAACCCCATAAAACCTAGCTACCCAACCAGTACAATTAAACTACGCATCACAAAAATGAGGTTGACTGTTACTGACTTGTGGTGAGAAGCTAAGTTATCCATTTCCACCTTCAAGGTTTAACGTGAAGTTTGAGAACACATTTCTAATGCCCAATACCCTTCATGGACGCGTATTTAACTATAATGCATCTTATGAAGTATGGAGAAGTTCACTTCAATCGATTTTGTGTTCAAAGGAACTAAACATAGTAACAATAATTTGCCTGTTCGACACGGTTAGTCGCCGACGTGTCGCCGAGTGGCGCCGGCGTGTGGTTTCTGGGCGGTCCCAGGTCACTCGACTGGTGGCTGAGTCCCTCGGGTGTTGGGCCGAGTAACTCAGCCCACGCGAGTGCTCGGCCCCGGGTTGGGGTGGGCCTGGGCGACTTGGGCCCCGGGTTTGGTTTGGCCCAGCGGGGCCCAGCCCTAGGTCTTCTTGGCAAGTTTGACCCAGCCCACAGGCTTGGGCAACCCACCAGCCCAATATGGGTCCGAACCCCCTTGGTCCTACCCGATTCGCGTTTGGGCCTGGTCTGTTCGGCCAGTGGAATGGGTTTGGTTCGGTCAACCGTCCGACCCAGACCAACCCGAACCGGTCTAACCCTAATCAGGCCGACTGGAAACCATACCAATCCGAACCGATCCAACCCACAAGGCCCACCCAACGTCTAAAACCTAACCGGTCTGGTTTATCAAAGTCACGGTTTACCGTTTACTTTGATGGTTGACTTTGATCATTGAATTTTACTTTTTTGACCAATATCCACTCGGCCATTTTTAAGCCCGTTTTCGCCCGAATCGTATTTCTATTCGGTTCTGGACCGATTGGACCTTAACGGGGTTCCTTCCTTGTGTTTCTCTCCGATTCAAGGATGTTGGATTTGGAAATCATGTCCTGGAAGCCACTTTACCGAAGATAGAGGACTCGCCGCAGTGGTATGGGTTGATCTACTTACTACGTTTATACCTAATGCCATGGCACTATCTTATTTTTGGTGGATCACTACTAGTATTAGGGTTTTTCGGCTTTTACTGGCACTCATTTTTTATTAATGGTGGCACGTATACTTTACATTGATTTACTCTGCCGTTAATTTCGAGGGCATGTTTTAACTTGCCTTTACCGCCTAAGTATGTGAGATGTCCCTGATATTATCATAATTTGGCATGTAGTTGGTTTTTATAACTGCATTTGTATTCTGCATGGCTTTGGTTTTCCTGCTGTGCCATTGGAGTTGATACTGGAGATAACCGTCTGGCACTCTTAGCTGGGTCCTTATGCTAGGAGTATCAGGGGGTTTTTTGCCCAGTTGTTTGTGGTACTACCCACACTTGTGTGGATAGATACGCCCCCTTAGAATAGCTTGAAATGTAGGGTACGCCCCCTTAGAATAGGCAGAATGTAGTGTACGACCCCTAAGAAAATAGGCGGAATGGCTTCGGAGGTATGCTCTCCCAGTTCCCACTGGCCAGTGTCTGTTCGTTGCTACCCCCGTATTGTTAATTCCACCTTGGACCCCTTGGGCTCAGGGGTTTGAGTGGTTCGTCCCTCCTGGTGTGCCCTAGCGCGTGTCTCGTGGCCCATGGCGAGTGGTTTCATCGCCTAGTGGTGACCTTTTCTCTTCTCCCTATGAGCCCTGCGGTGTTTATCAAGTCCTTCTGTGTTCGGGTGGTTCGGATGATCCGTGAGGTGGGGGACCCTCTCTTTTTCACTGGAACCTAGATCTCTATTTTTATGATAGCCGGTTGATGGGTTGGCCTATTTTCACTATAATATATTTATTTTATCGTATCCCCATTTAACCGTTTTAATGGATAAGAAGAGAATGAAATCCATTGAATTGGTTTTGGATTTTTTAAAACGTGCATTGATTTGATTAATATGCAGCGTCTCCTTGAGTGGTAGGTATAAATCCCAACTGATTTTGTCACCACCCCATCGCCGGTCCCCTCCCCCTGTAGCAGGTGAAGGAAGGAAGCTAGGAAGTGCGCTCTGTCGTGTTATTTTCCTTAGGTTCACACGTTTTATTTTCCTCAGGATTTTGTTATGTAAAGCATTCGGATTGTACTTTAATTTTTGGCATGTAATTATTCTCATTTATCTTTATTTCTACGATTTTTTGTACGTCTCCTTTATTTGTTTCTCGACGGGTCCTGATCAGTGCTAATCGTATTTCCGATTAGCCTTATTTTCGGCGTTGGATCTTTCCGAGGTTTATCGTTAACCATGGCGTTTCTGTTAGGCCCCCTCTCGGGTTTGTGAACAGGTCTTCTTCAAGACATCCGACTTTGGTCCGTTTTAGCGAGTATGGAGTTCTTCATTTCTCTCATCTGCCTTTGTCGTTTGCAGCGGTGGAGTTTCTTCCATTTCACTCATCCGGCCTTTGGTCGTTTAGCGAGCGGTGATTGCTTGCCATTTTCTCCTCATCCCCTTTGTCGTTTAGCGAGCGGGTGAGTTCTTCATTTCCCCTCTTCCGCCTTTGTCGTTGAAGCGAGCGTGGAGTTCTTCATTCCACTCCTCCCCTTTGTCGTTTGACGACGGTGGAGTTCTTCATTTCTCTCATCCGCCTTTGTCCGTTTAGTGAGCTTGGAGTTTCGTCATTTCACTCATCCGCCTTTGTCGTTTAGTGACCGTTGACTTCTTCATTTCTCCTCACGCCTTTTTCTGTTTAGTGGACCTTTGGACTTTGCTTCATTGCACTTCACTCATCCACCTTGTCGGTTAGTGACCGTTGGACTTAGGCATTTGAAACAGATTCCTAAAGGTTATACTATTTAGGTCCTATACACTTAATCATATGCCTAGATACTAAAATACCCTTTCCATAGATATTTCCAATAGATTAAATCCTGCTAAATCAGTGTTTCCTTTTTAACATAATCGAATTACTAATTACATTTAAATACTCATCAAAAACTTAGTAGTAGACTTAAACACTACATTAATTCGACAACTTTCCCCCTTGGTTTTTGATGATGATAAGCCTATGAGTATAAATTGGTTAAATTTATTCCCCCAAATCTTAGCTCCGCCCCATAAACTTAGTTCCCCCATAGCAATGCCTATATTCCAGAAACAAACACGGAGCATACCAGAGTTTCAAAAACATGCAGAATATCCATATTTCAGATTTCCAAAATATGCATACACAATCTAGTAACTAACGAGTTTCACATGCAAGCCTCTCAACTCAAATATATTCTCCCTCATTGACATATCAAAACAATCAGAGAGAGAGACAGAGCATAAGCGATGCAGTCAACAAAAGAATATCATAGTACCAGAACAGGTACTCACATTAGAGTACCAAATGATGAATACAAAAAACATTGTAGTTTTTGAAAAAATTATCTCCTATTTACAGAATCTAAAACTTGCTCTTCCAAAAAAGCATGAATGATCCACCTAGTCCACTTCAAGTTGCGGAGAGAGTGAGTACCCATCCCACTAGTTCTTGCGAGGGATCAAACTCTGAGGAAGTGGGCTTGTATAGACTACCAAGATCCAACATGGATAGGAGGTGGAGATTAGGCTGGACAGACTTGCCAAGTCCACACAAGTATGGTTGATCCAGAAGAGTAGCATTAGATGTGGCTCGACAGGGGTTCCATCAGAACAACTTCCATTGGACTGGCTGGCACAGGTGGAAGACTCAACGAATAGAGAACCACTAGAGTAGGAAATTGAATTCGGTCGCCCCCCCCTCCTAAGATCTAAAGGCGTTTAAACAAGAAAAGTCTTCATAGAGACCCTTAAGATCTCAAAGTGGGAGTATGAGGTCTTCTGAAAAAGCCTCCGGGAAGAAGAGGTCTAGATTGTCCCGTAGAAAGCGCTCAAATTGAGCTTGAGCATGGATATTCAGGGCACATTTTCCTTATGTCTTCCTTTCTTAGACGCAATCTGACCTGTATCCAATGCGTGCCCATGTCCAATTTGATTCTGGCTCATTTGTTTTTTTATCCATTTGCTCCTTTAACAAACTGATTGCAGTACCTAGTGCTAGGCTTGGAACTGCCGAAGCTTTACTGAGCCTCACTGAGGAAAATCTTCGTGATAAAGTTAGGAGTGCAGGAGGGAGTGACTGAGGGGGATTGGTGAGGAGACTTGGAACCCTGGTGGCGGCTGTTATAGCAAGTTTGGACAGGTTGGACAATGAGATGGCACTGGTATGTAGGAATGTGGTTTCGACTGATGAGAAGGTTGGACTGTGGAGAAGGTTGGGCTGGTGGAGGCTAGCAGTCAACACAAGGTGTATGGAGGGGACGAGTATTCCTCTGGATTAGAAGGGGCTACAGAGGGTAGAGTGGAATGAGCTCACTTATGTAGAGTGTGAGAGAGGAGGAGAGGCAGACTAGGAATAAATGGGGCTGCCATTGCCGCTCAATGGATGAGCTAGAGTAGGATCAATTGGGGGCCTTGTCCTGGTGGAGAAGTGAAAGCGAGAGACCAGAGATGAGAGAAAATATCAATCAGGGATGCTCTGATCACCACCTCCTTCTTGCATTGATGACTCTTCGATTTCCAAATCATTCCTTTTGCCTTTCTGACACTGCATACCTTAGCATCCCCTTTGCTTGGACCTGATCCAAGATAAATCCCTTGCCGTGTCCGCTATTCCCTCCTTGCAAAGTAGATTTAGAATATAACTCGGTGAGGAGGGAAGGGATGTTTGAGACAGGAGGATCCTCATCCTTCCTGGGAAATTCACCTCACTTCTGAAAGATCTTCGCTGAGAAGGGTTGATAGGGTAAAGATTTAGGCCCTGAAGAAACACTCGGATCATCCGTCTCATAATAATGTATCTATATCAACCGGGTCTTTTTGGATAGAAGGCAAAAAGAATAACAAATTACATGCTTCTATATCAATCATATACCACCCTTAAGGATCCATTATAACAAATCATCTGTGGAGAAAGACGGCTCTAATATATAAATGTCTGCTCGTTAAATGAATATGGGAATATTTTGGCGTGGTTCAAGAGCAATCTTTCAAAAATTTTCGCCATCAGATGCTAAAGTAAATGGTGATTTCGTGCCCTGTTTTATAAATTTTGGGATGTTGTGATCGAGATGGGGACCTCCCCAGAAGCTATTTATAGATTGGGAGTTAGAACTAGGTGTGTTTCCCTACACATAGCTCGTAACTGTAGACTGATCAGAAGGATATACAAAGATTGGCGTAAAACATTCTAATGGCATTAGGGTAAAAGAAGGATTCAACATCAAACAATCCTATTAAACCAATGTCAGTCAAGGGTGCTACTATATTTAGGGCAACTAACTCGTCTGGATTAATACCACGACTTGGAATCAATTTCTTATCCTTAAAGTCGTCGTGATACCTGGCTTCAGCGGCCTCAGAGAGGAAATAGAGAGCGACGGCCAACTATTCGCTCGAGGGAATTTCTCGTGGCGGACGAGGAGTGGTTTTTGCTTTCTTTTTCGCTGGTTCAGCAACTGCTCTAAATGATGAAGCTAGATGATCCATTGGAAAGATTCTGTGAAGAAAAACTAGAGAGAAATGGTTGAAGGCAGAGATTTTCTGAGAGGGCGCGAAAGATGAAGCGTTTCTGAGAAGAACCTAAGTTTAAAAAAGAATAGAACTACGCCCGACGTGATGAAGTCGCACGTGTAACAATGATATCACCCGATGGGTGACAAGTGTCAGCAGAATAGAAAAAGCATCATCCGTTGCATAGACATCATCCGGTCACTGAGAAAACATATCATCGGTTATCTATAAAACTGACCACACTATCACAGGAAAGATTTCCAACAGAAGAAACTTAGCTTTTCTCAAACCGAATGAGACCTAATCTTATTCTTATATTATTGAAGGTCTTTTCATCCAATGATTTTGTAAAGATGTCGGCCAATTGATATACAGAATTTGCAAACTCTAAGGAGATATCACCTCTTAGAACATGCTCTCTTATGAAGTGATTTCTGACATTAATATGCTTGGTTCTAGAATGCTGAATAGGATTTTAGAAATGTTGATAGCACTTGTGTTATCACACCGAATAGGAATCCTATCATAAAACAGATTATAATCTATCAAAGTCTGCTTCATCCAAATCATTTGTGCACAGTAACTGCCTGCAGCAATATATTCACTCTCAGTAGTTGATAATGCAACAGAATTCTGTTTCTTAGAATACCAGGAGACTAAAGATTCACCAAGGAACTGACATGTTCCACTGGTGCTTTTCCTATCAACTAGACTACCAGCATAGTCAGAATCTGAATATCCAATCAGATCAAAGGTAGTGCCCTTAGGATACCATAATCCAAGATCACAAGTTCCACTTAAATATTTAAATATCCTCTTGACTGCATTTAAGTGGGATTATTTAGGGGCAGCTTGGAATCTAGCACACAGACAAACACTAAAGAGTATATCTGGCCTACTTACAGTCAGATATAACAATGAACCAATCATACCACGATATTTCTTAATATCAACACTAATTCCTTTTTCATCTTTATCCAATTTAATTGTGGTACTCATGGGAGTCTTTGAAAACTTAGGAGATTCTAATCCAAATTTCTTAAGAAGTTCCTTAATGTACTTTTCTTGACAGAAGAAAATTCCATCAGGAGATTGACTGATCTGAAATCCTAAGAAGAATTTTAACTCCCCCATCATACTCATCTCAAATTCACTTTGCATGAGGGAGGAAAATTCATTACACATGTTGACATTAGTTGATCCAAAAATAATGTCATCGACATAAATTATAACAAGCAAAATGTCTTTATCCTTTTGCATGGTAAATAGAGTTGAGTCAGTATTTCCCTTTTTGAAATTCCTTTCCTCAAGGAAATTCTTCAATCTATCATACCAAGCTCTAGGAGCCTGCTTAAGACCATAAAGAGCTTTCCTTAATTTGTAGACATGGTCGGGTTTATCAAAAGCTTCAAATCCTAAGGGTTGCTCAGCAAAAACTTCTCATTGATGAAACCATTTAAGAATGCACTCTTTACATCCATTTGAAAGAGTGTGAAGTTCTTGTAGCAAGCAAAAGCTAAGAGCATTCTAATTGACTCTAATCTAGCTACAGGAGCAAAAGATTCCTCAAAATCTAGACCCTCTTCTTGAAAGTATCCCTTAGCTACTAGTCTAGCCTTATTTCTGACAACAATCCCATTTTCATCTAATTTATTCTTGAAGACCGATTTAGTTCCAATGATGGGATGATCCTTAGGCCGTGGAACAAGTTCTCATACCTTGCTCCTTTCAAATTGATTTAGCTCCTCTTGCATAGCTAAAATCCAATTTTCATCACCCTCGGCCTCTTCAAACTTCTTAGGCTCTATTTGAGATATAAATGCCACATTAGCACATAGATTCCTAAGAGAGGATCTAGTCTTAACTCCTAAAGAAGGATCACCTAAAATTTCATCTATTGGATGGTTTTTAACATACTTCCAATCTCTAGGAAGAGGAGGATTTTCATCCTTGACAAGATTAATATCTAGAGAAGTAGAAGAAGGTTCCAAAGATTTTTCTACTTGAAGAGAAACACTTGGCTTTTCTAAAGAGAGAGAGTCCATTTTTCTATCCAAAGAATCATTCTCATCCACATTGATTGTGGGCTGGGGGGACTCATCAAAGTTGACATGTACTGATTCTTCTACAACAAGAGTTCTCCTATTGAATACCCTATAGGCCTTACTAGAAAGCGAAAAACCAAGAAAAATTCCAAGATCAGATTTAGAATCGAATTTTCCTAAGTTATCCTTAGTATTTAGAATGAAGCATTTGCTACCAAAGGCTCTAAAATATTTAACAGAAGGAGTTTTTCCATGCCAAAGCTCATAAGGAGTTTTCTCAAGAATAGGTCTTATGGAGACCCGATTGAGTACATAGCATGCTGTAGAGACAGCTTCAGCCCAGAAGTATTTAGGAAGAAAATTCTCATTGAGCATAGTCTAAGCTAGCTCTTGGAGAGACCTATTTTTCCTCTCAATAACACCATTTTGCTGAGGGGTTCTAGGGGAGGAAAAATTGTCCTCAATTCCATGCTTGAGACACAAGAGTTCAAATCTCTCATTTTCAAATTCTCCACCATGATCACTACAAATAGCAACAATGGTAAGCTCCTTTTCATTTGTAACTTTTTTCCTAAAGCTAGAGAAGGTATCAAAAGTCTCATCCTTAGACTTCAGAAAGTATACCCAGGTAAATCTAGAGAAGTCATCTACAATAACAAAGGCATAAAATTTGCCTCCTAAGCTGGCTATATTAGAAGGACCGAAGAGGTCCATGTGAAGAAGTTGGAGCGGTTTAGAAGTAGAAATTGCATTCTTCGATGCAAAGGAACTTTTGATCTGCTTACCCATTTGGCAGGCATCACAAACCTTATCCTTCTCAAAGGATATCTTAGGAATTCCTCTAACTAAATTCTCCTTAGTAATCTTAGCTAAGGTATCCATCCCTACGTGTCATAATCTCCTATGCCAGATCCAACTATCATTTGAAGAATTCACAGCAAAACATTTTTCATCAATGCAAACAACATTATCCAAGTCAATGATATAAATATTTTCTTTCCTATAGCCAGAAAACAGATTTTGTCACTAGATGCATCTTTAATTAAACAAGAGTTTGATTTAAAGATCACCTCATATCCTTTATCACATAACTGGCTAATACTAAGAAAATTATGCTTTAATCCCTCAACTAAAAGCACATTTTCAATAATAGGATTAAAACTATTACCTATATTGCCGATGCCAACAATTTGGCCCTTTTGGTTTCCACCAAAAGTGACACTTCCTTTCTTTTTGTTGACAGCAGCTGTAATACCCGGCTTGTACGGATTTCGAATTTAATATATTATATTGATATAATATATTATATAATGGCATTTTTGTAAATATGTCAAATCAGGTCCGTTTCACGAAAAGAAAACGTCGTTAAGATCCTAACGATTAATAGGAATTTTAAGAAAGTTTTGGGAATTTTCGGAGCTTAAACGCTATATTCCGAATAAAATACGCTTCTCGTAACGTAAAGGACGTTAATAAAAATAGTAAACGAAGTCCGAATTGCGAACGGACAGATTTAATAAATCCCAGATGACGAATAGGAGTTATTGGCAAATATGGAAATTTGGAAAAAGTCAGATTGTTGGACGATTAACGAATCGAACGACGAAACCAATATAATTAAGTGAGAAGGGCCGTTTTAGTAATTTTCAAATCAATTCTAATTAAATAACCTATTTTCTTTCTTTTCCCTCACTTTCTCTCTTTCTCTCTTTTTCTCTCTTTTCTCTCTGGAACGCACGAACAGAGAGGGCTTCCTCTCACGGCCGCCGATCGCCTCTTCCATTTTCGACCTCCGTTCGACCTCCGATCGAACCGATTTCTTCACACTTTCTTCTCCCCTCGTTACTCTCGGTAAGTCTCTATGATTTCGGAGCATTAGTTTTCAATTTCTAGGTCGATTTAACGTTAGGGTTCCGATTAGGATTTCGACAAAAATGCGAATTAGGGCTCGTAATTAATAGGTTAGCCGTAATTAAGTATGTATTGGACGTATTTGACGTTATTGGACAAAAATAAATCGATTTGAGAAAAAGTTAAAAATTGGTAAAATTTCGGGTTTTTGGGAAAAAACTCGTTATTTAAGATTTCGGATTATCGAGCTTTAATTAACGTTCGAAATGCTTTAATTAGCTAAGTTGGGATTTTAGGAAAGTTCTATAGTTAAGGATTTTGTAATTTGGACGTTAATTGCTTAAATAGGTTTAATGGCAAATATCGTGTTTTTCCTCAGACACGCGACTCCCGTGGACAAAGATCGTGATTCAGCGCGCTCCAGGTAAGTTTTCGTGACTTACTTTGACCCAAAGGTCTGCACCATACTCCGTCGTCGTCTCGAGAATACTCGAGGAACTGTTTGTTTTATGTTATTCTGGTTGGGTAGTTGGGTAGTTAGGTTAGTTGTTTATAGGTTCTGCTTTACTGTCATGAATGTATGCACGTTGGTTGTTTACTTTCTGCTTATATGAACTGTTCATGCATCACGATTTTAAAGCACGCATAGAAAAATGAATTTCCGCACAATGTTTTAAAGTAAATGCAAAGTAAAGATGACCCTTCGGTATATAGTTCAAATGACCCTTCGGTATATAGTTCAAATGACCCATCGGTATATAGTTCAAATGACCCTTCGGTATATAGTTCAAATGACCCATCGGTATATAGTTCAAATGACCCATCGGTATATAGTTCAAGTGACCCTTCGGTATACAGTTCATAGGTCACGCGAGATGGGGCTCAGGCACGGCTGTACGTGTTGTAAGCGTGTACCCCCCTCCATTAACCGGAAAGAGTTGTCCGCCCGCTGGACGTGCTCTCCCCGGTTATTGGGCTGAGATCTCGGTGACACCTTCATAGCACAGCAAAGTAAAACAAAGTATAGTAAAGTAAAGAAAACGACGCATGATTTCTGAACTCACACGCATAGCATAGCATGTAGTTGCATTTACGTAGCTTACTGAGATTTCAATATCTCATATGTGTCTGTATGGTGTAGGTGACCTCTACACAGGTGAGGATGAGATCCCTCCACCCAAGGCGTGAGCAGTTGAGGGAGAATGGCCCGTGGGAGTGCGCTGAGCAGTCGAGGCGCGTATGACCTGAGGGGTAGTTATGTATGTATTTGGGGGGATTAATGGTTAATATGAATGTATAGTATATTTAGGTTGTTTGGATCTGGATAGGGATTAGATAATGTTTTGATAATTGTATGTAAAATGTTTTGGTTTTAACTGTTACTGAATGTTTTGAAAACGTTTTGAATGGTTTTAGGTTGATACGGTTATGTTCGATGTTTAGATACATCCACGCAGTTGGACTTCGTAAAGTCTGCCGTAAGTCGGTTGAGTTAGCGCATAAGTCGATTTGGTTTAAAGATGTAAAAATGGTAGGAATGTGAAGTTGGTGCAGGGAAAATCGAAGTTGATGGTCTCTGGAATCGGATTCCAGAGACTTGAAGATTTTATTTTTGCTCTCTGGAGAATTCCAGAGAGTAAGTGTTTGATCGCTGCACAGAGTGTGCAGCGATCGATCTCTGCAGCATGCAGAGATCGATCGCTGCATGCTGCAGGATCGCTGCACTAAGTGCAGCGATCGGTCCCTGCTCTGCAGCAGAGACCGATCGCTGCTGGCTATTCTAGCTGCAGCGATCGATCTCTGCTGCAGCGCAGAGATCGATCGCTGCCTCAGTGCAGCGATCTCTGCTACTTTTGAGGGCAGAATTCTGATTCTGCCCTCCCTTCTTTTAATTGATTTTAAATGTTTTTAATTAAATGTTTTTAAGTTTTATTTAAATAGTTTTAGTTTATGTTTTAAATGATTTACTAAACGGACTTCGATTTCGATTCCGGTTTCGGTTTCGATTTCAATTCTGGTTAACGTCAAGTTTTAAAGTTTATAAAATGTAAAGATAAAAAAAAAAAAAATAATAATATGGGAAATACGGGTACAGTATTTGGGGTGTTACAGCAGCAAACATGGTTGAGTCTCCTGTCATATGCCTTGAGCATCCACTGTCGAGGTACCACTGGTTCTTTCCAGGAGAGCACTCAACCTGCAAAACAGTAATCAATTGGTCTTCTTAGGTACCCAAATTTTTTGGGTCCTAGTGTTAGGTCTGGTTCCCTTAAGAACCCATTGAAGTTTATCACCTGACTTCTTACCTAATTTTAAAGGGCATTCAAATGACTTATGTCCTATCTCATTACATGCATGGCAGGTAGAAGATTTAACAAAAAAATTCTTAAAAACTTTGTTTTTATTAGGCTTGTCATAACCTAATCCTGTTCTGTCAAAATTTGCTCTCTGACTTCCTAATAACATCTTAAATAACTTGGTGCCATTAGTAAATTTCAGAATAATATTATTCAAATCTTCGTTTTTGCTCTTAAGCTCATCAATCTCCTTGACATGCAGATTACACTTCTTAGCATGCGTTTCTACCATGTTTGCATTTTCCTTTTTCACCAAGTTATACTTAGTCTTAAGCATGCCGAATTGTTTAACCAAATCGTTAAATGCATCAACCATATCACCATCATCATCATCAGATTCACTATCATTAGAGGAATGACTAACCTCATCCTTCTTGGCCATGAAGCAGAGATTGGCCACTTCCTCATCTTCTGAAGAAGATGTGTCACCTTCACTGTCATCCCAAGTAGCCTTCATAGCCTTCTTCTTAAACTTCTTGGGATTCTTCTTCGCTTGTGGACAGTCTGCCTTCATGTGACCCGACTTTCCACACCCGAAGCATGTGATTTCCTTCTCCTTGTGAGATTTCTCAACTTTTGGAAATCTCCTTCCTTGCATTCTTTTTCTTTGGAAGAATTTGCTGAACCTCCTTGTAATGAGGGAAATATCCTCATCATCTTCTTCTTCTTCTTCCTCAGATACATCTTGTTTACTGGAGGAGGCTTTCATAGCAATATCTTTTCTTTTTGTAGCCTCTTTTTCCTTGAGATCTTCCTTCTCGTTTGACCTCATTGTGATCTCATGTGTCATGAGGGATCCAATGAGCTCTTCAAGCTTTAGAGCTTTAAGATCCTTAGCTTCCTGAATTGCAGTCACCTTTGGCTGCCAGCTTCTTGGAAGACATCTGAGGATCTTCCTGACCTGTTCTTCACTAGAATAAGATTTACCAAGAGCTTTCAAACCATTAGTTATGTTAGTAAATATTGTAAACATGGAAGAGACAGACTCATCTTTAGGCATAGAGAATAATTCATACTCCTGTATGAGCATATTCAGTTTGCTCTCCTTCACTTGGTTTGTGCCCTCGTGTGTGATCTCTAATAAGTGCCAAATTTCTTGAGCACTTTCACACCCTTGTACCCTATTAAATTCATCTCTATTCAGAGCACAGTACAAAGTGTTTATTGCCTTGGCATTAAGGATCAGATTTCTCTTATCGGACTCAGATAATTCAGTAGAGTCCTTAGAGATACTTTTCCCATCTACAGTTTTCATGGCCTTAAAAGGACCATTCTCTATTATACACCAAGTCTCATAGTCCATGGCTTGAACGAATATTTTCATTCTAGCCTTCCAATAAACATAATCACTACCATCAAAGAAAGGAGGTTTATTTGTAGCTTGACCTTCTACGTGTGTGAAGTTAGTGTTGAATGCCATTGTAAATATATATTTTACAGAGTGTTACAACTTAGACAGTGACAAACCTTGCTCTGATACCAATTGTAGGATCGAGAATGTCTAAGAGGGGGGGTGAATTAGACTTTTAACCTTAATTTAGTAATCTAGATAATTTCTCCCATGTTCTTAAAACTTAAAGGCTAACAGCAGACAAACAAATAAAGTAGAGAGTGAGAGAGAAATTAACACCAGGAGTTTTTACTTGGTTCAGCTCAACCCAGCCTACATCCACGCTTCAAGGTTCACCCCTTGAAGATCCTTAACCTTCTCATCTCGAGAATAAACAGATCAGAATTCTGGGCTCTGATCAACTGTCTTTTACAGATCTGGATTGAACTTGACGGGCGTCAATCCACTGCCTTTCAGGTTTTACAGGTTTGAATGAATGAGTACAACAAACTACAAACTCTCAAATCAAATTCTCAAGTTTAGGAGTCGAGAGATGTAGTTGAACAATACAGAGTATGATTAATCGCAAGTTAGGGCTCAAGAATAAAATTCGCAAAAGTTGTTCCTTCGTGCTCTAACCTTGGCTTAAATACTCTGTCTTCAAAACGGCTATTGACTTCAATGCTCCTTATCCAATAATGGAAACTTTGTTACCGTTGGAGCAGCTTTTGTACAAATGCAGGTAGCCGTTGCTTTCTGAAAGCACAAGTCGCCCGACGCCAATAATGTTCTGAACTTTAAGCTTCTGGGCGAGGTACACTGTAGCTTTCACGCTATATTTAAAATCTGGCGGAAGGCAATGTTGTTTTAATCTTGAACTGCCATCGGTGGATGCAACTTTAAAATGTTGAACCGGCATCAGATGAGAAAGCGATATCCTGCTAACCGGTATAGGATGATGAAGCTTTTATCTCATCCGCCTTTGTCGTCTAGCGAGCGGTGAAGTTCTTCTTCGAAGACATCCGCCTTTGTCGTTTTGCGAGCGGTGGAGTTCTTCATTTTCTCTCATCTGCCTTTGTCGTTTAGCGAGCGGTGGAGTTCTTCATTTCACTCATCCGCCTTTGTCGTTTAGCGAGCGGTGGAGTTCTTCATTTTCTCTTATCCGCCTTGGTCGTTTAGCGAGCGGTGGAGTTCTTCATTTCACTCTCATCCGCCTTTGTCGTTTAGCGAGCGGTGGAGTTCTTCATTTCACTCATCCGCCTTTGTCGTTTAACGAGCGGTGGAGTTCTTCTTTTTCTCTCATCTGCCTTTGTCGTTTAGCGAGCGGTGGAGTTCTTCATTTCACTCATCCGCCTTTGTCGTTTAGTGACCGGTGGACTTCTTCATTTCTCTCATCCACCTTTGTCGTTTAGTGACCGGTGGACTTCTTAATTTCACTCATCCGCCTTTGTCTTTTAGTGACCGGTGTACTTAGGCATTTTGAAACAGATTCCAGAAAGGTTATACTATTTAGTCCTGTACACTTAATCATATGCATTAGATAACTAAAATACTCTTTCCAAAGGCATTTCCAATAGATTAAAATCCTTGCATAAATCATTGTTCTCATTTAATAAATATAATCAAATTACATAATTAACATTTAAATACATCATCAAAAACTTAGTTAGACTTAAACACTAATTAAGTCAACATCCTTGATAAACTTCCTTGGCAGTTCACGTTGTCCATGTACTGTTAACTCAACTTCTTGCAATTCCAAAGCCTTAGCTGCCACTTCGGAATAGGGTATGTTATGGATCCCCGCAGTGTTCACTCCCTGGAAGAGGCTCGGCTTCAGTCCATGGACAAACTGGTCAATCTTGTCTTCCTCATCATCCACCAGACGGGGTGCAAACCTGGACAAGGCCTCAAACTTACAGATGTAGTCAGCCACATAACCGGTTTGGCACAGCTGCATAAACTTCATCTTTTTGCAGGCCCGAACCGCTTGGCTAAAATACTTGTCATAAAAGGCCGTCTTGAACCACGCCTAAGTCATAGTTTCCGCATTCGTAGTGCTCTGAATTGATTCCCACCAATGCCTTGCACCCAATGCAAGATGAAAAACAGCACATGTGACCTTGTCCCCATCTTCGACCTTGGCATACTTGAACATGTCCTCAATTGTCCGAATCCACTCTTCAGCATAAATAGGATCCGAAACTTGACCATTGAATACTGGAGGTCGAAGGCAGTGAAAACGCTCGCTTCCATTGTCGTGAGTCGTATTTGAGCTAGAATTCCCTTGCTCATCCCTAGCAGCCACCCACTGCTCAATTTGGCGGGACTGGTGAATAACAAACTCAGTTAGCTGAGCGATGGTGTTACTGTCCTCATTGCTCTCTATTTGTTAACCTCTTACCATTTTGAGATTCCTAAACAATTAATCATAAACACATCTTAACGTAATGACATTACTAAAATCATAGACACTTACAGTTGTTGGAGTGTGCTCATGTGACGATCTGTGCTAGAAGGCAGTCTGCAGAATCGATTTTAGAACCCAGTTTTGCTTTGATACCATAATTGTAACGTCCCATTAGGGCCGAGACTGATTCTTAATTTTCGTAAATCATTGACACTAAGTTTACCTTCTATATTTAAAAAAAAAACAGTACTAAAGGACAATGCCATATCTGACAAAACTGAACCCTTCAAAAACTCGGCTCCCTCATAAGACTATCGACACAGTCAGTCACAGAGTCGATCAACATGACTCAGCATCTGCCGATTGACATGTGCATCACACGTGACATATAATCATCATTCGATAGAAGACCTCTATCGGTGAATAAGAAATTCCTAGCATCTGTCGATAATAATGATCAGCATCTACCGATAACAACAACTACGAAACGAGACATCCTAATTTTCACAGACTTCAACTTGACTAAAATAAGATTGCACAGGTATAAATCATAGACTCATCCAGAATACGTGTAGCGGAAGACTTAAATAAAACATAAATCATTCTATCTCCTCATGATCATTCTTAAACTTAGAAATCCAGTGAGACAAATCCCAAAATCCATCATGCTAAGAAAATCCCTTTCTACTTAATTTCAGTATGTATAATTCTTACTAACATCATAAGAGCAGTAACCAGGGGTCATAATTGCCTTTCCAGCCACAAATCTATCACCTTGAGCTCCATCCAGCAACCAGTCTTAGACATCCTCACTGAATTTTGAATCCTCAACTAGTAGTTCTTCCCCTACATCATAAGGTTTAAACTATAAGCCTAATGCTTAGTAAGGAGTGCAACGCTAACATGTATTCATGAATGCAAAGTTTAAGGAAAACACATGATCATGATCTTTTCTTGTTCTTGTTCTTGTTCATCGTTTACATCACGTTCTTGTTCATCGTTTACATCACGTTCTTGTAAATCATTTACATCACGTTCTTGTTCATCATTTATATCATGTCGATTAGGGGAGGATTTGTGCCGAAAAGGGGGTTGACAGTGAAAGTGTACATAGTCCCTTGGGGCCGTATTCATGGTCCTCCTTTTTGACAGTGACATACGCCAAACTGCTCCCAACCCTCTCTTAATCTAGGTTGCATAAGTTTCATATTCATAATCTTAATCATGATGCAAAACATGCATTTAAAACACTTTCATACACTTAAAAAAAATTATCATAAAGCATGAGCATGAGCATTCTTATTTCATCAGACAAAAAGGACAGATTATTCATTTATCAAAAGGTCATACTATCAACTCGAGTATCATAACCAACAGACAATAGCACAGATAACCTTTAAACATTATAGACAACTTCTACCTAGTACCCTTATGATGTAGGGCCTTAATGGCCGAGAATCTTACTCCCTCACTTACTTGGTTTCCCTTAGCAACTTGAGCACTTCACCTTGGATTTTTTTCACCTAAAACATTTCACATTACAGAGTTAAAACAAAATCCTAAAAGTTCTAACCAAAAGTCATCCTAGAATCTAACGTACATGTATTTCTAAGTTCTTTAGTCAAGCACCTTATGTGCGTAGATCAAGTTTCCAGAACCTAAAATGCCCAGATTCAACCTAGCAACTAAACACAGTCGGTTATCTTAATGTCCAGAATCGAATCGGAAATGTCATTGCTTAACTCAGATTATAAATGTTACTACAATAACTCTGCCATTGAAGAATCCAAAACTTCAAGTTCTAGCTGAAAACAGAGCTCTAAGTAACTAACCAGCAGCTACATTGTCTAAGCCTTACCTAGAGCGTGTATTGTCAGGGTGGAGACTGAAGAATCGGTCACCGACGAAGGAGTCGTTGGCAAAGAGAAGGAGAGCTCTAGAGGATGAGAAATCGCAGAAGGAAAATGTCGGCTACAGTGGGGTTTTTGTGAGGTTTAAGGATTTCCATTTTCTATTTATATCGATTGAAATCCATCTTATTTACAATTCTGCCATCACACAAATAAAATCAATTAAGCTTTGGCATTTAAATTCAAAATTGTAAAGGTTAATGGTGGAGGTGACAGTTAAAGGTGTTAAGAAAATACCTGGCCAAACATTGTCGGGTGTTATGTTGGTTTTCGTGGTCCCTACGCATGGCGAAATTCACTATTATTCATAATAATAGTGACATGCGTTACCCTGTGACTTTAAAACTATTTTAAAATCATAAAAAAAAAAACCATAAATTGGATCGTTAGTCTAAAAGAAATTATTTTTGAGAAATATGTAATTTTTCAAAATGAAAACAATTTTCATTGAGAAAAATTATTAGAATTTAGATAAAAGAATATACCTTTATGGAGCAACGCTTTTACTCAGGTACTCCCGTCTGATCTTAACATCTTTAACTCAGGATCAGGTATGTAACACCCGGCATTTTGCCATGTAATAGTTTTCTCGGATCATTTAATCGGGATTAATATTATATTAATACAAAGAAGTGTTTTGGTGGAACTGTTGGAATAATTTTGGAGAACTAAACTAATGTGTAACTAAACAAAACATTAAGTTTAAAATGCATGGAAGGGCAATTTGGAGAGAAATTAAGGTTGGTGGGAGTGAGCCAGTGGTTGAATGACATCTGGCGACTTGATGAAGAAGCTAAGTCTTCCTCCTACGTGAAACTCTCTTCACTTCTCTTCTCTGCTCTATCTCTCCTCTTTCCTCTCTGCATTCTCTCTTCCAGTCGACAAGCAACCATCGAAGATTTCCTTCGATCTCCTCAGATTTTCTTCTGCTCCTCAACTAAGGTAAACATCTACTAATGCTAACAAGTTTGGACAAGTTTAATCTGGATTTTTCCCGAAGTTTAGGGTTATGGTATTTTGTGAAAAACTCACTGTCTTTGGATGAAAACACACCGGTTTGTTTTCTAAGGGTTTGAATGAGTTTGGAACAGACTCTTCTGACTTATTTGTTAGCATTTGCAGCTTGTTTATTTTCTGAACGTACATGTACAGGTTTGAACATTTCCGAGGCTTTTCGGTTAACTGCATCGTGGATAACAGGTAAGTTCATAACCGTAGGTTGGCCCTTAAGGCCCTACATCACGGAGGTACTAGGTTTCCTGTTCTGTCGGGTTGTTTTGGGTAGAAAGGTTATAGTCTATGCTCTGAAATGTCTGGCTTCGATTTACTTTCTGTTGTCTTATTTCTGCTGTCTGCCTGTTTAAGTTCAAGCACCGTTCATGCATACACGTTTTCTCTGAAATACATGCAAATGTTTTCTGTACACTGTTTGAAACTAAAGAAGATAAAATTCTACTGAAATGTACCAGGTTAAGTGCGAGACGGGGACTGGCCCCAGAACTGTTTACTGTTTTTCGTTTACTGTACTGTATCTTTGATTGTACCTGATAGTGCACCCTTCCCCTCCCCCACTGTTTGCCAGTTCCCCTATAAGCTCCACTTAATTCTACTGCCACTGTAACTTAATGCTCTGTACTGTCACCGTATTTCTGAAAAAAAAACTGCATGCATAGCATTTTGCATCACTTCATTTTGATTATGTCCTTACTGAGTTTTAGACTCATAGGTGAACTCCCTGATGTAGGTACTGAACCCGAACCTGAGTACTTTGTGCCTTAATCTGATGAATAGGTGGCTGGTGGCTCGAGTTCATGGGGGTTTGGTTGCTGCAGCCAGACATAGTCTTCCGTCTTGAGGTTTAAGTTTTTTGTAATGTCTATATTTGTAAAGTTTTCTGGGAAATTCGGGTTTTGTGGTAAAACTCTGTAAAAACTTCTCTTTTGGTAGATTCTGCAAATATATGTTAGGTCTTGTACTGATCCTCATATTTTAAAACAATGTACAAGTTCTGACTTCTCAGTTTTAGAAACCACTGTATTTGACAGTTAAGTTTATATTCTGAATGTTTCTGAAATTGTTTGGGGACATTTCTGTTTGTTTGTTTGTGCATGGATGATATCTGGTTTTGGAACTATCCATGCAGTCTGTTTCATTGAATCTGTATATTGTAGAGTACGTTTTACAATCTTGTTTTGAATTCAGGTATTGAAAGTCTACAATTTTCATACCTTCTGTTTGCACTGTATTTGACAGTTAATTATGTTCTGAAGTATTATGAGATGGTTTGGGATATTTCTGTTAGTCTATGCCTGGATGGTCTCTGGTTTTTGAGCTATCTATGCAGAGTGAAATATTTAAGTTTCTGTCGTGCTCGAGAACCATGTTTTGATGTGGTTTGAGAATCTGAGACGTTTATGTCTTATGTTTTATGCTCTCCGCCCGGGTGTATTTCTGTTAAAAGTTATCAAATTTTGCCTTTAAAACTCCGTCTTCCGGCTGACGTCACCCAAGTCTTCTGCCAGTGTAATTACATCTTCTGGTGACGTCATCTGTCTTGTCTTATTCGACATCCACCACCGGCTTATCTCTTCCGCCCAGTTCATTCACAGTTTCTGTCTGTATCTTCCGACTGATGTCATCCAGCTTCCGGCTAACGTCATCACCTCGTCTGATTTCATTTATTGTCTGTATCCTCCGGTTGACGTCACCCATCTTCCGGCTGACGTCATCATTTCATCCGAATTCCGTCTGTTGTCTGTATCCTCCGGCTGATGTCACTCATCTTCCGGCTGACGTCATCATTTCATCCGATTCCTTCTGTTGCCTGTATCTTCCGCCTGACGTCATCCTTATTTCCGTCTTTGCAGCTGCATCTTCCGCCTGACGTCAGCTCACATCTTCCACCCGATTTAATTGTATCACCTGATTTAGTTTAATTACATCCACCGGTTCCGGTTCGTTGTCTCATTAATTGACATCCACCGTTCCGGTTTAATTTTCATCCACCGTCCAACAGTATTCTGTTTGTCTATTAAACTACGACTTTCGCCAGCTTATTTATTTCTGCTTCCTGCTTTATCCTTTAATTCTGTCATTTATTTATGAAGCACGTCTCCTAATATTATTCTGTTTCCTTGTTTCGCTTTCGAATACAAGGGATGTTTTTCCCTTCCTCTGAAAAGTTTATGAGTTTAATTTTCGAGCTCATCCTGTTTATGTTCAAAAAAAATAGTCACCGTTTTCCGTCCACTGTCCCGGAGTGATGGCTCCGATCTCAGACCCCGATCGGGTTCCGGATTTTGGTTGTCACAGTTGTGGTATCAGAGAGACAAGGTTTTAAAACCGATTCTATGAAATGTCGGACTGCACAACCCGCCACGTGAGATCGCTCCACCAACTGTAAGTGTTTAAAAATTCCTGTAAAAGTTCTGTTTATTAAGTTAGGTTATTTTGTTTATAAGGTTTATTAGAAATGGTGAGAGGATAGAAGAGTCAAGCGAAAGCTCTCGAGCCATTGACCGACTAACAGAACTGGTGGGTGCACAGTCACGCATGGTTGAACGCATGATGGCCAGAGAAGACGATAGAAACAATAATCATGGGAATAACAATCGTGATAATGCGCCGTGAGACAACAGTGGAGATAGATTCCGACGACTTCAACCGCCGGCGTTTGATGGGCTATCTACGGACCCGACTCATGTTGAGGAATGGATCCGGCAGATCGAGTGTATGTTCAACTGCGCTGAAGTGGAAGAGAATAAGAAGGTTGTATGTGCCACCTTTCATCTCATCAAAAGCGCTAGATTTTGGTGGAACTCAGTGCAGTCCACTACCGTGGCACTGAGCTGGGAGGGATTTAAGAAGATCTTTTACGAGAAGTATTTTGACCACAGTGTAAGGAAGGAGAAGTTAGTTGAATTCTCTCAGCTACGACAATACGGGTCGGTGGCTGAATATGTTCAGAAGTTCGAATCATTGTTCCGTTATGCACCTCACCTAGTGGCCACCGATGAGAATAAGGTACACCAGTTCATTCAAGGGCTGAAGATGGACTTATTATGCGCGATCGCAACCGGGGGTTTTGATGAGGCACCGTATACAAAGGTGGTGGCCAAGGCTTATCAGTTGGAAGCCTTACAAATAAAGTCTCAGAGACAGAGGGATTCAACAAGAGGGATTATTCGAAGTATTCCTCAGCAGCAGCAACAACAACGGAGGGGTCAAAACCTGCAACCTCAACAGCAACAAAACAGGGGCATCAAAAGGCCCAATGAGACTCTCACTTACCAAGATAAGGGAAAGAGACCGATGGGAGCTCCTCAACTCACCATATGTCCACGGTGCCAGAAAAGCCACCAGGGCGAGTGCAGGTTTATCACTGGCGCTTGTTTTCGATGTGGCAAGGGAGGCCATCAAGTTCGGGATTGCCCAATGCCCAACACCAGAACGGGTCAAGCAGTGCCAAGAGTCTTTCCAATGATGGAGGATGTTGATGATGCTGATCTACACACAGCAATTACAGCTACAATTTCAGTATGTGATGCACCTGCCTATACCTTGTGGGACACGAGGGCCACACATTTGTTTGTGTCCATGGACTTCATAGTTAAACAGAGGTTTTGTAGTACGTCGTCAGATCAGCCCTATAGCATTATGCTACCGTCCGGAGAGTTTATGCACTCCGAGCAGGTTGTAAGGGGTGATATAGTGTCAGTAGGAGACCAGAAATTATATGCCAATCTCATCATCATCGGGATGAAAGGTTACGATGTTATTCTGGGGATGGATTGGCTGTTTAGACATTATGCCACCATCAACTGTAGGTCCGGGCTAGTGTCGTTTAAAACGCCCAAATGGAGTAGAGTTCTCCTACCAGGCGATACCACATAAACGTGGTATACCTGTTGTATCTACCTTGAAAGCTCAACGGCTGATGAAGTCAGGATGCATCAGATTTCTTGCCCACGTTGTGGATGTTCAAAGGCAAAATGAGGTGGAACTTCAAAACATTCCGGTAGTCCGGGACTTCTCAGAGGTTTTCTTAGATGACTTACCGGGATTGCCACCTGATCATGAAATCGAGTTTGAAATTGATGTATATCCTGGTGCGGAACCAGTATCGAAGAATCCGTACCGTATGGCACCAATTGAACTGAAGGAATTGAAGGCTCAGCTGAAAGAGTTAGTGGACAAGGGTTTTGTGCGCCCTAGTTTCTCTCCGTGGGGTGCTCCCGTATTATTTGTTAAGAAGAAGGATGGGTCCCTGCGGATGTGTATTGACTACCGTGAGCTGAACAAGTTGACTATCAGAAATAAGTACCCGTTGCCAAGAATCGACGATTTGTTTGATCAGCTACAAGGGGCTCGGGTATTTTCTAAGATTGACTTACGCTCCGACTATTACCAGTTGAAGGTCAGAGCTGGAGATATTCCAAAGACTGCCTTCAGGACCCAATATGGACACTATGAGTTCTTGGTTATGTCGTTTGGATTAACCAATGCTCCTGCGGCATTTATAGACTTGATGAACAGAATATTCCAGGACTTCCTGGATAAATTTGTGATCGTATTTATCGACGACATCCTAGTGTATTCTAGAAGTGAAGCCGAACATGAGGAGCACTTGACTATTGTACTATCAGTCCTAAAGCAGCATCAATTATATGCCAAGTTATCAATATGTAAATTCTGGCTGAACAGAATTAATTTCCTTGGCCACGTGGTTTCGGCTGAAGGAGTATCTGTGGACCCGGCCAAGATTGAGGCTGTAAGAGACTGGCCAAGGCCGAGGAATGCAAGCGAGGTAGGGAGATTTATCGGACTAGCTGGTTATTACAGGAAATTCATCAAGGGTTTTTCTGTGATAGCAAAACCCATGACCAGCTTGACAAGGAAAGAAATCAAGTTCAGATGGTTCGAAGCATGTGAGGTGAGCTTTCAGACACTTAAGCAGAAATTAACCACTGCTCCTCTGGTAGTATTGCCAGTTGAAGACGGCAAGTTCAGCGTATATTGTGATGCGTCAAAAATTGGCTTGGGATGCGTATTGATGCAAGAAGGGAAAGTGGTAGCATACGCGTCCAGACAATTGAAGAGCCATGAAGAAAACTACCCTACTCATGACCTTGAGTTAGCGGCAGTTGTATTTGCGCTGAAGGTATAGAGACACCACCTATATGGAAAGTCATGTGAGGTGTTTTCTGACCACAAGAGTTTGAAGTACCTCTTTACTCAGAAGGAGTTGAATATGAGACAGAGGCGGTGGTTAGAATTTGTAAAAGACTACGATGTTGAGATCAAATACCATCCTGGTAAAGCTAATGTGGTAGCTGATGCACTGAGCAGGATGCCAGCTATTGTGCAACCAGCTATGTCGGCCGTATCAATGACTTTGAGGACAGAGATACAGAAGTTCGATATGGAGATAGTTTATGGGCTATCAGCCATACTAGCAGACTTAACGCTACAGCCCTCCATCCTTGACCGAATTAAGGAAGCCCAGAAGACCAATTCAAAGGAGATGGCTGATATGGTGAGCAAGGTACTAATGGCCTCTTCCGAGTTCAACTATTCGAGAGATGGTATCCTGAAGTTCAGAGATAAATGGTATGTTCCAAAGGATGAAGAGTTACGGAAGCACATCTTGTCGGAAGCCCACTCATCTTCTTTCTCTGTACATCCCGGTAGCATGGAGATGTATCAAGACTTGAAACTTCACTTCTGGTGGCCGAATATGAAGAATGAAGTGGCCAAGTATGTGGAGTCTTGTATGATATGTCAACAGGTCAAAGCTGAACATCAACGACCAAGTGGAACGCTTCAACCTCTCCCGATTCCCGAATGGAAGTGGGAGAACATCACAATGGACTTTGTTGTTGGCCTTCCAAGAACAGATAAAGGCCACAATAGTATATGGGTCATAGTGGACAGATTGACGAAGTCAGCCCATTTTCTACCTGTGAAGACGACATTCTCCATGGATCAGTATGCTGAGCTATATATTAGTGAGATTGTCAAGCTGCATGGTATTCCGGTATCAATTGTTTCGGACCGGGATCCTAGATTAACTTCCAGGTTTTGGAAAAGTTTGCAGAGCTCCTTGGGCACTAGATTAGACTTCAGCACGGCATTTCATCCACAGACTGACGGACAATCTGAAAGAACAATCCAAATACTGGAAGATATGCTAAGGTCGTGTGTACTGGAATTTCATGCTCCTTGGAGTAGATACTTGCCACTCGTGGAGTTTGCATACAACAATAGCTATCAGGCTACGATTGGTATGGCTCCATATGAAGCCCTTTACGGCAGAAAGTGTAGATCCCCGTTGTGTTGGGGTGAGGTCGGAGAAACCAAGCTTATCGGCCCTGAGATATTACAGCAGATGTCCGAGGTGATAGCTGCTATCAAATAGCGGATAAAAATTGCTCAGAGTTGACAGAAGAGTTATGCGGACAATATAAGAAGGGACTTAGAGTTTACCAAAGGCAATGAAGTATTCCTGAAGGTGTCGCCTTTTAAGGGCGTAATGAGATTCAGTAAGAAAGGAAAGCTCAGCCCACGGTTCATTGGCCCTTTTCCTATCCTGAAGCGTGTGGGAAACATGGCTTATAAACTACAGTTGCCAGCATCGACGGATGGGGTCCACAATGTCTTCCATGTTTCGATGCTGAGAAAATGTGTACGAGATCCAACTCAGATCGTGAAACAGGTGGACTTTGATATCATGCCGACACTGACGTATGAAAAAATGCCCATACAGATATTGGATATGTCACTCAAAGTTTTGCGAAACAAGGTGCTTCCACTGGTAAAAGTGTTATGGCGCAACCACAATGTGGAGGAAGCCACATGGGAAAGACAAGCGGATATCAGGGCCCAGTATCCGGAGCTATTCGTTTAGGCAAATTTTGGGGACAAAATTTCTGTTAAGGTCGGTGGAATGTAACACCCGGCATTTTGCCATGTAATAGTTTTCCCGGATCATTTAATCATGATTAATATTATATTAATACAAAGAAGTGTTTTGGTGGAACTGTTGGAATAATTGTGGAGAACTAAACTAATGTGTAACTAAACAAAACATTAAGTTTAAAATGCATGGAAGGGCAATTTGGAGAGAAATTAAGGTTGGTGGGAGTGAGCCAATGGTTGAATGACATCTGGTGACTTGATGAAGAAGCTAAGTCTTCCTCCTTCGTGAAACCCTCTTCACTTCTCTTCTCTGCTCTCTCTCTCCTTTTTCCTCTCTGCATTCTCTCTTCCAGTCGACAAGCAACCATCGAAGATTTACTTCGATCTTCTCAGATTTTCTTCTGCTCCTCCGCTAAGGTAAACATCTACTAATGCTAACAAGTTTGAACAAGTTTAATGTGGGTTTTTCCCGAAGTTTAGGGTTATGTTATTTTGTGAAAAACTCACTGTCTTTGGATGAAAACACACCGGTTTGTTTTCTAAGGGTTTGAATGAGTTTGGAACAGACTCTTCTGACTTATTTGTTAGCTTTTGCAGCTTGTTTATTTTTTGAACGTACATGTACAGGTTCGAACATTTTCGAGGCTTTTCGGCTAACTGCATCGTGGATAACAGGTAAGTTCATAACCGTAGGTTGGCCCTTAAGGCCCTACATCACGGAGGTACTAGGTTTCCTGTTCTGTCGGGTTGTTTTGGGTAGAAAGGTTATAGTCTATGTTCTGAAATGTCTGGCTTCGATTTACTTTCTGTTGTCTTATTTCTGCTGTCTGCCTATTTAAGTTCAAGCACCGTTCATGCATACACGTTTTCTCTGAAAGACATGCAAATGTTTTCTGTACACTGTTTGAAACTAAACAAGATAAAATCCGACTGAAATGTACCAGGTTAAGTGCGAGACGGGGACTTGCCCCAAAACTTTTTACTGTTTACCGTTTACTGTACTGTATCCCTGATTGTGCCTGATAGTGCACCCTCCCCCTCCCCCACTGTTTGCCAGTTCCCCTATAAGCTCCACTTAATTCTACTTCCACTGTAACTTAATGCTCTGTACTGTCACCGTATTTCTGGAAAGAAAAAACTGCATGCATAGCATTTTGCATCACTGCATTCTGATTATGTCCTTACTGAGTTTTAGACTCATAGGTGAACTCCCTGATGTAGGTACTGAACCATAACCTGAGGACTTTGTGCCTCAATCTGATGAATAGATGGCTGGTGGCTCGAGCTCGTGGGGGTTTGATTGCTGCAGTCAGACATAGTCTTCCGTCCTGAGGTTTAAGTTTTTTGTAATGTCTATATCTGTAAAGTTTTCTGGGAAATTCTGGTTTTGTGGTAAAACTCTGTAAAAACTTCTCTTTTGGTAGATTCTGCAAATATATGTTAGGTCCTGTACTGATCCTCAGATTTTAAAACAATGTACAAGTTCTGACTTCTCAGTTTTAGAAACCACTGTATTTGACAGTTAAGTTTATATTCTGAATGTTTCTGAAATTGTTTGGGGACATTTCTGTTAGTTTGTTTGTGCATGGATGACATCTGGTTTTGGAACTATCCATGCAGTCTATTTCATTGAATCTATATATTGTAGAGTACGTTTTACAATCCTGTTTTGAATTCAGGTATTGAAAGTCTACAATTTTCATACCTTCTGTTTGCACTGTATTTGACAGTTAATTATGTTCTGAAGTATTCTGAGATGGTTTGGGATATTTCTGTTAGTCTATGCCTGGATGGTCTCTGGTTTTTGAGCTATCTATGCAGAGTGAAATATTTAAGTTTCTGTCGTGCTCGAGAACCATGTTTTGATGTGGTTTGAAAATCTGAGACGTTTATGTCTTATGTTTTATGCTCTCTCCCCGGGTGTATTTCTGTTAAAAGTTATCAAATTTAGCCTTTAAAACTCCGTCTTCCGGCTGACATCACCCAAGTCTTCTGCCAGTGTAATTACATCTTCCGGTGACGTCATCTGTCTTGTCATATTCGACATCCACCGCCGGCTTATCTCTTCCGCCCAGTTCATTCACAGTTTCTGTCTGTATCTTCCGGCTGACGTCATCCATCTTCTGGCTGACGTCATCACCTCGTCTGATTTCATTTATTGTCTGTATCCTCCGGTTGACGTCACCCATCTTCCGGCTGACGTCATCATTCCATCCGAATTCCGTCTGTTGTCTGTATCCTCCAGCTGACGTCACCCATCTTCCGGCTAACGTCATCATTTCATCCGAATTCCGTCTGTTGCCTGTATCTTCCGCTTGACGTCATCCTTATTTCCATCTTTGCAACTGCATCTTCCGCCTGACGTCAGCTCACATCTTCTGCCCGATTTAATTGTATCACCTGATTTAGTTTAATTACATCCACCGGTTCCGGTTCGTTGTCTCATTAAATGACATCCACCGTTCCGGTTTAATTTGCATCCACCGCCCAACAGTATTCTGTTTGTCTTTTAAACTACAACTTCCGCCAGCTTATTTATATCTGCTTCCTGCTTTATTCTTTAATTCTGTCATTTATTTCTGAAGCCCGTCTCCTAATATTATTCTGTTTCCCCGTTTCGCTTTCGATTACAGGGGATGTTTTTCCCTTCCTCTGAAAATTTTATGAGTCTACTTTTCAAGCTCATCCTGTTTATGTTCAAAAAATATAGTCACCGTTATCCGTCCACTGTCCCGGAGTGATGGCTCCGATCTCGGACCCCGATCGGGTTCTTGATTTGGGCTGTCACAAGGTATTTTTCCGCAGACTTTGAAACCGTTGAGTCTTCTCTGAAGATCTTTACACTTAAATCTCCTGACGTGTGGGCGTCTCTCTTACAAGAACAGTACACTCTGATATTTCTAGAGAGACGTGTTCTCAAAACATGAGACGTCTCTCTTCGATCTTAGAAAATGTTTTTCTAAAATCGAATACGGAAAGGTCACACATTTTCTCTCTAGAGATTTGTTTTTCAGTCGTTTGTTGTCTTCCCTATCAAATCACATTTGACAATTTTTATAGATCTGTTTTAAACTTAATTTTTTAGATTTATTTTAATAAAAACTAATTTTTAAAAAATAAATCATATCTAATCAAATCTAATTTCATTAGCAGTTGATTTATCTAATAAATCAATTTATCAATTAATCATATAATCTAAAAACAGTTTTTAGAATATATTTATGAAAACTATTTTTCAAGATAATCTCATCCTATGAAATTATTCAAATCTACTTTTAAATATTAAACAAACTATAAGTCAATCGTAGATTAAATCTAATCTAATCAGATTTTCCAGATCTACTTTTATTCAAATTTCAAAAAATCTGATTTGATAGTTTGTTAAATAACTAATTTAAATTTGAAGATCAAATCTCATCTGATAAGATTCTTCAAATCTAATTCAAATCTTTTAAAACAATCTCATCTAATGAGATATTTTATTTTGAATTCAAAATATAAAAACTATTTATATATTTTGAATTATAAAATATTTATCAGAGTGTCTATAAATGATTAATCATAATTAATCATTTATATATTTATTCTTATAACATGGAAATTAAATAGTGATATAAGATGACAGAGGGACCGATGGACCTATAGTCCTAAGCTCCAATAATATTTGTTAATTAATATAAACTCTTTCTATTAAATAACACAATTATTAACTCTAGAGTAATTCCACTAAATACCTAGAGTTGCACTCTTAGAACTATAGAGTATATTTACTCAAAGTAATATCCATTGATATATTCATTACATACGTATTAATCCTCCATTAAGATTCGTAATAGAGCTAGGTATAAAATCCGTTAACCTCTCATATTACATCTTTATCCTTGACTAACATTAGTTCTTGATTGAATAATTAACTCATAACATTTATGAATTTGCGAGCTAATTATTCAATCCCTTAACTAACAAACAAGGGATCTTGTATTATGGATTTCATTGTATCAATGTTAGTATTCCCAGCTACTCATTTAATTTATTCCCAAAATACAAGGTTTATGTAATGTAAGTCATACAAAACTGTACCGAGTAAATCAATGAATAAATTATAATGAAATAGGAGTCTACTAAATACAATGAATTAAGATCATACATATATGACCATCATTATGATAAAATTAATTTTTCTTCATTCAACGGATATTATAAGAACAATATAATTTCATATATTCCAGTCCTATATAATCATATTATATAAAATACAATCACTTTATGTCACTACATATATAGTCGGGATATGACTACACGTTCTCAACGAAGTGAATTGTATTTATGGCGTTATTAATTTGAAGATCCTTTACTTCAAATATAAGTCATGGACTATTGTGATTATTTCTTTTTTAAATTTAATCCCACATATATCAGCATATATGTAAATTTAAAATTGCATAAACAATCAAGGATTTTTCTTTGAATTTATAAAGCATATCGAATAATGCAAACATAAAAATTAATCATAAAATTTATTTATTAATTACAGCAATAAAAATGTTCATAACATTTGCTTGTTGGGCACATAATTCCCAACAATCTCCCACTTGCCCTAAAGCAAATGAGACATGTCTCTAATCCCTAGTCCTTCAAGATGTTTATCAAAACTCTTTGCAGGCAATGTCTTGGTGAAGGGATCTGCAAGATTCTTAGTGGTTGGAATCTTCAAAACGACGACGTCTCCACGTTGAACGATCTCTCTAAACAGATGATATTTTCTTTCTAAATGCTTTGATCTTTTGTGGCTTCTCGGTTCTTTAGAATTCGCCACTGCACCACTATTATCACAATAAAGTGTCAGTGGTTTATTTATATCTGGAACAACTTCTGGATCACTAAAGAACTTGCGAAGCCAAATAGCTTCTTTAGCTGCTTCTGAAGCAGCTATGTACTCGGCTTCCATAGTCGAGTCAGAAACTCCTCCTTGTTTGGTACTTCTCCAAACAATGGCTCCACTACCAAGAGTAAATACTGATCCAAATATCGACTTTCGATCATCTATATCACATTGAAAATCAAAATCTGTATATCCTGTAGGAATCAAATCCCTACCAGAATATACAAGCATATAATTTCTCGTTCTCCTAAGATACTTGAGATGGTGCTTGAGTGCTATCCAGTGATCTAATCCTGGATTAGACTGAAAACGGATAACTATCCCTACTGCATAGAAAATGTCAGGTCTTGTGCATAACATAGCATACATCAAGCTACCAACTGCTGATGCATATGGATAGCGTCTCATATCCTCTTCCTTTTGAGGCGTGTCAGGACACTGCTTCTTAGAAAGAGTAACTCCATGACGAGAAGGTAAATTACCTTTCGTAGAGTTTTGCATTGAATATCTGACAAGCATCTTGTCAATATACAATGCCTGAGACAAGGATAACAACTTATTCTTGCGATCTCTAAATAGACGAATCCCAAGAATATAGCTCGCTTCTCCCAAATCTTTCATTTGGAATTGCTTAGCCAACCAAGCTTTTATGTCTGATAATAAACCTACATTATTCCCAATAAGTAGAATATCATCGATATAAAGAATTAGCAAAACCACTTGCTTCTCCTTGAAGAGCTTGTATACACAAGACTCATCAAGACATTGCACAAATCCATAAGATTTGATCGCATCATCAAATCTCATATTCCATGACCTGGATGCTTGCTTAAGTCCATAAATAGACCTATGCAATTTACAAACATTTTGTTTTGCATCCTGTGCTATGAAACCCTCTGGCTGCTCCATGTAGATAGTCTCCTCAAGATAGCCATTCAAAAAAGCTGTCTTGACGTCCATCTGCCAAATCTCATAATCATAATGAGCAGCTATGGAAAGCAGAATACGAATAGACTTAAGCATTGCTACTGGTGAGAAGGTTTCTTCATAGTCAATCCCTTCTTTTTGGGTATAACCCTTAGCCACCAGTCTAGCTTTGAATGTCTCTACAATCCCGTCTATTCCAAGTTTCCTCTTGTAGATCCATTTACATCCAATGGGTTTTACCCCTTCAGGTAAATCTACAAGATCCCAGACTGAGTTGGAATACATAGATTCCATTTCAAGTTTCATAGCTTCAAGCCATGCTTCTTTGTCAGAGTCTTCCATTGCACATCTATATGTCAATGGATCATTATTCCCATCATCGGTGATAGCAACTTGTGCTTCACCATCGTGTCGATATCGAGATGGTAGTCGCACTACTCTATCGCTACGACGAAGTGTAATAATAGGTTGACTAGAAAGAGTGGTGTTTCTTGTAACTTGTGGATCAACAACTGTTGGTGTAACCGGTCTAACCTGGTCTGATTGAATCTCTTCTAAGACAATTTTACTATGAGGTTTGTAATTTGTTATATAGTCATGTTCAAGAAATGTGGCATTTGTCGATACAAATACCTTATTATCCTAAAGACTATAAAACAAACCTCCTCTCGTGCCTACCGCATATCCAACAAACAAACAAACCTCAGTTCTTGGTTCCAACTTCCCGGTCTTACCTACTAGCACATGTGCTGGACAACCCCATATGCGAAAGTGTCTCAAACTAGGTTTGTGACCACTCCACAACTCTAAGGGTGTTTTAGGTATAGACTTAGATGGAACTACATTAAGTATGTCGGTTGTTGTTTGTATAGCATATCCCCAAAACGATTTTGGAAGGGAGGAGTAGCTCATCATGGATCTTACCATATTAAGCAATGTTCGATTTCTTCTTTCAGCAATACCATTTTGCTGAGGTGTGCCTGGTGCTATTAGTTGAGATACTATCCCATTTTCTAACAGATAATCCTTGAATTCACTATCAAGGTACTCACCACCTCGATCTGATCGAAGGCACTTGATTGTCTTACCTAATTGGTTCTCAACTTCAGCTTTAAAATCTTGAAACTTTCTAAAAGTTTCTGATTTAAGCTGAATCAGGTAAGTATATCCATATCTTGAGTAATCATCTATGAATGTCACAAAGTACTAATAGCCACCTTTGGCCCGTGTTGATATCGGGCCACATACATCTGAATGTATTAGCTCAAGTGTTTCTTGAGCCCTTTGGCCCTTTCCAATAAAGGACCTCTTGGTCATTTTACCTTCTAGACATGATTCACAAACAGGTAAAGATCCAACAGTTAGATCTTCTAAAGGACCATCCTTAAAAAGTCTGTTAATTCTATCAAGATTAATATGACCAAGTCGTAGGTGCCAAAGATATGTATCATCAGTATGAGAAATCTTTTGCTTCTTGGATTTAGGCAATTCAACTTTGAACATTTCAGTATTCAACAGTGATGAATTTATAATGGGTCTTATCATATAAAGCCCATTTTCCATTGAGCCTGAACAAATATTTAAACCATTTCGAGAAATAATAACTGAATTATTATTAAAAGAAATAGCATATAATTGTTCAATTATTCGAGAAATAGAAATGAGGTTTCTAGTAAACCCTGGAATAAAATAAATGTTTTCTAAAAACAAATATTTATTGTTCTCAAAATAAATTTTGGCTTCTCCCACTATTGAAGCTGAAACAACCGCCCCGTTGCAAACTCTGAGAGTGAACTCTCCATCAGCTAGTCTCCTGTAGGAGTTTAGCATATGCAAAGAACAACAAACATGATTAGTCGCTCCTAAATCAATTATCCAGGGTGATAAATCACTTTCTACCAAACAAGATTCAGTAACTAGTAAATCAAATTTACTCTTTTTCTTTTTAAGGTCCTCGAGATACTGCTTGCAGATTCTCTTTCGATAACCATCTATCCCACAATAAAAACATTTTCCTTTGGGCTTTAGATGGTCTGAGCTTCTCTTGTTTGATTTGTTCTCTTGCTCGACCTTCTGGGCTCCCTGTTGTTGGCCCTTTTGACCCTTGGTCTGTTTCTGGAATTCCTTTCTCTTCTTAAGAGAAGAATTGGATGAAGATGGTTCCACAACATTTGCTTCACTCTTCTTATCCACAGAAATAGATTCAAAAATGGTCAGCTCATTCAACAATTGAGTTAAATCATAACTCAATTTATTCATGAAATAATTGCTTTTGAACTGGAGGAATTGTGGGCTAAGGCTTTCTAAAATCATGCCCACTTGGGTTGCCTCATCAATATAAGCTCCATTAATTTCAGCTTCATGAATTGTACTGATCATCATCAGAACATGTTGACGCACGGGGACTCCTGCTTTCATCTTAGAGTTCATAACTCTCTTTATTGCTTCATGTCGGGCTTGGTCAGACGGTCTGCCAAACATGCCTTGAAGAGACTCCATTATCTCATAAGCAGTCTCACAGTTCTCAAATTTTGCACTGAGAACATCAGACATGGTTGCAAGCAAATAACAACGGGCTTTGACATTTGCTTTGATCCATGTATCATAAGCATCTTTCAGAGCCCGTTGAGCATTAGTCGCAGGAATAGGAGGACATTCCTCTATTAGCACGAATTTCAAGTTGTCATGCACGAAAATGAGATTCAAATTCCTTTTCCACTTAACAAAATTGTGGCCGTCTAACTTTTCAGTCGCAAGCAAATTTATCATTAATTGAGACATGATGCTGTAATAAATAAATAAAATTATAATCAATTTTATGCTATAAAATTCAAAATGTTATGGCATGCTAGTATGATGCATAAACATGTTAATCACAAAAATATGTAAATGCTACTATAGCCTCGATAACATAATAAATCACCTTAGGGTAGAAATATTATCAATTAATAAATTTACTCAAAATATCTCATATTTTCGAAATTTATTAACTTACCGAAAATTTTGGTCAAAATATAACTAACACGTTTAATTATATTTTCATGAGTGTGACCCACTGTTTTGGATTTATGAAACTTAACTTATAGTCGCCGCCTTAGGGTCGGACAACTATAAAATACATTTCACATATCCTATCACTAGGAGACCAACCTTGGTATTGACCTAAGTGAACACTCTCCTTAGGGAAGATGAAAATCAAAGTCATCTCGGATCCCCACTTAGATCTCACAGTGTTGTGCCAACAGTGGAGACCATGGGATGTTACGCCTAAATTCCCGCTCCCACTCATTCTTTTGAATTAGTGATTATGGAATATCAAATATTGCCTGATATCGATAAATTAATCATATTAATTTATCAATACTTAATTATTAATCTTATAATCATATTATAAAATTAATAATTTCAAATAATCAAATTATTTGAATAAAATAAATTTTTTAACAAATTAAAAATTATTTTATTTTTCATTCTCACATCATTGAATAAAATGAATTAATATTAGTTTTAATCAAATTAAAACTAATTTATTTAGTAAACTCTTTATTAAATTAATATACAATTTAATATATATTTAAATGCATGACATGTGAGAAATTTAAAATAAACCTAAACATGCATAATCTATATGACATGTGAATGCATGGCAATATAATAAATTATATCAACATATAAAATAAATGAAATAGTGACCGGGTTGACCTTTGGGTATTTCTAAAATTACAAGCCCAAAATTAAAAAAAAAATAAAACTAAGATTCCTAATCTTCGTCTTTTCGTAACCGCCTCATCCAAATGATCAATTTCAAAAATTCACAAATCAAATTTGTGAATTTGCATCCGATTGGGCAACATCATATGTTTTCGTCAATAGATCAAATTTTTGACGAAAACTCCATCCATGGCCTTGAAGTTTCAGATCTCCATCACAAGATTACAAATATGATAAAAATGCATAATTTAAAAAAAAATCCTAACCCAAACAACCGACTTAATTTCGATCACTATTTCATGCCATGCAAAACATACATCCACAATATATATTCATAAATATATAATGCATAAAACTAATTCTAACACATATCACAATTTACATTAAATTGTATCATCAAAAATATTTTTAGACTAATAAAACCTGGCTCTGATACCATTTGTTGGTTTACGAGGTGCCTACGCATGGCGGAATTCACTATTATTCATAATAATAGTGACATGCATTACCCTGTGACTTTAAAACTATTTTAAAATCATAAAAAAAACCATAAATTGGATCGTTAGTCTAAAAGAAATTATTTTTGAGAAATATGTAATTTTTCAAAATGTAAACAATTTACATTGAGAAAAATTATTAGAATTTAGATAAAAGAATATACCTTTATGGAGCAACGCTTTTACTCAGGTACTCCCGTCTGATCTTAACAGCTTTAACTCAGGATCAGGTATTTTTCCGAAGAATTTGAAACCGTCGAGTCTTCTCTGAAGATCTTTACACTTAAATCTCCTGACGTGTGGGCGTCTCTCTTACAAGAACAATACACTCTTATATTTCTTGAGAGACGTGTTCTCAACACATGAGACGTCTCTCTTCGATCTTAGAAAACGTTTTTCTAAAATCGAATACGGAAAGGTCACACCTTTTCTCTCTAGGGATTTGTTTTTGAGTCGTTCGTTGTCTTCCCTATCAAATCACATTTGACAATTTTTATAGATCTGTTTTAAAATTAATTTTTTAGATTTATTTTAATAAAAACTAATTTTTAAAAAATAAATCATATCTAATCAAATCTAATTTGATTAGCAGTTGATTTATCTAATAAATCAATTTATCAATTAATCATATAATCTAAAAACAGTTTTTAGAATATATTTATGAAAACTACTTTTCAAGATAATCTCATCTTACGAGATTATTCAGATCTACTTTTAAATATTAAACAAATTATAAGTCAATCGTAGATCAAATCAAATCTAATCAGATTTTTCAGATCTACTTTTATTCAAATTTCAAAAAATCTGATTTGATAGTTTGTTAAATAATTAATTTAAATTTGAAGATCAAATCTCATCTGATAAGATTCTTCAAATCTAATTCAAATCTTTTAAAACAATATCATCTAATAAGATATTTTATTTTGAATTCAAAATATAAAAACTATTTATATATTTTGAATTACAAAATATTTATCAGAGTGTCTATAAATGATTATTCATAATTAATCATTTATATATTTATTCTTATAACATGGAAATTAAATAGTGATATAAGATGACAGAGGGACCGATGGACCTATAGTCCTAAGCTCCAATAATATTTGTTAATTAATATAAACTCTTTATATTAAATAACACAATTATTAACTCTAGAGTAATTTCTTTAAATACCTAGAGTTGCACTCTTAGAACTATAGAGTATATTTACTCAAAGTAATATCCATTGATATAGTCATTACATATGTATTAATCCTCCATTAAGATTCGTAATAGAGCTAGGTATAATGTGACGACCCCAGACCGAACCCGATCGGAGTCCGGGATCGCAGCCGTCACTCCGGGACAGTTATCGGAAAACAGTGACTAACTTTTTTTGAACATATCGGTCAAAACAGTGGACATTATACTTTTAAAATATTTACAGAGAAACAGAATCGAATGACAGGAAACATGCACTGTCATCGCAAACCCTATAAACGTAACTTTACAGAAAGGGAGAAACTGCAGTGAGTAACATAAAACATTTACAGGGAGAGAGAGAGAGTTCTCGGGTGAAGCAGAAAACAGAAATGAACTTAGATTAAAAGAATTCAGGCTGGTGGAAGACTTAGTATAAAAAGAGCTTCGGTGAATTAAATAAAACAAAAGTGTACAGTGATAATCGGAAGGAGGAGAATAAAACTGGGCAGAAGGTAAAAGCTATCGGTGGATGTGAACTATAAACAAGAATTGAGTTCACCGGTAGGAACAGTGTAACGCCCCAATTTAAAAATCCCCAATTCGAAACCCTAATTTTGAAACCCTAAAATTTTTCCCAAATTGATTTTTTTTAAATCGAGCGTTAAATCAAAATTTTAAAATTTAAAACATATTAATTGAAAACTTTAAATATCGCGGAAACTTTGATAAATTTGTCAAAATCTTGAAACCATCGCATAATTAAAACAATTAATGAAACTTTATTTAATAAAAACTCAACATAATTATTTCAAGTCTTAAATTAAAACAAAAATTTAAATATCGTTTGAAAACTAAAACATACTTAGTTTAAATCACTTTCTTGGAATTCAACAATATCTTCTTCTTCTGTATGCTCGCTTGCCACTGGAGGGTTCTCAATTGCAGCAATTTCTTCCTCAGGTAAAAACTCACCTACATCACAAGTTAAAACGAAATGTGAGAAAAATCTCAGTGAGTGGAAATACGTGCAGTTGCAAAACTTTTACTTTTACCGAATCCTGTTAACAGTTGCATACTAAGACTTAGCCATCTCATTGTCGTTCAGACTTCGTCATCTTTTACTTTTAACGATCAAGCTCACCATCTCACTGTCGTTCAGGCTTTTGCTATCACGTTATCTTTTACTTTTAATTTTAACGATCAAGCTCACCATCTCACTGTCGTTCAGGCTTTTGCTATCACGTTAAAACATATGCTCAAGCTCACCATCTCACTGTCGTTCAGGCTTTTGCTATCGCATTTTCCGTCAATTCCCTTTTACTTTTTCATACACATGCAAATAACCTATCCATTTTATCTTTTAAACTGTTCTATATTGATATTCTAACAAACGTGCGCAATCATCGAAAACATGTGATAAAAATAAAACAATAATAAAATAATATATATATCTTGTGATGTAGGGCCGTAGCCAAAACTTGTATTTCACTTACTTGGATTTCGAGCAATTAACGTTTATCGGGATAGTCCAAAAATTCACAGAATAATATCCTGCTCAAATAAAATCTTTGGTATTAAAATCCTACTAAATAAATCCAATTCCAAAGAAATTTGAGCAGAATTTACTTACGTTGTGTTACCGGGTCGGATTGGATTGGTTGGATCGGTTTGGATCAAATCGGACGGTTCCAAAATCTTTTCTGCCTAATTCGAATAACAATATTAAAATCCCACTTAAATTTTAATCCAACTTTAAAAGAATTTGGGCAGAAATTCTTACCAGATAAATTTTTGATCGGTTCGGTTAGAATCGGGTCAGTTCCGGTTCGGTGAACAGTACCGGGTCGGGTCGGGTGAGCAGTACGGTTCTGTTCAGTTTACTGCTGGTCTGGTTCGGGTCAACTTAAGTGAACCGGTTCAGGTTTTTAAAACAAAAACCTGAACCCTTCTTCTTCGTCGCGTCTTCTGTCGATGGAAAAGAGAGAATGAGAAACTGAGAGATTAACAGAGAGGGAGAGCTGAGAAACAGAGAGCGATCGAGCGAGCGACAGAGGGAAAACCGAGAGAGAGGGAGAGTCTTACTCCGATGGGTCGTCAACGGAGGTCAAGGGCTTCGTCAGAGCTCGACTGACAGAGAAAGAAACTTCGTCGGAGCTCGGCTGAGCAGTGGTCTGAGACCGAGGTAAGTTCTTCTTCTTTCCTTTCTGAAGAACTCGAGAGGGAGAGGAGAGTTTTTGGTGTGAGTTTCCTTCTCCACCGAAGGCTCTATTTATAGGGGAGGATCGGCTCTCGCACCCCCCGTGAAATCCGAGTACCGATCGGATTTTCCGAGCTACAAATCCTCCAGCTCGAATTTTTAGCGATTTCCATTCAATCCTCCATCCGAACTTGGTCACTTTATCAGACTAAGTTCTTGCTGTATTTACTGTTGAGAATCAGCCATTTGATTCTCAAATCGGCTTCTTAGGTTGATTGCTAGGTCAATGCCGGATTTTTAGGAATTTGGCTAGGTTCACTGGGAAATTATATTTTTGGTAGTTTAGAAATCAAATCTTAAATTAGGGTTTTGATTTTTTTCTTAAATTGATTTGGGGATAATAATTTTTTTTTTAGAATGTTACAAACAAACAGTAAACGAAATCGGTAGAATGAGATGACGTCAGCTGGAAGATGGATGACGTCACCGGTGGATGCAGGCAGTGAACGAAATCGGTAGAAGGAGATGACGTCAGCTGGAAGATGGATGACGTCACCGGTGGATGCAGGCAGTGAACGAAATCGGTAGAAGGAGATGACGTCAGCCGAAAAATGGATGACGTCACCGGTGGATGCAGGCAATGAACGAAATCGGTAGAAGGAGATGACGTCAGTCGGAAGATGGATGACGTCACTGGTGTATGCAGGCAGTGAACGAAATCAGTATAAGGAGATGACGTCAGCCGGAAGATACAGGTAACAACGTGACTGGCAGAGGGAAATTCCTAAGGGGATCGGAAGATGTAGCTTTTGAGATAAAACTTGACAACTTTAAGAGGAAGTCATAGGAACAGAAAACTTCAAACAGAAGGCATAAGGGCTTCAAACCTTCAAACCCGATTCTAAACACAGTTTTAAAATATGCATGGGAACATGACAGAAGTTAGAAAACCTAACAGAAGATCAAGAAAACAACTGCATGGATTATTCCAAAACCAGAGACAATCCATGCACAGATTATCAGAGAATATCCCAAACAAATTCCATAAAACTCTAGAATACAAACTTAACTGTCAAATACAGCGGTTTTAAACATTGAAACAGAATCTATACATTGTTTCAAAATTTCAAAGACAGTACAAAACTTAACATAGATTTACAGAAACTCCCAAAACAGAAGTTTTCTACAGGGCTTTTAACACAAAGACCAGAATTTCATAAAACTTTACAATATAAACTATATTTTAAAGACTTGAACCTTAGAACAGAATTATGTCTAACTACAGCAACCACCCTATGAGCTCGATCCACCATTTACATCAGATCATCATTTTGAGGAACAAGGTCCTCGGTTTCAGGTTCAGTACCTACAGCAGAGAGTTCACCTATGAGTCTAAAACTCAGTAAGGACATAATCAGAATGCAGTGATGCAAAATGCTATGCATGCAGTTTTTCAGAAATACGGTGACAGTACAGAGCATTAGGTTACAGTGGCAGTAGAATTAAGTGGAGCTTATTGGGGAACTGGCAAACAGTGGGGGAGGGGGAGGGTTCACTATCAGGCACATTTAGGGATACAGTACAGTAAACAGTTCTGGGGCCAGTCCCCGTCTCGCACTTAACCTGGTACATTTCAGTCGGATTTTATCTTGTTTAGTTTCAAACAGTGTACAGAAAACATTTGCATGTCTTTCAGAGAAAACGTGTATGCATGAACGGTGCTTGAACTTAAACAGGCAGACAGCAGAAATAAGACAACAGAAGGTAAATCGAAGCCAGACATTTCAGAACATAGACTATAACCTTTCTACCCAAAACAACCCGACAGAACAGGAAACCTAGTACCTCCGTGATGTAGGCCTTAAGGGCCAACCTACGGTTATGAACTTACCTATTATCCGCGATGCAGTTAGCCGGAAAGTCTCGGAAATGTTCGAACCTGTACATGTACGTTCAAAAAATAAACAACCTGCAAATGCTAACAAATAAGTTAGAAGAGTCTGTTCCAAACTCATTCAAACCCTTAGAAAACAAACCGGTGTGTTTTCATCCAAAGACAGTGAGTTTTTCACAAAATGCCATAAACCCTAAACTTCGGGAAAAACCCACATTAAACTTGTCCAAAATCAATAACTTCCGTAGATGATTACCTTGGTTGAAGGAAACAGAAGAAAAATGAGGAAACAAAGTGTTGGTGCTTTGTCAAAATTGCCAGGAAGAGAAAACAAAGAGCAGTGGGAAGAAACAGATGAGAAGTGAGGGTTTCACGTAGGAGGAAGACTTAGCTTCTTCATCAAGTCGCCAGATGTCATTCAACCATTGGCTCACTCCCACCAACCTTAATTTCTCTCCAAATTGCCCTTCCATGCATTTTAAACTTAATGTTTTGTTTAGTTACACATTAGTTTACTTCTCCACAATTATTCCAACAGTTCCACCAAAACACTCCTTTATATTAATATAATATTAATCCCGATTAAATGATCCGGGAAAACTATTACATGGAAAAAATGACGGGTGTTACCTATAAAATCCGTTAACCTCTCATATTACATCTTTATCCTTGACTACCTTTAGTTCTTGATTGAATAATTAATTCATAACATTTATGAATTTGCGCGCTAATTATTCAATCCCTGAACTAACAAACAAGGGAATCTTGTATTATTGATTTCATTGTATCAATGTTAGCATTCCCAGTTACTCATTTAATTTATTCCCAAAATACAAGGTTTATGTAATGTAACTCATACAAAACTGTACCAAGTAAATCAATGAATAAATTATAATGAAATAGGAGTCTACTAAATACAATGAATTAAGATCATACATATATGACCATTATTATGATAAAATTAATTGTTCTTCATTCAACGGATATTATAAGAACAATATAATTTCATCTGGTCCAGTCCTATATAATCATATTATATAAAATACAATCACTTTATGTCACTACATATATAGTCGGGATATGACTACACGTTCTCAACGAAGTGAACTGTATTTATGGCTTTATTAATTTGAAGATCATTTACTTCAAATATAAGTTATGGACTATTGTGATTATTTCTTTTTTAAATTTAATCCCACATATATCAGCATATATGTAAATTTAAAATTGCATAAATAATCAAGGATTTTTCTTTGAATTTATAAAGCATATCGAATAATGCAAACATAAAAATTAATCATAAAATTTATTTATTAATTACAGCAATAAAAATGTTCATAACATTTGCTTGTTGGGCACATAATTCCCAACATGTTACACTTACAGTTGTTGGATAGTACTCATGCGGTGATTTATGCTTGTAGGCAGTCTACAGAACCGATTTTAAAATCTGGGTCGCTCTGATACTATAATTGCAACAACCCCAACCCAGTCAAGGCCGCCATGAGTATTGCCTTGACATACATTTACTTCTAGATTTATTCCATGACGTAAAATTCTTCATTTCCCTTCTTGACACCATAAATCCTAGACTCGGATCATAAATCATTAAGGATATATATATATTTTTGAAAACTCGTGGACATATAACTTAAATAACAACGGCTAAAATCTTTAACTCTCTGAACTCAACTCCTTCACATTCTTGACGATGTACTCGTCCACAACACAAGTCGGGCAATATTCTCGTCTGCAAAATTTGACGATTTTATCGTCCACGGACTACTTAGAAGCTATCGTCTACAGTCTGCTCCATCAACAACGTCCACTGACCAATACCATAGACTTATTTAAGTCCATCGTCCACAGACCACGTGTTACCCACGTGACTTCATTAACTCGGCAGACGACATCTATCGCTCACATCCACTGAATACATCCACCGCTCAGACCACATGTTACCCACGTGACTTTAATGTCCACGGTTCACGTGACTTCTCCACTCACAGGTTACATAGACTCATCGTCCAAAGACTCCAACGTCCACAGACTACTTAGCTCTTTCGTCCACAGACTCCAGCGTCCACAGACTACTTAACACTTTCGTCCACAGACTCCAGCGTCCACGGACTACATAACTCTTTCGTCCACGGACTACATAACTCTTTCGTCCACAAACTCCAGCGTCCACAGACTACTTAGACTTATTCGTCAATAGACTCTATTGTCCACTGACTACTTAAATTTTGAATGGAAACCATTCTACTACTGAAACTTAAACATGCATAGCGGAAGACTTACGGAAAACAGATAAATTTTTAGTATTAAAATCTTCTTTAAACACAAAACTGTACAAGACAATCCGAGTATTCATCATCATAAGAAAACTTAATCATACATATGTTTCAATATCATAGACCTTACTAAAACATGTTATGAGCAACACTCCACAGGTTAAAATCATTCCTCAGCCACAAAATCAACGCCATGAGCATCATCCAGCAACCAAACTTAAACATCATCATTCAGTTTGAAGTCCACACCTTCTAATTCGTCACCTACATCATAAAGTTTAAACTATAAGCCTAATGCTTAGTAAGGAGTGCAACAAATACACAAATACTCATGAATGCATACACAACAAAATCATGTTTAGTTTCTTTATTCAAATCATGGGAATCATGTTCTTGTTCATGTTCTTGATCATATCATGGGAATAATGTTCTTATTCATCGTTTTCATATCATGGATTAAGGAGGAGTTTGTGCCGAAGGGGGTAGGCAGTGCGCGTGTACATGGCCCTTGTGGGCAAGAATCATGGTCCATTTCTGGACAATGACGTGGCCAAAACTGCCCCCAACTCTCACTTAATCAAGGTTTCATACGTTTCATTTTCTTGTTCTTTTCATGTTCTTGTTCATCATTTACATAACATGGATTAAGGAGGTATTAGTGCCGAAGGGGGGTAGGCAGAGTGCGCGTGTACATGGCCCCCTCTCAGGCAGTAATCTTGGTCCATTTCTGGACAGTGACATGGCCAAACCGCCCCGACCCTCACTTAATCATAGTTGCATACGTTTTATATTCTTATCTTATTCATAAAGAGGCTTGCACATAAAACATTTTCGTATACTTGGAAGATAAATCATAATACAGACATAGGAATGGACTTAAATCATCAGACTATGGAAAGAGTCATACCTCAGGTAACATATCATAATACTACACCAGACATTATACCAGAACTCTCAACAATTTCTTAAACATCAACCAAATTATCAACAACAAGCTTAACCTAGTACCCTTGTCATGTAGAGCCCTAATGGCCAGAAATCTTAACACACCCACTTACTTGGGCTCCTTAGCAATGTCGTGTCTTCACTTAAATCCTTCTCCACCTAGGGATTTCATACTTCAATGTTAAATATATCCTGAATAATATAAACTCAAAGCTGGTAAAATCTTAGCTAAAGAAATCATCATAGAATATAACTTAAACCTCTAAGGCATTTCGTTAAGCACCTAGTGTGCAGAGCTTAACCTTCATTAACATTAATGGCATTTTAAATCATTCATCCGCCAGAACTTAAACCAACATTTAGTATTTCTAAACTTATGAACAATAATGTCCTACATTCCAACATCTAAGCCAATGATACAACAACCCTATAAATACTAACATTACTCTAGCATTTTCAAGCCTTAGAACTTCAAACCCGAACCAATGAGAATTCAAAAAATCGAGGTTAACTAACCAGAATACTTAAAATATTACCTAGAGATTGAATCTTGAAGAAAACAGAAAAGGAAGAATCAGTTGCGAGGAAGACGTGGTTGCGCAAAAGGGGAGTCGCTGAAGGGAAGGAGAAATTGTAAAGAAAAAGAAAGGAGTCAGCTGAAAAGTGGAGGGAGAGGTTTTGTGAGGGTTTTAGACTTTCCATTTTCTATTTATATAAATTAAAATTAACTTATTTACAATTCTTGCCATTACTTAATTTTTCTCTTAAAATAAGTACTACCCGTCATCTTAAGACCCCGTAAATTTTCACATTCTACAAGTCAACCCAAAATTATTCAAAGGATAATTACCTGGCGAAGTGCTAGTTGTTACAAAGAATCCAATAACTTTCATGGACGCATAATTAAGACTTAGTAATGCGTTTGATGAAGTATAAGAAAGTTCACTTCAATCGATTTGTTTCAAAAGAACTGAACGTATCAAGCAAATGAGGTTGACTGTTACATGACTTGTGGTTAGAACCTAAGTTATCCTTTTTACCTTCAAGGTTTAACTTGAAGTGATGAGAATGACGTGTACTAAGAATTCAATAACCTTCATAGACGCGTAATTAAGACTTAGTAATGCGTTTGATGAAGTATAAGAAACTTCACTACAATCGATTTGATCCAAAAGAGTTGAACGTATTAAGCAAATGAGGTTGACTGTTACATTACTTGTGGTTAGAACCTAAGTTATCCATTACACCTTCAAGGTTTAACTTGAAGTGATGAGAACGACGTATACTGAGGACCCATTAATCTTCATGGACGCGTAATTAAGACTTAATAATGCGTTTGGTAAAGTATTAGAAACTTCACTTCAATCGATTTGTTTCAAAAGAACTGAACGTATCAAGCAAAAGAGGTTGACTGTTACATGACTTATGGTTAGAACTTAAGTTATTCATTTCACCTTAAAGGTTTGACTTTAAGTGATAAGAACGACGTGTACTGAGGACCCAATAACCTTCACGGACGCGTAATTAAGACTTAAAAATTGCATTTGATGTTGTATCAGAAAGTTCACTTCAATTGATTTGTTTCAAAAGAACTGAACGCATGAAGCAAAATAGGATGACTGTTACATGACTTGTGGTTAGAACCTAAGTTATCCATTTCATCTTCAAGGTTTAACTTGAAGTGATGAGAACGACGTGTACTGAGGACCCAATAACCTTCATGGACGCGTAATTAAGACTTAGTAATGCGTTTGATGAAGTATAAGAAAGTTCACTTCAATCGATTTGTTTCAAAAGAACTTAACTTATCTAGGCAAATTAGGTGACTGTTACATGACTTGTGGTTAGAACCTAAGTTATCCATTTCACCTTCAAGGTTTAACTTGAAGTGATGAGAACGACGTGTACTGAGGACCCAATAACCTTCATAGACGTGTAATTAAGACTTAGTAATGCGTTTGATGAAGTATAAGAAAGTTCACTTCAATTGATTTGTTTCAAAAGAACTGAACGCATGAAGCAAAATAGGATGACTGTTACATGACTTGTGGTTAGAACCTAAGTTATCCATTTCATCTTCAAGGTTTAACTTGAAGTGATAAGAACGACGTGTACTGAGGACCCAATAACCTTCATGGACACGTAATTAAGACTTTGTAATGCGTTTGATTAAGTATTAGAAACTTCACTTCAATCCATTTGTTTCAAAAGAACTTAACTTATCTAGCAAATTAGGTTGACTGTTACAGGACTTGTGGTTAGAACCTAAGTTATCCATTTCACTTTCAAGGTTTAACTTGAAGTGATGAGAACAACGTGTACTGAGGACCCAAAAACCTTCATAGACGTATAATTAAGACTTAGTAATGCATTTGATGAAGTGTAAGAAAGTTCACTTCAATCGATTTGTTTCAAAAGAATTGAACGTATCAAGCAAAATAGGTTGACTGTTACATGACTTGTGGTTAGAACCTAACTTATCCATTTCACCTTCAAGGTTTAACGTGAAGTGATGAGAACGATGTGTACTGAGGACCCAATAACCTTTATAGACGTGGAATTAAGACTTAGTAATGCGTTTGAAGAAGTGTAAGAAAGCTAACTTCAATCGATTTGTTTCAAAAGAACTGAACGTATCAAGCAAAATAGGTTGACTGTTATTTGGCTTGTTGTTAGAACCTAAGTTATACATTTCACCTTCAAGATTTAACTTGAAGTGATAAGAACGACGTGTACTGAGAACCCAATAACCTTCATGGAAGCGTAATTAAGAGTTATTAATGCGTTTGAGTAAGTATTAGAAACTTCACTTCAATCGATTTGTTTCAAAAAAACTGAACGTATCAAGCAAATGAGGTTGACTGTTACATGGCTTGTGGTTAGAAATTAAGTTATCCATTTCACCTTCAAGGTTTAACTTGAAGTGATGAGAACGACGTGTACTGAGAATCCAATAACCTTCATGGACGTGTAATTAAGACTTAGTAATGCGTTTGATGAAGTATAAGAAAGTTCACTTCAATAAATTTGTTTCAAAAGAACTGAACATATCAAGCAAATGAGTTTGACTGTTACATGACTTGTTGTTATAACCTAAGTTATCCATTTCACTCTCAAGGTTTAACTTGAAGTGATGAGAACGACGTGTACTGAGGACCCAATAACCTTCATAGACGCATAATTAAGACTTAGTGTAACGACCCATATTCCCAGCAAGATATTGTCTGCTCTGGGGATTGGGCCGTAGCCCAATATCCTCCCCTCACGGCTTTGTTTGGCGTGAGCTTCCTGGAAGGTCACCCAACCTGGAATTTCTCTCGCCGAAGTACTTTTAACTTCAAAGTTCTTATGGGATCCGTTGCCAATCGTGCTCCAATATGCGTCTTGCTATGTTGGAGGGTCTCTTTACATATGTTTCATTTCCACATACTTCCCCAAGCGATGTGGGATTATGACGACCCATTTTTTAACGACCCGTCACCTTTCGGTTCGCCCGCGTGGACGTACCGCCATTCGGGTTCCGGTTCGTGCAGCCATCGTACCCATACGTGCATATAAGGGTTATCACAATCACCCCCCCCCCCCGGAGGCCCAACGTCCTCGTTGGCCACATTTTCGGTTGGGTACAGGCTCTGATTGTAACACCCGACAACTTCAACCAGGTGACTTCCTAACTGTATTAACGGTCATGAATATTCAATCTTAACGATTTAGAGTTTTGTGCCAAGCTTAATTAATTACATGTGGATTTAAACTAGGTTGGGTGGCAAAGTTGTAATAATGGAGGATTGAGACCAGTATTTAAAGAAAATGGAAAGGATTCAAACCTCATTTAAACCACTGTAGCCGCCATCTCTTACTCTCGGCGGCTTTCTCTCCCGAGCTCTCGCTCTCTGTCAGCTAGAAATTCCTCCTTCAACGATCGGTTTCCTTGCTGCTTCTCGGCTACTTTGTGCTCGAGGTACGAGTTTGGCAATGTAGCTATCTTTTAGTCGTTAAGCTCTGTTTTCAGCCATGTGTTGAGGTTCTGGATTCTTCAATGGCCGAGTATTAGTAAGGATATTTTAAAATCTGAAAGTGGTAATGTCATTCTGAATCGATTTTGGACATTAAACAACCAACCCTGAGTTATCGCTAATCGAATCTGTCTGTTTTGGGTTTTGGATTTCAAACTGCACAGAGAACTATACTAAGGATTCAGGAGTGACTTTAGCTATTAGATCCTAGGATGACTTGTGATTAGAACTAATAGGATTTTATTTTAACTACTGCAATGTAAATGTTTTAGGTGAAGAAGTTTGAAGAGAAAGGAGCTCAAATTGCTAAGGAGACCAGGTAAGTGAATGTATAGGTTTCTCGGTCTTTAGGACCCTACATCAAAGGATGCTAGGTAGAAACTCATACGATGATTAGTAGTTCCTTATGTTACTGACTAGCATTTATGTTGATGATTAGTTCAATGGTAAGGTTTCATGTTGGATAGTGCTCTGTTCTGTAGCTTGATGATTTAAGAATTTCCATGTACATGCATCATGACTATTTTATGCATATGAAAATATTTTAAGAGCATGGTTTTCTCATGAATAAAGTAAGATAATGAAGTAAATCTTATGCAACGTGAATTAAGTGAGGGTTGGGGGCGGTTTGACGTATATCACTGTCCAAAAGGAAGGACCATGATTACGACCCGCAAGGGATTATGTACACTCTCACTGTCAACCCCCTTTACCGGCACAAATCCTCTCTTAATCCATACCACATGAACGAGGAATATGATTGATGAATACGAATGATGAATATGAATGATGAATATGAATGATGAATATGATTGATGAATATGAATGATGAATAAGAATGGAGATTTTGTATATAATTACGAATAAGAAAAGATTCATGAGCATTTGTTTCTCCAATGAGCATTCATGCATACTTGTTAGTATTGCATTCCTTACTAAGCATTAGGCTTATAGTTTAAACCTTATGATGTAGGTGACGAGATTTCAGGTGAGGATCCCAAAGTTTATGAAGATGTCTGAGCTTGGTTGTTGGAAGGTGATCAGGGTGCAATTTCTGTGGCTGTAAGGCAAATGAGACCCCTGGTTAATGTTTTTCTTTTGGTTTTATTTATGATAATGAATATAATAGATTAAGTAGGACGAGTCTATTTCTTTCTAACATTGAGTCCTATGTTGAAGTTGTCTGTTGATCACTGAATCTGGAAATATTTTTAAGGATAGTTGGATGGTCTGTTTGCTTAAGTCTTCCGCTATAAGAATTCTGGATGAGTTACTGATTTTCATTAGTATGAATGTTATGCCATTGAAGGTTGAAGTCAGTGAAGGATGTGTCTATCAGAAGATGTAGGTATAGTTTTGTCGTCTAGTGACCGGCAGATGAAGTGCATTTAAGTTACCGGATGATGTAAGTGATATTTCATTGTCCAGTGACCGGTAGATGTAGAGTGTTTAAGCTATCGGAAGATGTAAGTATAGTTTTGTCGTCTAGCGACCGGTAGATGAAGTGCATTTAAGTTATCGGATGATGTAAGTGATATTACATTGTCTAGTGACCGGTAGATGTAGAGTGTTTAAGCTATCGGAAGATGTAAGTATAGTTTTGTCGTCTAGCGACCAGCAGATGAAGTGCATTTAAGTTACCGGATGATGTAAGTGATATTTCATTGTCCAGTGACCGGTAGATGTGGAGTGTTTAAGCTATCGGAAGATGTAAGTATAGTTTTGTCGTCTAGCGACCGGCAGATGAAGTGCATTTAAGTTACCGGATGATATAAACATTGTTTTGTCGTCTAGTGACCGGTAGATGTGTTTTATTCTTCTATCGGTAGATGCAGTCTAAGGGTTTAAGTTTCACTTCATGAGTTGATACACATTGCACTGCCCGCCGGCAGATGTGTAATGTATTTCTTTGCTGAGCGATGCCTAGTGAATCGCGCATGACATCTTGAGCTAAGTTATGTTAAAAAAAAATATATATTACCAATAATGAATAAAGTGTGAGTAATAAGAATTAAATGATTAAGAAAGATACGGATTATGTGACGATGCCTCTGGGGTCGTTACACTGATACTTAGTAATGCGTTTGAAGAAGTGTAAGAAAGTTAACTTCAATCGATGTTTTTCAAAAGAACTAAACGTATCAAGCAAAATAGGTTCACTATTGCATAGCTTGTTGTTAGAACCTAAGTTATACATTTCACCTACAAGGTTTAACTTGAAGTGATGAGTACGACGTGTACTGAGAACCCAATAACCTTCATGGACGCGTAATTAAGAGCTATTAATGCGTTTGAGTAATTATTAGAAACTTCACTTCAATCGATTTGTTTCAAAAGAACTGAACGTATCAAGTAAATGAGGTTGACTGTTACATGACTTGTGGTTAGAACTTAAGTTATCCTTTTCACCTTCAAGGTTTAACTTGAAGTGATGAGAACGACGTCTAATGAGGACCCAATAACCTTCATTGATGCGTAATTAAGACTTAGTAATACGATTGAAGAAGTGTAAGAAAGTTCACTTCAATCGATTTGTTTCAAAAGAATTGAACGTATCAAGCAAAATAGGTTGACTGTTACATGACTTGTCGTTAGAAACTAAGTTATCTATTTCACCTTCAAGGTTTAACTTGAAATGATGAGAACGACGTGTACTAAGGACCAAATAACCTTTATAGATGCGTAATTAAGACTTAGTAATGCATTTGATGAAGTACACGAAACTTCACTTCAATCAATTTTATCCGAAATAGTTAAACGTATTAACCAAATGTGGTTGACTGTTACATGATTTGTAGTTGGAATCTAAGTTATCCATTTCACCTTCAAGGTTTAACTTTAAGTGATGATAACGACTTGTACTAAGGATCCAATAACTTTCATGGACGAGTAATTAAAACTTATTAATGCGTGTGATGAAGTATTAGAAACTTCACTTCAATCGATTTGTTTCAAAAGAACTGACCGTATCAAGCAAATAAGGTTGACTATTACATAACTTGTGGTTAGAACAGAAGTTATCTATTTCACCTTCAAGGTTTAACTTGAAGTGATGAGAACGACGTGTACTGAAGGACTCAATAACCTTTATAGAGCGCATAATTAAGACTTAGTAATGCGTTTGATGAAGTATAAGAAACTTCACTACAATCGAATTTGATCCGAAATAGTTAACAGTATTAACCAAATGAGGTTGACTGTTACATGACTTGTAGTTGAATCCTAAGTTATTCATTCACCTTAAGGTTTAACTTGAAGTGATGATAACAACGTGTACTAAGGATCCAATAACTTTCATGGAAGCGTAATTAAGACTTAGTAATGCGTTTGATGAAGTATTAGCAAACTTCACTTCAATCGATTTGTTTCAAAAGAACTGAACGTATCAATGCAAATGAGATTGACTAGTTACATAACTTGTGGTTAGAACAGAAGTTATCTATTTCACCTTCAAGGTTTAACTTGAAGTGATGAGAACGACGTGTACTGAGGACTCAATAACCTTTATAGACGCATAATTAAGACTTAGTAATGCGTTTGATGAAGTATAAGAAACTTCACTACAATCGATTTGATCCAAAAGAGTTGAACATATTAACCAAATGAGGTTGACTGTTACATGACTTGTGGTTAGAACCTAAGTTATTCATTTCACCTTTAAGGTTTAACTTGAAGTGATGAGAACAACGTGTACTGAGGACCAAATACCTTTCATGGAAGCGTAATTAAGACTTAGTAATGCGTTTGATGAAGTATTACAAACTTCACTTCAATCGATTTGTTTCAAAAGAACTGAACGTATCATGCAAATGAGATTGACTGTTACATGACTTGTGGTTAGAACCTAAGTTATCCATTTCACCTTCAAGGTTTAACTTGAAGTGATGAGAACGACATTTATTGAGGACCTAATATCCGTTATGGACGTGTAATTAAGACTTAGTAATGCGTTTGAAGAAGTGTAAAAAGTTAACTTCAATCTATTTGTTTCAAAAGAACTGAACGTATCAAGCAAATGAGGTTGTCTGTTACATTACTTGTGGTTAGAACCTAAGTTATCCATTTAACCTTCAAGGTTTAACTTGAAGAGATGAGAACAACGTGTACTGAGGACCAAATACCCTTCATGGACGCGTAATTAAGACTTAGTAATGCGTTTGATGAAGTATTAGAAACTTCACATCAATCAATTTGTTTCAAAAGAACTGAACGTATCAAGCAAATGAGATAGACTGTTACATGACTTGTGGTTAGAACCTAAGTTATCTATTTCACCTTCAAGGTTTAACTTGAAGTGATGAGAACGACGTGTACTGATGACCCAATATTCTTCATGGACGCGTAATTAAGACTTAGTAATGCGTTTGATGAAGTATAAGAAACTTCACTTAAATCGATTTGTTCCAAAAGAGTTGAACGTATCAAGCAAATGAGGTTGACTGTTACATGATTTGTTGTTAGTGTAGCGACCCTAACACTGTACCCTTATTTTTTCGTATTATTATTATTATTTTTTTATCCTTACAAAGTTTAAACCGAAATCATTAACATTGTTAAGAAAATCGTTTAAATAAATTCTAAAATCAATTAAATAAAACAATTAAAACATATAAACAAACAAACTAGTGAAACAGACAAAAACAGGGGGAAAAGGGACAATTGTCCCATGAAATGTAAGGCCGATCGATCGGCTGCCCAAAAATAAAAGGGGGGCAATCGATCGCCCCCACATTAGGCGATCGATCGGCAGTCTCCTTAGAATCCATTTTTTTCCAGGGAGCTCGCTTTCTATTTCCCTTTTCTTTCCTCCTCCATCCCTGCACTATTTTCTTACCACATATACTCTAACAAACACAATAACCTCATAACATAAATTCATTCATAACTCATCCATTTCACACTTTACCAATGTGATGACCCGAATGTGCACGTATGGTACGATGGCTGCACGAACCGGAACCCAGATGGCGGTACGTCTGCGCTGGCAAACTGGAAGGTGACAGGTCGTAAAAGGGGGATCGTCACAATCCCACATCGCTTGGTAAAGTATGTGGAAATAAAACATATGTAAGAGATCCCTCCTAAGATAGCAAGACGCGTTTTGGAGCACGATTAGCAACGAATCCCATAAGAACTCTGAAGTTAAAAGTGCTTCGGCGAGAGAAATTCCAGGTTGGGTGACCTTCCGGGAAGTTCTCACCAAACAAAGCCGTGAGGGGAGAATATTGGGCTACGGCCCAATCCCCAGAGCGGACAATATCTTGCTGGGAATGAGGGTCGTTACAAATGGTATCAAATCCTGTACCCAATCGGAAATGTGGCCAACGAGGACGTTGGGCCCCCGAGAGGGGGTGATTGTGTAACACCCCTATTCCGTACCCTTATTTTACCCGTATAAATTTTTCATTTTTTCTTTTATTTTACACTTATTACTTTTCTATTCTTTAATTAAAACCTTATGCGGAATTTAAACTATGGTTGAAATCAGAACTGAATCGGAATTAAAATTGAATCTTAAATGCATTTAAAACAAATCTTTATTAAAACTTAAAAGAAAACCTTTAAAAGAAAACTTTAAATTAAATTAAACAAGTGGGAGGGCAGAATTGGAACTCTGTCCTCAAAATGAAACAGGCGACCGATCTCTGCACTGCAGCAGAGATCGATCGCTGCCATGCATTACAGCAGGGGCGATCGATCTCTGCTGCAGAGCAGAGATCGATCGCTGCTAGCTGTGCAGCAATCCGATCGCTGCTAACTATAGCAGCGATCGATCTCTGCTCTGCAGCAGAGATCGATCGCTGCAAGCATGCAGCGATCCCTTCTCCCTTTCAGACTTCAAACCTCTAACACTTCGCATTTCACAAGCAGCGACCGATCTCTGCATTGCTGCAGAGATCGATCGCAGCACACTTTCAGTGCAACGATCAGTGAAAACTTCAGCGACCACTTCAGCGACCACCTCCTACTTCAATCGCCTTCACTTTTCTTTTCAATCGCCTTCACTTTTCTTTACACTGCTCTCTGGAATTCCAGAGAGCAAACACTTAACAATACTCTCTGGAATTCCAATTCCAGAGAGCGATTCATGCTACTGGAAACTCTCTGGAACCTGATTCCAGAGAGCAAACATTACTTAATTTAACACCAATTTCTTCCAATAACATCGACCAACTTTACAGCGGACTTTGCGAAATCCAATTGCGTGGATGTATCTAAACATCGAGCATAACCATATCAACCTAAAACCAATCAAAACATTTCCATAACATTCATTAAACAGTTTAAACCAAAACGTTTTACATACAATTATCAAACGTTATCTAATCCCTATCCAGATCCAAACAACCTAAATATTCTATACAATTATCAATTCAAAACATCCCAAAATAACCCCAGAGTCCAGACATACATCCCCACGGGTCGTATCGCGCCTCGACTGCTCAGCGCACTCCCACGGCCATCATCCATCAACAGTTTACGCCTCGGGTGGAGGGATCTCATCCTCACCTGTGTAGAGGTCACCTACACCATAAACATAAGTCGTGAGCTTAAGGCTCAGTAAGTCTACGTGAATGCAATGCATGAACATGTATGTGCCATTTTCATAAAACCGTCTCTCATGCATTTCATTCATTCATTCATTCATTCATTCATTCTCACCGTGACATTCTTTTGGTTACCGAAGTCTATTCACTCGGCAGATGGTTAGGGCCCGTCAAGCGGTTAGACAGCCCACACCATCTGAAGGGAGGAAAACCCGCTCACCACAGAACGCCGGGTCTGAACCTCACCCCGATAACCACATACAGAGGGTTGTTTACATGATACTTTACTTGCCTTTACGTGCATTTCTTTTTCATGAAAACTATGCTCAAATTCATTTTCATGACGTTTTTAAAACTATGATGCATGAACAGATATAAACATAACATATCAATCATCATACGTACCATCAAGACACTCAGACATAACCTACAAAAGAACTAATCCTAACTACCCAACCAAAGCATTTAAACAAACAATTCTCCAATTTCCTCGAACAACAAAAGATCCTATGGTGTAGGCCAATCGGCCAAACAAGTCGCGGAGACTTACCTGTCGTCCGTAGCTCGCTGAGCTTCGTCCACGAGCGTCGTTCGTCTGGGCAAAACGCAACATTCGTAGTTAAAACCAATTTAAACTACTAAACGTCCTATTTCAAGAAAACCTTAACTAAGGCAATTCCTAAAGTTTCAACTTAATTAATCGAAGTAATTAACGACGACTAACGCTCGTTAATTTGAAATTCCAATTACGAGTTATTTCTGAAAACCCGTAAATTCCCAAATTTATACTTTTTTCACAAATTGAATTATCTTCGTCCAATAACGTCAAATACGTTCAATACATACTTAATTAAGGCTAACCTATTAATTACGAGTCCTAATTCGCATTTTTAACGAAAACCCTAATCGAAACCCTAACCCTAAATCGAACCGAAAACTCGAAATAAACGCTCAGAGACCGAAGCTACATACCGAGGGTAGCAAGAGGAGGAGAAACCGTGAAGGATCGGAGTTGATCGGAGGTCGGACGTCGTGCGAACGTCGGCGGCTGAGAGAGAACTCCTTCTCTGTTCGTTGGCGCCAGGGAGAAAAGAGAGAAGTGAGGAGAAAAGAGAGATTTGTGTTATTTATTAATTTTGGTTTGCAAATTACCATTTTGCCCTTCTTACTTAATTCTATTTATTTCGTCCTTCGTTTCGTTAATCGTCCAACTATTCGGGATCACCAAATTTCCTAATTTCGCCAATAAGTCCAATTAGTTACCAGAGATTTATTAAAACTATCCGTTCGCAATTTGGACCTCATTTACTATTTTTTACTAAACGTCAATTATATTACGATAGAGGTAATTACTCGGAATATAGCGTTACTCTTCCGAAAATTCCCGAAAATTCCTTATAATTCCTATTAATCATTAGGATCGTAATGACGCTTTCTTTTCGTGAAACGGACCTGATTTGACATATTTACCTAAAATGCCCTTAAATAATGAAATAACAATAAAATATATTATATCCGAAATCCGTACAAGCCGGATATTACATTCTACCCTCCTTATTCAGAATTTTGTCCTCAAAATTTGCCCCAACTTATAGTCCTTGGCATTACTGTCTCATGCCCTGTGGTCTTATACTTCGATCTATCATCTGTAATTACGGTCATTTTCGTGGTTCTAAACCAACATCCTACTATATTCTCCAACATTGACCTTAATTTGTATCTACTACTTCGATTTGATTGAACCTGTCTTCTTCCACGTACTAAGCATAATCCAAACTCTCAAATCTCCATCAATTAACCCGACAACATATTTGTCATCTTACTTCATGCACATGTACCAACTTCAAAACTAACTTTTTTATCGACGTCTTTCTTTCCGCTGTCCCTTTTAGGTCAGAGTTATACCTATGCTTCCTAACGCCAGTCAAATTGAATGCCTACATTTCATCCAATTTCTGGGTTGTACCTCGTACCTCAACATAATTCTCTCAATCCTGTTCACAAATCGGGATACACAGCAACCGAATTTCTACATTAACTTCCTAATCGTACTCCTCATTTTCAGTTTACGCATCAAACCTTACCAAATCCCTAAGTCTTAACCAAACGACCTCTATCTGTGTACTTGACACGTAACGTCCCGAGCACGTGTTGGCTCGCATCTGGCCTCCCAAGACATTAAACTCTCTCTCACATATTAATCGGTTTCTACCAAAGATTGTCTCTTATCCTTAATCCTCGAAATAACTTCAACTTTAGGACTCCTAACAACACCCAAGTTGCAATCCAAACTCCTCTTTATTTTCAACTTCAACTCCGTTAATTAAGTTCCTCTTATTTCTAACTTCCTTAATCCTGTGTCTATTGAACACGTACTTAATTACTTCACGCTCTCGACGCCTTCTCAAATCATTCAGTCTAACACTAAATCTCCATTACACTACAACCTTATCCACCTATCGGTTATAACGATTTCTATCTGAACATCGGAGTTGTAAAACTAGCCTCACTCACACATTAAGTCTTACTAAATCTCCTAAGTCACATAGTTTCCAGGGTAACTTACCAATCCCGCCAGTTATTTCAGGGAGGATTTCGCAACTAAGCTTACACTGTTATACTCCTCGAACTATGTCACCAGAATTTCTTATAAACATCACTCCCATTCTAAGTTTTGTCCTTATATTCTACCACTATTTTTCTTAATTAAAGTCCTCACACTGCTTACATTACACTTCTTTGTCTATCTTAAATCTCTATTTGCTCTGAGTACAGTCAAGTCTTTAAATCTCCTCATTGATGCACTCTAAACTAGTCATCCTAAGCTAAGCCATTCATGCATTACTTGGTCTTAACTTGCTAAACGCGAGTCGATCACCATAAATTTGCTAACTTAGTCTCACTTCTAAGCTTACTTAGATAATTTCCATGAAATTCACATCCTCTCTAGTCTATAAATCGTAAGTTTCACCACTTGCAGACCTTTAAACGCTAATCTAAGCTTCTAACCTAACCTCTCATTTAATCCAATGATCTACTTCACCTGTCTCTAACTTCCTCAAGGTTATTTCGAGTTCGGTGACTAGTCTACTATCGTTCGCTCCTTCTAGTCAGGTTCTATCTATTCTATTCGACATTTATTTTAAGTTCAACTCTTGGATTATATCTTAATTTAGATACTCTTATCTTCACACGAATTCCCAATATACGATTTCTACGGTACTCCTTCATCTATTTAAATATACTCTCGGCATTCTAACGATCTAAGGTACTCCTCTATAGTTTTATATCTAAACGTTCGTCTTTCATGATTAGTCGCATTTTAACACTTGAAGAGGTTGCCAATTAGGAACAATACCTACCTACTTGAAACTTATTTTTCATAAGGTGTATTTCTCTAATTCTTAGTAAACCTTAAGTGTGAAAACTCCATTGATTAAATCCAAGTGATCCTACTAATGTATAACCATATTTCTATTTGGTCTTTATTGTCTTACATGTAGCCTACCATCTCCTCGTCAAGGTTCTCCTAGTAACCACTCTTACCCACATAATATTCTCTTCCTTACAAATTTCAGGTCTATACAATTTATCTATCATATGCATAACGCCATACAGGTAATTAAAATAATACCTGGAATAGTAGAAGGCTGGGCCTCATCGTCAGCGTCACCAGGCTCGATGAATGCAAATATTCTTGGGGCAACTTTCTTCCGGTCAGTAGTAGTCCTCGGACAATGTAGGGCATAGTGGCCCACCTCTCCGCATCTGTAGCACTTGTCAGTACCCAATCTACAGGCACCAAAATGAGGTCTCGAGCACTTCGGGCATATAGGCTTCTGAGTAGATTCTTGGACTTGCTTTCCCTTTCCTTGGTCGCCCGTTCCGTCATATGGCCTCTTCGCTCCCCGTGGTTGTGTTTGCCGTTGTTCCCTCGGTTGCCATCCTTGATTCTGGGTCTGAGGAGGGAGCTCACGAAAGAAGCCCTTAGCTGGCTCCTTCGTCCTAACACAAGTCGCCCTGGCAGCCTCAATGTCCAGAGCTCTAGCTGCGACGTCAGAATACGGCACATCAATAATACCTGATACAATAACGTGCATCCGAATCTCTGGGTCTAGTCCCTCCATAAACTGGTGTACCTTCTCCTCGTTATCGCTGACAAGACGTGGTGCAAATCGTGACAAAGCCTCGAACTTCCTTATATACTCTGCAACCGAACCTGTCTGCTTTAGCTGTGTGAACTCGTTCCTCTTAGCCACCCTCACTGTGCGGCTAAAATACTTGTCGAAGAATATGGTCTTAAACCGCTCCCAGGTCATAATCGATACGTCTGTCGTCGCCTTGATTGAATCCCACCAGAAACGGGCATCCATCGCCAAGTGAAAGGCAACAAAAGCAACCCTCTTTCCATTCTCCACTTCCGCATACTCTAACATATCCTCCATAGTGCGGATCCACTCTTCTGCAACTGTTGGATCCGATGAGCGGCCGTCAAATACTGGAGGCCGTAAACTTTGGAATTTCTGCATACCCTGATTACTGGGGACTACCAGCTCCTGAGCTCTCTGATTCTCTCGCTGGTTCTCTCGATTCACTAAATCCGTGATTTGTTGCGCTTGCCGGTCCATATGCTGAGACTGGCGGTCTATCAAATCCATAAGACGATCCGTCGCGTCATCTCTAGGATCCCTTCCTCGAACCATACTTATAACTCCTATAAAATTTACAAACAAATAATCCTAAGTAACAAAATCAATAAAACAATAAACAGACTTACAGTTGATGAAGGATGTCCGCGTAGTGGCTGTGCAGTCGAGCAGTCTACAGAACCGATTTTAAAACCCGGGGGCTCTGATACCATAACTGTAACACCCCTATTCCGTACCCTTATTTTACCCGTATAAATTTTTCATTTTTTCTTTTATTTTACACTTATTACTTTTCTATTCTTTAATTAAAACCTTATGCGGAATTTAAACTATGGTTGAAATCAGAACTGAATCGGAATTAAAAATTGAATCTTAAATGCATTTAAAAACAATCTTATTAACACTTAAAAGAAACCTTTAAAAGAAAACTTAAATTAAATTAAACAAGTTGGGAGGGAGAATATGAACTCTGTCTCAAAATGAAAGGCGACCGATCTCTGCACTGCAGCAAGATCTATCACCTTCCATGCATTACCGCAGGGCGATCGATCTCTTGCTGCAGATCAGGAGCGTCGCTGCTAGCTGTGGGCAGCAATCCGATCGCTCTAACTATAGCAGCGATCGCCTTCTCCCTTTCAGACTTCAAACCTCTCCCACTTCCATCAACAAGCAGCTCGATCTCTCATTGCTGCAGAGAATCGATCGCAGCACACTTTCAGTGCAACGATCAGTGAAAACTCAGCGACCCATTCGCGACCACCTCCTACTTCAATCGCCTTCACTTTCTTTTCAATCGCCTTCACTTTTCTTTACACTGCTCTCTGAATTCCAGAGCAAACACTTAACAATACTCTCTGGGAATTCCAATTCCAGAGAGCGATTCATGCTACTGGAAAACTCTCTGGAACCTGATTCCAGAGAGCAAACATTACTTAATTTAACACCAATCTTCTTCCAATAACATCGACCAACTTTACAGCGGACTTTGCGAAATCCAATTGCGTGATGTATCTAAACATCAGCATAAACCTATCACACCTAAAACCAATCAAAAACATTTCCATACAGTTCATTAAACAGTTTAAACCAAAACGTTTACATACAATTATCAACGTTATCTAATCCCTATCCAGATCCAAACAACCTAAATATTCTATACAATTATCAATTCAAAACATCCCAAAATAACCCCAGAGTCCAGACATACATCCCCACGGGTCGTATCGCGCCTCGACTGCTCAGCGCACTCCCACGGCCATCATCATCAACAGTTTACGCCTCGGGTGGGAGGGATCTCATCCTCACTGTGTAGAGGGCACCTACACCATAAACATAAGTCGTGAGCTTAAGGCTCAGTAAGTCTACGTGAATGCATGCATGAACATGTATGTTGCCATTTTCATAAAACCGTCTCTCATGCTTTCATTCATTCATTCCTTCATTCATTCATTGCCACCGTGACATTCTTTTGGTTACCGAAGTCTATTCACTCGGCAGATGGTTAGGGCCCGTCAAGCGGTAGACAGCCCACACCATCTGAAGGGAGGAAGAACCCGCTCACCACAGAACGCCGGTCTGAACCTCACCCCGATAACCACATACAGAGGGTTGTTTACATGATACTTTACTTGCCTTTACGAGCATTTCTTTTTCATGAAAACTATGCTCAAATTCATTTTCATGACGTTTTAAAACTATGATGCATGAACAGATATAAACCTAACATATCAATCATCATACGTACCATCAAGACACTCAGACATAACCTACAAAAGAACTAATCCTAACTACCCAACCAAAGCATTTAAACAAACAATTCTCCAATTTCCTCGAACAACAAAAGATCCTATGGTGTAGGCCAATCGGCCAAGACAAGTCGCGGAGACTTACCTGTCGTCCGTAGCTCGCTGAGCTTCGTCCACGAGCGTCGTTCGTCTGGGCAAAAACGCAACATTCGTAGTTAAAACCAATTTAAACTACTAAACGTCCTATGTTCCAAGAAAACCTTAACTAAGGCAAATTCCTAAAGTTTCAACTTAATTAATCGAAGTAATTAACGACGACTAACCGCTCGTTAATTTGAAATTCCAATTACGAGTTATTCTGAAAACCCGTAAATTCCCAAATTTATACTTTTTTCACAAATTGAATTATCTTCGTCCAATAACGTCAAATACGTTCAATACATACTTAATTAGGCTAACCCTATTAATTACGAGTCATAATTCGCATTTTAACGAAAACCCTAATCGAAACCCTAACCCTAAATCGAACCGAAAACTCGAAATAAACGCTCAAGACCGAAGCTACTACCGAGGGTAGCAAGAGGAGGAAGAAACCGTGAAGGATCGGAGTTTGATCGAGGTCGACGTCGTGCGAACGTCGGCGGCTGAGAGGAGAGAACTCCTTCTCTGTTCGTTGGCGCAGGGAGAAAAGAGAGAAGTGAGAGAAAAGAGAGATTTGGTTATTTAGTAATTTTGGTTTGCAAATTACCATTTTGCCCTTCTTACTTAATTCTATTTGTTTCGTCCTTCGTTTCGTTAACTCGTACCAACTATTCGGATCACCAAATTTCCTAATTTCGCCAATAAGGTCCAATTAGTTACCAGAGATTTATTAAAACTATCCGTTCGCAATTTGGAGACCTCATTTACTATTTTTTACTAAACGTCAATTATATTACGATAGAGGTAATTACTCGGAATATAGCCGTTACCTCCGAAAATTTCCCGAAACAGTCCTTATAATCTATTAATCATTAGGATCGTATAATGACGCTTCTTTTCGGGAAACGGAACCGGATGACATATGTACCTAAAATGCCCTTAATAATGAAATAAAATAAACTATATTATATCCGAAATCGTACAAGCGGATATTACCGATTGTGAGACCGAATGGCACGATGATTATGAGGCTGAACGAACTGGAACGGGATGGCGGTACGTCCGCTGCGGGAGTGCGCACGGAAGGTGACAGATCGTAAAGGGGGGTCGTTCACAATCCCACGCTTGGGAAAATATGTGGGAGAAATGAAACATAGTAAGAGATCCCTCCTCCCTTTCAGACTTCACCCCTAACAACTGCGCATTCACAAGGCAGCGCGATCTCTCATTGATGCAGAGACGATAGCCGCCAACTTTCAGTGCAACGCTCAGGGAAACTTCAGCGACACTTCAGCGACACCTCCTACTTCAATCGCCTTCACTTTCTTTTCAATCGCCTTCACTTTTCTTTACACTGCTCTCTGGAATTCCAGAGAGCAAACACTTAACAATACTCTCTGGAATTCCATTCCAGAGAGCGATTCATGCTACTGGAAACTCTCTGGAACCTGATTCCAGAGAGCAAACATTACTTAATTTAACACCAATTTCTTCCAATAACATCGACCAACTTTACAGCGGACTTTGCGAAATCCAATTGCGTGGATGTATCTAAACATCGAGCATAACCATATCAACCTAAAACCAATCAAAACATTTCCATAACATTCATTAAACAGTTTTAAACCAAAACGTTTTACATACAATTATCAACGTTATCTAATCCCTATCCAGATCCAAACAACCTAAATATTCTATACAATTATCAATTCAAAACATCCCAAAATAACCCCAGAGTCCAGACATACATCCCCACGGGTCGTATCGCGCCTCGACTGCTCAGCGCACTCCCACGGCCATCATCCATCAACAGTTTACGCCTCGGGTGGAGGGATCTCATCCTCACCTGTGTAGAGGTCACCTACACCATAAACATAAGTCGTGAGCTAAGGCTCAGTAAGTCTACGTGAATGCAATGCATGAACATGTATGTGCCATTTTCATAAAACCGTCTCTCATGCATTTCATTCATTCATTCATTCATTCATTCATTCTCACCGTGACATTCTTTTGGTTACCGAAGTCTATTCACTCGGCAGATGGTTAGGGCCCGTCAAGCGGTTAGACAGCCCACACCATCTGAAGGGAGGAAAACCCGCTCACCACAGAACGCCGGGTCTGAACCTCACCCGATAACCACATACAGAGGGTGTTTACATGATACTTTACTTGCCTTTACGTGCATTTCTTTTTCATGAAAACTATGCTCAAATTCATTTTCATGACGTTTTTAAAACTATGATGCATGAACAGATATAAACATAACATATCAATCATCATACGTACCATCAAGACACTCAGACATAACCTACAAAAGAACTAATCCTAACTACCCAACCAAAGCATTTAAACAAACAATTCTCCAATTTCCTCGAACAACAAAAGATCCTATGGTGTAGGCAATCGGCCAAACAAGTCGCGGAGACTTACCTGTCGTCCGTTAGCTCGCTGAGCTTCGTCCACGAGCGTCGTTCGTCTGGGCAAAACGCAACATTCGTAGTTAAAACCAATTTAAACTACTAAACGTCCTATTTCAAGAAAACCTTAACTAAGGCAATTCCTAAAGTTTCAACTTAATTAATCGAAGTAATTAACGACGACTAACGCTCGTTAATTTGAAATTCCAATTACGAGTTATTTCTGAAAACCCGTAAATTCCCAAATTTATACTTTTTTCACAAATTGAATTATCTTCGTCCAATAACGTCAAATACGTTCAATACATACTTAATTAAGGCTAACCTATTAATTACGAGTCATAATTCGCATTTTTAACGAAAACCCTAATCGAAACCCTAACCCTAAATCGAACCGAAAACTCGAAATAAACGCTCAGAGACCGAAGCTACATACCGAGGGTAGCAAGAGGAGGAGAAACCGTGAAGGATCGGAGTTGATCGGAGGTCGGACGTCGTGCGAACGTCGGCGGCTGAGAGAGAACTCCTTCTCTGTTCGTTGGCGCCAGGGAGAAAAGAGAGAAGTGAGGAGAAAAGAGAGATTTGTGTTATTTATTAATTTTGGTTTGCAAATTACCATTTTGCCCTTCTTACTTAATTCTATTTGTTTCGTCCTTCGTTTCGTTAATCGTCCAACTATTCGGGATCACCAAATTTCCTAATTTCGCCAATAAGTCCAATTAGTTACCAGAGATTTATTAAAACTATCCGTTCGCAATTTGGACCTCATTTACTATTTTTTACTAAAACGTCAATTATATTACGATAGAGGTAATTACTCGGAATATAGCGTTACTCTTCCGAAAATTCCCGAAAATTCCTTATAATTCCTATTAATCATTAGGATCGTAATGACGCTTTCTTTTCGTGAAACGGACCTGATTTGACATATTTACCTAAAATGCCCTTAAATAATGAAATAACAATAAAATATATTATATCCGAAATCCGTACAAGCCGGATATTACAGATTGTGATGACCCGAATGTGCACGTATGATATGATGGCTGAACGAACTGGAACCCGGATGGCGGTACGTCCGCGCGGGCGAACTGGAAGGTGACAGATCGTAAAAGGGGGGTCGTCACAATCCCACGCTTGGGAAAATATGTGGAAATGAAACATATGTAAGAGATCCCTCCCAAGATAGCAAGACGCGTTTTAGAGCACGATTAGCAACGAATCCCATAATAACTCTGATGTTAAAAGTGCTTTGGCGAGAGCAATTCCAGGTTGGGTGACCTTCCGGGAAGTTCTCGCCAAACAAAGCCGTGAGAGGAGGATATTGGGTTGAGGCCCAATCCCCAAAGTGGACAATATCTTGCTGGGAATGGGGGTCGTTACAACCAATCACCCAAAATAAACGACTCAAAACGTAACCTACAAGCATATCCATGCATAACCTAAAATGTTTAAAAACATTACTATAAAATCTAGATAAAACTTAGTAAAACGTTTTATAAAGCAAGTTTATCAAAACATCAAAATATCTTTTATAAACTATTCAGAACCAATCATCCTAGGATGTTCTATCTATACAATTAAACTATCCTTCTATCAAACTATCGTGTCCCCAAAATACTTACAAACAGTCCCACGGGTCAAAATCGCACCGACTGCGCCTGCACACTCCCACGAGCCATCGTTCATCAACTGTTCATTCCACGGGTGGAGGGATCTCGTCCTCATCTGTGTCTAGATCACCTACACCATACAGACAACTATGAGCTAAAGGCTAAGCAAGTTTCGGAAATGCAGATGCATGCTATGGATATGAGTTTCAGAAATCATGCAACATTTTCTTATCATTACGTCGCAGACAGAATATCACCGAGGTCTCAGCCTATTAGATGGAGAGGACACGTCCTGCGATTGGACAACCCTTTCCACCTAACCGGGGGGGGGGGGGGGGGGTTACACACTTACATCTGTATACAGTCGTGCCTGAGCCCCACCTCGCATGACTAGATAACAGATTACGTAGATTCATTTCATTCGTTCATTTCATTTTCTTAAACATGTGCAGAAATCCGTTTTCATGCTATTTTAAAAGACGTGATGCATGAACAGTTAAATGCACAAAGTAAACATACATCGTACATACCATCAAAACAATAAAAGCATAACCTATAAATGAACTAATCCTAACTACCTAACCAAAACATTTAAATAAGCAAGACTCCAACGATCCTCGACGCGACTTCGACGTACGGTGTAGGCCAATCGGCCAGAGTAAGTCACGAGAACTTACCTCGTGCGCGTTGAACTTCTAGCTCCGTTCACGAGCGTTGTTTACCTAAGGCAAATTCACAATATTTGTCGTTCAAATGAGTCTAAACCAATAAACGTCTAAACTTAGGAAACTCTTAACTAAAGAAATTTACTAAAACTCTAGAATACATCATTGAGGCTTTTCGTCGAGCATTTCACGTCCATTAACGGAGTTTTCAAACACCTCAAAAATCCACAAATCCAAACATTTGTCATAAATCGGTTAACTTCGTCCAATAACACCCAATACGTCCTTTATATCCACAAATACGGTAAACCTATAAATTTCAAACCCTAATTCACGTTTTTAACAAAACCCTAAACAAAACCCTAACCATTAAACGACCCAAAAACTACGAATAAACTTTTCAAAATCGTAGAAAAATCACGAAGAAAACGAGATGATCGGAGGACGAATCATCGTTGGAGAGGAAAGAATGCCGCGGAGGGAAATTCGTCAAAGGAGAGAAAGAGGATGAAATCGTGAAGTCTGGAGAAGAAGAAATGATTTGTTTTATTTTATAATATTGACTTGTCAAATGACCATTTTGCCCTTCCTTTGATTTTCTATTTGTTTCGTCATTCGTTTTGTTAATTGTCTAACGATTTGGTTTCTCCAAACTTCCTTATTTCGCCAATAAATCCAACTTATTACTAGGGTTCCATTAAAACAGTCCGTTCGCAAAACGGACCTCGTTTACTATTTTTACCACAACGTCCTTTAAATTACGAGAAACGTAATTCTCGTAAAATTAGCGTTACAACTCCTTAAATTTTCGAAATTTTCTTAAAATCTATATTAATCATTAGGATCGTAATAACGCTTTCTTTTCGCGAAACTAACTTAATTTTACATAATTACAAAAATGTCATTATACATATATAATTACAAAATCCCGTAAAGAACCGGGTGTTACATTCCATCCACTTTATTTAAAATTTTGTCCTCAAAATTTGATTACACAAACAACTCATGATGTTTAGCCATCCTATCCTGCTGTCGCTCCCAAGTAGCTTCTTCCACGTCATGGTTCTGCCATAAGACTTTGACTAGCAGAATCTCTTTGTTGCGCAATACCTTGGTGGAAGACTCCAAAATACGTATCGGCTTCTCCACATAAGTCAAGGTAGGTTGTACTCGATCTCTCTTGCCTCCATAATATGCGATGGATCGCGCAAACACTTTCGAAGCATAGACACGTGAATTACATTGTGGATGCCTTCCATTGAAGCCAGAAGCTGTAGTCGATACGCCATCTTCCCGATCTTCTTTCGAGTCCTTCCCTTTCATCACATAGAATTGAATCTCCCTTTAAGAACTTTGACTATATCATGCTTAGGGTCAATTTCTATAATCTTAGCCACTAACCCCCTTGGCTATCCTTGACTTGGCTTACTACGCTCGAGATTAGCATCGCGTGCTAATTATTTCTTAAGTCTCTAACTTAGAAAAGTCAACTGCATAAATATGCACATAGCTAATTCACCCCCACATTGGCTTACACTTAATTATTCATATGTTAAATTTCCTTACTCTTCTGACTTGGTCTTATATTCGGGCTTCCCCGACTAATACTTAATTCAAGCCTTAATTTCCTAATGAAGTAACTTCAAGGCTTTCTTCCATCGAAGCCTCTCTTAGCTATTCCTTTAAATCGCATCTATATCTAGACTTCCTAATGGCATTTAGATTGAACATCGTCTAAAATGCTCCTGGGTTGTAACCCGAACTTCTACACAATATCATCGACTCTATCCATAGTCAGAATGCATACCAATTCAAATTTCCTACATTCTCCTCAGTAACGACTTCTCACAACTATTTTACCAACCGTGCTCCTTGGTCATATACATTCGTTTGCCACTCGCCAATTGTTGGCGACTATCTTCGTATGGGCTTCTGAACTAAATTTCCAATCTTATATCTCGCAAACCAACTCATCCAAATACGTCAAGGTCTCAACGAGTCCATTTAGGAGCTAAAGTCACTATTCTTTTGAGATTCTGGCCCCTTTGCAGCCAAGATCCTACAAACATCCAATTTCATTCTAAGTTATCATAACGAGCTTCCATCGTTATGTCATTAACGGAAATACCCACATTATCAATATTACGCTCTATTCGTCTTACTCAAATGTTCATAAACTACGAGTACATTCAAGTCTCTAATTTCATCGTTGACTTGCTATAAACTATTCATTCTAACCTTAGGTCACTTGCGTATTTTTTAGCGTCGACTTGTCAAATACAAATCAAACCTTTGGAACTCTTCTACCATAAGTGTACTTAATTGGCTTATGAGTAATTCCCTGCTCTCCATATCTGACAAATCGCGAAATTCACACTCACATGACATTAAACACCATACTAGACCTCCAATCTTGACCTTCCTTAATCGAATCAATTCCCTGCACTTACCCCAATAGTGCACAAGGATTTCCTTTGAAGTTACTAACCAGTCTGGCCCCCTTCTGTTCCTCCTAGTCGTGTTCTAACATTCTGCTTGGCTCCCCTGCAACGATCCATCAAATGATCTTTTTGTTTGTAAACTTGTTGCAGATAAGTTTACTCCTTTATTCCAACTCTCCTTAAATTTTTCAAATCTTAATCCTCCTAGTTCCTCGAACATTGACGTTCCTACCTCAAGACCAGATGTACCGACCCTTACCCATTCCTAATTTTTTTCGTATATAAAAAAAAAAATTTCTTCTTTTATAACCTAAGTGAACTTAATAACGTTTAATCGGAATTTAAATCGTTAAAATCGTTCAGAGAATTGAAAACCATTTAAAATCGTTTATAGAAACTTAATAAAACAATTTATAAAAAAATTAAGTTTAAACATTTTCCTGCAATCACGATCGATCGTGGTCATATAACGATCGATCGTGATCAACTTTCTATAAAAATTAAGTTTAACATTTTCCCACAATCACGATCGATCGTGGTCAAATCACGATCGATCGTGATCATGCTAAAACTTAGGAATGAAACGTTTGCTGATCCCGATCGATCGTGGTAGTGTGCCCGATCGATCGGGCCGCCTCTGGAACCTTTGGAGAAGTTTTTCTCGGATCACGATCGATTGTGGTCAAATCACCATCGATCCTGATAGGCTTTTTCTTCCGTTTCCCTCCTTTTTGCAGATCACGATCGATCGTGGTCAAATCACGATCGATCGTGACAGGCTTTTTCTTCCTTTTTCCTCTTTTTTGCAGATCACGATCGATCGTGATAGGCTTTTTCTTCATTTTTCCTCTTTTTTGCTGATCACGATTGATCGTGGTCAAATCACGATCGATCATGATAGGCTTTTTCTTCCTTTTTCTTTTTTTTTGCACATAACATAACCCTAAACCAATTCAATAGAAAATCGTTCAAAACTTCATTCATTTCTCCTTTCCTCAACCACCCAATAAACGACCCGAAACATACCCTAGAACGTATTTAAAAACGTAGTAAGGTTTCATAAAACGAATTGCGTGGATCCATTTAAAAACTAAACATTTCCCCCCGTTTAAAAGAAAACTCCAACAGTTCCAGTAAATTGCAAAATCAAAACAATTCCATTATAAACATCAAATTCAACTAATCCTTACAACAACCTAAACATATTATTTATGTATTTCTACCCAAGGTAGCCCAAAAGACTAACACACATTCGCACGAGTCAAAAACGCCTCAACTGCGCCAGCACACTCCCGCGACCATTCTTCTTCAACCTGACTCATGCTCCGGGAGGAGGAACGTCGTCCTCACCTATTTCGAAGTCACCTACACCATACAGACAACTATGTGCTAAAGGCTCAGCAAGTTTCGTAAATGCAGATGCATGCTGTGCATATGAAGTTCAAAAATCATGCAACATTTTCTTATCATTACGTCGCAGACAGAATGTCACCGAGGTCTCAGCCTATTAGATGTAGAGGACACGTCCCGCGGTCAGATAACCCCCTCCACCTAACGGGGGGTACACACTTACATCCGTATACAGCCGTGCCTGAAACACACCTCGCATGACCAGATAACAGATTACGTAGGTTCATTTCGTTATAGGCGATGTGGTATTGTGACAGACCCCTTTTGGCCTACACAATAGATCAATAGCCCCCTTTTGGGCCATATCTCTTTTCATGAAAACATAGTGCAGAAATTTATTTTCTATGCATAATTGAAAACCATGATGCATGAACAATTACGTGCATAAAGTAAACATACGACATATATACCATCGAGACAATAAAAAGCCTAATCTATAAAAGAACTAATCATAACTACCCAACCAAAGCATTTAAACAAACAAATTACAAAGATCCTCGACACGACTTCGACGTACGGTGTAGGCCAATCGGCCATAGTAAGTCATGAGAACTTACCTCGCGTTCGCTGAAATTCTAGCTCCGTGCACGAGCGTTGTTCACCTAAGGCAATTCACAACATTCGTCATTAAACCGAGTTTAAACCATTAAACAACCAAACTAACGAAATCTTAACTAAAGAAATTTCCTAAAACTCTAATTTAACTCTCTCGGGCATTTCATCGAGCACCTTGCGCTCATTATTCACAAAACTCCATTAATGGGGGTTTTCTAAAGCTTCAAACCCAACTTTTCAACATTAACGCCCAAATCATCCATTATTTCGCCCAATAATCATTAATAAGGTGATTTCTAACATTTCCTAACAAAACCCGACTATTTCTATGAAATTCCTACGAAATCCTAAACATTCAAACCTCTACAAATCGAGAGTTAAAGCTGGAAAAACATAGATTCTTACCTAGAATCACGAAGGGAGAAGAAAACGTGAAGGAACTCGAGCGATTGAAGAAGAAACGGTGAAGCAAAAGAGGAAGAAATCGTGGAGGAGTTGTCGGGAGATGAGAACGCCATGAGAAGAGGAGAGAAATGAGGGAGGAAGAAGAAAGTTGTGATTTTAATAGAATTTGGTTTGGCAATTTACAAATTTACCCTTTGGTTTAATCTCCCATTTATCCTATTGTTCGTCTATCGATTCGGTTTCTCAAAACATTTCTTATTTCACCAATAATTCTAATTTATTCTTAGTGCTCTAATAAAACTTTTCGTTTGTCAAACGGATTTAATTTCTATTTATACGAATTAAGACTCCATATGGTCAAAACCGAAAACTTGAGCATTATATCTCAGTTTGAATTCCTTAAATTTCCATACTTCTTCCAAAATTCATATTAATTATAAGGATTCCATTAAAACTCTCTGCTCGCAAAACAGACTTGATTTGACATATTCACAAAAATATCATTATATATTAAAATTACAAAAGTCCCGTAAAGCCGGATATTACATTCCATCCATCTTATTCAAATTTTGTCCTCAAAATTTGATCATACAAACAGTTTAGGATACTTAGACATCATATCTTGTTGTCGTTCCCAAGTAGCCTCTTCCACCTCGTGGTTCTGCCATAAGACCTTGACTAGCGGAATCTCTTTGTTGCGCAATACCTTGATGGAAGACTCCAAAATACGTACCGGCTTCTCCACATAAGTCAAGGTAGGCTGTACCTCGATCTCTCTTGCCTCCACGATATGCGATGGATCGCGCAAACACTTTCGAAGCATAGAAACGTGATATACATTGTGGATACCTTCCATTGAAGCCGAAAGCTGCAGTCGATACACCATCTTCCTGATCTTCTTCAAAATAGGGAAGGGCCCCACATATCGAGGGTTTAGCTTGCTCTTTCTTCCGAATCGCATAACTCCCTTGAACGGAGACATCTTCAAATAAACCTCATCACCTTCTTCAAACTCTAATTCTCTCCGTCGAGTGTCAGCATAGCTCTTCTGTCGACTCTGAGCTATCTCGGTACGCTGTCTGATAATGGCAATCTTCTCTACCATTTGTTGTAGAATCTCGGGATCAACAATACTAGCTTCACCAACCTCGTCCCAATATAACGGAGATCTACACTTTTGACCATACAATGCCTCATACGGAGCCATACCAATTGTAGCCTAGAAGCTGTTGTTGTAAGAGAACTCGATCAGTGGCAAATACCTGCTCCACGATCCCTGAAATTCCAACACACAAGCTCTGAGCATATCCTCTAGAATCTGATTCATTCTCTACGTCTGACCCTCAGTCTGACGATGAAATGCCGTGCTGAAATTTAGCTGAGTTCCCATAGCTTTGTGCAGACTCTTCCAGAACTTTGATGTAAACCTCGGATCTCAATCTGAGACAATCGAAACTGGTACTCCATGCAGTCTAACAACCTCCTACACATACAGCTCGGCGAGCTGATCCATAGAAGATGTCATCTTCACAAACAAGAAGTGAGCCGACTTTGTCAATCGGTCCACAATCACCCAGATGCCATCATGCCCTTTCGTCGTCCTTGGGAGTCTCACTATAAAATCCTTGGAGATCTGCTCCAATTTCCACTCCGGAATTGACAGTGGCTGTAATGTTCTGGCCAGTCTTTGATGTTCCGCCTTAACCTGTCGGTAAACCAGACAGGTTTCAACATACTTAGCAACTTCCCTTTTCATGTTCGGCCACCAAAAATGTTGTTTTAAATCCCGGTACATCTTGGTAATTCTCGGGTGCACAGAATAAGCTGAAGAATGTGCTTCGGCCAAAATCTCCTTCTTCAATTCTTCATCGTTAGGCACGTACCACCAATGCCTAAACTTCATAATACCGTCATTTGACAAGTTAAAATCAGGCAAGTCTCCAGATTTCATGCTCAATCGAAGCTCTTCACACTCCACATCTTTCTGCTGAGCTTCACGTATCTTGTCCAGAATAGTTGGCCTGAGAGAAATGTTGGTGAGCATACTAGACAACTCTGCCACAATCACCACATCAAACGTCTCAATCTCAGACAGCAAAGATACCGACATCGCTGCAAGTGAAGGCTGACTCGCAGTAGGCATTCAGCTCAAAGCATCAGCGACCTTGTTCACCTTTCCTAGGTGGTACTTAATTTCAAACTCATAGTCTTTTACGAACTCTAGCCACCTTCTCTACCGCATATTAAGCTCCTTCTGCATGAACAAATACTTCAAGCTCTTGTGGTCTGAAAATATCTCGCACTGCTGCCCATATAAATAATGTCTCCAAATCTTCAGTGCGAAGACCATGACTGCTAACTCCAGGTCATGTGTAGGATAGTTCTGCTCATATGGCTTCAACTGCCGAGATGCATAAGCAATAACCTCTCCTTCCTGCATCAATACACAATCAAGTCCAATTCCTGACGCATCACAGTAAATAGTAAATTTATTACCTTCAACAGGCAGCGTTAGAACTGGAGCTGTAGTCAGCTTCTACTTCAACTCCATAACACTCCCATCACAAGCAGCCGACCATATAAACTTCTCATTATTCCGAGTCAAGCGTGAGAGAGGAACTGCTGTAATATCCGGTTGTACGGATTATTATTATTTTAATGTAAATGACATTTTTGGAAATTATGTCAAATCAAACCCATTTTACGAAAAGAAAGCGTCATTAGAACCCTAATTATTGATAGGAATTTCAAGGAAATTATGAGAATTTTTGGAGTAGTAACGCTATATTTCGGGTAATTACGTTTAACGTAATATAAAGAATGTTTAGTAAAAAATAGTAAATGATGTCTGAATTGCTAACGGACAGTTTTAATGGAACCCTGGTAGTAAATTGAGGTTATTGGTGAAGTAAGGAAATTTGGAGAAATCGAATCGTTGGTTAATTAAAGAAACGAAGGACGAAACAAATAGAAAATCAAAGGAAGGGCAAAATAGTAATTTGCAAAGTCATTATTTAATTTAAAACATAATTCTTCTTCTTCTCCACGCAAACTTCTTCTTCTCTGTGACTTCCATTTTCTCCTCCGGCGATCATCACGGCTTCCCTCCATTCCGTCGGCGATTCCTCCTCCTTTCGTCCTCCGTCCTTTACGTTTTCTCCTCCTCTCGCAATCCTAGGTAAGATTCTATGCTTTTGGAGCGTTATAGTTCAGTTTTCATGAAGTTTAACGTTTAGGATTTCGTATAGATTTTCGTTAAAACGTGATTTAGGGTTCGTAATCGATAGGTTAGCCGTAGTTTTGAATATAATGAACGTATTGAACGTTATTGGATAAAGTTAATCGATTTAGGACGAATATTAGAGATTTAACAATTTTCAAGTTTTGGGGGAAAACTCGTTAATGTTGGTTTTTGAGGTATCGAACGTTATTTGTAGGATAAAATGCCTCGTTGAGCTAAATTAGTATTTTAGGAGAATTCCTTAGTTGAGGTTTCGTTAAACTTGGATGTTTAAACGGTTTAAATCTCATTTTAACACCAACCGTTGTGTTTTGCCTCAGACAAACAACGCTCGTGGATGGAGCTTGAGCTGCAACGGACACGAGGTAAGTTCTCGTGACTTACTCTGGCCGATTGGTCGACACCATACTTCGATGTCGCGTCGAGAATCTTAGAGTGTTGTATGTTTAAACTGCTTTGGTTGGGTAGTTAGGTTTAAACGTTTTCGTAGGTTATTTCTTTTACAGTCTTTGATGGTACGCATGCTTGTTTGTTTACATTTATATTGAACTATTCATGCATCACGTTTTTTTTTTAACTTGGCATGAAAATTAATTTTCGCACGATGTTTTCAGAAAACCTATGTGGCCCAGAAATTGGGGGCTATCGATCTATTGTGCGGACCGATTAAGGGTCTGACCAATACAACATCTCATGTAATGTAATTAATGAACGTAATCTGTTATCTGGTCACGCGAGGTGGGGCTCAGGGACGGCTATACGTGTTGTAAGCGTGTACCCCCCTCCTCTAACCGCACGGGGTAGTCCGACCGCTGGATGGGCCCCCTTCGGTTAGGGGGATGAGATCTCGGTGATATTCTGTCTACGACGCTCTGTATGTTATGCATGATTTCTGAACTCCATATGCACTGCACGCATCTGCATTTACGTAGAATTTACTGAGATTTTTATCTCATAGGTGTCTGTATGGTGTAAATGATATCGAAGCAGGTGAGGACGATATTCCTCCGCCCGATGTACAGGATGGTAGAAGAAGAACGATTGCGGTGGTATGCATGAGCAGTCGTCGCTTATGTTGACCCGTGGGGAAAGTGGTTAGGTATTTTGAGAGTTTTGGGTTAATTTTGATTGTACAGTGGATCATGTTATGGTTAGAAACATTCTAGGATGTTTGGTTCTGGATAGAATATGCTTTAGGTTGTTTTAAAAACGTTTTGAAAATATATTTCGTAACTATTGATTTTAGGGGAAATGTTCAGTTTTTAAACATAACCACGCAGTTTGTTTTTACGAAAATCAATTAAGTTTTAATTGAGTTTTGAGTCGTTGTTTCGGGATGTTGATGAAACGAGGAATGAGGAAAATTTGAATGAGTTATGTTGGATGTGAATTTGATGAAATGGTGAAGGGTTTCGATTAATGTATGTGAAGTGAGGGAAGTGAAGGGAAGAGAAATGAGCGATGTAGGAACAGGGAGGCAGAGGAGGTGGCGATTGATCGCCTAGGGGTTGGGATCAATCGCCCCTCATGGTCGCCGCTCTCTGGAAAAATCCAGAGAGCGTGGCGATTTTCAACAGGCGACCATTCGCCTGTTGAAATCGCCGAAGGGCGATCAGTCGCCCCCTTTATGGGCGACTGATCGCCACAGCATATAGGGATGAAAATCCCCTCTTTGCCCTCTGCCTATTTTTATTTTAGTTTTTAATTGTTTTAAGTTTTGTTTTTAATAGTTTATAAACATAGGCTCCGTCGGTTTCAATTCCGATTTAGATTCCGACATTAAAAGTTTTATTTCCGCTAAAACGCTAAGTTTAAAGTTTTAAGTATAAAAAAAAATATATGTACGAAAAATGGGGTACAGTGTTAGGGTCGTGACAATTATGGTATCAGAGCCCCCGGGTTTTAAAATCGGTTCTGTAGACTACTCGACTGCGCATGCCACTACGCGAACGTCCTTCTTCAACTGTAAGTATGCTCTGTTGTATTTCTTTGTTTTATTTCTTAGGATTATTGTTTCGATTTTTTTTAGGAGTTATAAAATATGGTTCGAGGAAAAGATCCACGTGATGACGCGCTTGATCGACTTACAGAGTTGCTGGACCGTCAGTCTCAGCATATGGATCGGCAGGCACAACAAATTGAGAGTTTAGTGAATCGAGAGAATCAGAGAGCTCAAGAGTTGGTGGTTCCTAACAACCAGGGCATGCAAAAGTTTCAAAGCCTCCGACCTCCAGTATTTGACAGCCGATCATCGGATCCAACAGTTGCTGAGGAATGGATTCGGGTGATGGAGGATATGCTGAGTTATGCAGAGGTGGGAAACGGGAGTAAGGTGGCTTATGTTACTTTCCACCTGGCATTAGGCACCCGTTTCTGGTGGGATTCGATCAAGTCAACGACGGACGTATCAGTTATGACTTGGGAACGGTTCAAGACAGTGTTCTTTGACAAGTATTGTAATACCCGGCTTTACGGGATATTAATATTATATTATATGATAACGATGTTGTAATTATGTCAAATCAAGTCCGTTTTGCAAAAAGAAAGCGTCATTAGAATCCTAACGATTAATAGGAATTTTAGGAAATTTACGGGATTTTTCGGAGTAATAACGCTATATTTCGAGTAATTACATTTCTCGTAATATAAAGGACATTTTAGTAAAAAAATTAAACGAGGTCCGATTTGCAAACGGACAGCTTTAATAAATCTCAATTAATAAGTTGGATCTATTGGTGAAATAAGGGGATTTGGAGAAACCGAATAGTTAGCCAATTAATGAAACGAAGGACGAAACAAATAGAAAATCAAAAGAAGGGCAAAACGGTAATTGCCAATCTAAAATTTATTAAAATGTTAAATACTTTTCTTTCCTATTCAGTTTCTTCATTCGTGAAGAAACTTCTCCAGAGATAGAAGTTCTCTCTTTAGCCGCGACTCCCCTTAGTCGTTTCTCCCTCAATCGACAACGGATTCTCCTCCGATCTCCGGCAACTCTTCACATTTTCTCCTCCGATCAACGTTCTAGGTAAGATTCTACAGCTTTCGGACGTTAGTTTTCAGTTTTAACGAAGTTATATGGTTAGGGTTTTCGTTTAGGGTTTTGTTAAAAAATGCGACTTAGGGTTTAAAATCAATAGGTTCTCGTGGTTTATGAATGTATAGAACGTATTGAGCGTTATTGGACGAATTTATGTGATTTAGGACGAATGATTAAGTTTGATGATTTTTCGAGATTTTCGAAAAAACTCCTTAACGGTGGTTTGAGGTATCGAGTGTGGATTTTTCGATAATACACCTCGATTAGTTAAATTGGAATATTAGGAAGCTCCTTTAGTTTAGGTTTTCATTAATTTGGATGTTAATGGTTCAAGTGCATTTTAATGATAATTGTTGTGAATTGCCTTGGGTGAACCATGGTCGTGGACGGAGCTAGCATTATACGGACGTCAGGTAAGTCTCCGCGACTTGTTTGGCCGATTGGCCTACACCATACGATCTTCTGTTGTTTGAGGAAATTGGAGAATATAGATTGTGTTGGGTGAATAGGTTGGGTAGTTAGTTTTAGTTAAGTGTTATATGTTTATGTTCATTGTTTGTATGTTTTAATTATGTTTATAGCATTGCACATGTTCACGCATCATGTTTTCTGAAAAGCACGAAAAAGGAATTTCTACGCATGTTTTTCATGAAAAGGAAAAGGATAATGAAAAGATCTGAATGCATGTAATCTGGTCAAGGAGGTGGCGGTGGTTCAGACATGGCTGCTTGGGGAGCATGTTTTCCCCCCGATTAGATACGAGGGGCTATCCAATCGCGGGATGTGCCGCTCCTATCTAGCGAGAGTGAGGTCACGGTGACATATCTGTAATGTAATGAAATGAAATGAATAGCGAAAAGGTAGGACGCATGTTTTATGAACCGCATGCATAGCATTCACTTGTATTCACGTAGACTTACCGAGCCTTAAGCTCACGACTTATATCTATGGTGTAGGTGACCTCTACACAGGTGAGGATGAGATCCCTCCACCCGAGGCATGATCGGTTGATGAAGGATGGCTCGTGGGTGTGCTGGCGCAGTCGATGCTTAACCTAATCCGTGGGGATATGTGTAAGTATTTTGAGGGTGTTGGGTTATTTTGAGTAGAATACGTATAAGGTAGAACATATTAGGATTATTTGTTCTGGATAGTTGATAAACGATGCATAGATGTTTTGGTAAACTGATTTTAGAAAAACGTTTTATTAGAACTTTTATTTGAACTTTATGAAAATGCTTGGAGATGTTTTAGGTTGGGCACGAATATGCTCGAGTTTTAGAGCTATCCACGTAGTTGGATTTCGTAGAGTTTATCTCGGGTTAATTGGTTTTAGAACACGTTTTGGGTCGGTTTTGATGATTAACGGAATGAGGAAATGTATGAGGAATGAGTGAGGTTATAAGTGTTGTGTGTTTAAGTGTATGTAGGAATTGTGTTGTGTGCAGGGCAAAGAACGAAAGAAAGGAAAAAAGAAAAAGGGGGCAGCCCTCTGGATTTATCCAGAGGCGTTGTCGATCGATCGACTGGCTTGGCGATCGATCGGCAACAAAGTATGGCCACGCTCTGGGAATTCAAGAGCGTGTGCCGTGCGTTCGCCAGGCAAACGCGATCGCTAGGTAAAGTGGGGCGATCGTTGATGGCGATCGATCGCCCCTCATTTATTTTTGCTTGGCGATCGATCGCCGGTTTTGGGCGATCGATCGCCCCTCACCTTTTTGGTACAAATGTCCCTTTTGTCCCTGGCCGATGGTTTTAATAGTTTTAATGATTTTATTTAATTATTCTTTTTATTTTAAATTGTTTACAATGTTTTGTTAAATGGTTTTTTTTTTTAAAACATAGGCTCAACGTTTTTAATTCCGATTCTGATTCCGGTTTAAACAGTTTTAATTCTGCACCAACGTCATTAAAGTTTATAAATGTAAGGATAAAAAAAAAATAATACGGTAAAATTAGGATACGGGTAAGGGTCGCTACAATTATGGTATCAGAGCCCCCGGGTTTTAAAATCGATTATGTAGACTGCTCGACTGCACAGCCACTACGCGGACATCCTTCCTCAACTGTAAATATGTTTACTGCTTTGTTTTATTTTTGTTTCTTAGGATTATTTGTTTTAATTCTTATAGGAGTTAGAAAATAGTTCGAGGACGTGATGCGAGGGACGACGCCCTGGATAGGCTTACCGATTTATTGGACCGTCAATCTCAGCACATGGACCGGCAAGCACAACAAATCGTGAATCTAGTTAACTGGGCGAACCAGAGGGCCCAAGATTTGATGGTCCCTAATAATCAGGGTATGCAAAATTTCCAAAGTCTACAGCCTCCAATGTTCGATGGATGAACATCAGATCCAACTATTGTGGAGGAATGGATTCGGGTGATGGAGGATATGCTAGAATACGCGGAGGTAGGGAATGAGAGCAAGGTGGCCTACGTCACCTTTCATTTGGCGTTAGATGCCCGTTTCTGGTGGGATTCGATTAAGGCTACTACGGACGTGACGATTATGACGTGGGACCGGTTTAAGGCCATATTCTTTGATAAGTATTTCAACCGCACTGTGAGGGTGGCTAAGAGAAATGAGTTTACACAGCTGAAGCAAACGGGTTCAGTTGCAGAGTATATTCGGAAATTTGAAGCACTAGTAAGATTTGCACCACGCCTAGTAAGTGACAATGAAGAAAAGGTGCACCAGTTTATGGAAGGACTTAATCCAGAGTTTCGGATGCATGTTGTAGTATCGGGAGTTATAGATGTGCCCTATTCTGACATCGCAGCTAGAGCTCTGTACTTCGAGGCTGCTAGGGCGACTTGTGTTAGGCCGAGGGAGCTAGCTAAGGGATTCTTTCGTGAGATTCAACCTCAGTCATGGGACCGAGACTGGCAACCAAGTGAACATCAATAGCCACAATGACAGAGGAGCAATGAGAGGCCCTACGATGGTAGGAACGACCAAGGAAAAGGAAAGCAAGTCCAAGGGGCTACTCAAAAGCCTTTATGTTCGCAGTGCCAGAAGCAGCACTACGGTGATTGTTTGACGCGTACCAATAGGTGTTACCGGTGTGAGGAAGCTGGCCACTATATCATGAACTTTCCGTTATTGAACCGAAATCAACCAGGCAGAGATCAACAGGGCAGGGATCGAGGAAAAATTGTGGCGAGGGTCTTTGCTTTCATCGAGCCTGGCAACGTCGACGATGGGGCCCAGCCTTCTACAATTGCAGGTATTGTTTTAATTACCTATATGACAACATGCATATGATAGATAAATATATAGACCTGAAATTAGTAAGGAAGAGAATAATAGGTGGGTAAGAATGGTTACTAGGCAAACCTCGACGAGAAGATAGTAAACTAAATATAAGACAATAAAGACCAAATAGAAATATAGTTATACATTAGTAGGATTAGTTTGATTTAATCAACGGAGTTTGCGCACTTTAGGTTTAGTGACAATTAGAGGAATACACCCTATGAGACATGGTTTTTAAGTAGGTAGGGATTATGTCTAATTGACAACCCCCTTGGAGTATTAGAATACGACTAATGAAGAAAGATGAAAGTTTAGATATAAACCTATAGAGGGATACCCTAGATTGTTAAAATACCGGCAGTGTATTTAAATAGATGGAGTACTGTAGAAATCGTATATTGGGAATTTGCGTGAAGTTGAGAGTGTCTAGACGAAGATGGAATTCAAGAGCTAAACTTAGAATAATTGTCGAGTAGAATAGTTAGAACCTGACTAGGAGGAGCGAAAGATGGTAAGATTAGTTAGTAGATTCGATGTAGTCCTTGTACAAATTTAGGAAAGAAGTAAAAGAGATTGTTGGGATTAAAGGAGATGTTAAGATTGGAAGTATAGGTTGGCGTGTAAAGGTCTGCAAATTGTGAAATTTGTGATTTATAGAATAAAGAGGGTGTGAATTTTCACAGAAATTATCTAAGTAAGCTTAGAAGTGAGGCTAAGTTAGCAAATTTCTAGAGACCGACTCGTGTTTGGCAAGTCGAGACCAAGTAATACATAAATGGCTTAGGTTAGAATGACTAGTTTAGAGTGCGTCAATGACGAAATTTAGAGACTTGACCGTTCTCAGAGCAAATAGAGATTTAAGTTAGACAAACCAACATAATTTAGATAGTATGAAGAATTCAGTTAAAGAAATAACGAGGAAAGTTCGTCAACGTAGTTAAAATGACGTATGACGTTCGTAGGACGTCATTTATAAAAGAGATAGGATCTTAAGTAAGTAGCAACTGTAGCTCCTAGTTTGACTCACATAGACCAAGTAGTGTTATAGTCGTATAGTTGCAGAGTATAACAATGAGGACTTAATTAGGAAACCCACGCCGAAATAGTCTCCAAGGGTCACTGGGTTACCCAAGAAGATAGGTGACTAGAAAAATCCTATGGGTGATACAGTTACAAGGAATCGTTACCCGAGCGAATATAGAAATTTGGGTCGACATGAGTTTCGACTACAGACGAAGCCAACAAAATTATGGAGAAGTTTGGGCAAATCGATTGGAGATTTAAGAACTTAACTAAGCTTAGTACTTTAGTAAGGAGGTGTACGATCAGATCGAAGGTAGAGAATACAAGTTTAAGGCCGATATTGGAGGGTATAGTGGAGAGTTTTGGTTTAGAACAACGAAGAATGACCGTAAGTACAGATGATAATCGAAGCGAAAGGTCGTGTGACATGAGACATTAACATCAAAGGCTATAAGTTAGGGCAAATTTTGAGGACTAAATTTAAATAAGGTGGATGGAATGTAATACCCGGCTTTACGGGATATTAATACTATATTATATGATAATATTTTTGTAATTATGTCAAATCAAGTCCGTTTTGCAAAAAGAAAGCGTCATTAGAATCCTAACGATTAATAGGAATTTTAGGAAATTTACGGGATTTTTTGGAGTAATAACGCTATATTTCGAGTAATTACATTTCTCGTAATATAAAGGACGTTTTAGTAAAAATAGTAAAGGAGGTCCGATTTGCAAACGGACAGTTTTAATAAATCCCAATTAATAAGTTGGACCTATTGGTGAAATAAGGGGATTTGTAGAAACCGAATAGTTAGCCAATTAATGAAACGAAGGACGAAACAAATAGAAAATCAAAAGAAGGGCAAAATGGTAATTGCCAATCTAAAATTTATTAAAATGTTAAATACTTTTCTTTCCTATTCAGTTTCTTCATTCGTGAAGAAACTTCTCCAGAGAGAGAAGTTCTCTCTTTAGCCGCGACTCCCCTTCGCCGTTTCTCCCTCAATCGACAACGGATTCTACTCCGATCTCCGGCAACTCTTCACGTTTTCTCCTCCGATCAACATTCTAGGTAAGATTCTACAGCTTTCAAACGTTAGTTTTCAGTTTTAACGAAGTTATACGTTTAGGGTTTTGTTAAAAAATGCGACTTAGGGTTTAAAATCAATAGGTTCTCGTCGTTTATGAATGTATCGAACGTATTGAGCGTTATTGGACGAATTTAAGTTATTTAGGACGAATGATTAAGTTTGATGATTTTTTGAGATTTTCGGAAAAACTCGTTAACGGTGGTTTGAGGTATCGAGTGTGGATTTTTCAATAATACACCTCGATTAGTTAAATTGGAATATTAGGAAACTCCTTTAGTTTAGGTTTTCATTAATTTGGACGTTAACGGTTCAAGTGCATTTTAATGATAATTGTTGTGAATTGCCTTAGGAGAACCACGCTCGTGGACGGAGCTAGCATTCAACGGACGTCAGCTAAGTCTCCGCGACATGTTTGGCCGATTGGCCTACACCATACGATCTTCTGTTGTTTGAGGAAATTGGAGAATATAGACTGTCTTGGGTGAATAGGTTGGGTAGTTAGTTTTAGTTAAGTGTTATATGTTTATGTTCATTGTTTGTATGTTTTATTTATGTTTATAGCATTGCACATGTTCACGCATCATGTTTTCTGAAAAGCACGAAAAAGGAATTTCTACGCATGTTTTTCATGAAAAGGAAAAGGATAATGAAAAGATCTGAATGCATGTAATCTGGTCAAGGAGGTGGCGGTGGTTCAGACATGGCTGCTTGGGGAGCATGTTTTCCCCCCGGTTAGATACGAGGGACTATCCAATCGCGGGATGTGCCGCTCCTATCTAGCGAGAGTGAGGCCACGGTGACATATCTGTAATGTAATGAAATGAAATGAATAGCGAAAAGGTAGGACGCATGTTTTACGAACTGCATGCATAGCATTCACGTGCAGTCAAGTAGACTACTGAAAAAAAAAAAAAAAAAAAAAAAAGGGAAACTTATCCACGTTGTTGACCCTTCCCTGTGTTGCTAGAAT
>CM039510.1:18199976-18298426 GCA_022432975.1 Begonia masoniana
TGGAAAAGTCAAAGGTATTGTAAACCAATAAAACAATTGTCAACTAATGAAATAAAAAATGAGAAAAAATCAACTGGAGAAGAGAAAATTTATGTGGCTTTGAGTTGGATTTTAAAGAGTGAAAGGAGCGGGATTAAAAGGTATTGAAGAGGAAAAGAAAAGAAGAAAAAGGTGTAATAAAAGAGTGGGTGTATTCATTTTTCTTCCTCTGGCATAAACTTCTCTCCCTATCCTCCATAGCCGACGCTACATCTCCAGTTCTTCAATTTCTAAGTGATTTTAAGATAAAATTTTAGGGTTTTTGATTTGTATAAGTTTAGTGGAGTTTTTTTTTACGATGACCAAGTATAGATGGTCGGTGGCGGAGCTCCTGGCGGCGGAGCGTGTTTTGGCAGGGCGGGTCGACTCACGGTTAGGAGTTTTGAGAGTTTTTGGGTATTGTTAGGATAATGATGAATTTGATGGATTTTTAGTACGTTTAGATATGTTTTAGGATGTTTGGTGATGGTATAGAAAATGTAAAATGTTTTGTGATGTTTTCGATTGTTTTAAAACAGGTAGGATTGTTAAACGTTTAAACGGAACCATGCGGTTCGTTTATATGAAATTTGATTTTGTTAACGTGAATCGTGTCGGTTTTGAGTATTGGAGAAAATGTTATGTTTGAAGCATGTTTATGGGATGTATGTATAATGGTGTGAGGAAAGAACGAGATAAGTGTTGAGGGTTGAGTGTTGATTGTTAGTGTTGTGAGTTTTGGACTATGTGTGTAAAGTGCAGGGCGTGTAAGGGTGAAGAAAAGAGAAAAGGGGAAAAGAAGAGGCTCGGCTTTCTGGAGAAATCCAGAGAGCCTGGCGAGTGTTCGTCTCTGAGAGGCGAGTAATCGCTTCTTGGGCAAAAAGGAGGCGATGCTCTCTGGAGAAATCCAGAGAGCGTGGTGACTAATCGCTACAAATGTGGCGATGAGTCGCCACTGGCAACTTACAACAGGCGATTACTCGCCTGTTGTAATCGCCCATGGGGCGATTAGTAGCCACTTTTGTGGCTACTGATTGCCATACATTTTTTAAAAAAAAAAAGATTTAAATTTTATTTATTAGTTAATTGTTATAAATGTTTTAGTTATTTTAAGTTTTAATGGTTTTATGGATTGTTTTATAAGAATTACTAGACGAACTTCGATTTCGATTTTGATTAAGATTTCCGCTCAGGTACAGTTAAAGTGAAAGTTTTCAAAAAAAAAAAAAAAACAATATCACGGGTAAGGGTCGTGACATAATCCTTCGTCAGTAGGGACATACCATCTATTTCTAAACCTCAGAATTCCATCCTTGGAAAGACTAAACTCGGAGGTGGTGTCTTTCACCTTGTTCATCATACCGTTATTCTCCTCAGAGTCCTTCTGTTGTGCCTCTTTGATCTTTTCTAAAACCGTTGGTTGAATGGTCAAATCAGCAAGTAAGGTTGATAACTCTGGAACTATCTCCAATTCAAACCTCAGAACTTCTGTCCTCAAAAGTATAGACATAGTTGATACAACGGATTGCATTGTTGTTGACATCCTGCTCAATGCGTCAGCAGCTACAGAGTTAGTCTTACCCGGGTGATACTTGATCTCAAAGTCATAATCCTTAAAAAATTCCAACCAACGCCTCTGCCTCATGTTCAATTCCTTTTGTGTAAAGAGATACTTCAAACTTTTATGGTCATAAAACACCTCACATTGCTGTCCATATAAGTAGTGCCTCCACATCTTCAAAGCAAAAACGACAGTGGCTAATTCTAAATCATGGGTGGGGTAGTTCTGTTCATAACTCTTTAACTGCCTAGAGGCATATGCTACAACCTTGCTTTCTTGCATCAGAACACAACCTAAACCAACTTTAGACGCATCACAGTAGACACTAAACTTTCCTTCTTCAGTTGGAAGGGTCAAGACTGGGGCTGTTGTTAACTTCACCTTCTACTAATTCTTGTAGTTGGACTTTTAACTCCTTTAACTCAACCGGTGTCATACGGTAAGGGTTCTTAGATACAGGCAATGCCTCGGGATATGTATCAATTACAAACTCTATTTCTCTATCAGGTGGTAATCCTGGCAAGTCATCCAAGAATGCCTTAGGGAATTCTCTGACTATGGGGATATCTTGTAACTCTACCTTATTCTTCACCCGAACATCCATTATGGTAGCTAAGTAACTCTCACAACCATTTTTCAGTAACCGGAAAACATGTAGTGAGGATATAATCGGCATTTTGCTTATCTTAGGAATAGCTTGGAAGGAATAATGATTACCATTTGGGGGTCGAAAATCAACCATCCCAGATCTACAACTTATTGTGGCATAATGCCTAAATAACCAATCCATTCCCAATATCACCTCATATCCTTTCATGTCAATTACAATCAGTTCTACATATAGTTTCCTACTTCCTAAGGACACAACATCACCTTTAACAATCTGTTCAGAATGTAGGGACTTCCCTGATGGTAACATAACATCATATGGCCTTTCGGCTGATAAAGGTTCTAAGTTGTGTTGGCACACAAACAAGGTTGATATAAATGAGTGCGTGGCTCCTGTATCTATAAGTGTGTAAGCAACAAAACCACAGATCATAATGGTACCTGTTATCACTGTATGCTGCACGGCTTCCTCATCCTCCATCATTGCATAGACTCTTGGTGCTACCCTTGCACGGTTCGGATCTGGCGGCATGAGGCAGTCTCTGACTATATGTCCAAGCTTATCACATCTGAAACAGCGGCCAGAACGCAACTTGCATTCGCCGGGGTGGTTCTTCTGGCAGATGGGGAATAAGGGTGCCAGGGGCCTCTTTCCTTTCCCTTGGTCATCATTCTGGTTGAGGGGCCTCTTTATTCCTTGTTGTTGTTGCTGTGGTCCCCTGTTCTGTTGTGGCTGCCAACCTTTGTTCTGACGTGGTGGCGGCTGAGTGTCCTTTGTGAGTCTTTCTTGGCTGCTCACGCTGTGCATACGCTGTTATTTCGGCCTCTTCCAGCTCCAAGGCCTTAGCCGTCACTTCACCATAAGGTACATTGTGTATCCCAGTAGTCTTCACCTTCACATACAAACTCGGCTTCAGTCCTTGAACAAATTGGTAAATCTTGTCCTCGTCATACTCAATCATACGGGGAGAAATCATGACAAAGCATCAAACTTGAATATGTAATCCGTCACAGAGCCAGTTTGTCGCAGATTCATGAACTCCTTCTTCTTGTTGGCCCAAAGAGTCCTATTGAAATACTTGTCAAAGAAAGGAGTCTTGAACATCTCCCAGGTCATAGCTTCGGCATTAGCGGTGTCCTGGATCGAGTCCCACCAATGCCTTGCACTTAACTCCAAACGAAAGACAGCATAGGTGACCTTATCTCCCTCATCAACCTTTGCATACTTAAACATGTCTTCTATCTTTCGAATCCACTCCTCAGCATAGATAGGATCTGAAACATGTCCATTAAACACCGAGGGTCGAAGTCGGTGGAAACGCTCACCCCCATGATCATGAGTTGCATTAGTACTGGAGTTGCCTTGCTCCTCTCTAGCAGTCATCAGTCGTTCTATCTGGTGAGATTGGCGCATGACTAACTCGGTCAACTGAGCAATAGCATTGCTATCCTCATTGGTCTCTCTCTACTGACCTCTAACCATTTTGAGATTCCTAGACAAATCATTACAGACATATCTTAACTTAATGACATAAACTGAAATCATAAATACTTACAGTTGTTGGAGTGTGCTCATGTGACAGTCAGTGCTGGAAGGCAGTCTGCAGAATCGGTTTTAGAACCCGGTTTTTCTTTTATACCATAATTGTAAAGACCCGGGGAGGATCGCCACGACGTTCTTGACTTTTCATAAAACTTTAACTCATATTTGAACTCTTTCCCCCTTCTCTTTTTTTTTCTTTAATAACAGTATACCTAACAGGCTTAAAGACTTCAACTTAATGGATGGAAAGTTAGTCCCTCGTACATGCTTCCAATCGACGTAGAAGTTGCATGGGTCTACATGCATCAACCGATAGACACTGCGTCTTCCGGATGGCACGTGCACCCCACATGACTCATTTAAACACCTATCGGCAGATGTGAATACTCGCATCGACTGACGATCACGTGCATCTCGTGTGACTGATTTAAAACATCTACCGGTAGACATGTGAAATTCACGTGTTCATCTAAGACATCTTCCGATAGCTTACAAGGTCTATATCATCCGATCACTAAACGACAAATTATCACTTACATCATCCGGTCACTAGACGACAAAACCATGTTTATATCATCGGGTAAAAAGACTCCTTAGATCATCCGGCGACTTTATTACACTACATCTGCCGATCGCTAAACGACAAGATAGTACTTACATCATCCGGCGAGGAAACATATTACATCTTCCGGTGACGTCATACTACATCTTCCGGTGACGTCATCCGGAAGACTGGATCGTTTAACTCTCATCTTTTGACATCCGCCGATGACGTCAGCCGGATGATTGCCTCATCCAGCTTTTATCATACGGCAGTGAAACACAATAATCATCAAACAACCTCATCCAATAGAAAATACTACAACTCACCCAAATCTTAACCTGAGAATTATAAACCCTAATGAGTGAAAACCATATCCCATACAAGATACACATAGCGGAAGGCTTAAGCAAAACAGACCATTCATAATCCTTAAAATCGTTAACAGATTCTGAAGTCAAACCATTCAAAATCCGAATCTCATTGTTATAAGAAAACTCTATTCTACTTAGTCATCTGTTTATCATAAACTTCTCTGACTTACTATGGGCATAACCAGGGAACTTGATCGCCTATCCAGCCTTCACTGTCACACTGAGCATCCTCCCGCAACCAAGCTTAGACATCTTCATTGACCTTGAGTTCCTCATCTGAAAACTCGTCACCTACATCATAAGGTTTAAACTATAAGCCTAATGCTTAGTAAGGAATGCAACACTAACATGGATGCATGAATGCATAATTTGGGAAAATCACATGCTCATAAGTCTTTTCTTGTTCATGTCTTTGCTCGTAATCATCATTCATAATCATTGATCATATTCATCATTCATAGTCATTGATCAGATTCATCATTCATAGTCATTGATCATATTCGTCATTCATAGTTTTTGTTTAAGTTGTGTGGATCAAGAGAGGATTTGTGCTGGTAAAGGGGGTTCGACAGTGAGTTTGATCTTGTTCCATATTGCGGGTCGTATTCATATGTCCTTCTTTGGACTGTGACATACGCCGAACCGCCCCCAACCCTCACTTAATCCACGTTGCATAAATCTTATACATATACATATATACAAACATATCTTGTTCATGGAAAACATGCGTTAAAACATTTTCTTATGCTTGAGAAACATTTATGATGCATGAACATGAGAGCTTTTAACTCATCAAACTATGACAAGGATCATACCAGAGCAGACAACTTCACATTCACTAACAGGTCATCACATGGTATAACTCGCAACATATATAAATACTTCAAGTGCAGACAAGCTCATAATCATAAGGTAAACATTAGACATCTCAACCTAGTACTCCCACGATGTAGGGCTCTATTAGCCGAAAATCTTAATACATTCACTTACCTGGTCTCCTTAGCACTTGAGCTCCTTTCTCTTCAAACTTCTTCACCTAAACATGTGCATTACAGTAGTTAAATCAAGATCCTAAAACTCTACTCATAAATCATCCTAGGATCTATTAGCTAAAGTCATTCCCGAATCCTTGGTTTGATATACTGTGCAGAATCTGAAATACAAAATAAAACAAACAGGTTCTACTATCTATTAAATCTGAGTTGGTTACTTAAAATGTCCAGAATCGATTCGGGTTGACATTACTACCCTCGAATTCTAAAATGTTCTAATACTACTCGGCCATTGATAAAATCCGAGCTCAAATGCCGAGCTGAAAATAGAGCTCCAAACACAAACAGATAACTACATTGTCCATTACATACCTCGGGTGCGGATTCGCAGAGGAATGCGGCTAGAAACCGATCGTCGAGGAGAGTTTGCTGATAGCAGAGAGTAAGGACTTGCGAGAGAAGAAATCACCGGAAAGGGTGGTGTCGGCTACAGTGGTTTAAATGAGGTTTAAATCCTTTCCTTTCTGTTTAAATACAGGCCTCAATCCTCCATTATTACAACTTTGCCACTCAACCTAGTTTAGATCCACATGTAATTAATTAAGCTTGGAATAAATCCTAAACTACGAAGATTAAATATTTATGACCATTAATACAGTTAAGGAAATCACCTGGCCGTTGACTCGGGTGTTACAGGCAGCCCTCTGGATTTTAAAATCCAGAGGCGTTGCCGATCGATCGCCTGGCTTGACGATAGATCGGCAACAAAGTATGGCCACGCTCTGGAAATTCCAGAGCGTGTGCCGTGCGTTCGCCAGGCAAACGCGATCGTCATGTAATGTAACACCCGACATCTCGGCCAGGTGATTTTCTGACCATTTTCATTGTCACCCTCTTATTTAACCTTTATGATTTAAAATTTAATGTTAAGACAAATTTATTACAAGTTGTGTGAAACTAGGTTGGGTGGCAGTTTTGTAATTAAAATCGATGGATTTAGTATAAATAGGAAATGGAAACCTTAAACCTCATTTATTACAACTGTAGCCGACATTCCCTCTCGGCGATTCCTTCTTTCCCAAGTTCTTGCTCTCGGCTACCAGAACTTCCCTTTACCGACGGCTGGTTTCGAGCTTGCTCTTCTCTGCAAATCCACACCCGATGTATGAAATGGACAATGTAGTCATTCATTCGTAAATAGAGCTCTGTTTTCAGCTCGGCACTGAGTTCGGATTTTTAGCAGTGGCCGAGTAGTTTAAGACCTTTTTTTAAAATCAGAGAGTAGAAATGTCATCCCGAATCGATTCTGAGCATTTTAAGTAACCGACTCGGATTTAATCAATGGTAAAACCTGTCCACCTAGTTTCGGATTTCAGACTGCAGTGTGTCAAACAGAGGAATCGGAATGACTTTAGCTATTAGGTCCTAGGATGGTTTATGATTAGGACTATTAGGACTTTGTTTTAACTACTGTAATGTACATGTTTTAGGTGAAGAAGTTTAAAGGAAAGAAGCTCGGATTGCTAAGGAATCCAGGTAAGTGAATGTGTTAAGATTTCCGGCCACTAGGGCCCTACACCGCAAGGGTATTAGGAAATCACTGAGATGTTAGCTTATTGACTATGATTTGTTATTTCCACGATATGAAGAAGTTGTGTAAGTAAATGTAAAGTTAGAGGATGTTTTACTTGTCCTCATGATATGACTTCTCTCTATGAACTTTATGTCTATGCACTGTGTCCCTGTTATGATTAAGTTGAGAATATGAAAAACAAATGTAACCAAAATTAAGTGCAGAGCGGGGAAAGACTATGTTATGTATGACTCGCGAATTCTCCCACAGGTGGAGGCCGAGTTAATGATATGTATGACTCGAGAAATCTCCCACTGGTGGAGGCCGAGTTAATGATATGTACGACTCGCGAAATCTCCCACTGGTGGAGGCCGAGTTAATGATATGTATGGCTCGCGAATTCTCCCACTGGGGAGGCCGAGTGATGTATCATGATTGCCGCGATAGGCAAATGATTATGTACGACTGCCGCAATAGGCAAATGACTATGTACCCCTGTCTTCCTCCCTCGTTCCCTGCCTTAATACATGTTATGTAAATGATAAAGATGAACACGAATGATGAATGGTTTATGAACTTATGTCTCTCTAAATTGTGTACTCATGTATATCTGTCAGCATGCATTCCTTACTAAGCATTAGGCTTATAGTTAAATCTTATGGTGTAGGTGAAGAAGGTTCAGGTGAGGATGTTATGTTCAAAGAGGATGCTTAAGGCTGGTTGCTGGAGGATGCTCAAGGTGACAGTGCGGGACTGGAGAGGCGATTTATGACCCCGGGTTAAGACTCTTATGTTACAGTATGTTAAAGGATATGGTAGCCTAAGTAGGATGAGATTATTTTAAAACGTTGAGCTTTGAAACTGTCTAGTGGATCACTGAGTCAGGAAATGATTAAATAGATTTATAAATGACCTGTTGCTTAAGTCTTCCGCTATATGCATTTTGAATGAGTTGTGTTTTCTTTCTGTTGGGAGGAGTCATTTGATGATTTAGTGTTCTCTACCGTAAGACGGAAGCTGGATGAGGCAATCGTCCGGTTGACGTCATCGGCAGATGCCGAAGGTTAATTGTTTGATGGTTTAGTCTTCCGGCTGACGTCATCGGCAGATGCCGAAGGTGAATTGTTTGATGGTTTAGTCTTCCGGTTGACTTCATCGGCAGATGCCGAAGGATAGTTGTATGATGGTTTAGTCTTCCGGATGACGTCACCGAAAGATGTAAAATGTGTTTTGTCGTTTAGCGACCGGAAGATGTAAAATGTGTTTTGTCGTTTAGCGACCGGAAGATATAAAATGTGTTTTTGTCATTTAGTGACCGGATGATGTTTTAATTTAGCACGCGAGGCCCACGTGCCCACCGGAAGATGTCTCCTTTTAGGTGATGTTAAGCGAGTCACGCGTAATGCACGTGATGACCGGACGACTAAGTTTCTGAGGGTTATCAACGCATGCAACCCATGAAAACCCGAGTGGTATTATGTTAAGAGAATTGAGGGCACTTCCTCTTTTCCCGAAATTGTCAAGAAACCGATGACCGAGTCCAGTCGCTCGACTCTGTGAAAGTTTGAGCCGACGAGGCGTGGGAAGTCGGGCATGAGAGGGTTCGTCTTCCTTGATGGTTCTGCGTCTCTATTACCAGTTAAAAAAAAAAAAGAATATATGTAAAATGTGAAAGTCTGTTGAGAGATAGTAAGTGAATGTAATAATAGTAAAAGTCAAGCAAACGACTAATGAAAGAATATGAACACGTGACGGCTCGTCGTTACATGTAAAGTGGGGCGATCGTTGATGGCGATCGTTGATGGCGATCGATCGCCCCTCATTTATTTTGGCTTGGCGATCGATCGCCAGTTTTGGGCGATCGATCGCCCCTCACCTTTTTGGGACAAATGTCCGTTATGTCCCTGGCCTATGGTTTTAATAGTTTTAATGATTTTATTTAATTATTCTTTTTATTTTAAATTGTTTACAATGTTCTGTTAAATCGTTTTTTTTAAAACATAGGCTCAACATTTTTAATTCCGATTCTAATTCCAGTTTAAACAGTTTTAATTCTGCACAAACGTCATTAAAGTTTATAAATGTAAGGATAAAAAAAAAATAATACGGTAAAATTAGGATACGGGTAAGGGTCGCTACAAGTATTTTAGCTGCACAGTTAGAGTGGCGAAGAGGAATGAATTTACGCAGCTGAAGCAGACAGGTTCAGTTGCAGAGTATATCCGGAAGTTCGAGTCCTTGTCGCGATTTGTTCTTCGCCTTGTTAGCGACAATGAGGAAAAGGTGCACCAGTTTATGGAGGGACTTAATCCAGAGATTCGGATGTACGTTATTGTATCAGGTATTATTGATGTGCCCTATTCTGACGTCATAGCTAGAGCTCTGGATATTGAGGCTGCCTGAGCTACTTGTGTTAGACCGAGGGAGCCAGCTAAGGGCTTCTTCCGAGAGATTCTTCCTCAGTCACGGGGTTGGCAACCCAGAGCACCACAGCCCCAACAGCAGCAAAGGGGTCTAAAGAGACCTCTAGAGGGAGGCAACGATAGAGGCAAGGGCAAGCAGGTACAGGGGACTTCTCAGATACCGTGGTGTCCCATATGCCAGAGGGAGCACAGTGGTGAGTGCCGTGTTGGCACTAATAGATGTTTTAGATGTGGGGAGATTGGCCATTATGTCAAGGATTGCCCGAAGCCAGGTCGCGATCAGTTGAGTGGAGATCAGAGGAGAGTCATGCCTATGATTTTCGCCTTCGTAGAGCCTGGTGATGTCGATAACGAGGATCAACCTGCCGTGATAGCAGGTACTATATTGATTATGGGCGTAGCTATGTTTTCTATGTTAGACACGGGGGCTGCACACTCTTTTGTTTCCACTGCTTGTGTGTCTAGATTGAAGCTTGCGCCTGAGTTAGCAGAGTGCGAATATAGGGTGATGCTACCTTTGGGAGAGCGTATACAGTCAGGTCGTGTGGTCCAAGGCAATATTATCTCGATTGGGGACAGAACCCTCTATGCTCGCCTTATTGTTATGGGCATAGAGCATTATGATCTTATCTTGGGGATGGACTGGCTGTCACAGCACTTCGCCACCATCGATTGTCGATCCGGGATTGTCACCTTTCGACCCCCGGGTAAAGCCAAGTTTTCTTATCAGGCGATGAGCAGATTGAGTAGCTCGCCTATTTCTTATTCCATGATGGTCAACGAGCAGTTTAAAGGTGCGTTCTCTATTTATTTGGCCTCAGTATTTGATATTCAGTTGCTCAGCGAAGTAAAGCCGAGCGACATTCCTATAGTCAGAGAGTTCTCTGGTATATTCCTCGATGATCTTCCCGGACTACCGCCAGACCGGGAGATTGAGTTCACTATTGATGTCTATCTGAATACCGCGCCAAGGTTTAAAAACCCGTATCGGTTGGCACCAGCCGAGTTGAGCGAGCTGAGGACTCAGCTTGACTAGTTGTTAGAGAAAGGTTTTATCTGACCCAGTGTTTCACCCTAGGGTGCGCCCGTTTTGTTTGTCAAGAAGAAAGACGGGACCCTCAGGATGTGCATCGATTACAGAGAGTTAAACAAATTGACGGTGAAGAATAAATATCCGTTGCCTTGGATTGATGACCTATTTGATCAGCTACAGGGTGCCCGAGTATTTTCTAGGATTGACCTACGCTCGGGTTATTATCAGCTGAAGGTCCGGAGAGAGGATATTCAAAAAACGGCATTCAGAACAAGGTATGGGCATTATGAGTTCCTTGTCATGTCTTTTGGACTTAATAATGCCCCTGCAGCGTTTATGGATTTGATGAACCGTGTCTTCAAGGAGTATCTGGACAAGTTCATGGTTGTTTTCATCGACGATATCCAGATTTACTCTAAGACGAAGGAAGAACACGAGGAGCATTTGAGGATTGTATTGCGAATTCTAAGTCAGCGCCAGCTGTATCCAAAGTTCTCTAAATGCGAGTTTTGGTTGGATCGGGTCAGTTTTCTTGGCCATATCATATCACAGGATGGAGTTTTTGTGGATCCGAGCAAGATTCAGGTGGTCAGAGATTAGCCGCAGCCGAAGAACGTACGTGAGGTGCGTGGATTTCTTGGATTAGCCGGTTATTATCGGAAGTTTATAGAGGGATTCTCGAAGATCGCACTTCCTCTTTCAAGATTGACTCGGAAGAACGAGAGATTTATATGGTCGTCTGCTTGTGATAACAGTTTTATGGAGTTAAAGCAGAGATTGACCACCGCTCCAGTATTGGCGCTACCTGTTGAAGGTGACAAGTATAGCATTTATTACGATGCGTAAGGAGTTGGACTAGGTTGTGTGTTGATGCAGGAGGGGAGAGTTATTGCTTATGCTTCTCGGCAGCTGAAGCCGTACGAGCTGAACTACCCTACGCACGATCTTGAGTTAGCAGCTGTGGTCTTCACACTGAAGATATGGAGACATTATTTATATGGGCAGCAGTGTGAGATAATTTCAGACCACAAGAGCCTGAAGTATCTATTTACGCAAAAGGAGCTGAATATGCAACAGAGAAGGTGGCTTGAGTTCGTCAAAGACTACGATTTTGATATCAAGTACCATCCAAGAAAGGCGAACAAGGTTGCTGATGCCTTGAGTAGAGTGCCTTCTACGAGTCAGCCTTCACTAGCAGCAATGTCAGTTACGCTGCGGTCTGAGATTGAGAGGTTCGATGTGGAGATAGTGGCAGAATTGTCCAGTATGCTCACCAACATTTCTCTCAGGCCGACTATTTTGGATAAGATACGCGAAGCTCAGCAGAATGATACGGAGTGTGAGGAGCTTCGATCGAGTATGACGTTGGGTGACTCGTCGGATTTCCACTTATCAGATGATGGTATTCTGAAGTTCAGGCATAGGTGGTACGTGCCTTACAACGAGGATCTGAAGAAAGAGATATTGGCCGAGGCACATTCTTCGGCTTATTCTGTGCACCCAGGAAGTACCAAGATGTACCGGGATTTGAAACAACATTTCTGGTGGCCTAACATGAAACGGTAAGTTGCAAAATATGTAGAAAATTGCCTGGTTTGTCAACAGGTAAAGGCAGAACATCAGAGGCCGCTCGGAACACTACAGCCATTGCCTATTCCGGAGTGGAAATGGGAGCAGATCTCCATGGATTTTATTGTGGGGCTCCCGAGGACAACGAAGGGCCATGATGGTGTTTGGGTGATCGTGGACCGATTGACAAAGTCGGCCCACTTATTATCTTTGAAGATAGCATCTTCCATGGACCAGCTCGCCGAGCTTTATGTGCAGGAGATTGTTAGACTGCACGGAGTGCCAGTTTCTATAGTCTCAGATCGTGATCCGAGATTTACTTCGAAGTTCTGGAAGAGCCTGCATAAAGCTATGGGGACTCAGCTTAATTTCAGCACGGCATTTCATCCTCAGACTGATGGACAGATAGAGAGGACTAATCAGATTCTTGAGGATATGCTAAGAGCCTGTGTGCTGGAGTTTCAGGGATCGTGGAGCAGGTATTTTCCACTGATCGAGTTCTCTTATAACAACGACTTCCAGGCTACCATCGGTATGGCTCCGTATGAAGCATTATATGGTCAAAAGTGTAGGTCTCCGTTGTATTGGGACGAGTTTGGTGAGGCCAGCATCGTTGGTCCTGAGATTCTACAGCAAACGGCAGAGAAGATTGCCATTATCCGACAGTGTATTGAGGTAGCTCAGAGCTGACAGAAGAGCTATGCAGACACGAGACGGAGAGAACTGGAGTTCGAAGCAGGTGACGAGGTTTATCTTAAAGTTTCTCCGTTTAAAGGCGTTGCAAGATTTGGAAGGAGGGGTAAGTTAAACCCTCGATATGTGGGGCCCTTTTCCTATTCTGAAGTGGATCGGGAAGTTGGCGTATAGACTACAGCTTCCGGCTTCTATGGAGGGTATCCACGATGTTTTTCACATATCGATGCTTCGGAAGTGTTTGCGCGATCCATCACATGCCGTGGAGGCAACAGAGATCGAGGTACAGCCTACCTTGACTAATGAGGAGAGGCCGATGCGTATTTTGAAGACTTCCATCAAAGTATTGCGCAACAAAGAGATTCTGCTAGTCAAAATCCTATGGCGGAACCACGAGGTGGAAGAGGCTACGTGGGAGCGACAACAGGATATGATGGCTAAGTATCCTGAGTTGTTTGTATAGTTAAATTTTGAGGACAAAATTTTAAATAAGGTGGGTGGATTGTAATATCCGGCTGTACGGATTATTATTATTTTAATGTAAATGACGTTTTTGGAAATTGTGTCAAATCAAACTCGTTTTACGAAAAGAAAGCGTCGTTAGAACCCTAATTATTGATAAGAATTTCAAGGAAATTATGAGAATTTTTGGAGTAGTATTTAACGTAATATAAAGGATGTTTAGTAAAAAATAGTAAATGAGGTCCGAATTGCGAATGGAAAGTTTTAATGGAACCCTGGTAGTAAATTGAAGTTATTGGTGAAGTAAGGAAATTTGGAGAAACCGAATCGTCGATTAATTAAAGAAACGAAGGACGAAACAAATAGAAAATCAAAGGAAGGGCAAAATAGTAATTTGCAAAGTCAATATTTAATTTAAAACATAATTCTTCTTCTTCTCCACGCAAACTTCTTCTTCCCAGTGATTTCCATTTTCTCCTCCGGCGATCCTCACGGCTTCCCTCCATTCCGTCGGTGATTCCTCCTCCTTTCATCCTCCGTCCTTTACGTTTTCTCCTCCTCTCGCAATCCTAGGTAAGATTCTATGCTTTTAGAGCGTTATAGTTCAGTTTTCACGAAGTTTAACGTTTAGGGTTTCGTATAGATTTTCGTTAAAACGTGATTTAGGGTTCGTAATCGATAGGTTAGCCGTAGTTTTGATTATAATGAACGTATTGAATGTTATTGGATAAAGTTAATCGATTTAGGACGAATATTAGAGATTTAACAATTTCCGAGTTTTGGGGGAAAACTCGTTAATGTTGGTTTTTGAGGTATCGAACATTATTTGAAGGATAAAATGCCTCGTTGAGCTAAGTTAGTATTTTAGGAGAATTCCTTAGTTGAGGTATCGTTAAAATTGGACGTTTAAACGGTTTAAATCTCATTTTAACACCAACCGTTGTGTTTTGCCTCAGACAAACAACGCTCATGGACGGAGCTTGAGCTGCAACGGACAAGAGGTAAGTTCTCGTGACTTACTCTGGCCGATTGGCCTACACCGCACTTCGATGTCGCGTCGAGGATCTTAGAGTGTTGTATGTTTAAACTGCTTTGGTTGGGTAGTTAGTTTTAAACGTTTTCGTAGGTTATTTCTTTTACAGTCTTGATGGTACGCATGCTTGTTTGTTTACATTTATATTGAACTGTTCATGCATCATGTTTTTTAACTTGGCATGAAAATGAATTTCCGCACGATGTTTTCAGAAAACCGATGTGGCCCAGAAATTGGCGGCTATCGATCTATTTTGTGGACCGATTAAAGGTCTGACCAATATCACATCTCATGTAATGTAATTAATGAACGTAATCTTTTATCTGGTCACGCGAGGTGGGGCTCAGGCACGGCTGTACGTGTTGTAAGAGTGTACCCCCTACTCTAACCGCACGGGGTAGTCCGACTGCTGGATGGGCCCCCTTCTGTTAGGGGGATGAGATCTCTGTGATATTCTGTCTGCGACGCTCTGTATGTTATGCATGATTTCTGAACTCCATATGCACTGCACGCATCTGCATTTACGTAGAATTTACTGAGATTTTTATCTCATAGGTGTTTGTATGGTGTAGGTGATATCGAAGCAGGTGAGGACGATATTCCTCCGCCCGATATACAGGATGGTTGAAGAAGAACGATTGCGGTGGTGTGCATGAGCAGTCGTCGCGTATGTTGACTCGTGGGGAAAGTGGTTAGGTATTTTGAGAGTTTTGGGTAAATTTTGATTGTACAGTAGATCATGTTATGGTTAGAAACATTCTAGGATGTTTGGTTCTGGATAGATTATGCTTTAGGTTGTTTTAAAAACATTTTGAAAATATATTTCGTAACTGTTGATTTTAGGGGAAATGTTCAGTTTTTAAACATAACCACGCGGTTTGTTTTTACGAAAATCAATTAAGTTTTGAGTCGTTGTTTCGGGTGGTTGATGAAACGAGGAATGAGGAAAATTTGAATAAGTTATGTTGGATGTGAATTTGATGAAATGGTGAAGGGTTTCGATTAATAAATATGAAGTGAGGGAAGTGAAGGGAAGAGAAATGAGCGATGTAGGAACAGGGAGGCAGAGAAGGTGGCGATTGATTGCCCAGGGGTGGGGATCAATCGCCCCTCATGGTCGCCGCTCTCTGGAAAAATCCAGAGAGCGTGGCGACTGATCGCCACAAACTGTGGCGATCAGTCGCCACAGGCGATTTACAACAGGCGACCATTCGCCTGTTGAAATCGCCGAAGGGCGATCAGTCGCCCCCTTTATGGGCGACTGATCGCCACAGCATATAGGGATGAAAATCCCCTCTTTGCCCTCTGCCTATTTTTATTTTAGTTTTTAATTGTTTTAAATTTGTTTTAAGTTTTGTTTTTAATAGTTTATAAACATAGGATCCGTCAGTTTCAATTCCGATTTCGATTCCGACATTAAAAGTTTTATTTCCGCTAAAACGCTAAGTTTAAAGTTTTAAGTATAAAAAAAAAATATATGTACAAAAAATGGGGTACAGTGTTAGGGTCGTGACAACTGCAATCTTTGAGTATCACTCTATGAACTTCCGATAATAGCCAGCCAACCTGAGAAATCCACCCACCTCACGCACGTTTTTAGGCTGTGGCCAATCCCTGACCACCTGAATTTTACTCAGATCCACAGAAACTCTTTCCTATGATATGACACGGCCAAGAAAACCGACTTTGTCCAACCAGAACTCGCACTTAGAAAACTTTGGATATAGACGGTGTTGACTCAGAGTTCTCAAAACGATCCTCAGATGCTCCTCGTGTTCTTCCTTTGTTTTAGAATAGATCAAAATGTCGTCGATGAAAACAACGACGAACTTGTCCAAATACTCCTTGAAAACACGATTCATTAAGTCCATAAACGCTGCAGAGGCATTAGTAAGTCCAAAAGATATAACAAGGAACTCATAATGCCCATACCTCGTTCGGAATGCCGTTTTATGAATATCTTCTCTCCGAACCTTCAACTGGTAAGAACCCGAGCGTAGGTCAATCTTGGAAAACACTAGGGCACCCTGCAGTTGGTCAAATAAATCATCTATCTGGGGCAGTGGGTACTTATTCTTCACTGTAAGCTTATTCAGCTCTCTGTAATCCACACACATCCTGAGAGTCCCGTCTTTCTTCTTGACGAATAGAACGAGTGCACCCTAGGGAAAAAAACTGGGTCAGATGAAACCCTTTTCCAGCAACTCCTCAATCTGAGTTTTCAACTCTCTTAATTCAGCAGGCGCCAATCTATATGGATTCTTAGACACTGGAGCGGAGCTCGGATACACATCAATGGTAAACTCGATCTCCCTATCCGGCGGTAATTCAAGAAGATCATCGAGGAAGATCTCAGAGAATTCTCTGACTATAGGAAGGTCACTTGGCTTTACTCCGCTAAGCAACTGAGTATCAACTACTGTGGCCAGATAAATCGAGCATTCACCTTTAAACTGCTCGTGACCTTCATGGAATAAGCAGTAGGCGACCACTCAATCTGTTCATCACCTGATAAGAAAACTCGGCTTTACCCGGGGGTCAAAAAATCACAATCCCAAATCGACAATCGATGGTGGCAAAGTGCTGTGAAAGCCAGTCCATCTCTAAGATAAGATCGTACCGCACTATGCTCATAACTATCAGACAAGCATAAAGGGTAATGTAACGACCCGGGGAGCATCGCCACGAAATTCTTAACTTTACATAAAACTTTAATTCATATTTAAGCTCTTTTCTCCTTTTCTGTTTTTTTTTTTTATAACAGTATACCTAGCAGGCTTAAAGACTTCAACTTAACGGATAGAAAACTAGTCCCTCGTACATGCTTCCAATCGACGTACAAGTTGCATGGGTCTGCATGCATTAACCAATAGACATCGCGTCTTCCGGACGGCACGCGCACCCCTCATGACTCATTTAAACACCTATCGGCAGATGCTAATACTCGCATCGACCGACGATCACGTGCATCTCGTGTGACCAATTTAAAACATCTACCGATAGACATGTGAAATTCACGTGTTCATCTAAGACATCTTCCGATAGCTTACAAGCTCTATATCATCCGATCACTAAACGACAAATTATCACTTACATCATCCGGTCACTAGACGACAAAACCATGTTTATATCATCCGGTAAAAAGACTCCTTAGATCATCCGGTGACTTTATTACACTACATCTGCCGATCGCTAAACGACAAGATAGTACTTACATCATCCGGTCACTAGACGACAAAACCATGTTTATATCATCCGGTAAAAAGACTACTTAGATCATCCGGTGACTTTATTACACTACATCTGCCGATGACGTCAGCCGGATGATTGCCTCATCCAGCTTCTATCATACAGCAGTGAAAAACTATAATCATCAAACATCTTCATTCGATAGAACATATCACAATTCACCCGACCCGTAACTTAGTAACCACAAACCCTAAAGAGTAAAAATCGTAAACTCATCTAAAATACGCATAGCGGAAGACTCAAACGAAACAAACCATTCATTAATCCTTAAAACCGTATTCAGACTCTAAAGAAAAGCTCTTCAAATCCATATCTCATTGTTATACGAAATTCTGTTCTATTTAGTCATCTGTTCGTGGTAAACTTTTCTAACTTACTATGAGCATAACCAGGGAGTTTAGTCGCCTATCCAGCCTTCACTGTCACACTGAGCATCCTCCAGCAACCAAGCTTAGACATCTTCATTGACCTTAAGTTCCTCACCTGAGAACTCGTCACCTACATCATAAGGTTTAAACTATAAGCCTAATGCTTAGTAAGGAATGCAACAATAACATGAGTGCATGAATGCATAATTCAGAGAAAAACATGCTCATAGATCATTTCTTGTTCATATTCTTGTTCATATTCATCATTCATAATCATGGGTCATATTCATCATTCATTTCATCATTCATAATCATGGATCATATTCATCATTCATTTCATCATTCATAATCATGGGACATATTCATCATTCATTTCATCATTCATGTTCTTCATTTAGTTGTGTGGATTAAGAGAGAATTTGTGCCGGTAAAGGGGGTTCGACAGTGAGTTTGATCATGTTTCCTATCGCGGGTCGTATTCATATGTCCCTCTTTTGGACTGTGGCTTACGCCGAACCGCCCCCAACCCTCACTTAACCACGTTGCATAAGTTTTATCTTCTTATATTGTTCATGATGAGAAACATCGCTTATAAAACATTTTCATATGCATAAAACTTTCATGATGCATGAACATGGAAACTCTTAAAACATCAAGCTACAGAGCAGAGCATTATCCATCATGGAATATTACTTTCGAACTAAACGTCATCAAGAACACTAGACATCAGCATAAGGGAGTTTCTGATCATCACATAACATTCTACTTAGTATCCTCTGATATAGGATCCTAATGACCGAGAAACCTATACATTCACTTGCCTGGTCTCCTTAGCACTTGAGCTCCTTTCTCTTCAAACTTCTTCACCTAAACATGTGCATTACAGTAGTTAAATCAAAATCCTAAAACTCTAATCATAAATCATCCTAGGATCTATTAGCTAAAGTCATCCCCGAATCCTTGGTTTGATATACTGTGCAGAATCTGAAATCCAAAATAAAACAAACAGGTTCTACTATCGATTAAATCTGAGTTGGTTACTTAAAATGTCCATAATCGATTCGGGTTGACATTACTACCCTCGGATTCTAAAATGTTCTAATACTACTCGGCCATTGATAAAAATCCGAGTTCAAATGCCGAGCTGAAAACAGAGCTCCAAACACAAACAGATAACTACATTGTCCATTTCATACCTCGGGTGCGGATTCGCAGAGGAATGCGGCTAAAAACCGGTCGTCGGCGAGGAAAACACTGATAGCAGTGAGCAGGGCTTTGGAGAGAAGAAATCGCCGGAAAGGGTGGTGTCGGCTACAGTGGTTTAAATGAGGTTTAAATCCTTTCCTTTCTCTTTAAATACAGGCCTCAATCCTCCATTATTACAACTTTGCCGCTCAACCTAGTTTAGATCCACATGTAATTAATTAAGCTTGGCATAAATCCTAAACTACGAAGATTAAATATTTATGACCGTTAATACAGTTAAGGAAAGCACCTGGCCGTTGACTCGGGTGTTACAGGTAATATCCCCCACTGTGACGACATTACCAGGGAGAATACGATCTGAATGCAACTTAGACTCTAATCCTAATCTAGTCATGCAAGCAATTGAGATAAAAGAGTGCGTAGCTCCCGTGTCTATCAAAGAAAATACAGCTACGCCCATAATCAAAATAGTATCTGCAATCACTGAGGGCTGAGCCTCGTTGTGAACATCACCAGGCTCAATAAAAGCAAAGATCCTTGGCATGACCTTCCTCTGATCTCTGCCCAACAGATCTCGGCCCGGCTTTGGGCAATCTCTGACAAAATAGCCGACTTCTCCACATCTATAACATTTATTAGTGCCCACCCGGCACTCTCCACTGTGTTCTCCCTGACATTTAGGGCACCAGGGTATCTGAGAAGCCCCCAGTACTTGCTTGCCTTTCCCTCGATCACCACCTCCCTCTGATGGTCTCTTCACGCCTCTCTGTTGCGGCTGGGGTGGTTGTACTTTAGGTTGCCAACTACGGTTCTGTGACTGAGGACGAATCTCCCGGAAGAAGCCCTTAGCTGGCTCTTTCGACCTAACACAAGTCGCCCTGGTAGCCTCGAAGTCTAAAGCTCTAGCTGCGATGTCAGAATAGGGCACATCTATAATTCCCGATACAACAACGTTCATCCGGATCTCTGGGTTCAGCCCCTCCATAAACTCGTGCACTTTGTCTTCATTATCACTAACAAGACGCGGTTCAAATCTTGATAATGCCTCAAATTTCCTTATATAATCCGCAACCGAACCTGTTTGTTTCAGTTGCGTAAACTCATTCCTCTTAGCCACCCTCACAGTGCGGCTGAAATATTTGTCGAAAAATATGGTCTTGAACCTCTCCCAAGTCATAACTGATACATCTGTTGTTGATTTGATCGAATCCCACCAAAAACGGGCGTCCAACGCCAAATGGAAGGCGACATAGGCCACCTTACTCCCGTTCTCTACCTTCGCATACCCAAGCATGTCCTCCATCGTTTGGATCCACTCCTCGGCTAAAGTGGGATCCGATGATTGTACGTTGAATACTGGGGGTTGCAATTTCTGAAATCTTTCCATGCCCGGATGGTTTGGAACAACTGCCTCTCGGGCTTGACGATCCTCTTGATTTACTAAATGCTCGATTTGTTGTGCTTGCCTATCCATATGCTGGGCCTGACGGTCCAGCAAGTCCGTAAGTTGGTCTAGAGCCTCGTCTCTAGGATCTTTTCCTCGAACCATCTTATATATATCCTATAAAAGTTAAAACAAATAATCCTAAGAAATCGAAATCAAATAAAACTCTTAAACATATTTACAGTTGATGAAGGATGTCCGCGTAGTGGCTATGCAGTTGAGCAGTCTACAGAACCGTTTTTAAAACCCGGGGGCTCTGATACCATAACTGTAGCGACCCTTACCCATTCCTAATTTTTTTCGTATATAAAAAAAAAAAATTTCTTCTTTTATAACCTAAGTGAACTTAATAACGTTTAAGCGGAATTTAAATCGTTAAAATCGTTCAAAGAATTGAAAACCGTTTAAAATCGTTTATAGAAACTTAATAAAACAATTTATCAAAAAAATTAAGTTTAAACATTTTCCTGCAATCACGATCGATCGTGGTTATATCACGATCGATCGCGATCAGCTTTTTATAAAAATTAAGTTTAACAATTTCCCACAATCACGATCGATCGTGGTCATATCACGATCGATCGTGATCACGCTGACACTTAGGAATGAAACTTTTGCTGATCCCGATCGATCGTGGTAGTGTGCCCGATCGATCGAGCCGCCTCTAGAACCTTTGGAGAAGTTTTTCTCAGATCACGATCGATCGTGGTCAAATCACGATCGATCATGATAGGCTTTTTCTTCCTTTTCCCTCCTTTTTGCAGATCACGATCGATCATGGTCAAGTCACGATCGATTGTGATAGGCTTTTTCTTCATTTTTCCTCTTTTTTGTAACACCCCGAGTTTTCTAAACTCGGTTTGTTACTCATAAACTCGAACATAACAAACAAAAAATTTTGGACAAAATTTAAAACTTCGTTCGAAAGTCAAATTTGAACGTTTGCTAAAAAAAACACATGAAAACTTGCAGCGAAAAATCTTTGAGCAAAGCAAAGTTTAGCAAAACTGTAAAATAGTGTTTGGATAATCAATTAAAATATTATGGAAATTATTCAGCTGGAAGAGATGGAGGCTTAGACGTGAAATGTTTAAAGTTTAATGTAGCACCCGGTTCCATCGAACCAAAAATTTAATCTATTATTAATGACGTACTTTTATGGAAGAATTGGGAGAATTATTGATTAGGTTAATGGATGACTAAGCAAGGGTATTTATGTAAATCAGAAGTTTTAAAAGTGGATAACGTATTTAAGGGAAGAGGGATTGGGTTTAATGAACTGTAGCCGCCACCATTTCACATTTTCCTCTTCGGGTTTTCAGCTGAAGCAGCCGAGCTCTTTAGGCGATTTTCCTCGCCCGATTCTCCTTCAACCTAGGTAAGTCTTGTTTTCTTTCATTTTAGCGATTAGTTTACTGAGAGAATACAATGTAAAGATTTCGAGATTTCTGTGATTAAGGGTGGGTTCAGGTTCTCGGTGATAAATGGGAATGCACGGGTAGTAGAGTTTCAAATCAATTTCCTCAAACATATTGTTGATTTTTGGTAAGGTTTAGTAAGGGTTGGATTAACGTACTGTCATGGCCTTAGGTGAGCGAGTCTTGAAGCAGTCGTAGCCGAGCATTTCCAGGAGAGCCAGGTAAGTAAAGTATGCATGTTCCTTCGGGCCTACATCACAAAACAGTAGGGTTATACATGTTGTGAATGATTTTGTATGTCATGCATCATGTTTTTAAAAGATTACGAAAATGAATTTCCATGTAAGAATGGTGAGGTATGAACTGAATGTGACAGAACAGCTATTAAGGGAATTCATCCGCCCCTTAATCGAGTAGAGGATGTATGACATTGGGAGAATTGATCCCACTCCCAAGGGAACTGAGGGATCAGAACAGCTATTAAGGGAATTCATCCACCCCTTAATCGAGTAGATGATGTATGACATTGGGAGAATTGATCCCACTCCCAAGGGAACCGAGGGATCAGATCAGTTTATGAACATATGTGTATGAAACTGAGATGAGAAAGTAGAAACTGCATGTTTAGGAATTTATGTTTCAGCAATTCATTCCATTACTGCTTTACTTATTTAGCATTAAGCTAATAGATGAGTTTTGTGATGTAGGTGTTTAGGATACTACAGGTGAATTCTCCGAGTTCACTGAGGAATAGGCTGGTTTGAGGAGCACATTCATGTTTCGGCCTGGTAAACTGATGAGGCGGGTTAACTGGTGTCTGTAATCTGAAAGTTTACTTGACAGTGTTTTAATTTAAATTTGTTGAGTTTCATGACAGAAGAGATTCTGATGTTTTGAATACGTTTTGAGTTCTTTTTTTTTATAATAGTGTCTGTTGGGATTTAATTATGGCACTCACTGAATTTTTAGTAATGTAATGGTTTGAAATGTTTTTGAATGGTATCAGTGAAGTGAGTAAATTCTTTTCTGTAGGTTAAGTTGTTGTTCTGTTGTCTATCGGAAGATGTCTTTAGTGGAAGCTATCGGATGATATAGAACAAACTTTGTCGTTTAGTGATCGGTATGTGTAACTTGTTTCATCGGAAGGTGTAGGTTTAAGTCTATCGGATGAGGTCTCAGTAAACTCATCGACAGATGCGTGCTGACGTCATCTGAAGGTGTAGGTTTAAGTCTATCGGGTGATGTCTCAGTAACTCATCGGCAGATGCGTGCTGACGTCATCGGAAGGTGTAGGTTTAAGTCTATCGGATGATGCCTCAATAAACTCATCGGCAGATGCGTGCTGACGTCATCGGAAGGTGTAGGTTTAAGTCTATCAGATGATGTCTCAGTAAACTCATCGGCAGATGCGTGCTGACGTCATCGGAAGATGTAGAGTGCATTTTGTCGTTTTGCCACCGGATGATGTCTTACATTTTCTGCTTCAGCCCCTTTTGTTGACTTTGTTCAGCGGGCGATGCGTTTGACTTTTGAAACTTATGAAGTGTTTTGCGATTTAATCCTTTATTCCTTTTGCCGATTATTCCCCAAAATTCTAACTGAGTATTTCAAGCATTGTACAATAGTTTTGTTTATCTCTATTTTTACTTAGATGATTTCCGCTGCAAGTTTTAAAAAAAAAATAATTCGATTGAAATTTTTAGTCATGTACGGGCATGGTGTGACGAACCGGGTTCAGATAACTCGGGGCGTTACAGTGTGGTATCCGAGACATTCAGTTAAACCGTTCAAAAGATTACTCATCAGTACCAATCGTCGCATAGAAGTACTCCAACAACTGTTAGTGTTTATGTTAACCCCAGTAATTAGATATTTATGAACATAGTTAACCCAGTACAAGAAGTGAGTTTAATGGCCAGACGCCCAGGGAGACCTAGGATACCGAGGGAAATGCCAAACTTGAGGAGTGAGGAGGAACCTAGTGTTATCAGACAATTAACAGACTTGGTACGTCAGCAAACAGACTTAGTGCGTCAGCAGTCTGATCAGTTGGGGGTGTTACTGAACCGAGAGGTACAAGGGAGTGCCAACTCAGGTTCTAGCAATGAGCATTCAGGAGACCGATTCCGAAAGCTTCAGCCGCCCACGTTTGATGGAAAATCATCTAACCCGATTGTTGCTGAAGAGTGGTTGAGGAAGATTGAAAGCATGCTCCGATGTGCCAACGTCGGAGAAGGAGACAAGGTCACCCTGGCGACTTTTCATTTTGCTGGAGACGCCCAGCTTTGGTGGGAGACAATTGATACCACCACTGACATTCTGACTATGACTTGGTCACAGTTTAAGGATATTTTCTATGAGAAATATTTTAATAGCACAGTCTAGACAGCAAAGAAGGTAGAGTTTTTGAACTTGAAGCAGACAGGGTCTGTGGCTGAGTACGTTAGACAATTTGAGTCCCTGTCCAGATTCGCCGGACACTTTATTCACCGAAATGAAGATAAGGTGTTTCAATTCATGAATGGACTGAAACCAGAAATGTATAGAGGGGTCAAGTTTTCGGGTTATAAGGGTTTGCCCTTCAGTGAGGCTGTGTCCACAGCATTGGAAGTGGAGGAAGCTGAATTAAAATGCGCTGGACTAAAAGAAACCCCTAGAAAGTTTGTTCAACCACCACCGCAGAGAGGAGTGAAGAGATCCAATGAAGGCCAGCACAGCCAAGGGATAGGAAAGAAGGTACCAGATACCAGGACGTTTCCTCTGTGCCCAAAGTGTTCGGAGAATCACTTGGGCGAGTGTAGATTTGGATGGGGTAAGTGCTTCAACTGCGATGAGGTTGGACACTTGTACAAGGATTGCCCAAAGCCCCAGATCGTTCGATGTTTCCATTGCAACAAGGTTGGCCATGTCAACAGAGACTGCCTAGCTTTGAAGGGTGGCCCTGCCAAGATTAAGCCAAGGATATTCTCCATGATGGAGTCAGGTGATGAGGACCAGCCTGCTGTAGTGTCAGGTACTGTATTGATTAACTCTGTACCTGCTTTTACTTTGATAGATTCGGGTGCAACTCATTCTTTTATAGCCTCTGCATTTGCTGATAAGTTAGATGTACAGTTTACTCCTTCTGAGCATGTGTATAACGTAGCATTACCTTCTGGTGAGCACATGCACTCCAGTCAAATGTTGCCTGATAGTGTGGTGTTAGTAGGGAATATGAATTTACCTGCTGACCTCATTGTTATGGACATAATGGGATTTGATGTGATCCTTGGAATGGATTGGTTGTTTAAGCATTATGCCACAATAGATTGTAGAACTGGAATTGTTAGTTTTCAACCCCCTAGGGGTTTAAACCATACCTTCCAAGCCCTGAAGAAGAGTAAGGAAATGACTGTAATGACTTCTGTTAGTTGTAGACCCTCCCCTTGCAGAGAGTATTTGTGCTTTTTGGCCAGTGTTTTAGACACCCAACAAGTAGAAAAATCAAGCCCCAAAAACGTTTTAGTTGTCCAAGATTTTCCAGAGGTATTTCTAGATGACCTTCCTAGCTTGCCACCAGATAGGGAAATTGAATTTGTTGTAGATGTTTACCCCGGCGCTGAGCCAGTATCTAAGAATCCATATAGACTAGCACTAGCAGAACTTAAAGAGTTGAAGAAACAGTTAGAGGATTTGTTGGAGAAGGGGTTCATACGCCCTAGCTTTTCACCATGGGGTGCACCTGTTCTTTTTGTCAAAAAGAAAGACGGATCAATGCGTATGTGCATAGACTATAGAGAATTGAATAAGCTAACTGTCAAGAACAAGTATCCACTGCCGAGGATTGATGATTTATTTCTTTAAAATTGACCTTAGTTCCGGTTATTACCAGTTGAAGGTTAAATCTGAAGATATCCCAAAGACTGCCTTTCGCACAAGGTATGGACATTATGAGTTTTTGGTTATGTCTTTTGGTTTGACAAATGCGCCAGCAGCCTTCATGCATCTCATGAATAGGGTGTTTCGCGAGTATCTGGACAAGTTTGTCATTGTATTCATAGATGACATTTTAATCTATTCTAGAACTAAGGAGGAGCATGCAGGACACCTAAGCTTGGTGTTAGGATTGCTGAGGCAGCACCAACTTTATGCCAAATTTTCTAAGTGTGAGTTTTGGTTGGACAGAGTTCACTTTCTTGGTCATCTGATCTCTGGAGATGGGATATCTGTTGATCCAGCCAAGGTTCAAGCTGTTAAGGAATGGCCCCAACCGAAGAATGCTACGGATATCCGGAGTTTTCTTGGATTAGCAGGATATTATAGGAAATTCATCGAGGGATTTTCAAAGATTGCCACACCCCTTACTATGTTAACAAGGAAAAATGTGAAGTACAATTGGACTGATAAATGTGAATCCAGTTTCCAGACCTTGAAGCAGAAACTGACCGATGCCCCAATTTTAACTCTTCCTATCGAAAATGGTAAATTCAGTATTTATTGTGATGCTTCCAAGGTTGGACTTGGTGGTGTTTTGATGCAAGATGGAAAGGTTATAGCTTATGCTTCTAGGCAGTTAAAAGTACACGAAAAGAATTACCCTACACATGACTTAGAATTAGCTGCTGTGGTTTTTGCATTAAAGATTTGGAGGCACTACCTGTATGGACAAACCTGTGAGATATGTTCAGATCATAAAAGCCTGAAATACATTTTCACGCAAAAAGAACTGAATATGAGGCAACGTAGGTGGTTAGAGTTTGTCAAAGACTATGATTTTGAGATTAAGTACCACCCTAGCAAGGCGAATGTTGTGGCTGATGCTTTGAGTAGAGTGACCCCTTTAGTCTCTGCGTTGACTCTAGACATACCGAAAGCTTTAGAGACAGAATTCCAAAGATTTAACCTGGAAGCTGTGTCTAGTGTGTCAGCCATGCTTTCGGCCATATCTTTGAGGCCAACTGTTTTGGAGAAAATAAAGGAAGTTCAAATGAATGACGCTGAATGTAATAAGTATAAGTTGTGCATTAATTCTACTGACAAGTCAGATTTCAACTGCTCAGCAGATGGAATTCTCAAGTTTCGAAATAGATGGTTTGTTCTGGCTAATACCAAACTTAGAAAGGAAAACCTATCTGAGGCTCATTCCTCTAGACTTTCTGTTAATCCTGGAGGTACGAAAATGTACAGAGATCTCAAGTAACATTATTGGTGGCCAGGTATGAAGAGAAGTGTGGCGGAGTATGTGGAGTCATGTCTGGTCTGCCAGCAAGTCAAAGCCGAACATCAGAGGCCTGCAGGAACATTGCAACCCTTACCAATTCCCGAATGGAAATGGGAACAAATAACTATGGATTTTGTTGTAGGATTACCTAGAACAGTTAAAGGTCACGATGCAATTTGGGTAATAGTTGATCGTTTAACCAAATCAGCTCACTTTCTGCCAATGAAGATAACATACTCGATGGATCAATTGGCTGAGTTGTATGTGCACGAGGTTGTTAGACTGCATGGAGTTCCAAGCACCATAGTTTCAGACCGAGACTCCAGATTTACATCCAAGTTCTGGAAAAGTTTGCACAAGGCTATGGGAACACAGCTTAGTTTTAGCACAGCCTTTCATCCTCAAACTGATGGACAATCCGAGAGAACTATCCAAACGTTGAAGGATATGCTTCGTGCATGTGTACTGGAATTTCAAGGTTCTTGGAGTAAGTATTTACCATTGGTTGAGTTCTCGTATAATAACAGTTTTCAAGCAACAATTGGCATGGCACCATACAAGGCATTGTATGGACGGAAGTGCAGATCTCCATTATATTGGGATGAAGTTGGAGAAGCACAGTTGATTGGTCCTGACATTGTGCAGCAGACAGTGGAGAAGATTGCTCTTATCCGACAAAGAATCTTAACAGCTCAAAGCCGGCAGAAAAGCTATGCAGACAAAAGACGAAGAGAATTAGAATTTGATGTTTGTAATGAAGTTTTCCTTAAGGTGTCACCTTTCAAAGGAGTTGTGAGATTCGGGAAAAGAGGCAAGTTGAACCCAAGATACATTGGACCTTTCCAAATCGTGAAGAGAATTGGGAAGTTAGCATATCAACTTCAGTTACCAGCCTCTCTGGAGGGAGTTCATAATGTGTTTCATGTTTCCATGCTTAAGAAATGCGTTAGAGATCCTTCACAGATTATAGAACAGCAGAACATTGAAGTCTTTCCTACTCTTGCATTTGAGGAGAAACCAGTGAAAATCTTAGATTATGCAGTAAAGGTATTACGCAACAAAGAGGTTCAACTGGTAAAAGTCTTATGGCATAACCAGAGCGTTGAGGACACAACTTGGGAACGCCAGCGGGACATGATGGACCAATATCCGGAACTATTCAGGTACTGAATTTTGAGGACAAAATTCTTTTAAGGAGGGTAGATTGTAGCACCCGGTTCCATCGAACCAAAAATTTAATCTATTATTAATGACGTACTTTTATGGAAGAATTAGGAGAATTATTGATTAGGTTAATGGATAACTAAGCAAGGGTATTTATGTAAATCAGAAGTTTTAAAAGTGGATAACGAATTTAAGGGAAGATGGATTGGGTTTAATGAACTGTAGCCGCCACCGAACTGTAGCCGCCACCATTTCACATTTTCCTTTTCGGGTTTTCAGTTCAAGTAGCCGAGCTCTCTAGGCGATTTTCCTCACCCGATTCTCCTTCAACCTAGGTAAGTCATGTTTTCTTGCATTTTAGCGATTAGTTTACTGAGAGAATATAATGTGAAGGTTTCGAGGTTTCTGTGATTGAGGGTGGGTTCAGGTTCTCAGTGATAAATGAGAATGCACAGGTAGTAGAGTTTCAAATTAATTTCCTCAAACATATTATTGATTTTTAGTAAGGTTTAGTAAGGGTTGGATTAACGTACTGTCATGGCCTTAAGTGAGCGAGTTTTGGAGCAATCGTAACCGAGCATTTCAAGGAGAGCCAGGTAAGTAAAGTGTGCATGTGCCTTCGGGCCTACATCACAAAACAGTAGGGTTATGCATGTTGTGAATGATTTTGTATGTCATGCATCATGTTTTTAAAAGATTACGAAAATGAATTTCCATGTAAGAATGGTGAGGTATGAACTGAATGTGACAGAACAGCTATTAAGGGAATTCATCCGCCCCTTAATCGAGTAGAGGATGTATGACATTGGGAAAATTGATCCCACTCCCACGGGAACCGAGGGATCAGAATAGCTATTAAGGGAATTCATCCGCCCCTTAATTGAGTAGAGGATGTATGACATTGAGAAAAATTGATCCCACTCCCAAGGGAACCGAGGGATCAGATCAGTTTATGAACATATGTGTATGCAACTGAGATGAGAAAATAGAAACTGCATGTTTAGGAAATTATGTTTCAGCAATTCATTCCATTACTGCTTTACTTATTTAGCATTAGGCTAATAGATGAGTTTTGTGATGTAGGTGTTTAGGATACTACAGGTGAATTCTCTGAGTTCACTTAGGAATAGGCTGGTTGGAGGAGCACATTCATGTTTCGGCCTGGTAAACTGATGAGGCGGGTTAACTGGTGTCTGTAATCTGAAAGTTTAGTTGACAGTGTTTCAATTTAAATTTGTTGAGTTTCATGACAGAAGTGATTCTGATGTTTTGAATACGTTTTGAGTTCTTTTTTTTTTATAATAGTGTCTGTTGGGATTTAATTTTGGCACTCACTGAATTTTTAGTAATGTAATGGTTTGAAATGTTTTTGAATGGTATCAGTGATGTGATGACCCGAATGTGAACGTATGTGTACGGCTGCGGGGCAAACATCGGGTTGCGGGGCAAACCTCGGGACCTAAGCCGAGTGTAGGCGAATCCTGGACTCGAGTATAGGCGAATCCCGGGTCGTAAAGAGGGGGTTGTCACAATCCCACATCGCTTGGGGAAGTACAAGGAAATGAAACATATGTAAGAGATCCCTCCCAAGATAGCAAGACGCGTTTTGGAGCACAATTGACAACGGATCCCATAAGAACTCCGAAGTTAAAAGTGCTTCGGCGAGAGCAATTCCAGGTTGGCGACCTTTTGGAAAGTTCTCGCCAAAGAAAGCCGTGATGGGAGGATATTGGGCTACTCTCAATCTCCAGAGCGGACAATATCTTGCTGGGATAAGGAGTCGTTACAAGTGAAGTGAGTAAATTCTTTTCTGTAGGTTAAGTTGTTGTTCTGTTGTCTATCGGAAGATGTCTTCAGTGGAAGCTATCGGATGATATAGAACAAACTTTGTCGTTTAGTGATCGGTATGTGTAACTTGTTTCATCGGAAGGTGTAGGTTTAAGTCTATCGGATGATGTGTCAGTAAACTCATCGGTAGATGCGTGCTGACGTCATCGGAAGGTGTAGGTTTAAGTCTATCGGGTGATGTCTCTGTAACTCATCGGCAGATACGTGCTGACGTCATCAGAAGGTGTAGGTTTAAGTCTATCGGATGATGCCTCAGTAAACTCATCGGCGGATGCGTGCTGACATCATCGAAAGGTGTAGGTTTAAGTCTATCGGATGATGTGTCAGTAAACTCATCGGCAGATGCGTGCTGACGTCATCGGAAGATGTAGAGTGTATTTTGTCGTTTTGCCACCGGATGATGTCTTCCATTTTCTGCTTCAGCCCCTTTTGTTGACTTTGTTCAGCGGGCGATGCGTTTGACTTTTGAAACTTATGAAGTGTTTTGCGATTTAATCCTTTATTCCTTTTGCCGATTATTCCTCAAAATTCTAACTGAGTATTTCAAGCATTGTACAATAGTTTTGTTTATCTTTATTTTTACTTAGATGATTTCCGCTGCAAGTTTTAAAAAAAATAATAATACGATTGAAATTTTTAGTCATATACGGGCATGGTGTGACGAACCGGGTTCAGATAACTCGGGGCATTACATTAAAAAGTCAAACACATCATCCGCTGAACAAAGTCAACGAAAAGGGGCGGAAACCAACCGAAGGCTTCCACCGGTGACATCAGCCGGATGAATCACTCATCCAGCCTTTGCCAACCACAAGACGACAAATCATTTGCTCACGTCTTCTAGTTAAACAAACTACATACACCGGTCACAAAACGACAAAGATTTCTACTACATCATCCGGTAAGTTTATTACTCGACATCCACTGGTCACTAAACGACATGACTTCTACTACATCATCCAGTAAGTTTATTACTCGACATCCACCGGTCACTAAACGACAAAACTTTTACTTATATCTTCCGATGGCTTCCACTGATGACATCATCCGATGACTATACTGAAGACATCATCCGCTGGCTTTACTGAAGACATCATCTGATAGACAACAGAACAACAACAATTTCACTCTAACAAAGAAAACTCTGACTACCAGAAGAATTTGAGCAATTTACTAAAATTCATCCAAAACCACTTAAATTCGGACACTACTCCAACATTTAGTAAAACCACTATTAACACCAACAGAGTATAATTGTCTGGAAAAAAATCTTAAAATGAGTTCAGAAACATTAAAACTACTACTGTCATGAAAATCCAACATACTTAAATGAAACATTGTCAATTAAACCTTCACACCAACTGACATCAGTTAAACCGCCCCATCAGCTGCCAGATTGCTGCATAGATGCACTCCTCCAACAAGTCTAGTTCTCAGCAAACTCAGTAAACTCACCCGCTGTCACTTCTTCACCTACATCACAAAACTCATCTATTATCCTAATGCCAAGTAAGTAAAGCAGTAATTAAATGAAATGCTGAAATATGAATTCCTAAACATGCAATTTCTACTTTCTCATCTCAGTTGTTCATGCATCGTTTCTGTTCAGATCCCCCTGTGAAATTGGTAGTTGGATCAACTCTCCCAAAGTATAGATACCCATTAACTCATTAAGGGGCGGATTAATTCCCTTAACAGTAAATCTGATTCACATAGCTGTTTCTGATCCCCCTGTTTGATGGGAAGTGGATCAAATTTCCCAAAGTCTAAATATCCACCGTCTCATTAAGGGGCAGATTAATTCCCTTATCAGTAAGTCTGATTCACATAGCTGTTTCATTATGTTCATTCCTCACCATGCCAACATGCATTCAAATTCATTTTCCTATACTTTTAAAATATGATGCATAACATACGGACACATTCAAGTAAACATAATCCTAATGTTTTGTGATGTAGGCCCGAAGGCACAAGCATACTTCACTTACCTGGCTCCTGGAAAATGTCTTGTTGCGAGCTACTTTGGAAATCTGCTCACCTAGGTTCATAACAGAATATCAATCAAACATTTACTAAACTTAACCAAAAACTAACCAGAAGGACAAGCAAACCAATTTGAAACTCCATTGCTCGTGCATTCCCATTTATCACCAGAACCCGAACATACTCTCATTCACAGCATCCTCAAAAATCCTCACATTGTACTCTCTCAGGTATCTAACCGCTATATCATAAGAGATATGAGGAAAACTTACCTAGGTTGAAAGAGAATCGGGCGAGGGAATCGCCAAGAGGGTTCCGTTGCAGAGCTGAAGGCTGAAAGAGGAATGGTAAGCAAGATAGTGGCGGCTACAGTGCATTAAACCCAACCCTCTTTCCTTAAATACGTTATCCACTTTAGAAATTTCCAATTTACTCTTATGCCCTTATCTAGTCACTCAATAAGCCTACTTTAATTATTGCATAATAAAGTGTACACCATTAATAATAAAAGAGAGCTGGTTTGATAGAACCGGATGTTACAATCTACCCTCCTTAAAGGAATTTTGTCCTCAAAATTCGTTACCTGAATAATTCTTGATGTTGGTCCATCATGTCTTGCTGGCGCTCCCAAGTTGTTTCCTCTATATTCTGGTTGTGCCATAATACTTTCACTAGTGGAACCTCTTTGTTCCACAATACCTTCACTGCATAATCCAAGATTCTTACTGGTTTCTCCTCATAGGTAAGGGTAGGATAAATTTCAATACTCTGCTGTTCCACAATCTGAGATGGATCTCGTACGCACTTCTTCAACATGGAAACATGGAACACATTATGGATTCCTTCCATAGAGGTTGGTAGCTGTAACTAGTAGGCTGTCTTCCCAATCCTTTTCAAGATTGAGAATGGTCCAAAATACCTGGGGTTCAACTTTCCTCTATTCCCAAATCTCACAACTCCTTTGAATGGTGATACCTTGAGAAAAACTTCATCACCTATCACAAATTCCACTTCTCTACACCTGCAATCTGCAAAGCTTTTCTGTCAACTCTGAGCTGCCAAAATTCTCTGTCGGATGAGGGCAACCTTCTCAACAGTTTATTGTACAATGTTAGGACCAAGCAACTGTGTTTCACCAGCTTTACCCAGTACAAAGGTGATCTGCATTTTCGTCTATACAATGCCTCGTATGGTGCCATTCCTATGGTTGCCTGAAAACTGTTGTTGTAAGAGAATTCTACTAAGGATAGATACTTGCTCCAAGAACCTTGAAAATCCAATGTGCATGTACAAAGCATATCCTCTAATGTTTGGATGGTTCTTTCGGACTGTCCATCTGTTTGAGGGTGAAAAGTTGTGCTAAAACTAAGCTGTGTTCCCATAGCCTTGTGCAAACTTTTCCAAAACTTAGAAGTAAATCTAGAGTCTCGGTCTGAAACTATAGTCCTTGGAACTCCATGCAGTCTAACAACTTCATGCACATACAACTTAGCAAGTTGATCCATCGAGTAAGTCATTCTCATCGACAAAAAGTGGGCAGACTTGGTTAAACAATCAACTATCACCCAAATTGCATCATGTCCATTTGCTGTTCTAGGCAATCCTACAACAAAGTCCATCATTATTTGTTCCCATTTCCATTCAGGAACTGGTAAAGGTTGTAACATTTTAGCAGGTCTCTGATGCTCAGCTTTAACCTGTTGACAAACTAGACACGATTCCACATAACCTGCCACATTTCTTTTCATACCTGGCCACCAATAATGTTGTTTAAGATCCTTGTACATCTTCGTACTTCCAGGGTGAATAGAAAATTTGGAAGAATGTGCTTTAGAAAGAATCTCATCTCGAAGTTCTTTAATAGCAAGGACAATCCATCTATTTCTAAACTTAAGGATTCCATTAGCAGAATAGTTAAATTCTGATTTGTCCGTAGAATTCATGCTTAACTTGTACTTGTTACACTCGTCATCACTCGTCTGAGCTTCCTTTATTTTATCTAGAATTGTAGGCTTTAAAAGGTTATGGCTGAAAGTATGGCTGATACACTGGATACTTGTTCTAGATTAAACCTTTGAAATTCTGACTCTAAGGCTAACGGCATACCGAAATTCATGGTTGGGGTTGATGTTGTTACTCTACTCAAAGCATCTGCCACAACATTTGCCTTGCCGGGATGGTATTTAATCTCAAAATCGTAATCCTTTACAAATTTAAACCATCGACTTTGCCTCATATTTAACTCCTTCTGAGTGAAAATGTACTTCAAGCTCTTATGATCTGAAAATATCTCGCAGGATTGTCCATACAAGTAATGTCTCCAAATCTTACGTGCAAATACCACTGCGGCTAATTCTAAGTCATGTGTGGGGTAATTCCTCTCATGTGTCTTCAACTGTCTAGAAGAATAAGCTATTACCTTGCCATTTTGCATCAACACACATCCAAGACTAATTTTGGAAGCATCACAATAAATGCTAAATTTACCGTTTTCAACAGGAAGGGTTAATATTGGGGCATTGGTCAGTTTCTGTTTCAAGGTCTTGAAACTATGCTCACATTCATCAGTCCATATATATTTGACACTTTTCCTTGTTAACTTAGTAAGGGGTGTAGCAATCTTCAAAAATCCTTCAATGAACTTTCTATAATACCCTGCAAGTCCAAGAAAACTTCTGATATCTGTAGCACTCTTCGGTTGGGGTCACTCCTTAACTGCTTAAACCTTGGCTGGATCGACATATATTCTATCCCCAAAGATAACATGTCCTAAAAAGTGGACTTGGTCCAGCCAAAATTCACACTTAGAAAACTTGGCGTATAGTTGGTGCTGTTTTAATACTTCCAATACCAAGGTCAGGTGCCTAGCATGCTCATCCTTGGAACGGGAATAGATTAAAATATCATCGATAAACACTATGACAAACTTATCCAAAAATTCATGAAACACTCTATTCATGAGATCCATAAAGGCTGCTGGTGCATTTGTCAATCCAAAGGACATGACCAAAAACTCATAATGTCCATACCTTGTGCGAAAAGCAGTCTTTGGAATATCTTCAGATTTAACCTTCAACTGGTAATAACCGAACCTAAGGTCAATCTTAGAGAAAACTCTTGCACCATTAAGTTGATTAAATAAATCATCAATCCTTGGCAATGGATACTTGTTCTTGACAGTTAACTTATTTAGTTCCCGATAATCAATGCACATCTGCATCGATCCATCCTTCTTTTTGACAAAAAGGACAGGTGTACCCCACGGTGAAAAGCTCGGGCGTAGGAACCCTATCTCCAATAAATCTTCCAACTGTTTCTTCAATTCCTTAAGCTCGGTAGGTGCTAGTCTATATGGATTTTTAGACACAGGCTCGGCGCCGGGGTAAACATCCACAACAAATTCAATTCCTTATCTGGTGGTAAACCAGGAAGGTTATCTAAAAATACTTCAAGAAAGTTTTGGACAATTAAGACATTTTGAGGATTTGCGTTTCCTACAAATACACTCCACATAGGGAAGGTCTAGTGTTAATAGAAGTCATCACAGACATTTCCGTACTCCTCTTTGAAGCTTGAAAGGTATGCTTCAAACTACCAGGGGGTTGGAAGCTAACAATTCCAGTCCTACAATCAATTTTGGCGTGGTGTTTAAACAACCAGTCCAGTCCTAGGATTACATCAAATCCCATTATATCCATAATAATAAGATCAGCAGGTAGACTTACGTTCCCTACTAACACATCACTGTCAAGCATCACTTGGTTAGAGTGCATGCGTTCACCAGAGGGTAATGTAACATTAAACACATGCATGGAAGGGGTGAACTGTACATCTAACTTAACAGCAAATGCAGATGCTATAAACGAATGCGTTGCACCAGAATCTATTAAAGTAAAAGCAAGCACAGAGTTGATCAATATAGTACCTGACACCACAGCAAGCTGGTTTTCATTACCCGACTCCATCATGGAGAATATCATCCGTTTAATTATAGCAGGGCCACTCTTAGGAACAGGACAGTCTCTGCTAATGTGGCCGACCTTGTTACAATTGTAGCATCTGGTGATTCTAGGCTTCGAGCATTCCTTGAATGTGTGTCCAACCTCCTCACAGTTGAAACACTTCCCAAAGCCCAGTCTGCATTCGGTCGGGTGGTTCTTCAAACACTTAGGACACTGGGGAAATTTCCTAACATTCTGTACCTTCCCTCCTGTTCCTTGGCTATTTTGGCCCTCACTTGGCCTCTTCGTTCCTCTTTGTTGGTGTGGCTGGATAAACCTTTGTGGGACCTCCTTTGGTCTAGCACACTTCCTTTCAGCTTCTTCCACTTCCAGAGCAGTGGACACAACTTCACTAAATGTCAAGTCTTTAATACCATAAAATTTAACTCCTCTATAAATTTCTGGCTTCAGTCCATAAACAAATTTGAACACTTTATCCTCGTCCTTGTGAGCAAAACGTCCGGCAAACCTAGACAAGGACTCAAATTGCCTACTGTATTCGGCCACAGACCTTGTCTGCTTCAAGTTCAGAAACTTCAACTTTTTCGCGGTTTGGATTGTACTGTTAAAATACTTCTCATAGAAAATTTCTTTGAACTGTGACCAAGGCATCGCCAAAACATCAGTGGTGGTCTCTATTGTTTCCCACCAAAGTTGAGCTTCACCAGCCAAGTGAAATGTTGCCAACGTGACCTTGTCTCCTTCTCCTATGTTGGCACACCTAAACATACTCTCAATCTTTCTAAGCCATCCTTCAGCAATAATTGGATCAGATGACTGTCCATCAAACGTGGGTGGTCTTAGTCTCCAGAATCTATCTCCAGAATGTTCATTGCTAGAACCCGAGTTGGCACTTCCTTGCACCTCTCGGTTCAACAGTACTCCTAGTTGGTCAGACTGTTGGCGCACTAAATCAGTTTGCTGACGCACTAAATCTGTCAGCTGCCTAATCACACTAGGCTCCTCTTGATCTCTCATATTTGGCATTTCTCTTGGCACTCTAAGTCTCCCTGGGCGTCTGGCCATCGTGCTAAATTCCTGTACAGGGTTAATTACACTCTTAAATATCTATTAACTAAGGTTAACATAAACACTTATAGTTGTTGAAGTACTTCCATGCAACGATTGACACTGATGAGTAATCTTTTAAACGGTTTAATTGAATGTCTCTGATACCATACTGTAACACCCCGAGTTTTCTAAACTCGGTTTGTTACTCATAAACTCGAACATAACAAAAAAAAAAATTTCGAACCAAATTTAAAACTTTGTTCGAAAGTCAAATTTGAATGTTTGCTAAAAAAAACATGAAAACTTGCATCGGAAAATCTTTGAGCAAAGCAAAGTTTAAGAAACTGTAAAATAGTGTTTGGATAATCAATTAAAATATTAAGGAAATGATTCAGCCATAAGAGATGGAGGCTTAGACGTGAAATGTTTAAAGTTTAAAAAGTCAAACACATCATTCGCTGAACAAAGTCAATGAAAAGGGGCGGAAACCAACTGAAGGCTTCCACCGGTGACGTCAGCCGGATGAATCACTCATCCAGCCTCTGCCAGCCACAAGACGACAAATCATTTGCTCACGTCTTCCGGTTAAACAAACTACTTACACCAGTCACAAAACGACAAAGATTTCTACTACATCATCCGGTAAGTTTATTACTCGACATGTAACGCCCGGCATTTTTGGCCGGGGAAATTATCCCTTAAATTATCGAACGGGATTAATTTTACATTAATAATGTATGTTTTGGTGAAATTGTAGGAATGTTTAGTGGAGAACCAAATTATGTTCAATCAAAACATTCATTTAGTTAGAAATGCATGGAGGGGTAAATTGGGAAGGAATTAAGGTTGGTGGGAGAAAGCCAATGGATTGCTGACATATGGCAGCTTGCTGAGGAAGTTAAGTTCCTTCTCCTACGTGAAACTCTCACTTTCTCTTCTCTGCTCTTTCCATTTCCTTCTATGTTTCTTCTCTTTCTGGCGATTCAAACCTTTCTAGAAGATCTCATCTCTCCTCTTTTCTTCTATTTCCTTCAGCAAAGGTAAACATCTACTTATGCTAATGAAGTTGGACAAGTTAAAATGTGAGTTTTGTTGAAGTTTAGGGTTATGACATTTTGGAGAAAACTCATTGTTCTTGGATGAAAACATGTTGGACTGTTTTCTAAAAATCTGAATGGAGTCAGGAGAGTTTGTAGTAAACATTTTTCAGCTTGTTTAACTTCTTTACGTTTCAGCAACAGATCCGAGCATTCCAGGGACATTCGAGCATCTGTGTAACACCCCTAATACTGTACCCCATTTTCTCCGTATAAATTTTTCATTTTACTTTACATTTTATAAACTGTAAATCTAATATTAACCAGAATTGAAATCGAAACCGAAACCGGAATCGAATTCGAAGTTCGTTTGGGTAAATTATTTAAAACATAACTAAAACAATTTAATTAAACTTAAAACATTTAAGTATTTAATGACAACTAAAGCAGGGGTAGAATCGGAACTAGCTGTCAAAAGGAGGGGGGCGATCGATCTCTGTAAACTACAGAGATCGATCGCTGCTTGCATATTGGCAGCAAGCGATCGATCTCTGTAGTTTACAGAGATCGATCGCTGCATGCTTGCATGCAGCAAGCAATCGATCTCTGCTTTCAGCAGAGATCGATCGCTGCTGCCTACATCAAGGGCAGCGATCGATCTTTGCTGAAAAGCAGAGATCGATCGCTGCACACTATGCAGCGATCCTCCTTTTCCTTCGAGACTTTAACACTTCAAAATTTTCAGCTTCAAACACATTTATTTGTTCTCTGGAATCCGATCTCCAGAGAGCAAATCACTTTCTTCCTTTCACCAGTAATCACCAAAACTCACAACATGCACTCAACCGATTAAAACATAACCTAAACTCAATCGACTCACTTTGGACTTTGCGAAATCCAACTGCGTGGATAGCTCTAAAAACCGAGCCTATCCGTAACAACCTAAAAACATTTCAAAACATTTTCTGTAACATTCGAATAAAAGACTTAACAAAACGTTTTTAAATACGATTACCAAAACATTTGAAACGTCAAAAGTAAACCTATCAACTACCAGACCAAGCATCCTAATATGTTCTATACAAATTAACATCAGCCCAAACATCACAAAAATCCCAAAATACTTCCCCCACGGGTCAAAACGCGCCTCGACTGCCCAGCGCACTCCCACGGGCCATCATCCATCAACCGCCTCAAACATCAGAAGGGGAACGTCGACCTCACCTGGGTTTACGTCACCTACACCATACAGACATCTATGAGATAAAATCTCAGTAAGCTCTAGTAAATGCAAATGCGTGCTGTGCATATGAATCTATAAATCATGCATTGTTTTCTTTACTTTACTTTACTTTACTTTGCTTTGCTATAAACTGTATACCGATTTCTTTGCTTTGCTTTGCTATAAACTGTATACCGATGGGCCATTTACCGAAGGGTCATTTAAACTGTATACCAGAGGGTCATTCTTTCTTTGCATTACTTTAAAACGTCGTGCGGAAATTCGTTTTCATGACATTTAAAACACGTGATGCATGAACAGATATGAACATAAGTAAACAACCATCATGCATACCATCGAGACCGAAATAGAATAACCTAAAACAACTATAAACCTATCTACCCGACCCAAAGCATTTAAAACAAACAATTTAAAACAACCAATCCATTGAGATCCTCGACGCTACATCGAAGTACGGTGTAGGCCAATCGGCCAGAGAAGATCACGAGAACTTACCTCGTGTCCAAAGCAGCTCAAGCTCCGTCCACGAGCGTCGTTTGTCTGAGGCAAATTTACAATATTGTCAATATGACACATCAGAACTCCCAATTGTCCAATTTAATAAATTCTTAACTAAGGAACTTTCCTAAAGTTCTAACTTAATTAATCGAGACGTTTTAAACGACCAATTCACGCTCGATGGTTCAAAATCACAATTCACGAACCTTTCTCGAAAATCCCTAAATTCTCGAATTTAACGTTTTTCCACAATTCAATTTAACTTCGTCCAATAACGTCAAATACGTTTAATATATACTTAATCAAGGCTAACCTATTAATTACGAACCCTAATTCGCGTTTTTAACGAAAATCGATCGAAACCCTAATTAACTACATCTCCGTAAAACTCGAAATAAACGCACTAAGAACGTGGACTCATACCTAGGATAGCGAGAGGAGGAGAAAACCGTGAAGAAATCGGAACGAACGGAGGTCGGATTGGAGGAAAACGTCGCGCGGGCAGGGAGGAGGCCGCGAGCTTCTTCTCTGGAAATCGCAGAAGGAAAACAAAATGAAGAAGAAAGGTTTTTAGGCTATTTTATAAATTGATTTGGCAAATTACTAAAATGCCCTTCCATAGTTTTATATTCGTTTCGTCATTCGGTTCGTTAATCGTCCAACTATTCGGGTTCACCAAATTTCCTTATTTTAACAATATGTCCAACTTATTATTTAGGATCTAACAAACCTATCCGTTCGCAAAACGGACCTAGTTTGCTATTTTTACGAGAACGTCTTTTACATTTCGATAAATGTATCTACTCGGAATATAGCGTTTAAACTCCGAAAATTCTCATAATTTCCTTAAAATTCCTATTATTCGTTAGGATCGTAATGACGCTTTCTTCTTGAGAAACGGGCTTGTTTTGACATATTTACAAAAATGCCATTATATATTAAAATAATAATATCCAGAAAAGCTGGATATTACAATCTGACACCGCAGCAGACAGGTAAGTTCATAACTAAGAGTTGGCCCTTAAGGCCCTACATCACGGAGGTACTAGGTTTTCAGTCTCTGTCTGGTTGTTTTGGGTAGAAAGGGTATAGTTTATGTTCTGAGCTGTCAATGTTCTATTTTACAGTATGTTCTGTTATTTCTGTTGTCTGCTGTTTAAGTTTAAGCACTGAGAATGTTCATGCATACACGTTTTACTGAAAGTTCATGCAAAAAATGTTTTCTGTACACGGTTTTGAAGTTAAGCAAGATAAAATCTGACTGTCTGTAATGTACTGGTTAAGTGTGGGACGGGAACTGGTGTTCTGTTTCTGAATTTTTAGTGCCTTTAGTGCACTTCTGTTACGCCTGTTTTCCTTATAAGCCCCACTTTCTGACAGATAAAAGTAATGTTCTGTAATGTCACTGTATTTCTGAAAAGGTTCATGCATGGCATATGCATCACTGCATTTTCTGATATGTTCTTACTGAGCTCTAGGCTCATAGTTGAACTCCCTGTTGTAGGTACGGATCCTGTAAACGAGGACTTTGTGCCTCAAGCTGATGATGATCTAATGTAGTTGACGGGTCGAGCTCATGGGGTGTGTTTGTGGCAGCTAGACATAAATCTGTCCAGAGAAAGAAAGGTTTTGAAGTTCTGTATTTAGGTTTTAAAAACTTCTGTTATAATGAATTCTGGAAATCCATGTTAAGTTCTGTACTGTCTTTGAGATTTTAAAACAATGTATAGATTCTATGTCGATATTTAAAACCTCTGTATTTGACAGTTGAATTCATGTCCTGAATATTCTGGAATTGTTTGGAATATTTTCTGTTGGCCTGTGCATGGATGGTTTCTGGTTTTAGAGCCGTCCATGCAGTGTAATTCTTCTTGAGTTTCTGTTATGCCTTCTGTTGTGTTCGAGAACCATGTTTTGAATTGGTTTGAGAATCTGAGATTGTTATGTTTTCTGTTTTTCTGCTCTCTGTTGGTATGTCTTCCTGTTAAAGAGTTGTCAAATTCTTCCTTTTAAAAACTATGTCTTCCGATTGCATTCTCCGTTGTTTTAAAATCACATCCTCCGATCACTGTTCACATTTTATATTATCCGATCACTGTTCACATTTTATATCATCCGAATCACTGTTCACATTTATATCATCCGATCACTGTTCACAATTATATCCTCCGATCACTGTTCACATTTATATCATCCGATCCACTGTTCCCAATTTATATCCTCCGATCACTGTTCACATTTTATATCAATCCGATCACTGTTCACATTTATATCATCCGATCACTGTTCACATTTTATATCCTCCAATCATTGTTCACATTTTATATCATCCGATCACTGTTCACATTTTATATCATCCGATCACTGTTCACATTTTATATCCTCCGATCACTATTCACATTTATATCATCCGATCACTGTTCACAATTTATATCCTCCGATCACTGTTCACATTTTATATCCACCGGTCACTGTTCACATTTTTCATCCACCGGTCACTGTTCACATATTATGTCCACCGATGTCACTGTTCATTTTTTTGTCTTTTTCCACTTCTATCGATTAGATCCACCGCCCAATAATGTTCTGTCTTTTGGATTTACATCTACCGTTCCGGTTTATTTATGTCTTCTACCTACGTCTTCCGCCCCGTTTTATTTACTCCTTCGATCATTGATCATCCGGTTCCCGGTTTTCACTGTAGCGTTGTTTTCAATATGTCTTCTGATTCTGTTCCAAGTTTTAAATTCTGTCATTTATTTTGAAGTCCGCCTTTTAATATTATTCTGTCTTCTCGTTTTTCTTCTGCCATGCATTTCTGTAATTTGATTTCAATATGTTTTTGCCTTCTGTTTCCTATTTTCACGTCTCTCAGTTTTCAAATCCAGTGAGGGTTTTCTTCCTCTGTGTGTGATGTTTTAAATGTTCAAAAAAAAAAAAAAATAGTCACCGTTTTCTGCAAATGACCCAGTGTGACGGCTCAGTTCTCGGGTTCCGATCGGGATCCGGTTTCGGGCTGTCACACGACATCCACCGGTCACTAAACGACAAGACTTCTACTACATCATTCGGTAAGTTTATTACTCGACATCCACCGGTTGCTAAACGACAAAACTTCTACTACATCATCCGGTAAGTTTATTACTCGACATCCACCGGTCACTAAACGACAAAACTTCTACTTATATCTTCCGATGGCTTCCACTGAAGACATCATCCGATGACTATACTGAAGATATCATCAGATAGACAACAGAACAACAACAATTTCACTCTAACAAAGAAAACTCCAACTACCAGAAGAACTTGAGCAATTTACTAAAATTCATTCAAAACCACTTAAATTCGGACACTACTCCAACATTTAGTAAAACCACTATTAACACCAACAAAGTATAATTGTCTGGAAGAAAATCTCAAAATGAGTTCAGAAACATTAAAACTACTACTGTCATGAAAATCCAACATACTTAAATTGAAACATTGTCAATTAAACTTTCACACCAACGGACATCAGTTAAACCGCCCCATCAGCTGCCAAATTGCTGCATAGATGCACTTCTCCAACAAGTCTAGTTCTCAGCAAACTCAGTAAACACACCCACTGTCACTTCTTCACCTACATCACAAAACTCATGTATTAGTCTAATGCTAAGTAAAGCAGTAATGAAATGAAATGCTGAAATATGAATTCCTAAACATGCAATTTCTACTTTCTTATCTCAGTTGTTTATGCATTGTTTCTGTTCAGATCCCCCTGTGAAATTTGGAGTTGGATCAACTCTCCGAAAGTATAGATATCCACTAACTCATTAAGGGGCGGATTAATTCCCTTAACAGTAAATCTGATTCACATAGCTGTTTCCAATCCCCCTGTTTGATGGGAAGCGGATCAAATTTCCCAAAGTCTACATATCCACCGTCTTATTAAGGGGCGGATTAATTCCCTTAACAGTAAGTCTGTTTCACATAGCTGTTTCGTTATGTTCATTACTCACCATGCCAACATGCATTCAAATTCATTTTCGTATACTTTTAAAATATGATGCATAACATACAGACACATTCAAGTAAACATAATCCTAATGTTTTGTGATGTAGGCCCGAAGGCACAAGCATACGTCACTTACCTGGCTCCTGGAAAATGTCTGGTTGTGAGCTACTTCGGAAATCTGCTCACCTAGGTTCATAACAGAATATCAATCAAACCTTTACTAAACTTAACCAAAAACTAAGCAGAAGGACAAGGAATTAAGTTTGAAACTCTATTGCTCGTGCATTCCCATTTATCACCATAACTCGAACCTACTCTCATTCACAGCGTTCTCAAAAATCCTCACATTGTACTCTCTCAGGTATCTAACCGCTACATCATAAGAGAAATGAGGAAAACTTACCTAGGTTGAAGGATAATCGGGCGAGGAAATCGCCAAGAGGGTTCCGTTGCAGAGCTGAAGGCTGAAAGAGGAATGGTAAGCAAGATAGTGAAGGCTACAGTGTATTAAACCCAACCCTCTTTCCTTAAATACGTTATCCACTTTAGAAATTTCCAATTTACTCTTATGCCCTTATCTAATCACTCAATAACCCTATTTTAATTATTGCATAATAAAGTGTACACCATTAATAATAAAAGAGAGCTGGTTCGATAGAAGCGGGTGTTACAATTTTGCAGATCACGATCGATCGTGGTAAAATCACGATCGATCGTGATAGGCTTTTTCTTCCTTTTTCCTCTTTTTGCACATAACATAACCCTAAACCAATGCAATAGAAAATCGTTCATAACTTCACTCATTTCTCCTTTCCTCAACCACCAAATAAACGACTCGAAACATACCCTAGAACGTATTTAAAAATGTAGTAAGGTTTCGTAAAACAAACTGCGTGGATCCATTTAAAAACTAAACATTTTGTAGCACCCGAGAATTTTTCCTCAGTTTAATTAATCTAAAGAATTGGAGAGAAAATAATAAAATAGTTGTTTTAATTATTTAAAAGAAAAGTGAATAAATTTGGTAGAACTAAATGGTTTCTTAATTAAGGTTCGGGTATTCCTAGTGAACTTAAGCCGAGTACGGGATTATAATTTAAGAACGAAATTTAACAAAATTCGAAATGGTCGATAACACGAGTGGGCAAAACGGTAAATAATGATTTATTAAAACGGTTTTAATAGGAATTATTATTATTATTATTATTATTATTAATCAAAACAACAGAATGGCTCGAAGCCATTCTGTTGATGGTGTTCGAGCGCCCGAGCCCGAAGCGCAGAACGACGGGGGGAGAAAGAACGGCGATCGCCGATCGAACCACCGGCGATGTCCGATGATCTCTGGCCAGACGACGGCGGCGAGCAGTGTCGGGGCCGTCTCCGCGCACAAACCGAACGGTAAGCCTCCTTTCCTCTCCTATTTCGGTTCTGTTCAAGGCCGATGGCGACGAGCTTGATTAAGCTCCGATCACCGGCCGTTTTTGGACGGTCTTCGGCTGAGATTGCCGGACATTGGGTTGGCAATAATCGCCTGGCCGTTGTGAGCCTCGCTTGGGCAAAAAATTTGAATGCCCTATTTTGGCATTTCAGTTTTTACGGTGTGTAGCCTTGGTGTTTGGTTAGATTACGTTAATTAGGTATGAGGGGGATTGATTGGTGAGGAAATTGGTATGAATTGATGAAAAACAAAAAAAGGGGAAAAATTCAATTTAGGGCATAATCGGGTTTTTGCCAATTTGACCTAGCTACGGTCCTTTGTTTTTAAATTCATTTTGGCAGGTTAAAATAGGTTATTAGAGGAGTACGTGGCCGCTAGAATCGTTCGATTCCGATATCCGACGCAAAAGTTACGCGCGTTCAAAGTTTCGGGTCGGTTTTACCAAACCCAAATTAATGGCCCGTTTAGTTAAGTTTTAGTTGGATTAGGCTATAAATAATAGTTTGAAAGTAAATTGGTGAATGTGGGCTTAATTTTAATGAAGTTTGAATATTTGTCGTAGGTCGAGCCGTAGGTGGGCAAGTAACCGAGTAGCCCCAGCGAGCTACAGAAGACAGGTAAGTTCTTGTGATTCTTCTCTGGCCGATTGGCCTACACCGTACGTCGAATGTCGTCTCGAGGAGTTTTGGAGATGCGTATGTTTATTTGCTTTGGCTGGGTAGACAGGTTTAGTTGTTTTATAGGTTATAGGTTATGCATTTATAGTCTTGATGGTACACGTTATTGCTTGTTTACTTTATGATATAGAACTGTTCATGCATCACGTGTTTTAAAGAAAAGCATGAAAGTGAATTTTTGCATAATGTTTTAAAGATAATGCAAAGAATAAAATGGGCCGTAAGGCATACAGTTAAAATGGGCCGTAAGGCATATAGTTAAAATGGGCCGTAAGGCATATAGTTAAAATGGGCCGAAAGGCATACAGGCCGAAAAGCATACAGTTTATAGGTCACGCGAAGTTAAGGCACAGCTGTACGTGTTTTAAGCGTGCACCCCCTCCTCTAGCTGGAAAGAGTAGTCCGCCCGCTGGATGAGCTCTCTCTGGTTAGGGGGATAGGATCTCGGTGACACCTATAGTGCATAGCATAGCATTGCATAGCATAGCATTGCATAGCATAGCATTTGCATTTACGAGCCTTACTGAGATTTTTTATCTCATAGTGTGTTGTATGGTGTAGGTGATTACGAAGAGACAGGTGAGGATGAGATCCCTCCACCTGAGGCATGATGCAGTTGACAGGGAATGCTCGCGGGAGTGTGTTGGTGCAGTCGATGCTTAACCGACCCGTGGGGAAGTATTTATAGATTTTGGGGTTATTTGGATGTTTTGAGTTGATGATTGTATAGAATATATTAGGATGTTTGGTTCTGGTTAGCTGATAGATTGATATACAAATGTTTTGGCAAACTGTTTTATAAAGCGTTTTGTTAAATCAGTTATTTGAATGATATGGAACTGCTTGGTATTTTCTTTGAAACATGAGGAAATGTTAAACTTTTAAATGGAACCACGCAGTTCGTTTTCATGGAAATGTGTTTTGTTTACATATGTCATGAGTTGTTTTGAGTGAGATTATGGAGATGTAGGAGTATTGGTGGTTTGAAATTAAGTTGTAATGTGAAGTGTATGATTGTGATGTGGATAGAATTTGTAGTATAGATAGAATTGTGTTAGCAAAATGGGATATTGTATTGTGAAAGACGAATGAGTATCATGTGTTTGATGTTAAATAGTGTTGTGAAGGTGTATGTGATGTTAGTGATGATTGTGGAAGAAATTGGGCATGTTTAAGTGTTTATGCAGGAAAGGAAAAGAAAGAGGAATGGGTTTTGACTATTTTAAATGTTTTAAAGTTTATCTAAGTGGTGTTAAAATATGGTTTCCAATTTTTTATTTTTTTTATAACATTAACGATTTCGATTTCGTTTTAGATTCTGCCTAGAGTTCATATTAGGATATAAAGATAAAAGCAAAATATAAAATGTGGGAAAATCGGGTACAGTGTCTGGGTCGTCACACATTTCCTCCTGTTTAAAAGAAAACTCCAACAGTTCCAGTAAATTGCGAAATCAAAACAATTCCATTATCAACATCAAATTAAACTAATCCTTACAACAACCTAAACATATTATTTACGTATTTCTACCCAAGGTAGCCCAAAAGACTTACACACATTCCCACGGGTCAAAAACGCCTCAACTGCGCCAGCACACTCCCGCGACCATTCTTCTTCAACCTGACTCATGCTTCGGGAGGAGGAACGTCGTCCTCACCTGTTTTGAAGTCACCTAAACCATACAGACAACTATGAGCTAAAGGCTCAGCAAGTTTCGTAAATGCAGATGCATGCTGTGCATATAAAGTTTAGAAATCATGTAACATTTTCTTACCATTACGTCGTAGATAGAATGTCACCGATGTCTCAGCCTATTAGATAGAGAGGACACGTTCCGCGGTCGGACAACCCTCTCCACCTAACGAGCGGGGGGGGGGGGGGGGGAGGTACACACTTACATCCATATACAGCCGTGCCTGAGCCACACATCGCATGACCAGATAACAGATTACGTAGGTTCATTTCGTTATAGGTGATGTGGTATTGTGACAGACCCCTTTTTGCCAACACAATAGATCAATAGCCCCCTTTCGGGCCAAATCTCTTTTCATGAAAACATAGTGCGGAAATTAATTTTCTATGCATAATGGAAAACTATGATGCATGAACAATTACGTGCATAAAGTTAACATACGGCATATATACCATCGAGACAATAAAAAGTATAATCTATAAAAGAACTAATCCTAATCGAGCACCTTGCGCTCATTATTCACAAAACTCCATTAATGGGGGTTTTCTAAAGCTTCAAACCCAACTTTTCAACACTAACGCTCAAATCATCCATTATAGCGCCCAATAATCATTAATAAGGTGATTTCTAACGTTTCCTAATAAAACCTAACTATTTCTACGAAATTCTTACGAAACCCTAAACGTTCAAACCTCTAAAAATTAAGAGTTAAAGTCGAAAAAATATAGATTCTTACCTAGAATCACGAGGGGAGAAGAAAATGTGAAGGAACTGGAGCGATTGAAGAAGAAACAGTGAAGCAAAAGAGGAAGAAATTGTGGAGGAGGAGTCGGGAGAGGAGAACGCCATGAGAAGAGGAGAGAAATGAGGGAGGAAGAAGAAAGTTGTGATTTTAATAGAATTTGATTTGGCAATTTACAAATTTGCCCTTTGATTTAATCTCTCGTTTATCCTATTGTTCGTGTATCGATTCGGTTTCTCCAAACTTTTCTTATTTCACCAATAATTCTAATTTATTCCTTGGGCTCTAATAAAATATTTCGTTCGTCGAACGGATTTAATTTGCTATTTATACGAATTAAGCCTCCATAGGGTCAAAACCGAAAACTTAAGTATTCTATCTCAGTTTGAATTCCTTAAATTCCAATAATTCTCCCAAAATTCATATTAATTATAAGGATTCCATTAAAACTCTCTGCTCGCAAAACGGACTTAATTTGACATATTCACAAAAATGTCATTATATATTAAAATTACAAAATCTCATAAAGCTGGGTATTACACCAGTGGTAAGCCTCAAGTTGTGATCTTTAACTTGAACTGTACTAACTATAGGCCCATAATTTTTTTTGTCAAAAGAATTTGTAATTTCTTAATTATGTATCTCCAAATAATGATCTCTCAATTCACATATTCGAATATAACTTTATACTTGACCATGTCAACTCAATTCTAACTTCATATGTTTTCAACATAAAAATTTCTCTGTTACTATTTATTTGTCTAAGTTCCTCCATTAACTTCTATTAATATCATCATCATTTTATCCGCGATGACCCTCGAAGATGGAAACACGCATTCTGGTCATCTAGCTTCTAATCCCAACGATTAGTCCCCTGAGTAACGATGAATCTAATTCCCACTCTAGTCACCTAACTCATTTAACATCTCTTTTTAATTTAAGGTGTTAAACCATTCTTCGATTAGTCCAATTCTTATGTTTTAGTCCCACTTTTATCGATCAAGTAGTACCAATGGCCCGACACGTCTAAGTTTTATTCGTCCCTTACTGCCCTCGAAATTTACCAACGTTCTAACTCTGAGTTGATCCATTTATTTTCTTCATGAGTATTGGCTAGTATGAACGCGCCTAAGCTGTGCCTAAATCTTTCATCCATAATTCAGTATTGATTAATTACATTCCCTAAAATTTCTAAGTAAAAACCGTTTCTCCTTCGAATATCGTTTTCGTTTAATTACCTTCAACCTCACGTGGATCTAAATTACACGAGTTCTTATTAGATCCTCTATTCACTTAGACGTACTATTATACTTTGACAATCTATGGTATTCCTCAATAAATCTTACATCCAAGCTTCAAATTTTCCTATGAAGTGTCGTATTCTAAGACTCCGAGGGTTTGTCAACTAGGGTCTGTTTCTATCTCTTTAAATCTTACACATTATAAGTTGTATCGTTTTTTACGGTAACTCAATTCTGTGTGCGCAACTTCCTGTGGTTAGGTCTGGTTAATCCTACTACCACATAACTCTCTTTCTATAAGGCCTATATGGTCTCGCATCTATCTTCTGCCTTATCGTCGAGGTTCACTTAAGAACTCTTACCATTCTTTTACCTCTCTATTTTCAAACCTACTCCTATCTATTATCCGACTATTACTTTCGAATTCTTACTCTATACTACATCTCCATTCTAATATTCTTCATTCTATTAATTATTGAAATGAAACTCTACCTGAAACAGCTGAAGGTTTGGCATTTTCTTCTTCTCCAGTCAAGGCAAGCATCGTTAGTGTAACACTTTTTTGATTCCTGCCCGGTCCCTGCCTGGCTTCGGGCAGTCCTTGACATAGTGGCCCATCACTCCACATCGAAAGCACTTACCTGTGCCTAGTCTACAATCGCCATAGTGCTCCTTTTAGCATTCAGGACACAGAGGTCTTTGATAAGTTATTCGTAAGCGATTTCGTCGGCTTTGTTTGATTTCTTCCTTGCCCATCCTCTTCGTACCGTGGTTATTGGGAGCAGCCACCCCTTGGGTCCTTGAGTCACCTCGGTTTGTCAATATCTCGAGCTGACGAAATTGCCTATCTATAAGCTGAGCTTGTCGGTCTATATGTTGGGCCTGACGATCGAGTAAATCCTTCAGCCCATCCCAGGCTTCGTCCTTAACATCTCTACCACGGACCATTTTATATCTCCTATAAAGGTTAACACAAATAGTCCTAAGAAACAAAAACAAGAAAATAAAATAAAGTAAAACATACTCACAGTTGAGGAAGGATGTCTGTGTAGTGGCTGTGCAGTCGAGCAGTCTACAGAACCGATTTGAAAACTTGGGGGCTCTGATACCATAACTGTAGCGACCCTAACACTGTACCCTTATTTTCTCGTATTATTATTATTATTATTTTTTTATCCTTACCAACTTTAAACCTAAAGTTTAAGTAGAATTTAAATTGAAATCGAAATTATTAACATTGTTAAGAAAAACATTTAAATAAATTCTAAAATCAATTAAATAAAACAATTAAAACATGTAAATAAACAAACCAGTGAAACAAACAAAAACAGAGGCAAAAGGGACAATTGTCCCATGAAATGTAGGGGCGATCGATCGCCTGCATGGCAGCCGATCGATTGGCTGCCCAAAAATAAAAGGGGGGCGATCGATCGCCCCCACATTAGGCGATCGATCGTGGGCGATCGATCGCCACACTCTCTGCAATTCCATAGAGTGGCGATCACCACTGCCGATCGATTCCCACTTTAGGCGATCGATCGGTAGTCTCCCTGGAATCCATTTTTTCCTGTAAGCTCACCTCTTATTTCCCTTTTCTTTCCTCCTCCATCCCTGCACTATTTTCTTACCACATATACTCTAACAAACACAATAACCTCATAACATAAACTCATCCATTTCACACTTCACCAATCATCCAAAATAAATGACTCAAAACGTAACCTACAACCCCAGTAACTTGAGACAAACTTTACAAAATCCAACTGCGTGCATAGTTCAAAAACTCGAGCATATCGATGCATAACCTAAAACGTTTCAAAACATTACTATAAAATCTAGATAAAACTTAGTAAAACGTTTTATAAAACAAGTTTATCAAAACATCAAAACATCTTTTATCAACTATTCAGAACCAATCATCCTAAAATGTTTTATCTATACAATTAAACTATCTTTCTATCAAACTATCGTGTCCCCAAAATACTTAAAAAACATTCCCAAGGGTCAAAATCGCACCGACTGCACCAGCACACTCCCACGAGCCATTGTTCATCAACTATTCATTGCTCGGGTGGAGGGATCTCATCCTCACCTATGTCTAGATCACCTACCAAACAGACAACTATGAGCTAAAGTGTAACACCTGACTTTTGCAGAATTTAAATATTTCAATATATAATGACATTTTTGTAATATGTCAAATTAAGTTCGTTTTACGAAAGAGGAGCATTATTAGAATCCTAATTTTAGGAGTTGTAACGCTAATTTATGAGAATTAAGTTTCACGTAATATAAAGGACGTTTTATTAAAAATAGTAAACGAGATCCGTTTTTTGAACGGACAGTTTGAATAAATCACTAATAATAAATAGTAATATTTGGAGAAATAATAAAATTCTGGAGAACTCAACTTGATAAGCGAAATAACAAAAGAGGTAACAGAGTTATTAAAAAGGGCAAAAAGATAAATTATAAAGTAATATTATTTAATTATTATAAACACCTCCCTTGGTGTTTTCTTTATTTTCACGAAGGAAATCTCCAGAGAGCTTCATCTGGCGATTTCTTCATCCCTCTCCAACATTCTCCTTCAGCCATCGACGATCGGCTCCCTTCCGTCGACTTTTCTCTTCCAGTTTCTTTCTGCAATCGAGCCCTAGGTACGATACGAGTACTTTAGTTCATTCGATTCAATTTTACAGATTATGACGGTTGGGTTGTGATTAGGGTTTTGTTGAAATCGTAAGTTTACGTTAGAAATCGATAGATCTATCGTATTGATGCTTATTGTTGGAATGTTTGTGATTATTGGTGATAGATTGGTTGAATTAATGATTATCAATGAGTTTTAGTAGTTGGAAAAGTGTAAAAACTCCATTAATTGAGGTTATAGAATTTGTGAGCGCAATGTGCTTGATAAAATGCCCGAATGAGTTAGAATAGAATTTTAGAAAAATATCCTCTAGCTAGAAGTTTCGTTAGTTCTTGGAATCGATTCTCTAGAACCAATTTTAATAACAATTGTTGTGAATTGGCGTAGGTGATCAAAGCTCCTTGACGACCCTCGGCTCATTAAGGACATCAAGTAAGTCTTCGCGACTTGTTTGGCCGATTGACCTACACCATAAGATTTTATGTTGTTCAAGGAAATTGGAGAAGGTAGGTTGTGTTGGGCGAATAGGATGGGTAGTTGGTTTTAGTTAGGTGATGTATGTTTATGTTTATTGTTTGTATAATTTGATTATATTTATAGTATTGCACAAGTTCACGCATCATGATTTCTAAAAAAGCACGAAAAAGGAAGTTTCATGCATGTTTTCATGAAAAGAAAAAGGATAACGAAAAATGTATGAATGTATGTAATCTGGTCACGTCGGTGGCGGTGGTTCAGACATGGCTGCTTGGGGAGCATGTTTTTCCCCCGGGTAGATACGAGGGGCTATTCAATCGCCGGATGTGCCGCTCCTGTCTACTGAGAGTGAGGCCCCGGTGACGTATATGTAATAAATTGAAATGAATAGCGAAAAGGTAGGGAGCATGTTTTATGATCTGCATGCATAGCTTTCACTTGCATTCACGTAGACTTACTGATCCTTAAGCTCATAGATTGTCTGTATGGTGTAGGTGATCTTGACTTAGGTGAGGAGGAGATCCCTCCACCCGAGGAGTGATGCAGTTGACAGAGGACGGATCGCGAGGGTGTGCTGGCGCAGTCGATGCTTAACCCGACCCGTGGGGATGTACGTATGTGTTTTGAAGGAATTGGGATGTTTTGGGCTGATGATAGACTAGAAGGAATAACTGTATAGTTGAACATACTAGGATGTTAGGAAATCTAGATAGTTGATAGATTTATGTTCAGAGATTTTTAAACATTTTGGAAACAGGTTTTTATAAATTGCTTTTGGATGCTTTTGGATAGTTTTCGTTGGAATGGTTAGTGATTTAAAAACAGAAGGGTTTGTTTAGTTTTTAAATGGATCCACGCAATTCATTTTCGTGAAAACGTATTTCGTGTTAAATGTGTCTCGAGTAGTTTTGAGTATGGTTGTGATGTAGGTAGAATTTCATTGGTGATAGTATAAAGAAAATGGAGGTATAAGTGTGCAAGCAACAAAGGAAAGAGAGAGGCAAACTCTTTGGAATTTCGGATTCCAGAGAGGTTGCCGATTTAGTTAAGTGTTTTGTGAGAAAGTCATCGTCCATAGTCACGTGGAAGAATAAGTCCCGTGGACAATTGGGTCACGTGGAAGATTTGGGACGATAAGTATTTAGTTAAGTAATCTGTAAGAAAGTCATCGTCCATGGTTATGTAGACAATTATGGACAAATAAGCCTCGTGGACGATAGCGTTGCCCACGGTTACTGTTGATCGGTAGACGTCGTCTGCCGAGTTAATGAAGTCACGTGGGTAACACGTGGTCTGCGGATGATAAGTTTAAATAAGTCTGTGGGTTGACCACAGTCTCTGTTGACCACTGACGCTAACTTCGTCGTCCATGATGCATTCTGACTTCGTCGTCCACGAAACCTTCAGTCTTCATTGTCCACGGCATTTTCTGACTTCGTCGTCCACGAAGCTTTTAGGTTTAAACTTCCACTAAGCCTTCAGTCTTCATTGTCCACGGCGTTTTCTGACTTCGTCGTCCACGAAGCTTTTAAGTTAAAACGTCCACAAAGCCATCAACTTATGTCGTTCCCGTCTGCCTCTGTTCTGTTGTTGAAACCCGAGAGGAAAAACACACTTCTGCTACTGTTCACATTTAAGAAACCCGAGAGGAAATATTGACTTTACGCCCTTATGCAATCTGCCACCTTTAAGTTTAAATTTTATAAACTAATTTCTAATGATTCTCCAGATTTCGGTAGATCCATCCCCTGTTTTAATTATTTTTACTTAAATGTTTTCTCATATTTTCTTAAATGGTTTTCAATGGTTTAAATTACGATGTAATATTATAGGGTTATAGAGCAGAGAAAAATTTATACGGTAAAATTAGGATACTGGTAAGGGTCACAAAAATTATGGTATCAGAGCCCCCGAGTTTTAAAATCGTTTCTGTAGACTGCTCGACTGCACAGCTACTACGCAGACATCCTTCATCAACTGTAAGTACGTTCTATTTTATTTCTTTGTTTTTGTTTCTTAGGATTAGTTTTTTTGATTTTCATAGGAATTTAAAAAAAAATGGTTCGAGGAAGAGACCCTTGGGATGACGCGCTAGATCGACTTACGGAATTACTGGACCGTCAGTCTCAGTACGTGGACCGGCAAGCACAACAAATCAAGAACCTAGTGAACCGAGAGAACCTGAGGACCCAAGATTTGGTAGTTCCTAATAATCAAGGTATGCAGAAGTTCCAAAGCCTACGGCCTCCAGTATTCGACGGCCAATCATCGGATCCAACGGTTGCTGAGGAATGGATCCGGGTGATGGAGGATATGCTGGGTTATGTAGAGGTAGGGAACGAGAGCAAGGTGGCCTACATCGCCTTTCATTTGGCGTTAGATGCCCGTTTCTGGTTGGATTCAATCAAGGCAACAACGGATGTGTCAATCATGAAGTGCGAACGATTCAAGGTTTTGTTCTTCGATAAGTATTTCAGCCGCATGGTGAGGGTGGCTAAGAGAAACGAGTTTACGCAGCTGACGCAAATAGGTTCGGTTGCGGAGTATATATGGAGGTTTGAGGCCTTATCACGGTTTGCACCGCGACTAGTTAACGATAACGAGGACAAAGTGCACCAATTCATGGAGGGGCTGAATCCTGAAATCCAGATGAACGTTATAGTATCAGGGATTCAGGATGTACCTTACTCGAACATTACAGCTAGAGCTTTGGGTTTCGAGGCTGCTCGGGCGACTTGTGTTAGGCTAAGGGAGCCAGTTAAAAGCTTCTTTCGTGAGATCCATCCTCAGTCATGGGACCGGGATCGGCAACGAAGTAGGCAACAACAGCCAGAACAACAAAGGGGCAATAAGAGGTCCTACGATGGTAGGGGCGACTAGGGTAAAGGGAAGCAAGTGCAAGGGGCTACTCAAAAGCCTTTATGTCCGTAGTGCCAGAAGGAGCATTACGGTGACTGTCGGACAGGTACCAAAAAGTGTTATCGATGTGGGGAAGCTGGCCACTATTTTATGAACTTCCCATTATTGAACCAAAAATAACCAGGCAGAGATCAAAGAAAGGTTGTGCCGAGGGTCTTTGCTTTCATCGAGCCTGGCGACGTCGACGATGGGGCCCAGCCTTCTCTGATTGCAGGTACTGTTTTAGTTACTTGTATGGTAATATGTATATAAAAAAAAGATAATAATAATAATAAAATAGTAATAATATATAGGCTTGAAAATAAGGAGGTAAGAGAATAGTAGGTGGGTAAAAAGGGTTACTAGGCTAACCTTGACGAGAAGACAGTAGGCTACAGGTATGAAAATAAAGACCATATAGAAATATAGTTATACATTAGTAGGATTAGTTTGACTTAATCAATGAAGTTTGTGCACTTAAGGTTTAGTAACAATTAGAGGAATACACCCTATGAGATATGGCTTTTAAGTAGGTAGGGATTAAGATTATGTCTAATTGACAACCCCTTGGAGTATTAGGATAAGGCTAATCAAGAAGAAGAAGAAAGTTTAGATATAAACCTATTAAGGGATACCCTAGATTGTTATAATACCTGGAGTGTGTTTAAATAGATGAAAGAGTACCGTAGAACTCTTATATCAGGAATTCGTGTTAAGTTGAGAGTGTCTAGACGGATTCGTGAGAAGTTGAGAGTGTCTAGACGAAGATAGAATTCAAGAGTTAAACTTAGAGTAATTGTCGAGTAGAATAGTTGGAACCTGACTAGGAGGAGCGAAAGGTGATAAGACTAGTCAGTAAACTCGATGGAGCCTTGCGTGAATTTAAGGAAGAAGTGAATGAGATTGTTTGAATAAATGAGAGGTTAAGATTGGGATTTAAGTCAGGGTTTATGGCCTGTAAGTTCTGAAATTTGCGATTTATAGAATAAAGAGAGTGAAGATTTTCACAGAAACCATCTAAGTAAGCTTAGAAGCGAGGCTAAGTTAGCAAATTTCCAAGAGTTCGACTCGCGTTTGGCAAGTCGAGATCAAATATTGAGCAAATAATTTAAGGTTAGAATGACTAGTTTAGAGTGCGTTGATGACAAAGTTTAAGGACTTGATTGAGCTAGGAGTTAATGGAGGTTTAAGTTAAACAAATCAGCATAATGCAGATAGTGTGAGAGATACAGTTAAGGAAATAATGAAGAAGTTCATCAACATATCCTTGAATTATGTGCGGCGTTCAGATAATCTTATTTATAAAAGGGTCAGGATCTTAGGTAAGTAACGAAGTTTGACTCACATAGACCAGGTGGTGTTATAGTCGTATTATTTCAAAGTATGACAATGGGAACTTAATTAAGAAACTCGCACCAAAATAGTCTCCAACGGTCACGGGTTGCCCTAGAAGTTAGGTGACCAAGGAATCCTATTGGTGATATAGTCATGAGGAATCGTTACTAGAGGGAAAATAGAAATTTGGATTGGCATGCGTTTTGACTACAAACGAAGTCAATGAAATTATGGAAAGGTATGGTCAGAAGTTTTAGTCAAAAACCATGAAGAGTAATCGTAAGTATATATAGGAGTGAAATCCTTACTATGGAAATTCAGAATCTGGGTGAGATGGAAGAATGAGACTCGATATAAAGTTAAGAGATGATCATAAATAGAAATGGACGATTATGAGATGAGAAGTAATAATATCAAAGACTATCAGTTAAGTCAAATTTTGAGGACAAAATTTTAAATAAGGTGGATGGAATCTAACACCTAACTTTTGCGGAATTTAAATATTTCAATATATAATGACATTATTGTAATATGTCAAATTAAGTTCATTTTACGAAAGGAGAGCGTTATTAGAATCTTAATTTTAGGAGTTGTAACGCTAATTTACGAGAATTAAGTTTCTCGTAGTATAAGGGATGTTTTAGTAAAAATAGTAAACGAGGTCCGTTTTGAGAACAGATAGTTTGAATAAATCCCTAATAATAAATAGGAATATTTGGAGAAATAAGAAAATTTCGGAGAACTCAACTTGATAAGCGAAATAACGAATGAGGTAACGGAGTTATTAAAAAGGGCAAAAAGTTAAATTATAAAGTAATATTATTTAATTATTATAAAACACCTCCCTTGGTGTTTTCTTCATTTTCACGAAGAAAATCTCCAGAGAGCTTCCTCTAGCGATTTCTTCATCCCTCTCCAACGTTCTCCTTCGGCCATCAACAATCGGCTCACTTCCGTCGACTTTTCTCTTCAAGTTTATTTCCACAATCGAGCCCTAGGTACGATACGAGTACTTTAGTTTGTTAGTTTCGATTTTACGGATTATGACAGTTGGTTGTGATTAGGGTTTTGTTGAAATCGTAAGTTTACGTTAGAAATTGATAGATCTACCATATTGATGCTTATTGTTGGAATGTTTGTGATTATTGGTGATAGATAGGTTGAATTAATGATTATCAGTGAGTTTTAGTGGTTGGAAAATTGTAAAAACCCCATTAATTGAGGTTATAGAATTTGTGAGCGCAATGTGCTCGATAAAATGCCCGAATGAGATAGAATAGAATTTTAGAAAAATATCCTCTAGCTAGAAGTTTCGTTAGTTCTTGGAATCGATTCTCTAGAACCAATTTTAATAACGATTGTTGCGAATTGGCAGAGGTGATCAAAGCTCCTTGACGACGCTCGGCTCATTAAGGACATCAAGTAAGTCTTCACGACTTGTTTGGCCGTTTGGCCTACACCATATGATTTTATGTTGTTCGAGGAAATTGGAGAAGGTAGGTTGTGTTGGGCGAATAGGATGGGTAGTTGGTTTTAGTTAGGTGTTGTATGTTTATGTTTATTGTTTGTATACTTTGATTATATTTATAGCATTGCACATGTTCACGCATCATGATTTCTGAAAAGCACGAAAAAAGAAGTTTCATGCATGTTTTCAGGAAAAGGAAAAAGATAACAAAAATGTATGAATGTATGTAATCTGGTCACGTCGGTGGCGGTGGTTCAGACATGGCTTCTTGGGGAGCATGTTTTCCCCACGGGTAGATACGATGGGCTATCCAATCGCCGGAAGTGCCGCTCCTATCTACTGAGCATGAGGCCCCGGTGACGTATATGTAATGAAATGAAATGAATAGCGAAAAGGTGGGGAGCATGTTTTATGATCTGCATGCATAGCATTCACTTGCATTCACGTAGACTTACTGAGCCTTAAGCTCATAGATTGTCTGTATGGTGTAGGTGATCTTGACTTAGGTGAGGACGAGATCCCTCCACCCTAGGAGTGATGCAGTTGACGAGGACGGCTCGCGGGGGTGTGCTGGCGCAGTCGATGCTTAACCCGACCCGTGGGGATGTACATATGTGTTTTGAGGGAATTGAGATGTTTTAGGCTGATGATAGACTAGAAGGAATAACTGTATAGTTGAACATACTAGGATGGTTGGAAATCTGGATAGTTGATAGGTTTATGTTCAGAGATTTTTAAACGTTTTGGAAACCGGTTTTTATAAATTGCTTTTGGATAGTTTTCATTGGAATGGTTAGTGATTTAAAAACAGAAAGGTTTGTTTAGTTTTTAAATGGATCAACGAAATTCATTTTTGTGAAAACGTATTTCGTGTTAAATGTGTCTCGAGTCGTTTTGAGTATGGTTGTGGTGTAGGTAGTATTTCGTTGGTGATAGTGTGAAGAAAATGGAGGTATAAGTGTGTAGGGAATAAAGGAAAGAAAGAGGCAAACTCTTTGGAATTTCGGATTCCAGAGAGGTTGCCGACATAGTTAAGTGTTATGTGAGAAAGTCATTGTCCATAGTCACGTGGAAGAATAAGTCCTGGGGACAATTGGGTCACGTGGAAGATTTTGGACGATAAGTATTTAGTTAACTAATCTGTAAGAAAGTCATCGTCCATGGTTATGTAGACAATTATGGACAAATAAGCCTCGTGGACGATAGCGTCGCCCACGGTTACTGTTGATCGGTAGACGTCGTCTGCTGAGTTAATGAAGTCACGTGGGTAACACGTGGTCTGCGGATGATAAGCTTAAATAAGTCTGTGGGTTGCACGATCTCTGTTGACCACTGACGCTGACTTCGTCGTCCATGATGCCTTCTGACTTCGTCGTCCACGAAGCTTTTAGGTTTAAACGTCCACGAAGCATTCAGTCTTCATTGTCCACGGCGTTTTCTGACTTCGTCGTCCACGAAGCTTTTAGGTTTAAACGTCCACTAAGGCTTCAGTCTTCATTGTCCACAGCGTTTTCTGACTTCGTCGTCCATGAAGCTTTTAGGTTAAAACGTCCACGAAGCCATCAGCTTCTTTCATTCCCGTCTACCTCTGTTCTGTTGTTGAAACCCGAGAGGAAAAACACACTTCTGCCATTGTTCACATTTAAGAAACCCGAGACGAAATATTGACTTTACGCTCTTATGCAATCTGCCGCCTTTAAGTTTAAATTTTATAAACTAATTTCTAATGATTCTCCAGATTTCGGTTGATCCCTCCCCTATTTTAATTATTTTTACTTAAATGTTTTCTCATATTTTCTTAAATGGTTTTCAATGGTTTAAATTATGATGGAATATTATAGGGTTATAAAGCGAAGAAAAATTTATAGGGTAAAATTAGGATACGGGTAAGGTTCGCTACATAAAGGCTCAGCAAGTTTTGTAAATGCAGATGTATGCTATGCATATGAGTTTCAGAAATGATGCAACATTTTCTTATCATTACATCGCAGACAGAATATCACCGAGGTCTCAGCCTATTAGATGGAGAGGACACGTCCCGCGATTGGAGAACCCTCTCCACCTAATTTTTTTTGGGGGGGGGGGGGGGTACACGCTTACATACGTATACAGCCGTGCCTGAACCCCACCTCGCATGACAAGATAACAGATTACGTAGATTCATTTCGTTCGTTCATTTCATTTTCTTAAACATATGCAGAAATTCGTTTTCATGCTATTTTAAAAGACGTGATGCATTAACAGTTAAATGCATAAAGTAAACATACATCGTACATACCATCAAAACAATAAAAGCATAACTTATAAAAGAACTAATCCTAACTACCCAACCAAAACATTTAAACAACGAAGACTCCAATGATCCTCGACGCGACTTCGACGTACGGTGTAGGCCAATCGACAAGAGTAAGTCACGAGAACTTACCTCGTGCGCGTTGAACTTCTAGCTCCTTCCACGAGCGTCGTTTACCTACGGCAAATTCACAATATTTTTCGTTAAAACGATTCTAAACCAATAAACGTCTAAACATACGAAACTCTTAACTAAAGAAATTTTTTAAAACTCTAGAATACATCATTGAGGCTTTTCGTCCAGCATTTCACTTCCATTAACAGAGTTTTCCAAAACCTCAAAAATCCACAATGTAATACCCGGTTGTACGGACTTGTATATTATATTATTATTATATTATCGGATGATATTTTTATATTTATGTCAAATCAGGTCCGTTTTACAAAAAGAAAGCGTCATTACGATCCTAATGATTAATAGGAATTTTAAGGAAATTATGGGAATTTTCGGAGATTAAACGATATATTCCGAGTAATTACCTTTATCGTAATGTAGAGGACGTTTTAGTAAAAATAGTAAACGAGGTCCGAATTACGAACGAACAGTTTTAATAAATCCCAAATAACAAGTTGGACTTATTAGTGAAATATGGAGACTTGATGAAACCGAATAGCTAGACGATTAACGAACCGAAGAACGAAATCTATATAAAAACTCAAGAAGGGCAAAATGGTAATTTTGACAAAACAAAATTTAATAAAAACACAAACACTTCTCCTCCTTCGACAGAATGCATTTCTTCCTCTCTGTTTCTCATTTTCTCTCGTAAACCCTCTCTGGCCGTCGACATTCTCCTCCGATCCGACCTCCGTTCGTTTCCTTTTCTTCGTGCTTTCTCATCCAATCGACGCTCTAGGTATGGATCTATAGTTTTAGAACGTTTATTTCGAGTTTTTCAGAGTTATTCGTTTAGGGTTTTCGTTAGGTTTTCGATTAAAAACGCGAATTAGGGTTCGTAATTAATAGGTTAGCCGTGATTATGTATATATTGCACGTATTTGACGTTATTGGACGAAGTTAAATCAATTTGTGGAAATGTTAAAATTAGGCATTTTCGAGATTTTAGGAATAACTCGTAAATTGGAATTTTGCTGTGCTAAGCGCGAATTGCTCGAGTTATAGCCCAATGAATGGGATTAGAACTTTAGAAAGTTTCCTTAGTTAAGGTTTTTGTAAATTTTGACGATCGATAACTTAAACTCGTTTTAACGTCGATATTGTGTTTTGCTTCAGTCAAACAACGCTCGTGGACGGAGCTTGAGCTGCTTTGGACACAAGGTAAGTTCTCGTGATTCTTCTTTGGCCGATTGGCCTACACCGTACGTCGAATGTCGTCTCGAGGAGTTTTGGAGATGCATTAGTTTAAATTGTACTTGGTTTGGGTAGTTAGGTTATAGGAGTTTATAGTTTACACTTTACAGTCTTGATGGTACATGTTATTGTTTGTTTACTTTAAAATATTGAACTGTTCACGCATCACTTGTTTTAAAGAAAAGCATGAAAATGAACTTCCGCACAGAGTTTTAAAGATAACGTAAAGCATAGCATTGGCCTTCGGGCATACAGGCCTTCGGGCATACAGTTTACAGGTCACGCGAGGTGGGGCTCAGGCACGGCTGTACGGGTTGTAAGCGTGTACCCCCCTCTTCTAGCTGGAAAGAGTAGTCCGCCCGCTGGATGAGCTCTCTCCGGTTAGAAGGTATAGGATCTCGGTGACACCTATAGTGCATGGCATAGTAAGATAAAAAATAAAGCATGGTTTAATGAACTCATAGCACAGCATGCATCGCATTTACGTAGAGCTTACTGGGATTTTATCTCATAGTGTGTTGTATGGTGTAGGTGACATAGACTTCGAGGTACCAGGTGAGGACGATGTCCCTCCACCTGAGGCATGATTCAGTTGACGGAGGATGGCTGCGGTGGTGTGCTGGCGCAGTCGAGGCTCACCTGACCCGTGGGGATAGTATGTATAGACTTTGGAATGTTTTGGCTGGATAATTGTGTAGACGTTATAGGATGTTTGGTTCTGGTAGTTGATAGGTTTACATTTGAATGTTTTGGGTAAACTGTTTATAGAAAATATTCTGGTTTAAAACAGTATTTAAACGTCATAGAAATGTTTTGGATGTGACAGCCCAAATTCGAACCCGATCGGGGTCCGGGATCAGGCCGTCACTCCGGGACAGTTAACAGAAAACGGGGACTATTTTTTTTTGTAAAACTTTATACTTTTAAAACCTTAACAGAGAGTATAAACCTTCTCTGGAAGTGAAACTGGAAAATACATTTAAGCTGGATGTAAATAAACAAAGAGAACAGTTGATGTGATAGATGTATATTAAAACGAAATCGGTAGATGTATATAAAACGAAATCGGTTGATGTATATAAGACAAAAGTGAACAGTACCGGTAGATGGATATAAGACGGAATCGGTAGATGCATATAAGACAAAAGTGAATAGTACGGTAGATGGATATAAGACGGAATCGGTAGATGCATATAAGACAAAAGTGAACAGTACCGGTAGATGGATATAAGACGGAATCGGTAGATGTATATAAAACGAAATCGGTAGATGCATATAAGACAAAAGTGAACAGTACCGGTAGATGGATATAAGACAAAAGTGAACAGTACCGGTAGATGGATATAAGACAAAAGTGAACAGTACCGGTAGATGGATATAAGACGGAATCGGTAGATGTATATAAAACGAAATCGGTAGATGCATATAAGACAAAAGTGAACAGTACCGGTAGATGGATATAAGACAAAAGTGAATAGTACGGTAGATGGATGTAAACGGAATCGGTAGATGTATATAAAACGAAATCGGTTGATGTATATAAGACAAAAGTGAATAGTACGGTAGATGGATATAAGACAAAAGTGAACAGTACCGGTAGATGGATATAAGACGGAATCGGTAGATGCATATAAGACAAAAGTGAATAGTACGGTAGATGGATGTAAACGGAATCGGTAGATGTATATAAAACGAAATCGGTAGATGCATATAAGACAAAAGTGAACAGTACCGGTAGATGGATATAAGACGGAATCGGTAGATGTATATAAAACGAAATCGGTTGATGTATATAAGACAAAAGTGAATAGTACGGTAGATGGATGTAAACGGAATCGGTAGATGTATATAAAACGAAATCGGTAGATGCATATAAGACAAAAGTGAATAGTACGGTAGATGGATGTAAACGGAATCGGTAGATGTATATAAAACGAAATCGGTAGATGTATATAAAACGAAATCGGTAGATGTATATAAAACGAAATCGGTAGATGTATATAAAACGAAATCGGTTGATGTATATAAGACAAAAGTGAACAGTACCGGTAGATGGATATAAGACGGAATCGGTAGATGCATATAAGACAAAAGTGAACAGTACCGGTAGATGGATATAAGACGGAATCGGTAGATGTATATTAAAACGAAATCGGTAGATGTATATAAAACGAAATCGGTAGATGTATATAAAACGAAATCGGTAGATGCATATAAGACAAAAGTGAATAGTACGGTAGATGGATGTAAACGGAATCGGTAGATGTATATAAAACGAAATCGGTAGATGTATATAAAACGAAATCGGTTGATGTATATAAGACAAAAGTGAACAGTACCGGTAGATGGATATAAGACGGAATCGGTAGATGTATATAAAACGAAATCGGTAGATGCATATAAGACAAAAGTGAACAGTACCGGTAGATGGATATAAGACGGAATCGGTAGATGTATATAAAACGAAATCGGTTGATGTATATAAGACAAAAGTGAATAGTACCGGTAGATGGATGTAAACGGAATCGGTAGATGTATATAAAACGAAATCGGTAGATGCATATAAGACAAAAGTGAACAGTACCGGTAGATGGATATAAGACAAAATCGGTTGATGTACATAAGACAAAAGTGAACAGTAACCGGTAGATGTATTTTAAACAAAGGGAACGATGGATGTAGAGTTTAAAGACAAAATTGACAACTTTTATCATGAAGACATACGAACAGAGAGAGTAAAAACAGAAGACATGAAAGTCTCAAACTCATAAACCAGCTCAAAACCTGATTTTTCGAACACAACAGAAAACATGACAGAAACTTAAGAAAGATCACACTACATGGATAGCTCTAAAACCAGAAACTATCTATGCACAGACTAGCAGAAAATATTCCAAACAATTCCAGAATACTTCAGAACATAAATTCAACTGTCAAATACAGAGGTTTTAAATACATCAGCAACAGAACCTATACATTACAAAAAAAATCCCAGCAGAGTTTATAAACAAAACACAGGACTATAACAGAGTTTTAAAACAAAACACCAGAATTCCAGAAGAGTTTACAGATATGATCTTTACTTTAAAGACTTAAACCTCAAGACAGAAAGCTATGTCTGACTGCAGCAACCACCCCGAGAGCTCAAACCACCAGCTACATCAGATCGTCATTTTGAGGAACAAGGTCCTCGGTTTCGGGTTCAGTACCTACATCAGAGAGTTCACCTATGAGTCTAAAACTCAGTAAGAACATAATACAGATGCAGTGATGCAAAATGCTATGCATGCAGTTTTCAGAAAACAGTGACAGAACAGAACTTTACATTTCAGTGGCAGAGGGGTATAAGTGGGGCTTATAGGGGAACTGGCAAACAGAGGGTGCACTATCAGGCACAGCAGATTTTCAGTCTCCCAGGGAGGGATAAAACCAGAGGGTCCTTGCTAGGGACAATTCATTTTCAGATTCCCAGGGAGGGATAAAACCAGAGGGCCAGTCCCCGTCCCACACTTAACCAATACATTACAGACAGTCAGATTTTATCTTGTTTAGTTTGAAACAGTGTACAGAAAACAGTTTTGCATGAGCTTTCAGAAAATCGTGTATGCATGAACATTCACAGTGCTTACAGTTAATATAGCAGACAACAGAAATAACAGACTATACTGTGAAGCAAAACTATGACATCTCAGAACATAAACTATACTTTTTCTACCCAGAACCACCCGACTGAGATTGAAAACCTAGTACCTCCGTGATGTAGGGTCTTAAGGGCCAACTCTCAGTTATGAACTTACCTGTTTGCGGCAATGCAGTGTACTCGAACGTCCCTGGAGAGTTCGGATCTGTAACATGAATGTACAGAATTTAAACGCTACAAATGCTAACTAATATCACGTTGGAAACGCAGCAAACACACTTAAAACACTTTAGAAAACACACCAACGTGTTTTCATCCAAAACAGTGAGTTTTCACCCAAAACTGAAACCCTAAACTTCGGTAAAAACTCACTTTAAACTTGTCCAAACTTGTTAGCGTTAAAAGACGCTCACCTTTGCTGAAAAAAAAACGGAGAAATGCTGGAGAAACAAAGTGTGGAAGTTTTGTTTCAATCGCCTGGAAGAGAGAAAACAGAAAGGGGAGGTAGAAGTGAGCTTCACGTAGGAGGAAGAGAAGACATATCTTCTTCAACAAGTTGCCACTTGGCACTCATTCATTGGTTTGCTTCCACCTACCATAATCACTTCCACATTTACCCTTCCATTAGCTTTTAACCTAATTGGCTTGTTTTGATTACACTTAGTTTGGTTTTCCCTCAAACATTCCATCATTTTAACCGAAATATTCATTGTATTAATATAATATTAATCCCGTTTAAACGATCCGGGAAAAACTATTACATGGCAAAAATGCCGGGTGTTACATTGGAAATGTTGTAGGTTTGATACGGATAAGCTCGATTTTTAGAGCTATCCACGCCATTTGTTTTTAGGAAGTTTTGTCACGTATTGAAGTACGTCTGAATCGTATGTTTAGTGTTTTTAGAACGTGATGGAGAAAGAAGAATTTGCTCTCTGGAATCGGATTCCAGAGAGCCGATATTTTGAAGTGTTTGCTCTCTGGAAATCCCAGAGAGCAAGTGGGTTCTGGTCGCTGCTGTGCAGCGACTGGGCGCTGCAACATGCAGCGCCCGATCGCTGCATTGTGCAGCGATCGCGCGCTGCACAATGCAGCGCATGCGGCGACTGGGCGCTGCAATTAGCAGCGACCAGTCGCTGCTCCTTTTCGAGGGCAGAATTCCAATTCTGCCCTCCCCTTATTTTAAATATTGTTTTAATTAATTTTTATAAATATTTTAAAAGTTTTATTTAATTATTAATAGTTTGTAAATGGTTTAAAGATTTGATTTAACTTAGATTTCAATTCCGATTTCGATTCTGGTTTCGATTTCGGTTTAGGTTCCGCCTAGAGTCTAATTAAAGATATTAGGTTAAAAATAAAATAAAATAAATATGGTACGGAAAAATACAGGTACAGTATTAGGGTCGCTACGATTATGGTATCAGAGCCCTTGGGTTTTAAAATCGATTCTGTAGACTGCTCGACTGCACAGCCACTACGCGGACATTCTTCATCAACTGTAAGTATGTTTATAGTTTTATTTGATTACTAGTTTCTTAGAATATTTGTTTTAACCTTTTATAGGAGTTTTATTATAACAATGGTGCGTCCACGAAACGATCGAGATGACAGAGACGATACGATTGATACACTTAAGGACTTTATTGCCCAGCAGTCTCAGCATATGGAGAGACAGGCTCAACAGATGGAGAGGCAGTCTCAGCAGTTGGGTACTATGATATACCGTGAGGGCGTTAGAGCTCGAGAGACAGCGGTATCAGGCAACCGAAGGGATGGAGAGATTTCAGAAGCTCCAGCCCCCTATCTTTAACGGACAGTCTACGGATCCCTCTTCAGCCGAGGAGTGGGTTCGCACTATGGAGGACATGCTGGCGTATGCTAGCATAGAGGATGGAGAGAAGGTTGCGTTGGTGACCTATCATTTGGCGTTGGACGCCCGGTTTTGGTGGGATTCCATCAAGACGACCACCGATGTGACTATTATGGGCTGGGAGAGATTCAGAGAGCTGTTCTACGATAAATATTTCAGCCATACCGTGCGAGAGGCGAAAATGGTTGAGTTTATGCAGTTACGGCAGATTGGTTCGATTGCCGAGTACGTGAGGAAGTTTGAGGCATTGTCCCGATTCGCGCCATGTCAGGTCAGCGTTAACGAGGATAAGGTACGCCGATTCTTACAGGGACTTAGCCAGGAGTTCCGGATGCGCCTTACGATATCAGGGGTATGTGGTGTATCCTATGACGAGCTAGTGGCCAGAGCCCTCGACATTGAGGTTGTTGAGCAGAGTTCTACTAGACCGAGGGAGCCATCTAAGGGCTTCTTTAGAGAGTTTCGACCTCAGTCACTGAACCGAGGTTGGCAGCTGAGAGCACAGCCCCAGCAGCAGCAGAGGGGTGTGAAGAGACCTCTTGGGGGAGGTAATGATCGGGAAAAGGGGAAGCAGGTACAGGTTGCTTCTCAGGTGCCTGTTTGTCCTAAATGTCAGAGGGAGCACAGTGGCCAGTGCAGGGTGGGCATGAATGTATGCTACCGATGTGGTGATGCAGGCCATTTTGTTAGAGACTGCCCAAAGCAGGGTCGAGTCCAGACAGGCGGTGATCAGAGGAGAGTTATGCCCAGGATCTTCGCTTTTATTGAGCCTGGCGACGTTGATGATGAGGCTCAGCCTGCCGTGATTGCAAGTACTATCTTGTTTACTGGCGTTCCTGTATTTTCTTTATTAGACACGGTGGCTACACATTCTTTTATTTCCACCGCGTGTGTGTCGAGATTGAGGCTTGCGCCTGAGTTAGCAGAATGCGAGTATAGTGTGATGCTACCTTCAGGAGAGCGTATGCAGTCTGGTCGTGTAGTCCAGGGCAACATTATCTCGATTGGGGACCGTACTCTCTATGCTCGCCTTATTGTTATGGGCATCGAGCATTATGATCTTATTTTAGGGATGGATTGGCTATCGCAGCACTTCGCCACCATCGACTGTCGATCCGGGATTGTCACCTTTTGACCTCCTGGTAAAGCTGAGTTTTCTTATCAGGCGATGAGCAGATTGAGTAGCTCGCCTATCTCTTATTCCATGTTGGTCAACGAGCAGTTCAAAGGTGCGTGCTCTATTTATTTGGCCTCTGTCTTTGATTGTCAGTTGCTCAGCGGATTGATGCCGAGCGACATTCCTATTGTCAGAGAGTTCTCTGATATTTTCCTTGATGATCTTCCCTGATTACCGCAGGACCGGGAGATTGAGTTCACTATTGATGTGTATCCTAACTCTGCACCGAGGTTTAAGAACCCATATCGATTGGTACCAGCCGAGTTGAGAGAGTTGAGGACTCAGCTGGATGAGCTGTTAGAGAAGGGGTTTATTCGACCCAGTGTTTCACCCTGGGGTGCGCCCGTTCTGTTTGTCAAGAAGAAAGACGGGACCCTCAGGATGTGTATTGATTACAGGGAGCTGAATAAGCTCACAGTGAAGAATAAGTATCCACTGCCTCGTATCGATGATTTGTTTGACAAGCTACAGGGTGCCCGAGTATTTTCCAGGATTGATCTACGCTCGGGTTACAATCAGCTGAAGGTCCGGATGGATGATATACCGAAGACGGCATTCCGAACGAGGTATGGGCATTATGAGTTCCTTGTCATGTCTTTTGGACTTACTAATGCCCCTGCAGCGTTTATGGACTTGATGAACCGTGTCTTCAAGGAGTATCTGGACAAGTTCGTGGTGGTTTTCATCGACGACACATTGATCTACTCTAAGACGAAGGAAGAACAAGAGGAGCGTCTGAGGATTGTTCTGAGGACCCAATGTCAGCATCAGCTGTATCCAAAATTATCGAAGTGCGAGTTCTGGCTTGACAGAGTGAGCTTCCTTGGCCATAATATATCACAGGACGGAGTTTCTGTGGATCCGAGCAAGATTCAGGTGGTCAGAGATTGGCCACAGCCGAAGAACGTACGTGAGGTGCGTGGATTTCTCGGATTGGCCGGTTATTATCGGAAGTTTATAGAGGGATTCTCGAAGATCGCACTTCTTCTTTCTCGTTTGACTCGGAAGAACGAGAGATTTGTATGGTCGTCTGCTTATGATGATAGTTTTATGGAGTTAAAGCAGAGATTGACCACCGCTCCAGTACTGGCGCTACCTGTCGAAGGTGTCAGATTTAGTATTTATTGCGATGCATCGGGAGTGGGACTCGGTTGTGTATTGATGCAGGAGGGGAGAGTTATTTCTTATGCTTCTCGGCAGTTGAAGCCGTATGAGCAGAATTACCTTACGCACGACCTTGAGTTAGCAGCTGTGGTCTTCGCACTGAAGATATGGAGGCATTATTTATATGGGCAGCAGTGCGAGGTATTTTCTGACCACAAGAGCTTGAAGTACTTATTTACGCAGAAGGAGCTGAATATGCGACAGAGACGATGGCTTGAGTTTGTCAAAGATTACAATTTTGATATCAAGTACCATCCAGGAAAGGCAAACAAGGTTGCTGATGCCTTGAGTAGAGTGCCTTCTGTGAGTCAGCCTTCACTTGCAGCGATGTCAGTTACGCTGCGGTCTGAGATTGAGAGGTTCGATGTGGAGATAGTGGCAGAGTTGTCCAGTATGCTCGCCAACATTTCTCTCAGGTCGGCTATTCTTGATCGTATACGTGAGGCTCAGCAGAGCGATTCGGAGAGTGAGGAGCTTCGATCGAGCATGACATTGGGAGACTCGTCGGATTTTCATTTATCAGAGGACGGTATTCTGAAGTTCAGGCATAGGTGGTACGTGCCTAGCGACGAGGATCTGAAGAAGGAGATATTGGCCGAGGCACATTCTTCGGCATATTCTGTACACCCGGGAAGTACCAAGATGTACCGGGATTTGAAGCGACATTATTGGTGGCCGAACATGAAGAGGGAGGTTGCCAAGTACGTTGAGACCTGTTTAATATGTCAACAGGTGAAGGCAGAGCACCAGAGACCGGCCGGAACGTTATTGCCACTGCCGATTCCGGAGTGGAAGTGGGAGCAGATCTCTATGGACTTTATTGTGGGGCTCCCGAGGACGACGAAGGGCCATGACGGCATATGGGTGATCGTGGACCGATTGACAAAGTCGGCCCACTTCTTATCTGTGAGGATGGCATCGTCTATGGATCAGCTCGCAGAGCTCTATGTACAGGAGATTGTTAGACTTCACGGCGTGCCAGTTTCTATTGTCTCCAACAGAGATCCGAGATTCACGTCAAAGTTCTGAAAGAGTCTGCACAAGGCTATGGGGACTCAGCTTAATTTCAGCACCGCATTTCATCCTCAGACTGATGGACAGACAGAAAGGACGAATCAGATTCTGGAGGATATGCTCAGAGCGTGTGTGCTGGAGTTTCAGCGATCGTGGAGCAGGTATTTGCCACTGATCGAGTTCTCTTATAATAACAGCTTCCAGGCTACTATTGGCATTGCTCCATATGAGGCGCTGTATGGTCGAAAGTGTAGATCTCCGTTGTATTGGGACGAGGTTGGCGAGGCCAGCATCATTGGTCCTGAGATTCTACAGCAGACGGCAGAGAAGATTGCCATCATTCGAAAGTGTATAGAGGTAGCACAGAGCAGGCAGAAGAGCTATGCTGACACCAGACGGAGAGAGCTGGAGTTCGAGGAAGGCGATGAGGTCTATTTGAAAGTTTCTCTGTTCAAAGGCGTAGCGAGATTTGGAAGGAGTGGTAAGCTGAACCCTCGTTATGTGGGGCCCTTTCCTATTCTGAAGAGGATCGGGAAGTTGGCGTACAGATTGCAGCTTCCGGCTTCTGTGGAGGGTATCCACGACGTATTTCATGTATCTATGCTTCGGAAGTGCTTGCGCGATCCGTCGCATATCGTGGAGGCTACAGAGATCGAGGTACAGCCTACCTTGAGCTATGAGGTGAGGCCGGTACGTATTTTGGAGTATTCCATCAAGGTTCTACGCAACAAAGAAATTCCGCTAGTTAAGGTTCTATGGCGGAATCACGAGGTGGAAGAAGCGACGTGGGAACGACAGCAGGATATGATGATTAGATATCCTGATTTATTTGTATGATTTAATTTTGTGGACAAAATTCTGAATAAGGAGGGTGGAATGTAATACCCGGTTGTACGGACTTGTATATTATATTATTATTATATTATTGGATGACATTTTTATATTTATGTCAAATCAGGTCCGTTTTACGAAAAGAAAGCGTCATTACGATCCTAATGATTAATAGGAATTTTAAGGAAATTATGGGAATTTTCGGAGATTAAACGATATATTCCGAGTAATTACCTTTATAATAATGTAGAGGACGTTTTAGTAAAAATAGTAAACGAGGTCCGAATTGCGAACGGACAGTTTTAATAAATCCCAAATAACAAGCTGGACTTATTAGTGAAATATGGAGACTTGATGAAACTGAATAGCTAGACGATTAACGAACCGAAGAACGAAATCTATATAAAAACTCAAGAAGGGCAAAATGGTAATTTTGACAAAACAAAATTTAATAAAACACAAACACTTCTCCTCCTTCGACAGAATGCATTTCTTCCTCTCTGTTTCTCATTTTCTCTCGCAAACCCTCTCTGGCCATCGACATTCTCCTCCGATCCGACCTCCGTTCGTTTCGTTTTCTTCGTGCTTTATCCTCCAATCGACGCTCTAGGTATGGATCTATAGTTTTAGAATGTTTATTTCGAGTTTTTCGGAGTTATTCGTTTAGGGTTTTCGTTAGGTTTTCGATTAAAAACGCGAATTAGGGTTCGTAATTAATAGATTAGCCGTGATTAAGTATATATTGCACGTATTTGACGTTATTAGACGAAGTTAAATCAATTTGTGGAAATGTTAAAATTAGGGATTTTCGAGATTTTAGGAATAACTCGTAAATTGGAATTTGCGGTGCTAAGCGCGAATTGCTCGAGTTATAGCCCAATGAATGGGATTAGAACTTTAGAAAGTTTCCTTAGTTAAGGTTTTTGTAAATTTGGACGATCGATAACTTAAACTCGTTTTAACGTCGATATTGTGTTTTGCTTCAGTCAAACAACGCTCGTGGACGGAGCTTGAGCTGCTTTGGACACGAGGTAAGTTCTCGTGATTCTTCTTTGGCCGATTGGCCTACACCGTACGTCGAATGTCGTCTCGAGGAGTTTTGGAGATGAGTTAGTTTAAATTGTACTTGGTTTGGGTAGTTAGGTTATAGGAGTTTATAGTTTATGCTTTACAGTCTTGATGGTACATGTTATTGTTTGTTTACTTTAAAATATTGAACTGTTCACGCATCACTTGTTTTAAAGAAAAGCATGAAAATGAACTTCCGCACAGAGTTTTAAAGATAACGTAAAGCATAGCATTGGCCTTCGGGTATACAGGCCTTCGGGCATACAGGCCTTCGGGCATACAGTTTACAGGTCATGCGAGGTGGGGCTCAGGCACGGCTGTACGGGTTGTAAGCGTGTACCCCCCTCTTCTAGCTAGAAAGAGTAATCTGCCCGCTGGATGAGCTCTCTCCGGTTAGAAGGTATAGGATCTCGGTGACACCTATAGTGCATGGCATAGTAAGATAAAAATAAAGCATGGTTTAATGAACTCATAGCACAGCATGCATCGCATTTACGTAGAGCTTACTGGGATTTTATCTCATAGTGTGTTGTATGGTGTAGGTGACATAGACTTCGAGGTACCAGGTGAGGACGATGTCCCTCCACCTGAGGCATGATTCAGTTGACGGAGGATGGCTGCGATGGTGTGCTGGCGCAGTCGAGGCTCACCTGACCCGTGGGGATAGTATGTATAGACTTTGGGATGTTTTGGCTGGATAATTGTGTAGACGTTATAGGATGTTTGGTTCTAGTAGTTGATAGGTTTACATTTGAATGTTTTGGGTAAACTGTTTATCGAAAATATTCTGGTTTAAAACAGTATTTAAACGTCATAGAAATGTTTTGGAAATGTTGTAGGTTTGATACGGATAAGCTCGATTTTTAGAGCTATCCACGCCATTTGTTTTTAGGAAGTTTTGTTACGTATTGAAGTACGTCTGAATCGTATGTTTAGTGTTTTTAGAACGTGATTGAGAAAGAAGAATTTGCTCTCTGGAATCGGATTTCAGAGAGCCGATAGTTTGAAGTGTTTGCTCTCTGGAAATCCCAGAGAGCAAGTGGGTTCTGGTCGCTGCTGTGCAGCGACTGGGCGCTGCAACATCCAGCGCCCGATCGCTGCACAAGTGCAGCGACTGGGCACTGCAAGGTGCAGCGCCCGATCGCTGCATTGTGCAGCGATCGCGCGCTGCACAATGCAGCGCATGCGGCGACTGGGCGCTGCAATTAGCAGCGACCAGTCGCTGCTCCTTTTCGAGGGCAGACTTCCAATTCTGCCCTCCCCTTATTTTAAATATTGTTTTAATTAATTTTTATAAATGTTTTAAAAGTTTTATTTAATTATTAATAGTTTGTAAATGGTTTAAAGATTTGATTTAACTTAGATTTCAATTCCGATTTCGATTCTGGTTTCGATTTCGGTTTAGGTTCCGCCTAGAGTCTAATTAAAGATATTAGGTTAAAAAATAAATAAATAAATATGGTACGGAAAAATACGGGTACTGTATTAGGGTCGCTACACACAAACCCTAACATTTGTCCTAAATCGGTTAACTTCGTCCAATAACGCTCAATATGTCCTTTATATCTACAAACACGGTAAACCTATAAATTTCAAACCCTAATTCAAGTTTTTAACGAAACCCTAACAATTAAACGACCCAAAAACTACAAATAAACTTTCAAAAACCGTAGAACCTTATCTAGAATGTCGTTTGGAGGAAAAATCATGAAGAAAACGAGACGATCGGAGGACGAATCGTCGTTGGAGAGAAGAGAATGCCGCGGAGGTAAAATCGACGAAGGAGAGAAAGAGGATGAAATTGTGAAGTCTGGAGAAGAAGAAAGGATTTGTTTTATTTTATAATATTGACTTGTCAAATGACCACTTTACTCTTCCTTTGATTTTCTATTTGTTTCGTCCTTCGTTTCGTTAATTGTCTAACGATTCGGTTTCTCCAAACTTCCTTATTTAACCAATAAATCCAACTTATTACTAGGTTTCCATTAAAACATTCTGTTTGCAAAACGGATCTCGTTTACTATTTTTACCACAACGTCCTTTAAATTATGAGAAATGTAATTCTCGTAAAATTAGCGTTACAACTCCTAAAATTTCCGAATATTTCTTAAAATTCATATTAATTATTAGGATCATAATAACGTTTTCTTTCCACGAAACTGACTTAATTTGACATAATTACAAAAATGCCATTATACATATATAATTAAAAAATCTCATAAAGAACTGAGTGTTACAGTTAGAACCTAAGTTATCCATTTCACCTTCAAGGTTTAACTTGAACTGATGAGAACGACGTGTACATAGGACTTAATAACCTTCATGGACATGTAATTAATACTTAGTAATGCGTTTGATGAAGTATAAGAAACACTTTAATCGATTTGTTCTAAAAGAGTTGAACGTATCAAGCAAATGAGGTTGACTGTTCCTAGACTTGTGGTTAGAACCTAAGTTATGCATTTCACCTTCAAGGTTTAACTTGAAGTGACGAGAATGACGTGTACTGAGGACCCAATAACCATCATGGATGCGTAATTAAGACTTAGTAATTCATTTGATGAAGTATAAGAAACTTCACTTCAATCGATTTGTTCCAAAAGAGTTGAACGTATCAAGCAAATGAGGTTGACTGTTACATGACTTGTGGTTAGAACCTAAGTTATTCATTTCACCTTCAAGGTTTAACTTGAACTGATGAAAACGACGTGTACATAGGACCCAACAACCTTCATCAACGCGTAATTAAGACTTAGTAATGCATTTGATGAAGTATAAGAAACTTCACTTCAATTGATTTGTTCCAAAAGAGTTGAACAGATCAAGCAAATGAGGTTGACTGTTCATGACTTGTAATTAGAACCTAAGTTATCCATTTCACCTTCAAGGTTTAACTTGAACTGATGAGAACGACGTGTACATAGGACCTAATAACCTTAATAGACGCGTAATTAAGACTTAGTAATGTGTTTGATGAAGTATAAGAAACTTCATTTTAATCGATTCGTTCTAAAAGAGTTGAACGTATCAAGCAATTGAGGTTGACTGTTACATGACTTGTGGTTAGAACCTAAGTTATCCATTTCACCTTCAAAGTTTAACTTGAAGTGATGAGAACAACTGTTAGATGAAGTTATAAGAAACTTCATTTAATCGATTCGTTCTAAAAGAGTTGAACGTATCAAGCAATTGAGGTTGACTGTTACATGACTTGTGGTTAGAACCTAAGTTATCCATTTCACCTTCAAAGTTTAACTTGAAGTGATGAGAACAACGTGTACTGAGGACCCAATAACCTTCATGGACACGTAATTAAGACTTAGTAATGCGTTTGATAAAAGAATAAGAAACTTCACTTCAATCAATTTGTTCCAAAAGGGTTGAACGTATCAAGCAAATGAGGTCGACTTTTACATGACTTGTGGTTAGAACCTAAGTTATCCATTTCACCTTCAAGGTTTAACTTGAACTGATGAGAACGATGTGTACATAGGACCCAATAACCTTAATGGACGTGTAATTAAGACTTAGTAATGCGTTTGATGAAGTATAAGAAACTTCACTTCAATCGATTTGTTCCAAAAGTGTTGAACGTATCAAGCAAATGAAGTTGACTGTTACATAACTTGTGGTTAGAACCTAAGTTATCCATTTCACCTTCAAGGTTTAACTTGAAGTGATGAGAACGACGTGTACTGAGGACCAAATATTCTTCATGGACGCGTAATTAAGACTTAGTAATGCGTTTGAAAAAGTATACGAAACTTCACTTCAATCGATTTTTTCCAAAAGGGTTGAACGTATCAAGTAAATGAGGTTCACTGTTACATGACTTGTGGTTAGAACCTAACTTATCCATTACACCTTCAAGGTTTAACTTAAAGTGATGAGAACGACGTGCACTGAGGACCCATTATTCTTTATGGACGCATAATTAAGACTTAATAACTCGTTTGATGAAGTTTTAGAAATTCACTTCAATCGATTTGTTCCAAAATAGTTGAACGTATCAAGCAAATGAGGTTGACTGTTACATGACTTGTGGTTAAAACCTAAGTTATCCATTTCGCCTTCAAGGTTTAACTTGATCTGATGAGAACGACATGTACATAGGACCCAATAACCTTCATGGACGCGTAATTAAGACTTAGTAATGCGTTTGATGAAGTATAAGAAACTTCACTTCAATCGATTTGTTGAAAAGGGTTGAACGTATCAAGCAAATGAGGTTCACTGTTACATGACTTGTGGTTAGTGTAACACCCGATTATTTACGAGATTTTGTAAATATATATATAATGGCATTTTTGTAATTATGTCAAATTAAGTCGGTTTCCTGAAAAGAAAGTGTTATTACGATCCTAATAATTAATATGGATTTTTAGAAAATTTTAGAAATTTTAGGAGTTTAACACTAATTTTACGAGAATTACGTTTCTCGTAATATAAAGGACGTTATGGTAAAAATAGTGAACGTAGTCCGTTTTGCGTACGGACAGTTTTAATAGAACCCTAGTAATAAGTTAGAGTTATTGGAGAAATAAGGAGATTTGGAGAAACCAAACCGTTAACTAAATAACGAAACAAAGGACGAAACAAATAGAAAATTAAAGGAAGGGTAAAATGGTAAATTTCCAAGAAAATTTTAATAAAATCACACTTCTCTCTTTTCCTTCCTCATTTTCTCTCTGCCGGCGTGCTTCTCTATGCGAATTCTCTCCTCTCACGAAAATCTCTCCCTTCCAATGGCGTTTCCTCTCCGATCAACCTCTGTTCTTCACGTTTTCTTCTCCAATCCCTAACCTAGGTACGATTCTAAGGTTTTAGGAAGGTTTATTTTGATTTTTTCGCAGTTTAAACGATTAGGGTTTCGTTTAGGGTTTTGCAAAAAATGTGATTTAGGATTTGAAATCGATAGATTTACCGTATTTGTGAATATAATGGACGTGTTGAGCGTTATTTGACAAAGTTAACCTATTTAAGACAAATGTTAGGGATTTATGAATTTTTGGGTTTTTGGAAAAAATCATTAATGGTGGTTTTGAGGAATCGAACGTTAATTGTTTGTAAAAAAATGCCTTGATTAGTTAAGTTAGAATTTTAGAAATAAGGATTTCGTTAATTTGGACGTTAATGGTTCAAACGCGTTTTAACGATAACTATTGTGAATTTGCTTAGGTGAACAACGCTCGTGGATGGAGCTTGAAGTTCAACGCGCACGAGGTAAGTTCTCCTGACTTATTCTGGCCGATTGGCCTACACCGTATATCGAAGTCGCGTCGAGGGTTATTGTGGAATTGTTTGTTTAAACGCTTTGGTTGGGTAGTTAGGATTAGTTATTTTATAGGATATGCTTTTAATTGCTTTTATTGTCTCGGTAGTACGTATGATGTATGTTTACTTTAAGCACGCAATTGTCCATGCATCAGGGTTTTCAATTATGAATAGAAAATGAATTTCTGCACTATGTTTTAAAGAAAATGGCGATGTGGCCCTAAAGGGGGCTATTGACCTATTGTGAAGGCTAAGAAGGGTCGGTCACAATACTGCATCTAATGAACCCATGTATGTTTATGGTCATGTGAGGTGGGCTCAGGCATGGCTGTACGTATGTAAGCATGTACCCCCCTCCGCTAGGTAGAAAGGGTTGTCCAACCGCCGGATGTACCCTCTCCATTTAGCGGGTTGAGATCTCGGTGACAACCTATGTAAAGATAAGAAATTTTTGCATGATTTATGAACTCATACGCACAGCATGCATTTGAATTTACGAAACTTGCTGAGCCTTTAGCTCATAGTTGTCTGTATGGTGTAGGTGACCTTGATATAGGTGAGGACGAGATCCCTCCACCCGAGGAATGATGCAGTTGAAGGAGGATGGCCCGTGGGAGTGTGCTGGGAAGTGGAGCCACCTTTTGACCCGTGGGGAAATAAATGAATGTTTTGAAACACGATAGTTTGATAATAGTGTAGTCGAACATATTAGGATGTTTTGGAATCTGAATAGTGGATAGGTTTATGTTTTGATGTTTTTAAACGTCTTGGAAACTATTTTATAAACTGCTTGGTGATTTAAAACTTGGGGAAATGTTTAGTTTAGACGGATCCACGCAGTTTGTTTTTATGAATTTTAACTACGTTTTCGGCTTAGTTTTGGGTAGGTTTTGTAATTTATGAAATGGAGAAATGTAAAAAATGTAGGAGGTTTTGAATGAAAATGTGATGAAGTGTATAGTTTAATGGTGTGCTAGGTGTATGTGTATGCAAGGAAAAGAAAGAAAGAAGTGGAAGAAAAGAAAGGAGGAAGAGGCAGAGAACCTGTCAATCAATCGCCATCGATCGGTAGGATGATCGCCGCTCTCTGGATTTTCCAGAGAGCGGGGCTATCGATCGCCCATATGTGGGGCGATTGATCGCCCCTTATTTGTAATTGGGTGATCGATCGCAACAATGAGGGGCTATCGATCGCCCCTTAATTTTGCAAATGCGTGATTGATCGCCTGACATTGGGGCGATCGATCGCCCCTGCCATTTATGGGACAGATGTCCCTTTTGCCCCTTGAATAGTGGCCGTTGCTTTTGGTTGGTTTTAAAAAATTATGTTAATTATTTTATTTTATTGTTTCAATGGTTTTCTTTAAAGATTTTCAACTTAGATTTCAAACGATCTCCAAAGATTTAAATTTCGCTTAAACGTAATTAAAGTATTAGGGTCGCTAAAGTTAGAACCTAACTTATCCATTTCACCTTCAAGGTTTAACTTGATGTGATGAGAACGACGTGTACTGAGGACCCAATATTCTTCATGGACGCGTAATTAAGACTTGGTAATGCGTTTGATGAAGTATAAGAAACTTCACTTTAATCGATTTGTTCCAAAAAGAGTTGAACGTATCAAGCAAATGAGGCTGACTGTTACATGACTTGCGGTTAGAACCTAAGTTATCTATTTCACCTTCAAGGTTTAACTTGAACTGATAAGAACGACGTGTACATAGGATCAAATAACCTTCATGGACACGTAATTAAGACTTAGTAATGCGTTTGACGAAGTATAAGAAACTTCACTTCAATCGATTTGTTCCAAAAGGGTTGAAAGTATCAAGCAAAATGAGGTTGACTGTTACATGACTTGTGGTTATAAACTAAGTTATCCATTTCACCTTCAAGGTTTAACTTGAAGTGATGAGAACGACGTGTACTGAGGACCCAATATTCTTCATGGACGCATAATTAAGGCTTAGTAATGCATTTGATGAAGTATAGAAAATTTCACTTCAATCGATTTGTTCCAAATGAGTTGAACTTATCAAGCAAATGAAGTTGACTGTTACATGACTTATGGTTAGAACCTAAGTTATCCATTTCACCTTCAAGGTTTAACTTGAAGTGATGAGAACGACATGTACTGAGGACACAATAACCATCATGGACGCATAAATAAAACTTAGTAATACGTTTGATGAAGTATAAGAAACTTCAATTCAATCTATTTGTTCCAAAAGAGTTGAACGTATCTAGCAATTGAGGTTGACTGTTACATGACTTGTGGTTAGAACCTAAGTTATCCATTTCACCTTCAAGGGTTAACTTGAAGCGATGAGAACGACGTGTACATAGGACCCAATAACCTTCATGGACGCGTAATTAACACTTAGAAATGCTTTTGATGAAGTATAGGAAATTTCACTTCAATCGATTTGTTCCAAAAGAGTTGAACGTATCAAGCAAATGAGGTTGACTGTTACATGACTTGTGGTTAGAACCTAAGTTATCCATTTCACCTTCAAGGTCTAACTTGAACTAATGAGAACGACGTGTACATAGGACCTAATTACCTTAATGGACGCGTAATTAAGACTTAGTAATGCGTTTGATGAAGTATAAGAAACTTCACTTTCATCGATTTGTTGCAAAAGAGTTGAACGTATCAAGCAACTGAGGTTGACTGTTACATGACTTGTGGTTAGAACCTAAGTTATCCATTTCACCTTCAAGGTTTAACTTGAAGTGATAAGAACAGCGTGTACTGAGGACCCAATAACCTTCATGGACCCGTAATTAAGACTTAGTAATGCGTTGGATGAATTATAAAAACTTCACTTCAATTGATTTGTTCCAAAAGGGTTGAAAATATCAAGCAAAATGAGGTTGACTGTTCCATGACTTGTGGTTAGAACCTAAGTTATCCATTTCACCTTCAAGGTTTAACTTGAAGTGATGAGAACGACGTGTACTGAGGACCCAATATTCTTCATGGACGCGTAATTAAGACTTAGTAATGCATTTGATGAAGTATATGAAATTTCACTTCAATCGATTTGTTCTAAAAGAGTTGAACGTATCACGCAAATGTGGTTGATTGTTACATTACTTGTGGTTAGAACCTAAGTTATCCACTTCACCTTCATGGTTTAACTTGAAGTGATGAGAACGACGTGTACTGAGGACCCAATATTCTTCATGGACGCGTTATTAAGACTTAGTAATGCGTTTGATGAAGTATAAGGACCTTCACTTCAATCTATTTGTTCCAAAAGAGTTGAACGTGTCAAGCAAATGAGGTTGACTGTTACATGACTTTGTGGTTAGAACCTATGTTATCCATTTCACCTTCAAGGTTTAATTTGAACTGATGAGAACGACGTGTACATAGGACCCAATATGTAACACCCGATTCTTTTACGGGATTTATTAAATTGAATATAAGTGGCATTTTTGTAATTATGTCAAATTAAGTCGGTTTCATAAACAGAAAGCGTTTTTACCATCCTAATAATTAATAAGGATTTTAATAAAATTTCGGGAATTTTAGGAGTTTAACGCTAATTTTACGAGAATTACGTTTATCGTAATATAAAGGATACTTTGGTAAAAATAGTAAACGATGTCTGAATTGCGAACGGACACTGTTAATAAAGCTCTAATGATAAGTTGGATTTATTGGCGAAATAAGGAAATTTGGAGAAAACGGATCGTCGGTTAATTAACGAAACAGAGGATGGAACAAATAAGAAATATAGTGAAGGGCAATATAGTAATTTTGCAAGCCAAATTTATTAAAAATATCACAAACCACTTTCTTCTCCAGCACTCCACGGTTCGTTCTCCTTTCCTCTACGAACTCTCAGGCGATTTCTCTCCCTCAACAACGTTCTCCTCTCCAGCGACGACTCGTCTTCCGTTCTCTGAAGTTTCTTCGTGTTTTCTTCTTGACTCGCAATTCTTAGTAAGTCTCTAACGTTTCCCGACTTTAGTTTTCGGTTTTCATGAAGTTTAACGGTTAGGGTTTTGTTTAGGTTTTGTTAAAAACGTGAATTAGGGTTCGAAGTCGATAGCTTTACCGTATTTGTGGATATAAGGGACGTATTGAACGTTATTGGACGAAGTTAAGTTGATTTGCGAGAAATGTTAAAATTTGATGAATTTTTGGGTTTTGGAAAAACTCGTAATGGCGGTTTTGAGGTATCGAACGTAAATTTGTTGTTAAATGCCTCGATTAGTTAAGTTAGAATTTTAGGAATTTCCTTAGTTAAGGATTTTGTTATTTTGGACGTTTAAAATTTAAATGCGTTTTAACGATAGTGTTGTGAATTTGCTTAGGTGAACAACACTCATGGACGGAGCTAGAAGTTCAACGCCCACGAGGTAAGTTCTCGTGACTTACTGTGGCCGATTAGCCTACACCATAAGTCGAGTTTGTTGTTGAGGATACGTTGGTGCTTTATTGTTTATGTTGGTCATTGTTTTGTCTGATTATTTCAGTTGGGTAGTTTAGGTTTGGTTGTTCTATAGTTTGTTTGTTATAGTGTTTTGATGGTATTTGTAGTGTTTTGATGGTATGCTCGTTATGTATGTTATATTGAACTGTTCATGCATCATGGTTTCAAAAACGTCATGAAAATGAACTTACGCACAGCTTTCAAGAAAAAAACATGCATGTAAAGGCAAGTAAAGTATCACAATAAACAACCATGACATGGGGTTATCGGGGATGAGGTTCAGACCTTGCGTTCCGTGGTGAGCGGGTTTTCCTCCCTACAGATGGTGTGGGCTGTCTAACCGCTGGACGTGCCCTATCTATCTGTCGAGCGTTTCCGATAACCATAGACTGACACGTACTGATATATGAAATGACATAGACGGTTTTCATAGCATTGAGCATATATGATCATTCATAAGCATTTACGTAGAATTTACTGAGATTTTTATCTCATAGGTGTTTTTATGGTCTAGGTGACCTTGAGCAAGGTGAGGACGAGATCCCTCCACTTGAGGAATGATGCAGTGGATGGAGGATGGCCCGTGGGAGTGTGCTGGGCAGTCGGTGCGTTTTGACCCATGGGGAAGTAAGTGTATGTTTTGGGAACACGATAGTTAGATAAAATTGTATAGTTGAACATATTAGGATGTTTGGGAATCTGGTTAGTTGATAGATTTATGTTTTGATGTTTTGAAACGTTTTGGAAACTATTTTATAAACTGTTTGGTGATTTAAAACAGGGGGAAATGTCTAGTTTTAAACGGATCCAAGCAGTTTGTTTTTATGAATTTTCACTACGTCTTCGGCTAAGTTTTAGGTAGGTTTTGTGAATTAGGAAATGGAGGAATGTAGGATGTTTTGAATGAAAATGTGATGACGTGTCTAGTTTATTGTGTTTGTTAGGGAATGAGAAGAAAGAAGGGACGAATGAAGGAAAGAAAAAGAAGAAAAGTGAAGAAAAGAGAAGGGAGGCAGAGAACCTGCCGATCGATGGTGATCGATTGGCAGGGTTGATCGCCACTTTCTAAAAATTCCAGAGAGTGTGGCGATCGATCGTGGGCGATCGATCACCTAATGAGGGGGCGATCGATCGCCCCCCTAAATTTTTGGGTAGCCGATCGATCGCCCCTACATTTCTAGGGACAAATGTCCCTTCTGCTCTTTTGTTCTCTGCCGAATGTATGTAAGTTTTAAATATATCTTCTTTTAATTGTTATCCCCTTTATTTAATTGTTTTCTTAATACAACTTTATCTAAATATGTTTTATTAAACAAAGGTTTTCAAGTGATTTTCTGTTTACACATTTAACTTAAAGTTTACAAGGATAAAAAAAAATATATTACGGGAAAATAAGGATACGCGTAAGGGTCGCTACACAATAACCTTCATCAACATGTAATTAAGACTTAGTAATGCGTTTGATGAAGTATAATAAACTTCACTTAAATCGATTTGTTCCAAAATGGTTGAAATTATCAAGCAAAATGAGGTTGATTGTTACATGACTTATTGTTAGAATCTAAGTTATCAATTTCACCTTCAAGGTTTAACTTGAAGTGATGAGAACGACGTGTACCGAGAAGCCAAAAATCTTCATGGACGCGTAATTAAGACTGAGTGATGCGTTTGATGAAGTATAAGAAATTCACTTCCATTAATTTGTTCCAAAAGAGTTTAACGTATCAAGCAAATGAAGTTGACTGCTACATGACTTGTGGTTAGAACCTAACTTATCCATTTCACCTTCAAGGTTTAACTTGAAGTTATGAGAACGATGTGTACCGAGGACCCAATAACCATCATGGACGAGTAATTAAGATTTAGTAATATGTCTGATGACGTATAGAAACTTCACTTCAATTAATTTTTTCCAAAAAAGTTGAACGTATCAAGCAAATGAGGTTGACTGTTACATGACTTGTGGTTAAAACCTAAGTTATCCATTTCACCATCAAGGTTTAACTTGAAGTGATGAGAACGACGTGTACATAGGACCCAATAACCTTCATGGACGCATAATTAAGACTTAGTAATTCGTTTGATGAAGTATAAGAAACTTCACTTCAATCGATTTGTTCCAAAAGAGTTGAACGTAACAAGCAAATAAGGTTGACTGTTACATGACTTGTGGTTAGAACCTAAGTTATCCATTTCACCTTCAAGGTTTAACTTGATTTGATAAGAACGACGTGTACATAGGACCCAATAACCTTAATGAACGCGTAAATAAGACTTAGTAATGCGTTTGATGAAGTATAAGAAACTTCACTTCAATAGATTTTTTCCAAAAGGGTTGAACGTATCAAGCAAATGAGGTTGACTGTTACATGACTTGTGGTTAGAACCAAAGTTAATCATTTCACCTTCCAGGTTTAACTTGAACTGTTGAGAACGACGTGTACATAGATTCTAATAAACTCAATGGACGCGTAATTAAGACTTAGTAATGCATTTGACGAAGCATAAGAAACTTCACTTTAATCGATTTGTTCCAAAAGAGTTGAACGTATCAAGCAACTGAGGTTGACTTTTAAATGACTTGTTGTTAGAACAAAAGTTATCCAATTCACCTTAAAGGTTTAACTTGAAGTGATGAGAACGACGTGTACATAGGACCCAATAACCTTCATGGACGCATAATTAAGACTTAGTAATACGTTTGATGAAGTATAAGAAACTTCACTTCAATCGATTTGTTCCAAAAGAGTTAAACGTATCAAGCAAATGAGGTTGACTGTTACATGACTTGTGGTTAGAACCAAAGGTATCTATCTCACCTTCAATGTTTAACTTGAAGTGATAGGAACGACGTTTACATAGGACCCAATAACCTTCATAGACGCGTAATTAAGACTTAGTAATGCGTTTTTTGAAGTATAAGAAACTTCACTTCAATCAATTTGTTCCAAAGAGTTTAACCGTATCAAGCAACTTGAGGTTGACTGTTACAGACTTGTGGTTAGAACCAAGGTATCATTCTCACCTTCAATGTTTAACTTGAAGTGATAGGAACGACGTTTACATAGGACCCAATAACCTTCATAGACGCGTAATTAAGACTTAGTAATGCGTTTTTTGAAGTATAAGAAACTTCACTTCAATCAATTTGTTCCAAAAGAGTTGAACCTATCAAGCAACTTAGGTTGACTGTTACTTGACTTGTGGTCGAAACCTAAGTTATTCATTTCACCTTCAAGGTTTAACTTGAACTGATGAAAACGACGTGTACTGAGGACCTAATGACCTTCATGGAAGCGTAATTAAGACTTTGTAAAGCGTTTGATGAAGTATAAGAAACTTCACTTCAATCGATTCGTTCCAAAAGAGTTGAACGTATCAAGCAACTGAGGTTGAATGTTACATGACTTGTGGTTAGAACCTAAGTTATCCATTTCACCTTTAAGGTTTAACTTGAACTGATGAGAATGACGTGAACATGGGACCCAATAACCTTCATGGACGCGTAATTAAGACTTTGTAATGCGTTTGATGAAGTATAAGAAACTTCATTTCAATCGATTTGTTCCAAAAGAGTTAAACTTATCATGCAAAAGAGGTTAACTGTTAGACGACTTGTGGTTAGAACCTATGTTATCCATTTCACCTTCAAGGTTTAACTTGAAGTGATGACAACAACGTGTACAAATGACACAATAACATACATGGACGCGTAATTAAGACTTAGTAATGCGTTTGATTAAGTATAAGAAACTTCAATTCAATCGATTTGTTCCAAAAGAGTTGAACGTATCAAGCAAATGAGGTTGACTGTTACATGACTTGTGGTTAGAATCAAAGTTATCCATTTCACCTTCAAGTTTTAACTTGATTTGATGATAACGACGTGTACATAAGACCTAATAACCTTAATGGACACGTAATTAAGACTTAGTAATGCGTTTGATGAAGTATAAGAAACTTCACTTTAATTGATTTGTTCCAAAAGAGTATAACGTATTAAGCAATTGAGGTTGACTGTTACATGTCTTGTGGTTAGAACCTAAGTTATCCATTTCACCTTCAAGGTTTAACTTGAAGTGATGAGAACGACGTGTACATAGGACCCAATAACCTTCATGGACGCGTAATTAAGACTTAGTAATGCGTTGATGAAGTATAAGAAACTTCACTTCAATCGATTTGTTCCAAAAGAGTTGAACGTATCAAGCAAATGAGGTTGACTGTTACATGACTTGTGGTTAGAACCTAAGTTATCCATTTCACTTCAAGGTTTAACTTGAAGTGATGAGAACGACGTGTACATAGGACCCAATAACCTTCATGGACGCGTAATTAAGACTTAGTAATGCGTTTGATGAAGTATAAGAAACTTCACTTTAATTGATTTGTTCCAAAAGAGTATAACGTATTAAGCAATTGAGGTTGACTGTTACATGTCTTGTGGTTAGAACCTAAGTTATCCATTTCACCTTCAAGGTTTAACTTGAAGTGATTAGAACGACGTGTACTAAGGACCTAATAACCTTCATGTACACGTAATTAAGACTTAGTAATGCGTTTGAGGAAGTATAAGAAAATTCACTTCAATCGATTTGTTAAAAAAGAGTTGAACGTATCCAGCGAATGAGGTTGACTGTTACATGACTTGTGGTTATAACCTAAGTTATCCATTTCACCTTCAAGGTTTAACTTGAAGCGATGAGAATGACGTGTACTGAGGACCCTATAACCATCATGGATGCGTAATTAAGACTTAGTAATACGTTTGAAGAAGTATAAGAAACTTCATATCAATCTATTTGTTCTAAAAGAGTTGAACGTATCAAGCAAATGAGGTTGACTATTACATGACTTGTGCTTAGAACCTAATTTATCCATTTCACCTTTAAGGTTTAACTTGAAGTGATGACAACGACGTGTACATAGGATCCAATAACATTCATGGACGCATAATTAAGACTTAGTAATGCGTTTGATGAAGTATAAGAAACTTCACTTCAATCGATTTGTTCAAAAAGAGTTGAACGTATCAAGGAAATGATGTTGACTATTACATGACTTGTGGTTAGAACCTAAGTTATCTTTTTCACCTTCAAGGTTTACCTTGAACTGATGAGAACGACGTGTACATAGGTCCTAATAACCTTAATGGACGCGTAATTAAGAGTTAGTAATGCATTTGACGAAGTATAAGAAACTTCACTTTAATCGATTTGTTCCAAAAGACTTGAACGTATCAAGCAACTGAGGTTGACTTTAACATGACTTGTGGTTAGAACCTAAGTTATCCATTTCACCTTCAAGGTTTAACTTGTAGTGATGAGAACGACGTGTACGTATGACCCAATAACCTTCATGGACGGGTAATTAAGATTTAGTAATGCGTATGATGAAGTATAAAAAAACTTCACTTCAATCGATTTGTTCCAAAAGAGTTGAACGTATCAAGCAAATGAGGTTGACTGTTACATGACTTGTGGTTAGAACCAAGTTATCCATTTCACCTTCAAGGTTTAACTTGAACTGATGAGAACGACGTGTACATAGGACCAATAAAACCTTAATGGACGCGTAATTAAGACTTAGTAATGTGTTTGATGAAGTATAAGAAACTTCACTTTAATCGATTTGTTCCAAAAGAGTTGAACGTATCAAACAATTGAGGTTGACTGTTACATGACTTGTGGTTAGAACCTAAATTATCCATTTCACCTTCAAGGTTTAAGTTAAAGTGATGAGAACGACGTTTACAGAGGACCCAATAACCTTTATGGACGCGTAATTAAGACTTAGTAATGCATTTGATGAAGTATAGGAAACTTCACTTTAATCGATTTGTTCTAAAAGAGTTAAACGTATCATGCAAATGAGGTTGGCTGTTACATGACTTGTGGTTAGAACCTAAGTTATCCATCTAACCTTCAAGGTTTAACTTGAAGTGATGGGAGCGACGTGTACATAGGACCCAATAACCTTCATGGACGCGTAATTAGGACTTAGTAATGCGTTTGATGAAGTATAAGAAACTTCACTTCAATCGATTTGTTCCAAAAGAGTTGAACGTATCAAGCAAATGAGGTTGACTGTTACATGACTTGTGGTTAGAACCTAAGTTATCCATTTCACCTTCAAGGTTTAACTTGAAGTAATGAGAACGACGTGTATTGAGGACCAAATAACCATCATGGACGCGTAATTAAGACTTAGTAATACGTTTGATAAAGTATCGGAAACTTCACTTCAATCTATTTGCTCCAAAAAAGTTGAACTTATCAATCAAATGAGGTTAACTATTACATGACTTATGGTTAGAACCTAAGTTATCCACTTCACCTTTAAGGTTTAACTTGAACTGATGAGAACGACGTGAACATGTGACCCAATAACTTTCATGGACGCATAATTAAGACTTTGTATTGCGTTTGATGAAGTATAAGAAACTTTACTTCAATCGATTTGTTCTAAAAGAACTTATCAAGCAAATGAGGTTGACTGTTAGACGACTTGTGGTTAGAACCTAAGTTATCCATTTCACCTTCAAGGTTTTAACCTGAAGTGTAACACCCGACATTTCGGCCAGGTGATTTTCTGACCATTTTCATTGTCACCCTCTTATTTAACCTTTATGATTTAAAATTTAATGTTAAGATAAATTATTACAAGTTGAGTAAAACTAGGTCGGGTGGCAGTTTTGTAATTAAAATTGATGGATTAGGTATAAATAGGAAATGGAAACCTTAAACCTCATTTATTACCACTGTAGCCGACATTCCCTCTCGGCGATTCCTTCTTTCCCAAGTTCTTGCTCTCGGCTACCAGAACTTCCCTTATCGACGGCTGGTTTCGAGCTTGCTCTTCTCTGCAAATCCACACCCGAGGTATGAAATGGACAATTTAGTCATTCATTAGTAAATAGAGCTCTGTTTTCAGCTCGGCACTGAGTTCGGATATTTTTAGCAGTGGCCGAGTAGCTTTAGACTTTTTAAAATCTGAGAGTAGAAATGTCATCCCGAATCGATTCTGAGCATTTTAAGTAACCAACTCGGATTTAATCAATGGTAAAATCTGTCCACCTAGTTTCGGATTTCAGACTGCAGTGTGTCAAACAGAGGAATCGGAATGACTTTAGCTATTAGATCCTAGGATGGTTTATGATTAGGACTATTAGGACTTTGTTTTAACTACTGTAATGTACATGTTTTAGGTGAAGAAGTTTAAAGGAAAGAAGCTCGGATTGCTAAGGAATCCAGGTAAGTGAATGTATTGAGATTTCCGGCCACTAGGGCCCTACACCGCAAGGGTATTAGGAAATCACTGAGGTGTTAGCTTATTGACTATGATTTGTTATTTCCACGATATGAAGAAGTTGTGTAAGTAAATGTAAAGTTACAGGATGTTTTACTTGTCCTCATGATATGACTTCTCTCAACGAACTTTATGTCTATGCACTGTGTCCCTGTTATGATTAAGTTGAGAATATGAAAAGCAAATGTAACCAAGATTAAGTGCAGAGCGGGGAAAGACTATGTTATGCATGACTCGCGAATTCTCCCACTGGTGGAGGCCGAGTTAATGATACGTATGACTCGCGAAATCTCCCACTGGTGGAGGCCGAGTTAATGATATGTACGACTCGCGTAATCTCCCACTGGTGGAGGCCGAGTTAATGATATGTATGGCTCGCGAATTCTCCCACTGGGGAGGCCGAGTGATGTATCATGATTGCCGCGATAGGCAAATGATTATGTACGACTGCCGCGATAGGCAAATGACTATGTACCCCTGTCTTCCTCCCTCGTTCCCTGCCTTAATACATGTTATGTAAAGGATAAAGATGAACATGAATGAAGAATGGTTTATGAACTTATGTCCCTTTAAATTGTGTACTCATGTATATCTATCAGCATGCATTCCTTACTAAGCATTAGGCTTATAGTTAAACCTTATGGTGTAGGTGAAGAAGGTTCAGGTGAGGATGTTATGTTCAAAGAGGATGCTTAAGGCTGGTTGCTGGAGGATGCTCAATGGTGACAGTGCGGGACTGGAGAGGGCGATTATGACCCTGGTTAAGACTCTTATGTTACAGTATGTTAAAGAATATGGTAGTTTAAATAGGATGAGATTATTTTAAACGTTGAGCTTTGAAACTGTCTAGTGGATCACTGAGTCAGGGAATGATTATATAGATTTATAAATGGTCTGTTGCTTAAGTCTTCCGCTATATGCATTTTGAATGAGTTGTGTTTTCTTTCTGTTGGAAGGAGTCATTCGATGATTTAGAGTTCTCTACCGTAAGACGGAAGCTGGAAGAGGTAGTCTTCCGGCTGACGTCATCGGCAGATGCCGAAGGAATAGTTGTTGATGGTTTAGTCTTCCGGCTGACGTCATCGGCAGATGCCGAAGGAATAGTTGTTGATGGTTTAGTCTTCGACTGACGTCATCGCAGATGCCGAAGGAATAGTTGTTGATGGTTTAGTCTTCCGGCTGACGTCATCGGCAGATGAGGAATAGTTGTTGATGGTTTAGTCTTCCGGCTGACGTCATCGGCAGATGCCGAAGGAATAGTTGTTGATGGTTTAGTCTTCCGGCTGACGTCATCGGCAGATGCCGAAGGAATAGTTGTTGATGGTTTAGTCTTCCGGCTGACGTCATCGGCAGATGCCGAAGGAATAGTTGTTGATGGTTTAGTCTTCCGGCTGACGTCATCGGCAGATGCCGAAGGAATAGTTGTTGATGGTTTAGTCTTCCGGCTGACGTCATCGGCAGATGCCGAAGGAATAGTTGTTGATGGTTTAGTCTTCCGGCTGACGTCATCGGCAGATGCCGAAGGAATAGTTGTTGATGGTTTAGTCTTCCGGCTGACGTCATCGGCAGATGCCGAAGGAATAGTTGTTGATGGTTTAGTCTTCCGGCTGACGTCATCGGCAGATGCCGAAGGAATAGTTGTTGATGGTTTAGTCTTCCGGCTGACGTCATCGGCAGATGCCGAAGGAATAGTTGTTGATGGTTTAGTCTTCCGGCTGACGTCATCGGCAGATGCCGAAGGAATAGTTGTTGATGGTTTAGTCTTCCGGCTGACGTCATCGGCAGATGCCGAAGGAATAGTTGTTGATGGTTTAGTCTTCCGGCTGACGTCATCGGCAGATGCCGAAGGAATAGTTGTTGATGGTTTAGTCTTCCGGCTGACGTCATCGGCAGATGCCGAAGGAATAGTTGTTGATGGTTTAGTCTTCCGGCTGACGTCATCGGCAGATGCCGAAGGAATAGTTGTTGATGGTTTAGTCTTCCGGCTGACGTCATCGGCAGATGCCGAAGGAATAGTTGTTGATGGTTTAGTCTTCCGGCTGACGTCATCGGCAGATGCCGAAGGAATAGTTGTTGATGGTTTAGTCTTCCGGCTGACGTCATCGGCAGATGCCGAAGGAATAGTTGTTGATGGTTTAGTCTTCCGGCTGACGTCATCGGCAGATGCCGAAGGAATAGTTGTTGATGGTTTAGTCTTCCGGCTGACGTCATCGGCAGATGCCGAAGGAATAGTTGTTGATGGTTTAGTCTTCCGGCTGACGTCATCGGCAGATGCCGAAGGAATAGTTGTTGATGGTTTAGTCTTCCGGCTGACGTCATCGGCAGATGCCGAAGGAATAGTTGTTGATGGTTTAGTCTTCCGGCTGACGTCATCGGCAGATGCCGAAGGAATAGTTGTTGATGGTTTAGTCTTCCGGCTGACGTCATCGGCAGATGCCGAAGGAATAGTTGTTGATGGTTTAGTCTTCCGGCTGACGTCATCGGCAGATGCCGAAGGAATAGTTGTTGATGGTTTAGTCTTCCGGCTGACGTCATCGGCAGATGCCGAGAGTTAATTGTTTGATGGTTTAGTCTTCCGGCTGACGTCATCGGCAGATGCCGAAGGAATAGTTGTTGATGGTTTAGTCTTCCGGATGACGTCACCGGAAGATGTAAAATGTGTTTTGTCGCTTAGCGACCGGAAGATGTAAAATGTGTTTTGTCGCTTAGCGACCGGAAGATGTAAAATGTGTTTTGTCGCTTAGCGACCGGAAGATGTAAAATGTGTTTTGTCGCTTAGCGACCGGAAGATGTAAAATGTGTTTTGTCATTTAGTGACCGAATGATGTTTTAATTTAGCGCGCGAGGCCCACGTGCCCACCGGAAGATGTCTCCTTTTAGGTGATGATAAACGAGTCACGCGTAATACACGTGATGACCGGACGACTAAGTTTCTGAGGGTTGTCAACGCAGGCAACCCATGCAGACCCGAGTGGTATTTTGTATTAAGAGAATTGAGGGCACTTCCTCTTTTCCCGAAATTGTCAAGAAACCGATGACCGAGTCCAGTCGCTCGACTCTGTGAAAGTTTGAGCCGACGAGGCGTGGGAAGTTGGGCATGAGAGGGTTCGTCTTCCTTAATGGTTCTGCGTCTCTATTACCAGTTTAGAAAAAAAAAATATATATGTAAAATGTGAAAGTCTGTTGAGAGATAGTAAGTGAATGTAATAATAGTAAAAGTCAAGCAACGATTAATGAAAGGATATGAACACGTGACGGCTCCTGGCCGGGGTCGTTACAATTGTGGTATCAGAGCAAAACCAGGTTCTAAAACCGATTCTGCAGACTGCCTCCCAGCACTGACTGTCACTTGAGCACACCTCAGCAACTGTAAGTGTTTATGATTTCATGTATGTCATTAAGTTAAGTTATGCCTGTAATGATTTGCCAGGAATCCCAAGATGGTTAGAGGTCAACAGAGAGAGGCCAATGAGGATAGCAATGCTATTGCTCAGTTGACTGAGTTGGTCATGCGCCAATCTCACCAGATAGAACGACTGATGACAGCTAGAGAAGAACAAGGCAACTCCAGTACTAACGCAACTCATGATCACGGGGGTGAGCGCTTTCACCGGCTTCGACCCCCGGTGTTTAATGGGTATGTTTCAGATCCTGTCCATGCTGAGGAGTGGATCCGAAAGATTGAAGACATGTTTAAGTATGCAAAGGTTGACGAAGGGGATAAGGTCACCTATGCTGTCTTTCATTTGGAGTTAAGTGCAAGGCATTGGTGAGACTCGATCCAGAGCACCCCTAATGCCGAAGCTATGACCTGGGGGATGTTCAAGACTGCCTTCTTCGACAAGTACTTCAATAGGACTGTTCGGGCCAACAAGAAGAAGGAGTTTATGAATCTACGACAAACTGGCTCAGTGACGGATTATATATGTGAATTTGATGCTTTATCACGGTTTGCTCCCCGTATGATTGAGGATGAAAAAGATAAGATTTACCAGTTTGTTCAAGGACTGAAGCCAAGTCTGTACATGAAAGTGAAGACTGCCGGGATACATAATGTACCTTATGGTGAAGTGACGGCTAAGGCCTTGGAGCTAGAAGAGGCAGAAATGATAGCATATGCACAACGCGAACAGCCAAAGAAACTCATGAAGGACGCTCAGCCGCCACCACGTCAGAACAAGGGTTGGCAGCCACGACAGAACAGGGGACCACAGCAACAACAACATGGAATGAAGAGGCCCCTCAACAAGAATGATGACCAGGGAAAAGGAAAGAGACCTCTGGCGCCTCTATGCCCTACATGTCAGAGGAACCACCCTGGTGAGTGCAAGTTGCTTTCTGGCCGCTGTTTCAGGTGTGATAAGACCGGACACATGGTCAGAGATTGTCCCATGCCGCCAGACCCGAACCGTGCAAGGGTTGTACCCAGAGTGTATGCATTGATGGAAGATGAGGGAGCTGATCAACATACAGTCATATCAGGTACCATCATGATCTGTGGTTTTGCTGCTTATACACTCATAGATACAGGGGCCACACACTCGTTTATATCAACCTTGTTTGTATGCAAACATAGCATAGGACCCTTACCAGCTGAAAGGTTATATAGTGTTGTGTTGCCATCAGGGAGGTCCCTACATTCAGAGCAGATTGTTAAGGGTGACGTCGTGTCCTTAGGGGATAAGAATCTCTATGCGGAATTAATTGTCATTAACATAAAAGGGTATGAAGTGATATTAGGGATGGATTGGTTATTTAGACATCATGCCACGATAAGTTGTCGATCTGGAATAGTTGATTTTAGACCCCCAAATGATAACCATTATTCCTTCCAAGCTATTCCTAAAATAAGTAAGATACCAATTATATCCTCACTAGAAATATACCGAATGCTGAGAGGTGGTTGTGAGAGCTACCTGGCTAGTGTAATAGATGACCGGGTGAAGAATAAAATTGAGCTACAGGATATTCCTATAGTCCGAGAGTTTCCCGAGGCATTCTTAGATGATTTACCAGGTATACCACCTGATAGGGAAATAGAATTGTGATTGATACATACCCCGAGGCATCACCTGTATCCAAAAATCCTTACCGTATGGCACCTGTTGAGTTGAAAGAATTGAAGGTTCAACTGCAGGAATTGGTTGACAAGGGATTTATTCGCCCCAGCAGTTCTCCTTGGGGTGCACCAGTCTTATTTGTAAGGAAGAAGGATGGTTCTCTTAGAATGTGCATAGACTACAGGGAACTAAATAAGTTGACAATCAAGAATAGGTACCCCTTACCCAGGATTGACGATTTGTTTGACCAATTGCAAGGAGCTAAGGTATTTTCAAAGATAGATTTACGTTCAGGTTATTACCAACTGAAGGTTAAAGCAGGAGATATACCAAAGACGGCCTTCAGAACCCGCTATGGACATTATGAATTCTTAGTCATGTCGTTTGGTTTGACAAACGCCCCTGCCGCTTTTATGGATCTAATGAACCGTGTGTTTCGTGAGTATTTGGATAAGTTTGTGATTGTATTCATAGATGATATCTTGATATATTCCCGAACTGTGGCTGACCATGAAGATCATTTGAAAGTAGTTTTGACGACATTGAAGGAGCATCAACTTTACGCCAAGCTGTCTAAGTGTGAGTTTTGGTTAGATAAGGTTAATTTCCTTGGCCATGTAGTTTCTGCTAATGGCATATCTGTGGACCCAACCAAAATTCAGGCAGTAAAAGATTGGCCTCAACCTAAGAATGCCAGTGAAGTCCGCAGCTTCTTTGGATTGGCAGGCTATTACAGAAAGTTCATCAAGGGATTTTCTATGATAGCTAAACCCCTGACAGGTTTGACAAAGAAGGACATTAAGTATTCTTGGACTGAAGCCTGTGAAGATAGCTTCCAGACGTTAAAACTGAAGTAACAACAGCTCCTGTTTTGACCCTCCCAACCGAAGAAGGAAATTTAATGTTTACTGTGATGCTTCTAAAGTCGGTTTAGGTTGTGTTCTGATGCAAGAGGGTAAAGTTATAGCGTATGCTTCTAGGCAGCTAAAAAGTTACGAGCAAAATTACCCCACCCATGATCTAGAATTAGCTGACGTTGTTTTTGCCTTGAAGATTTGGAGACACTATCTATATGGACAGCAATGTGAGGTGTTTTCTGACCATAAAAGTCTAAAGTACCTCTTCACACAGAAGGAATTGAACATGAGATAGAGACGTTGGTTGGAATTTGTCAAGGACTATGATTTTGAGATCAAGTATCACCCCGGGAAGGCTAACTCTGTAGCTGATGCGTTGAGTAGGATGTCAACAACAATGCAGCCTGTGTTTTTAACCATGTCTATACCCTTAAGAACAGAAGTTCAGAAATTTGACTTGGAGATAGTTCCGGAGTTATCAGTCTTGCTCGCTAAGTTAACTATTCAGCCAACAATTCTGGAAAAGATCAAGGATGCACAACAGAAGGATTCAGTGGAAAATATCAGCATGATGGATAAGTTGAAGGACACCACCTCCGAGTTCAGTCTCTCCAAGGATGGGATCCTGAGGTTTAGAAATCGGTGGTGCATTCCTAATGATGTGGAATTGCGTAAGTTGATCTTGGCTGAGGCGCACTCCTCTTCCTTTTCTGTACATCCTGGCTGCACCAAGATGTACCGAGACCTGAAGTTACAGTACTGGTGGCCTAACCTAAAAAGGGATGTTGCTAAGTATGTAGAGTCCTGTTTAGTATGCCAACAAGTCAAAGCCGAGCACCAACGTCCAGGAGGTACTCTTCAGCCGTTGCCTATTCCCGAGTGGAAGTGGGAACACATAGCCATGGATTTCGTAGTAGGACTACCTAAGACGACAAAAGGGCATGATTGTATTTGGGTTGTGGTGGATAGACTGACAAAATCGGCCCATTTCTTACCTGTAAGGACCACCTATACGATGGACCAATTTGCTGATCTTTATGTTCAGGAAATTATTAGGTTGCATGGGATCCCTGTATCCATTGTCTCTGACCGTGACCCCAGGTTCACCTCTCGATTCTGGAAAAGTTTGCACGGTACATTGGGTACAAGGTTATCTTTCAGCACAGCTTTTCACCCACAGACCGATGGCCAGTCAAAAAGGACGATTCAAATACTCGAAGATATGTTGAGAGCATGTGTACTTGACTTTCAGACAACTTGGAGCAGACAATTACCTCTAGTTGAGTTCTCCTACAATAACAGTTATCAGTCCACCATTGGTATGGCACCTTATGAAGCACTGTATGGTAGGAAATGTAGGTCACCTCTTTATTGGGACGAGGTTGGTGAAGCAAAACTCCTTGGGCCTGATATTCTGCAGCAAATGTCGAATAAGATTACCACTATTCGAAAAAGAATGATGACTGCACAAAGCCGACAGAAGTGTTACGCAGATCAAAGTAGAAGGGAACTCGAGTTTTCGGTAGGAGATGAAGTATTCTTAAAGGTGTCACCATTTAGAGGAGTCTTAAGATTTGGCAAGAAGGGAAAACTTAATCCTAGATTCATTGGACCCTTCCCTGTCTTGGCAAAAATCGGGAGTACAGCTTACAGACTGCAACTGCCTCCATCATTGGATAAAGTTCATAATGTCTTCCATGTGTCAATGTTAAGGAAGTGCATGCGTGATCCGATGCAGGTCATCCAGCCATCGGATATTGGTTTAGAGCCGACACTAGAGTATGAGGAGAAACCGATACAGATACTGGAATATGCAGTCAAGACTCTGAGAAACAAAGAGATCCCATTGGTGAAAGTTTTATAGACAAATCACGGCATTGAAGAGGCCACATGGGAAAGGCAGCAGGAGATGTTGGACAAATATCCTAAGTTATTTGCTTGAGCAATTTTCGAGGACGAAAATTTTGTTTAAGGAGGGGTGGATGTAACACCCGACATTTCGGCCAGGTGATTTTCTGACCATTTTCATTGTCACCCTCTTATTTAACCTTTATGATTTAAAATTTAATGTTAAGATAAATTATTACAAGTTGAGTAAAACTAGGTCGGGTGGCAGTTTTGTAATTAAAATTGATGGATTAGGTATAAATAGGAAATGGAAACCTTAAACCTCATTTATTACCACTGTAGCCGACATTCCCTCTCGGTGATTCCTTCTTCCCAAGTTCTTGCTCTCGGCTACCAGCAACTTCCACTTACCGACGGCTGGTCCGAGCTTGCTATTCTCTGGCAAATCCACACCAGAGGTAATGAATGGAAAGGTAGTGAATCATTAGAAATAGAGCTTGTTTTCAGCTTT
>CM039510.1:18298526-18344836 GCA_022432975.1 Begonia masoniana
TGTGCAGAGAGAATATTTAGAGTGAAAGTTCCACGAAAATATGAATTAGTCTCGGCCCTTAACAGCGTCGTGACAAATACGTTTGATGAAGTATAGGAAAATTCACTTCAATCTATTTGCTCCGAAAGACTTGAACGTATCAAGCAAATGAGGTTGACTGTTACATGACTTGTGGTTAGAACCTAAGTTATCCATTTCACCTTTAAGGTTTAACTTGAACTGATGAGAACGATGTGAACATAGGACACAATAACCTTCATGGACACGTAATTAAGACTTTGTAATGCGTTTGATGAAATATAAGAAACTTCACTTCAATCGATTTGTTCCAAAAGAGTTAAACGTATAAAGCAAATGAGGTTGACTGATAGACGACTTGTGGTTAGAACCTAAGTTATCAATTTCACCTTGACAGGTTTAACTTGAAGTGATGACAACGACGTGTACATAGGACCCAATAACCTTCATGGACGCGTAATTAAGACTTAGTAATGCGTTTGATAAAGTATAAGAAACTTCACTTCAATCGATTTTTTCCAAAAGAGTTGAACGTATCAAGCAAATGAGGTTGACTGTTACATGACTTGTGGTTAGAATCTAAGTTATCCATTTCACCTTCAAGGTTTAACTTGAACTGATGAGAACGACGTGTACATAGGACCTAATAACCTTAATGGACGCATAATTAAGACTTAGTAATGCGTTTGATGAAGTATAAGAAACTTCACTTTAATCGATTTGTTCCAAAAGAGTTGAACGTATCAAGCAACGGAAGTTGACTGTTACATGACTTGTGGCTAGAACCTAAGTTATCCATTTCACCTTAAAGGTTCAAGTTGAAGTGATGAGAACGACGTGTACTGAGGACCCAATAACCTTTATGGGCGCGTAATTAAAACTTAGTAATGCGTTTGATGAAGTATAAGAAACTTCACTTCAATCGATTTGTTCTAAAAGGGTTGAACGTATTAAGCAAATGATGTTGACTGTTACATGACTTGTGGTTAGAACCTAAGTTATGCATCTCACCTTCAAGGTTTAACTTGAAGTGATGAGAACGACGTGTACATAGGACCCAATAACCTTCATAGACGCATAATTAAGACTTAGTAATGCGTTTGATGAAGTACAAGAAACTTCACTTCAATCAATTTGTTCCAAAAGAGTTGAACCTATCAAGCAACTGAGGTTGACTGTTACCTGACTTGTGGTTAGAACCTAAGTTATCCATTTCACCTTCAAGGTTTAACTTAAACTAATGAGAACGACGTGTACTGAGGACCCAATGACCTTCATGGACGCGTAATTAAGACTTAGTAATGCCTTTGATGAAGTATAAGAAACTTCACTTTAATCGATTTGTTCGAAAAGAGTTGAACGTAACAAGCAACTGAGGGTGACTGTTACCTCACTTGTTGTTGGAACCTAAGTTATCCATTTCACCTTCAAGGTTTAACTTGAAGTGATGAGAACGACGTGTATTGAGTGTTGGGAATAATGTGCCCAACAAGCAAATGTTATGAACATTTTTATTGCTGTAATTAATAAATAAATTTTATGATTAATTTTTATGTTTGTATTATTAGATATGCTTTATAAATTCAAAGAAAAATCCTTGATTATTTGTGCAATTTTAAATTTACATATATATTGATATATGTGAGATTAAATTTAAAAATAAATAATCATAATAGTCCATGACTTATATTTAAAGTAAAAGATCTTCAAATTAATAAAGTCATAAATACAGTTAACTTCGTTAAGAACGTATAGTCAAATCCTGACTATATATGTAGTGGCATAAAGTGATTGTATTTTATATAATATGATTATATAGAACTGGACCAGATGAAATTATTGTTGGTTTTTGAGGTCCCTACGCATGGCGAAATTCACTATTATTCATAATAATATGACATGCGTTACCCTGTGACTTTAAAATTATTTTAAAATCATCAAAAAACCATAAATTTGATCGTTAGTCTAAAAGAAATTATTTTTGAGAAATATATAATTTTTCAAAATGTAAACAATTTACATTGAATAAAATTATTAGAATTTAGATTGTGAAATAACAAAAGAAGATACCTGTTGGAGCAACGCTTTTACTCAGGTACTCTCGTCTGATCTTAACAGCTTTAACTCAGGATCAGGTGTTATTCCCGAAGACTTTGAAACCGTCGAGTCTCCTCTGAAGATCTTTACATTTTAAATTTCCTGACTTGTGGGCATCTCTCTTACAAGAATAACACACTCTTATATTTGTGGAGAGACGTGTTCTCAACACATGAGACGTCTCTCTTCGATTTTAGAAAACATTTTTCTAAAACCGAATACGGAAAGATCACACATTTTCTCTAGGGATTAGATCTCTTTCTTTCTTATTTTCTCACTCCCTTTGTCAAATCACATTTGACGATTTTATACATCTATTATAAAATAATTTTTCAGATTTATTTTAATAAAAACTAATTTTTCAAAAATAAATCTTATCTAATCAAATCTAATTTGATTAGTAGTTGATTTATCTAGGAAATCAATTTATCGATTAATCATATAATCTAAAAACAGTTTTTAAAATATATTTATGAAAATTACTTTTCAAGATAATCTCATCTTATGAGATTCTTCAGATCTACTTTTAAATAGTAAACAAACTATAAGTCAATTGTAGATCAAATCTAATTTGATCAGATTTTCCAGATATACTTTTATTCAAATTTCAAAAATATGATTTGATAGTTTGTTACATAACTAACTTCAATTTAAATTTGAAGATCAAATCTCATCTCATGAGATTCTTCAAATCTAATTCAAATCCCTTAAATCAATATCATCTAATGAGATATTTTTATTTTGAATTCAAAATATAAAACTATTTATATATTTTGAATCACAATATATTCCTTTGAGTGTCTATAAATGATTAATCATTATTAATCATTATTAATCATTTATATATTTATTCTTGTAATCAGGAAATCAAATAATGATATAAGATAACAGAGGGACCGATGGACCTATAGTTCTAAGCTCCAATAATATTTGTTAATTAATATAAACTCTTTATATTAAATAACATAATTAGTAACTCTAGAGTAATTCTACTAAATACCTAGAGTTGCACTCTTAGAACTACAAAGTATATTTACTCAAAGTAATGTCCATTGATATAGTCATTACATATGTATTAATCCTCCATTAGGATTCGTAATAGAGCTAGGTATAAAATCCGTTAACCTCTCATATTACATCTTTATCCTTACTACCATTAGTTCTTGATTGAATAATTAATTCATAACATTTATTAATTTGCGCACTAATTATTCAATTCCTGAACTAACAAACACGAGAATCTTGTATTATGGATTTCATTGTATCAATGTTAGCATTCCTAGCTACTCATTTAATTTATTCCCAAAATACAAGGTTTATGTAATGCAACTCATACAATGAATTAAGATCATACATATATGACCATCATTATGATAAAATTAATTGTTCTTCATTTAACGGATATTATAAGAACAATATAATTTCATCTGGTCCAGTCCTATATAATCATATTATATAAAATACAATCACTTTATGTCACTACATATATAGTCGGGATTTGACTATACGTTCTCAACGAAGTGAACTGCATTTATGACTTTATTAATTTGAAGATCCTTTACTTCAAATATAAGTCATGGACTATTATGATTATTTCTTTTTAAATTTAATCCCACAAATTTCAACATATATGTAAATTTAAAATTGCACAAATAATTAAGGATTTTTCTTTGAATTTATAAAGCATATCGAATAATGCAAACATAAAAATTAATCACAAAATTTATTTATTAATTACAGCTATAAAAATGTTCATAACATTTGCTTGTTGGGCACATTATTCCCAACAATCTCCCACTTGCCCTAAAGTAAATGAGACATGTCTCTAATCCCTAATCCTTCAAAATGTTTATTAAAACTCTTTGCAGACAACGTCTTGGTGAAGGGATTTCTTTCTATATGCTTTGATCTTTTGTGGCTTCTTGGCTCTTTAGAATTCGCCACTGCACCACTATTATCACAATAAAGTGTGAGTGGTTTATTCATATCTGGAACAACTTCCAGATCACTAAAGAACATGCGCAGCCAAACAGCTTCTTTAGCTTCTTCTGAAGCAGCTATGTACTCAGCTTCCATAGTCGAGTCAGAAACTCCTCCTTGTTTGGTACTTCTCCAAACAATGGCTCCACCACCAAGAGTAAATACTGATCCAGATATCAACTTTCGATCATCTATATCAAATTGAAAATCAGAATCCGTATATCCTGTAGGAATCAAATCCCTACCAGAATATACAAGCATATAATTTATCATTCTCCTAAGATACTTGAGAATGTGCTTGACTGCTATTCAGTGATCTAATTCTGGATTAGACTGAAAACGGCTAACTATCCCTACTGCATAGCAAATGTAAGGTCTTGTGCATAACATAGCATACATCAAGCTACCAACTGCTGATGGATATAGATAGCGTCTCATATTCTCTTCATTTTGAGGCGTGTCAGGTCACTGCTTCTTAGAAAGAATAACTCCATGACGAGAAGGTAAATTGCCCTTCGTAGAGTTCTGCATTGAATATCTGACGAGCATCTTGTCAACATACAATGCCTGAGACAAAGCTAACAACTTATTCTTGCGATCTCCAAAAAGACGAATCCCAAGAATATAACTTGCTTCTCCCAAATCTTTCATTTGGATTTGCTTAGCCAACCAAGCTTTTATGTCTGATAATAATCCTACATTATTCCCAATAAGTAGAATGTCATCGACATAAAGAATTAGAAAAACCACTTGTTTCTCTTTGAAGAGCTTGTAAACACAAGACTCATCAAGACATTACACAAATCCATAAGATTTGATCGCATCATCAAATCTCATATTCCATGACCTGGATGCTTGCTTAAGTCCATAAATAGACCTATGCAATTTACAAACCTTTTGTTTTGCATCCTGTGCTATGAAACCCTCTGGCTGCTCCATGTAGATAGTCTCCTCAAGATAGCCATTCAAAAAAGCTGTCTTGACATCCATCTGCCAAATCTCATAATCATAATGAGCAACTATGGAAAGCAGAATACGAATAGACTTAAGCATTGCTACTGGTGAGAAGGTTTCTTCATAGTCAATCCCTTCCAATTGGGTATAACCCTTAGCCACCAGTCTAGCTTTGAATGTCTCTACATTCCCGTCTATTCCAAGTTTCCTCTTGTAGATCCATTTACACCCAATGGGTTTTACCTCTTCAGGTAAATCTACAAGATCCCAGACTGAATTGGAATATATAGATTCCATTTCAAGTTTCATAGCTTCAAGCCATGCATCTTTGTCAGAGTCTTCCATTGCACATCTATATGTCAATGGATCATCTTTCCCATCATCAGTGATAGCAACTTGTGCTTCACCATCGTGTCGATATCGAGATGGTAGTCGTACTACCCTTTCACTACGACGATGTATAATGATGGGCTGACTAGAAAGATTGGTGTTTCTTGTAACTTGTGGATCAACAACTGTTGTTGTAACAGGTCTAACTTGGTCAGAATGAATCTCTTCTAAGACAATCTTACTATGAGGTTTGTAATTTGTTATATAGTCATGTTCAAGAAATGTGGCATTTGTCGATACAAATACCATTTTATCCTGAGGACTATAAAACAAACCTCCTCTCGTGCCTACCGCATATCCAACAAACATGCAAACCTCAGTTCTTGGTTCCAACTTCCCGGTCTTACCTACTAGCACATGTGCTGGACAACCCCATATGCGAAAGTGTCTCAAACTAGGTTTGTGACCACTCCACAACTCTAAGGGTGTTTTAGGTATAGACTTAGATGGAACTACATTAAGTATATAGGTTGGTGTTTGTTAAGCATATCCCCAAAATGATTTTGGAAGAGAGGAATAGCTCATCATGGATCTTACCATATTAAGCAATGTTCGATTTCTTCTTTCAGCAACACCATTTTGCTGAGGCATGCCTGGTGCTGTTAGTTGGGAAACTATCCCATTTTCTAATAGATAATCCTTGAATTCACTGTCAAGGTACTCACCATGTAACACCCCTAATTTCGTACCCGTATTTCCGTAATAAATTTTTCATTTTAAACATTAAACTTATACTTAAGCAGAAACTCAATCAGAATTTAAAACGGAATTGAAATCGGACCTCTAAAACATTTAAAACAAAACGTTTAATAATTAAATAAAACTTAAAACATTTAATTATTAAACAATTAAAATCATTTCAGAAAAGTGGGAGGGCAGAATTGGGATTCTGCCCCTCGAAGCAATCGAAGGCAGCGATCGATCTCTGCTGAAGGCAGAGACCGATCGCCGCACCTTATTGGTAAGGCAGCGATCGATCTCTTGTAACGACCCGAGGAGGATCGTCACGTGTCATGACTTTCCTTTAAACTTATCCGTACTTTTATACCTCTGTAATCGTAGTATACCTTTTTTTTCTCAGACTTATATCATATCTCATCTTAACTTAAATTCGCTGAATAACCGCGTTTAGCTTTCACTCCTGCCGATCGCTAAACGACAAACATCTAGTTGTTCTACCGGTCAGCACGTGCATCTCACATGATTCATTAAACATCTATCGGCAGGCACACATATTTGCATCTGCCGACAGTCACGTGCAACTCGTGTGACCAATTAAAACACCGTTCAATTATACAACGGAAGCCACCTACATCTGCCGATGAGAGAACAATAGACGATGCTCTCATCTGCCGATGGCAAATACTCTATATCTGCCGATGACGTGGCATCACATCTTCCGGTAACTTAACTCACTACTCATACCGATCGCCAGATAACAGACATTGTCGTCATCTGCCGATGGCTTAAGAAAACTACATCTTCCGACAGATTAACTCACCATCTGCCGATGATACGTCCCATGTCTGCCGATGAGAGAACCATAAGCGAGGCTCTCATCTGCCGATGGCAAATACCCCTTATCTGCCGGTGACGTCAGCCGGAAGACAAATACTCTTCCTCTTCCGATGACGTTCTCCGGAGGTCAAACTTACCCGACTCCCATCACAACTCTCCTGCCGATGACGTCAGCCGGAAGACAAATACTTTTCCTCTTCCGATGACGTCCTCCGGAAGTCAAACTTACCCGACTCCCATCACAATCCTCCTGTCGATTTCTACACTTCAAAATAACACATCTCCTGCCGATAGACAAGTACTTTCATCTACCGACTACTAAACATTAACCTATCATCTTCTTCTTCCGGTAGACAAGCAAACTTCATCTACCGATTTCTAAACTCCATAATAACACTCACACCTTCCGATAGACAAATACATTTCGTCTACCGGCAGCACAAACATCATAACTTCAAACTTAATACCGGGACACCAACAGAATAAACCACAGATTCATTAAAACTCATACAGCGGAAGACTTAGTTAAAATCACTCATTCTATATTCTTATAATATACTCATAATCAGTATTCAAGCTAGACAAGTTCAAGCTCCATAATCATAAGTAACATCATCCTACTTAAACTTTTATGTTCATAGTTATCATTAAACCTTAAGAGTAAAACCAGAGGGTCATAATCGCCATCCAGCCACAGATTTCACACTGATCACCTCCAGCAACCGAGCTTAGACATTTTCATCAACTTTGAATCCCTCACCTGATATTTCTTCACCTACATCATAAGGTGTAACTGTAAGCCTAAGGCTTAGTAAGGAATGCAAACTATTATGAGTTCATGAATGCATAACTTGGAGAAAAACATGCTCATAAGTCTTTTCTTTTCATGTACTTATCTTAATCATCATTCATAATCGTATCTCGTATTCATTGTTCATAATCATCATTCGTAGACATGCTCATATTCATCATTCCTTTCATCATTCATATTCTTCATTACATTATGTGGTTTAAGGGAGGATTTGTGCCGGTAAAGGGGGTTCGACAGTGAGTTTGATCATGGTCCCTACTGCGGGTCGTATTCATATGTCCTACTGCGGACTGTGACATACGCCGAACCACCCCCAACCCTCACTTAACCACGTTGCATAAGTTTTATCTTCTTACCTTATTCATGAGAAAATATATTTCAAAACATTTTCATATGCTTGAGAAGTAAAACATGATGCATAACATAAATGCACTTAATCATCGAACTAAGACAGGGGAGTACATGAGAATAACAGAACCATATCCATCGACATTTCATCAAACATATAGCAGACAATGTTCACTAAATCTAACTTAATCCCTTGATGTAGGGCCCTATTGGCCGGAAACTTAATACATTCACTTACCTGGATTCCTTAGCAACTTGAATCACCTTCTCTTCAACTTCTTCACCTAACACATTTCACATTACAGTAGTTAAAATAAAGTCCTAAAAGTTCTAATCGAAAGTCATCCTAGAATCTAACAGCTAAGGTTCTCTGTGCAGTCTGAAATCCAAAACCGAAACAGCTAGATATAGCTATCGATTAAACGGGGTCGGTTATATAAAAGGTCCAGAATCGATTTAAAGGTGGCATTACCAAATGAAGATAAAGAACGATAACCAACTGACTTAGCCATTGAAGAACTCGAAAGTACAAGTTCAACTGAAAACAGAGTTCTAAATGACTACCCGGCATCTACATTGTCAAAATCTTACCTAGAATGCGGGTTATCGGAGTGGAGGCTGAAAAACCAGTTGCTGGGGAGGAAAAAGGCTCCAGAGAAGAAGGGAGTCGCCGAGAGGAAATGTCGGCTGCAGTGAGGTTTAAATGAGATTTAAGGTTTCCATTTTCTATTTATACCTAATCCTTCAATCTTTATTACAAAATTGCCACTCAACCTAGTTTTACTCAACTTGTAATGAATTTGCCTCAACGTTAAATTTAATCATAAAGGTTAAATAAAGGGTAACAATGAGAATGGTCAGAAAAATTCACCTGGCCGAAATGTCGGGTGTTACATCCACCCCTCCTTAAACAAAATTTTCGTCCTCGAAAATTGGTCAAGCAAAGAGTTTTGGATACTTGTCCAACATATCCTGCTGTAGTTCCCATGTAGCTTCTTCAATACCATGATTCTTCCACAAGACCTTAACCAACAAGATTTCCTTATTCCTTAGAGTCTTCACTGCAGAATCCAAAATTTGTACTGGTTTCTCTTCATACACCAAATTAGGTTCAATTTCGATTTCTGTTGGTTCAACAACCTGAGTCGGATCACGTATGCATTTCCTTAGCATAGACACATGAAAGACATTGTGAACCTTTTCCAAAGATGGAGGCAAAAGTAATCTATAGGCTGTGCTACCAATCTTAGCTAAGACAGGGAATGGTCCAATGAACCGTGGGTTAAGCTTTCCCTTCTTACCAAATCTTAAGACTCCTCTAAATGGTGAAATCTTCAGGAAAACTTCATCGCCAACAGAAAATTCAAGATCTCTTCTTCTTTGGTCCGCATAACTCTTCTGCCGGCTTTGTGCAGTTAACATCCTTTTCCTAATGACTGTAATCTTGTCTGACATCTGTTGCAAAATCTCTGGGCCCAATAACTTCGCTTCACCAACCTCATCCCAGTACAAAGGTGACCTACATTTCCTGCCATACAAAGCTTCATAGGGTGCCATACCAATGGTGGACTGGTAACTATTGTTGTAAGAAAACTCAATCAGAGGTAGGTGTCTACTCCATGTAGTCTGAAAGTCAAGCACACATGCTCTCAACATATCCTCGAGTATCTGAATGGTCCTCTCGGATTGTCCATCTGTCTGCGGGTGAAAAGCGGTGCTGAAGGATAACTTTGTGCCTAAGGTACCTTGTAAACTTTTCCAGAATCGGGAGGTGAATCTAGGGTCACGATCAGAGACTATGGATACGGGAATCCCATGCAATCTGATAATTTCTTGAACGTAAAGATTAGCAAGTTGGTCCATCGTGTAGGTTGTCTTTACGGGTAAGAAATGAGCTGACTTTGTCATCCTATCAATCACAACCCAAATACTGTCATGTCCTTTAGTTGTTTTAGGTAAGCCTACAACAAAATCCATGGCAATGTTTTCCCACTTCCATTCGGGAATAGGTAGAGGTTGAAGGGTACCTCCTGGTCGTTGGTGCTCGGCTTTAACTTGCTGGCATACCAAGCATGATTCTACGTACTTGGCGATATCCCTCTTCATATTAGGCCACCAATAAAGTAACTTCAAGTCTCGATACATCTTGGTGCTACCGGGATGTATAGAAAAGGAAGACGAGTGAGCCTCGGCCAAAATCAACTTACGTAATTCTTCATCACAAGGGACATACCATCGATTCCTAAATCTCAGGATTCCATCATTGGAAAGACTAAACTCGGAGGTGGCGTCCTTCAACTTATTCATCATACTGTTATTCTCCTCGGAATCCTTCTGTTGTGACTCTTTGATCTTTTCCAAAACCGTTGGTTGAATGGTCAAATCGGTAAGTAAGGCTGACAACCCTGGAACTAGTTCCAATTCAAACTTCTGAACTTCAGTCCTCAAGGGTGCAGACAAAACTGACACTGCGGGTTGCATTGTTTTTGACATTCTGCTCAAAGCATCGGCTACAGCATTAGCCTTACCCGGGTGGTACTTGATTTCAAAGTCATAGTCCTTAACAAATTCTAACCAACGTCTTTGTCTCATGTTTAATTCCTTTTGGGTGAAAAGATACTTTAAACTCTTGTGGTCAGAAAACACATCGCACTGCTGTCCATAAAAATAGTGCCTCCAAATTTTTAAAGCAAAACAACTGCAGCTAGCTCTAAATCATGAGTGGGGTAATTCTGTTCATAACCTTTTAGCTGCCTAGAGGCATACGCCACAACTTTACCTTCTTGCATCAAAACACATCCCAAACCAATCTTGGATGCGTCACAATAAACACTAAATTTTCCTTCTTCAGTTGGGAGAGTTAATAGCGGGGCTGTCGTTAACTTCTGTTTCAATGATTGGAAGCTATCTTCACAAGCTTCGGTCCAAAAGTACTTGAGGTCCTTCTTGGTTAAATTGGTCAAAGGTTTAGCTATCATAGAGAATCCTTTAATGAACTTTCTATAGTAGCCAGCCAGACCAAGGAAACTTCGAACTTCACTGACATTCTTTGGCTGTGGCCAATCCTTAACGGCCTGAACCTTAGTTGGATCTACTGATATGCCCTCAGCAGAAATGACATGACCTAAAAAGTTGACCTTATCCAGCCAAAATTCACATTTGGACAATTTGGCATAAAGCTGCTGCTGTTTTAAGGTTGATAATACTATTCTCAAATGTTCTGCATGGTCGGTTTCAGTCTGTGAGTATATTAAAATGTCATCTATAAACACAATTACAAACTTATCCAGGTACTCACGAAACACTCGGTTCATCAAGTCCATGAAAGCTGCAGGCTCGTTAGTCAGTCCAAATGACATTACAAGAAATTCATAGTGTCCGTAGCGGGTTCTGAAGGCTGTCTTTGGTATATCTCCTTCCTTAACTTTCAGTTGGTAATAACCCGAACGTAAGTCAATCTTTGAGAATACCTTAGCTCCTTGTAGTTGGTCAAACAGGTCATCTATCCGGGGTAAAGGATATTTATTCTTGACTGTCAACTTATTCAGTTCTCTGTAGTCTATACACATTCTAAGAGAACCATCTTTCTTTTTAACGAAAAGGACAGGTGCACCCCAGGGAGAACTACTAGAACGTATAAATCCCTTGTCAACTAATTCCTGTAGTTGGACCTTTAATTCTTTCAACTCAACAGGTGCCATTCGATAAGGGTTCTTAGACACAGGTAATGCCTCGGGGTATGTATCAATCACAAATTCTATCTCTCTATCGGGTGGTAGTCCCGGTAAGTCGTCCAAGAATGCTTCAGGAAACTCTCGTACGGTAGGAATACCTTGTAATTCCACTTTATTCTTTACTCGGACATCCATTATGTTAGCTAGGTAACTCAAGCAACCACTCTTCAGTAACCGTTGAGTTACTAGTGAGGATATGATTGGTATCTTACTCATCTTTGGAATAGCTTGGAAGGTATACCGATCTCCATTTGGGGGTCGGAAATCAACTAGGCCAGACCTACAACTAATCGTGGCATAATGCCTAAATAACCAATCCATTCCTAAAATAATCTCATATCCTTTCATGTTAATCATAATCAGTTCTACATATAGCTCCTTATCTCCTAAGGACAAAACATCACCCTTCAACATTTGCTCAGAATGTAAAGACTTCCCTGATGGTAACATAACTCTATACGGTTTATCAACTGGCGAAAGTTCTAACTTATGTTTACACACAAACAGGGTTGCTATGAATGAGTGTGTGGCTCCCGTATCAATAAGTGTATAAGCAGAAAAACCACAAACCATAATGGTACCTGATATGACCGTGTGTGGTTCAACATCTTCATCCTCCATCATAGCATAGACTCTTGGTGCAACTCTAATTCGATTCGGGTCTGATGGCATCGGGCAGTCTCTGGCTATGTGTCCAGCCTTGTCGCATCTATAGCAACGGCCAGAGTGCAGCTTGCACTCCCCATGGTGATTCTTCTGACAGTTGGAACATAGGGGAGCCGAAGGTCGCTTTCCTCTTCCTTGGTCATCACTTGGATTGAAGGATCTCTTAACACCTTGCTGTTGTTGTTGCTGGTTTCTGTTCTGCTGGGGTTGCCATCCCTTGTTCTGCCGTGGTGGTGGTTGAGTCTCCTTAGTGAACTTCCTTGGCTGTTCACGCTGTGCATAAGCTGTCATCTCAGCCTCCTCCAATTCCAGGGCCTTAGCCGTCACTTCGCCATAAGGTATATTGTGTATCCCAGAAGTCTTTACCTTCACATACAAACTCGGCTTCAGTCCTTGAACAAATTGGTAAATCTTGTCTTCATCATTCTCAACCAGTCGGGGAGCAAACCGTGACAAAGCATCGAATTTGCATATATAATCCGTCACGGAGCCAGTTTGCCGCAGGTTCATGAATTCTTTCTTCTTGCTGGCCTGAACGGTCCTATTGAAGTACTTGTCAAAGAAGGCAGTCTTAAACATATCCCAAGTCATAGTCTCTGCATTAACAGTGCTCTGAAGAGAATCCCACCAATGCCTTGCATTCAGCTCCAAATGATAGACAGCATAGGTGACTCTATCTCCTTCATCAACTTTCGCATACTTAAACATGTCCTCTACTTTTCGGATCCATTCCTCAGCATAAATGGGGTCAGAAACTTGGCCATTGAATGTCGGGGGTCTGAGCCTGTGGAAGCGCTCACCCCCATGATCATGAGTTACATTAGAGCTGGAGTTCCCAAGCTCTTCTCTAGTAATCACTAGTTGCTCTATTTGTCGTGATTGGCGATTAACTAATTCTATTAGCTGAGCAACGGTGGTACTATCCACGTTGTCTTCCCTCTGTTGACCTCTTACCATCTTGAGATTCCTAAGCAATAATAGAAACACATCTTAACATAATGACATCACTAGAATCGTAAACACTTACAGTTGTTGGAGAGTACTCAGGTGGCAATCTGTGCTGGAAGGCAGTCTACAGAACCGATTTTAGAACCTGGTTTAGCTTTGATACCATAATTGTAACGACCCGAGGAGGATCGTCACGTGTCATGACTTTCCTTTAAACTTATCCGTACTTTTATACCTCTGTAATCGTAGTATACCTTTTTTTTCTCAGACTTATATCATATCTCATCTTAACTTAAATTCGCTGAATAACCGCGTTTAGCTTTCACTCCTGCCGATCGCTAAACGACAAACATCTAGTTGTTCTACCGGTCAGCACGTGCATCTCACATGATTCATTAAACATCTATCGGCAGGCACACATATTTGCATCTGCCGACAGTCACGTGCAACTCGTGTGACCAATTAAAACACCGTTCAATTATACAACGGAAGCCACCTACATCTGCCGATGAGAGAACAATAGACGATGCTCTCATCTGCCGATGGCAAATACTCTATATCTGCCGATGACGTGGCATCACATCTTCCGGTAACTTAACTCACTACTCATACCGATCGCCAGATAACAGACATTGTCGTCATCTGCCGATGGCTTAAGACAACTACATCTTCCGACAGATTAACTCACCATCTGCCGATGATACGTCCCATGTCTGCCGATGAGAGAACCATAAGCGAGGCTCTCATCTGCCGATGGCAAATACCCCTTATCTGCCGGTGACGTCAGCCGGAAGACAAATACTCTTCCTCTTCCGATGACGTTCTCCGGAGGTCAAACTTACCCGACTCCCATCACAACTCTCCTGCCGATGACGTCAGCCGGAAGACAAATACTTTTCCTCTTCCGATGACGTCCTCCGGAAGTCAAACTTACCCGACTCCCATCACAATCCTCCTGTCGATTTCTACACTTCAAAATAACACATCTCCTGCCGATAGACAAGTACTTTCATCTACCGACTACTAAACATTAACCTATCATCTTCTTCTTCCGGTAGACAAGCAAACTTCATCTACCGATTTCTAAACTCCATAATACAACACTCACACCTTCCGATAGACAAATACATTTCGTCTACCGGCAGCACAAACATCATAACTTCAAACTTAATACCGGGACACCAACAGAATAAACCACAGATTCATTAAAACTCATACAGCGGAAGACTTAGTTAAAATCACTCATTCTATATTCTTATAATATACTCATAATCAGTATTCAAGCTAGACAAGTTCAAGCTCCATAATCATAAGTAACATCATCCTACTTAAACTTTTATGTTCATAGTTATCATTAAAACCTTAAGAGTAAAACCAGAGGGTCATAATCGCCATCCAGCCACAGATTTCACACTGATCACCTCCAGCAACCGAGCTTAGACATTTTCATCAACTTTGAATCCCTCACCTGATATTTCTTCACCTACATCATAAGGTGTAACTGTAAGCCTAAGGCTTAGTAAGGAATGCAAACTATTATGAGTTCATGAATGCATAACTTGGAGAAAAAACATGCTCATAAGTCTTTTCTTTTCATGTACTTATCTTTAATCATCATTCATAATCGTATCTCGTATTCATTGTTCATAATCATCATTCGTAGACATGCTCATATTCATCATTCCTTTCATCATTCATATTCTTCATTACATTATGTGTTTAAGGGAGGATTTGTGCCGGTAAAGGGGGTTCGACAGTGAGTTTGATCATGGTCCCTACTGCGGGTCGTATTCATATGTCCTACTGCGGACTGTGACATACGCCGAACCACCCCCAACCCTCACTTAACCACGTTGCATAAGTTTTATCTTCTTACCTTATTCATGAGAAATATATTTCAAAACATTTTCATATGCTTGAGAAGTAAAACATGATGCATAACATAAATGCACTTAATCATCGAACTAAGACAGGGGAGTACATGAGAATAACAGAACCATATCCATCGACATTTCATCAAACATATAGCAGACAATGTTCACTAAATCTAACTTAATCCCTTGATGTAGGGCCCTATTGGCCGGAAACTTAATACATTCACTTACCTGGATTCCTTAGCAACTTGAATCACCTTCTCTTCAACTTCTTCACCTAACACATTTCACATTACAGTAGTTAAAATAAAGTCCTAAAAGTTCTAATCGAAAGTCATCCTAGAATCTAACAGCTAAGGTTCTCTGTGCAGTCTGAAATCCAAAACCGAAACAGCTAGATATAGCTATCGATTAAACGGGGTCGGTTATATAAAAGGTCCAAAATCGATTTAAAGGTGGCATTACCAAATGAAGATAAAGAACGATAACCAACTGACTTAGCCATTGAAGAACTCGAAAGTACAAGTTCAACTGAAAACAGAGTTCTAAATGACTACCCGGCATCTACATTGTCAAAATCTTACCTAGAATGCGGGTTATCGGAGTGGAGGCTGAAAAACCAGTTGCTGGGGAGGAAAAAGGCTCAGAGAAGAAGGGAGTCGCCGAGAGGAAATGTCGGCTGCAGTGAGGTTTAAATGAGATTTAAGGTTTCCATTTTCTATTTATACCTAATCCTTCAATCTTTATTACAAAATTGCCACTCAACCTAGTTTTACTCAACTTGTAATGAATTTGCCTCAACGTTAAATTTAATCATAAAGGTTAAATAAAGGGTAACAATGAGAATGGTCAGAAAAATTCACCTGGCCGAAATGTCGGGTGTTACATCTCTGCCTTCAGCAGAGACCGATCGCCGCACCCTTGCCTCTCCCAAGCAGCGATCGATCTCTGCTTTGAAGGCAGAGATCACCTTAAGCGATCGGACTCCTCTTCCTTTTCCCCTTCTTTTCTTTTCCTCTTCCTTTAGCTTTTGTTTAACGCTTTGCTCTCTAGAATTCCAGAGAGCAAAGCATATTTCAACTCTCGGAAATCCGGTTTTCAGAGAGCAAACATTCACACAACACCTCTCTGGAATCCAATTCCAGAGAGCAAATATAAACATTTTAACATCCCATTCATTTTACTCATCAATATTCACAATCAATTCACGAATTCAATCCCTCATAAACGTATTCTAAACTCAAGCGTATTACGGCGGACTTGGCGAAGTCCAACTGCGTGGATAGCTCTAAAAACCGAGCTATCCGTAACAACCTACAAACAACATTTCAAAACATTTTCATTTAACTTAAACATTTAAACCAAAACATTTCATAACGTTTATCAAAACAGTTTATACCAAAACATTTTACATACAATTACCAAAACGTTATCTAACCCCTATCCAGATCCAAACAACCTAAATATTCTATACAATTATCAGATCAAAACACCCCAAAATAACCCCAGAGTCCATACATACATCCCCACGGGTCATATCGCGCCTCGACTACTCAGTGCACTCCCACGAGCATCATCCATCAACTGCCTCCGACATCAGGAGGAGGAACGTCGTCCTCACCTGGATCTACGTCACCTAGCAGATCACCTACACCATACAGACACATATGAGATATTGAAATCTCAGTAAGCTACGTAAATGCAGATGCATGCGTGCGTATGCCATTCAGAAATCATGCTCAGATTCAGATTACAGATACAGAATTACAAATTACAGATTCATTACGTCACAGACAGAAAGAATTGTCACCGAAACCTCTACCCACTAAGCGGAGAGGGCCCATCCAGCGGTCGGACTACCCTTTCCACCTAGAGAGGGGGGTACACGCTTGCAACACGCATAGCCGTGCCTGAGCCCCATCCCGCGTGACCAGAAACAGACAGATTACGTTTATTCATTCAGATTTCGTTACAGATTTCATTTCAGATATACGTTCCTTTTCTTAAATACACGTGCAGAAATTCCTTTTCATGACTTTCGAAAACCGTGATGCATGAACAGTTCATATCAGCGGAAAGTAAACAAACAGTTCATATCAGCAGACAATATAACATAACCTATAAACAATTAACCTAACTACCCAACCTAAACAACGTAAAACAAGGAACCCTCAAGGATCCTTGATACGACGACGAAGTATGGTGTAGACCTTTCGGTCAAGCAAGTCACGAGAACTTACCTTGAGCGCGCTGGATCTCAAACTTCGTCCACAGGAGTCGTGTCTGAGACAAAACACGATATTTGTCGTTAAAACCAATTTAAACGATTAAATGTCCAAACTAATAAAGTCCTTAATCTAACAAATCGAAGCTTTTAAACACGACATAACGCTTGATAAATCTGGAAATCCATATTACGAGTTATTTCCAAAAACCCGAAAATTCTATAATTTATACTTTTTCACAAATTGGTTTATCTTCGTCCAATAACGTCCAATACGTTCGATACATGCTTAATCATGGCTAACCTATTAATTACGAGCCCTAAATCGCGTTTTTCGTCGAAACCCTAATTGTAACCCTAACCCTAAATCGAACCGAAAACTCAAAATAAACGCTTAGAGGCCGAAGCTACATACCGAGGGTTGCGAGAGGAGAAGAAATGACGAGGAACGGAGGAGAAACGGAGGAGATCGGAGGTCGGAACGTAGAGGAATCGCCGCGGCCGAGAGGAGAAGTCGCAGAGGAGAAAGAGAACTTTGTTCTCTGGAAAACGATTTTCAGATAATGAAAATCGTTTAAGGCAATTGCTTTATAATGAAATTGATTTCTTAAAATGACCATTTTGCCCTTCTCAAGTTTTATATATTAGTTTCGTCCTTCGTTTCGTTAATCGTCCAACGATTTGGGTTCACCAAATTTCCTTATTTCACCGACAAGTCCAACTTACTATTTGGGATTTATTAAAACCGTCCGTTCGCAATTTGGACCTCGTTTGCTATTTTTACGAGAACGTCTCTTTCATTACGAAAAGCGTATTTACTCGGAATATAGTGTTTGATCTCTGAAAATTTCCGTAAATTCCTTAAAATTCTTATTATTCGTTAGAATCGTAATGACGCTTTCTTTTTGTGAAACGGACCTGATTTGATATATTTACCAAAAATGCCACTAATAATATAATAATAATATAATCAAAGGTCCGTACAAACCGGATATTACATTCTACCCTCCTTATTCAGAATTTTGTCCACAAAATTAAATTACACAAACAGATCAGGATACTTAGTCATCATATCCTGCTGTCGCTCCCAGGTAGCCTCTTCCACCTCGTGATTCCGCCATAGAACTTTGACTAGCGGAATTTCTTTGTTGCGTAGAACCTTGATGGAATGCTCCAAAATACGTACTGGCCTCACCTCATAGCTCAAGGTAGGCTGCACCTCGATCTCTGTAGTCTCTACGATATGCGACGGATCGCGCAAGCACTTCCGAAGCATAGATACGTGAAATACGTCGTGGATACCCTCCATAGAAGCGGAAGCTGCAATCTGTACGCCAACTTCCCGATCCTCTTCAGAATAGGAAAGGGTCCCACATATCGAGGGTTTAACTTACCCCTCCTTCCGAATCTCGCAACGCCTTTGAACGGAGAAACTTTAAGGTAAACCTCGTCACCTTCCTCGAACTCTAGCTCTCTCCGTCTGGTGTCAGCATAGCTCTTCTGTCTGCTCTGAGCTACCTCAATGCGCTGTCGGATAACGGCAATCTTCTCTGCCGTCTGCTGCAGAATCTCAGGTCCAACGACGCTGGCCTCGCCAACCTCGTCCCAATACAGCGGAGATCTGCACTTTCGACCATATAAGGCTTCATACGGAGCCATACCGATAGTAGCCTGGAAGCTGTTGTTGTACGAGAACTCGATCAGTGGCAAATACCTGCTCCACGATCCCTGAAACTCAAGCACACACGCTCTGAGCATATCCTCCAAAATCTGATTCGTCCTCTCTGTCTGACCATCAGTCTGAGGATGAAACGCTGTGCTGAAGTTAAGCTGAGTCCCCATAGCTTTGTGCAGACTCTTCCAGAACTTCGATGTAAACCTTGGATCTCGATCCGAGACAATAGAAACCGGCACTCCGTGCAACTTCACAATCTCCTGTACATAGAGCTCTGCGAGCTGATCCATAGAAGACGTCATCTTCACAGGCAAAAAGTGAGCCGACTTTGTCAATCGGTCCACAATAACCCAAATGCCGTCATGGCCTCGCGTAGTCCTCGGGAGCCGCACAATGAAATCCATGGAGATCTGCTCCCACTTCCACTCCGGAATCGGCAGTGGTAACAGTGTTCCAGCGGGTCTCTGGTGCTCAGCCTTTACCTGCTGACATACTAGGCAGGTCTCAACGTACTTGGCAACCTCCCTCTTCATGTTCGGCCACCAGAAATGCTGTTTCAAATCCCGGTACATCTTGGTACTCCCCAGGTGCACAGAATATGCCGAAGAATGTGCCTCGGCCAATATCTCCTTCTTCAGATCCTCGTCGCTAGGCACGTACCACCTATGCCTGAACTTCAGAATACCATCCTCCGATAAATGGAAATCCGACGAGTCTCCCAATGTCATACTAGATAGAAGCTCCATACACTCCGAATCACTCTGCTGAGCCTCGCGTATACGATCAAGAATGGTTGGCCTGAGAGAAATGTTGGCAAGCATATAGGACAACTCTGCCACTATCTCCATGTCGAATCTCTCAATCTCAGACCGCAGCGTTACTGACATCGCTGCTAATGATGGCTGACTCACAGAAGGCACTCTACTCAATGCATCGGCTACCTTGTTCGCCTTTCCTGGGTGGTACTTGATATCAAAATCGTAATCATTGACGAACTCAAGCCATCGCCTCTGTCGCATGTTCAGCTCCTTCTGCGTAAATAAGTACTTCAAACTCTTGTGGTCGGAGAATATCTCGCACTGCTGCCCATATAAGTAATGTCTCCATATCTTCAGTGCGAAAACCACAGCTGCTAACTCGAGGTCGTGCGTGGGGTAATTCTGCTCGTACGGCTTCAACTGCCGAGAAGCATAAGAAATAACTCTACCCTCCTGCATCAATACACAACCGAGTCCCACTCCCGATGCATCACAATAAACACTGTATCTGACACCTTCATCAGGTAGCGCCAGTACTGGGGCAGTGGTCAATCTCTGCTTTAACTCCATAAAGCTGTCATCACAAGCAGACGACCATACAAACTTCTCGTTCTTCCGAGTCAATCGTGTCAGAGGAAGTGCGATCTTCGAGAATCCCTCTATAAACTTCCGATAATAACCGGCCAATCCGAGAAATCCACGCACCTCACGTACGTTCTTCGGCTGTGGCCAATCTCTGACCACTTGAATCTTGCTCGGATCCACAGAAACTCCGTTCTGTGATATAATATGGCCCAGAAAACTCACCCTGTCAAGCCAGAACTCGCACTTAGAAAACTTCGGATATAGATGATGCTGACATAACGTGCTCAGAACTATCCTCAGATGGTCCTCGTGCTCTTCCTTCGTCTTAGAGTAAACCAAGATGTCGTCGATAAACACCACAACGAACTTATCTAGATACTCTCTGAAGACACGGTTCATCAAGTCCATAAACGCTGCAGGAGCATTAGTGAGTCCAAAAGACATAACGAGGAACTCATAATGCCCATACCTCGTTCGGAACGCCGTCTTCGGTATATCACCCATCCGGCCTTCAGCTGATTGTAACCCGAGCGTAGATCAATCCTGGAAAATACTCGGGCACCCTGTAGCTGATCAAATAAGTCGTCAATCCGAGGCAGTGGGTACTTATTCTTCACCGTGAGCTTATTCAGCTCCCCGTAATCGATACACATCCTGAGGGTCCCGTCTTTTTTTTTTTTTTTTTTTTTTTTTTTTTAACAAACATAACGGGCGCACCCCAGGGTGATACACTGGGTCGGATGAAACCCTTCTCTAACAATTCGTCGAGCTGAGTCCTCAACTCCATTGATTAAATCGAACTAATCTTACTAATGTATAATTATATTTCTGTATGGTGTTCATTGTTATATGTGTATCCTACTATCTTCTCTTCGAGGCTCGCCTAGTAATTCTTCTTACTCACCTATTATTCTCTTCCTTACCAATTTCGGATCTAACTACTTTACCTATCACATGCATATCACTGTACAGGTAATTAAAATAATACCTGTAATTGTAGAAGGCTGGGCCCCATCGTCGGCGTTGTCAGACTCGATGAATGCAAAGACTCTCGGTACAACTTTTCTTTGATCTCTGCCTGATTGATCTCGACCCTGATTCGGGCAGTCTTTAACAAAATGGCCTGGTTCTCCACACCAATAGCACACACTCGTGCCTACTCTGCACTGTCCTCTATGCTCCCTCTGGCATTTAGGGCAAAGAGGTAACCGAGAAGCCCCTTGTACCAGCTTGCCTTTCCCTCGATCGTTGCCTGGTTGATTTCGGTTTAACAACAGACAATTCATGACATAGTGGCCAGCTTCCCCACATCGATAACACCTATTGGTACGCGTCAGACAATCACCGTAGTGCCTCTTCTGGCATTCGGGACACAGAGGCTTCCGATAAGTTCCTTGTACGCGCTTGTGTCGTCTTTGTTTAGTTTCCTCCTTGCTCATCCTCTTCGTACCACGATTACTGGGAGTGACCACTCCTTGGGTCCTTGGGCTTTCCCAGTTTGTCAATATCTCGATCTGATGAGATTGCCTAGCTATAAGTTGAGCCTGTCGGTCTATATGCTGGGCCTGACGGTCCAGAAATTCCGTAAATCGATCTAGCGCGTCATCTCTATGATCTCTTCCTCGAGTCATAATGTATCAAGCCTAAAACAAGTTAAACAGGTAATCCTAAGAAATATGAAATCGAATAAAGTAGTAAACAGACTTACAGTTGACGAAGGATGTCCGCGTAGTGGCTGTGCAGTCGAGCAGTCTACAGAATCGATTTTAAAACCCGGGGGCTCTGATACCATAAATGTAACACCCCTAATTTCGTACCCGTATTTCCGTAATAAATTTTTCATTTTAAACATTAAACTTATACTTAAGCGGAAACTCAATCAGAATTTAAAACGGAATTGAAATCGGACCTCTAAAACATTTAAAACAAAACGTTTAATAATTAAATAAAACTTAAAACATTTAATTATTAAACAATTAAAATCATTTCAGAAAAGTGGGAGGGCAGAATTGGGATTCTGCCCCTCGAAGCAATCGAAGGCAGCGATTGATCTCTGCTGAAGGCAGAGACCGATCGCCGCACCTTATTGGTAAGGCAGCGATCGATCTCTGCCTTCAGCAGAGACCGATCGCCGCACCCTTGCCTCTCCCAAGCAGCGATCGATCTCTGCTTTGAAGGCAGAGATCGATCGCTGCACATTTATGTGCAGCGATCACCTTAAGCGATCGGACTCCTCTTCCTTTTCCCCTTCTTTTCTTTTCCTCTTCCTTTAGCTTTTGTTTAACGCTTTGCTCTCTAGAATTCCAAGGAGCAAAGCATATTTCAACTCTCGGAAATCCGGTTTCCAGAGAGCAAACATTCACACAACACCTCTCTGGAATCCAATTCCAGAGAGCAAATATAAACATTTTAACATCCCATTCATTTTACTCATCAATATTCACAATCAATTCACGAATTCAATCCCTCATAAACGTATTCTAAACTCAAGCGTATTACGGCGGACTTGGCGAAGTCCAACTGCGTGGATAGCTCTAAAAACCGAGCTATCCGTAACAACCTACAAACAACATTTCAAAACATTTTCATTTAACTTAAACATTTAAACCAAAATATTTCATAACATTTATCAAAACAGTTTATACCAAAACATTTTACATACAATTACCAAAACGTTATCTAACCCCTATCCAGATCCAAACAACCTAAATATTCTATACAATTATCAGATCAAAACACCCCAAAATAACCCCAGAGTCCATACATACATCCCCACGGGTCATATCGCGCCTCGACTACTCAGCGCACTCCCACGAGCATCATCCATCAACTGCCTCTGACATCAGGAGGAGGAACGTCGTCCTCACCTGGATCTACGTCACCTAGCAGATCACCTACACCATACAGACACATATGAGATATTGAAATCTCAGTAAGCTACGTAAATGCAGATGCATGCGTGCGTATGCCATTCAGAAATCATGCTCAGATTCAGATTACAGATACAGAATTACAGATTACAGATTCATTACGTCACAGACAGACAGAATTGTCACCGAAACCTCTACCCACTAAGCGGAGAGGGCCCATCCAGCGGTCAGACTACCCTTTCCACCTAGAGAGGGGGGGTACACGCTTGCAACACGCACAGCCGTGCCTGAGCCCCATCCCGCGTGACCAGAAACAGACAGATTATGTTTATTCATTCAGATTTCGTTACAGATTTCATTTCAGATATACGTTCATTTTCTTAAAAACACGTGCAGAAATTCCTTTTCATGACTTTCGAAAACCGTGATGCATGAACAGTTCATATCAGCGAAAAGTAAACAAACAGTTCATATCAGCAGACAATATAACATAACCTATAAACAATTAACCTAACTACCCAACCTAAACAACGTAAAACAAGGAACCCTCAAGGATCCTTGATACGACGACGAAGTATGGTGTAGACCTTTCGGTCAAGCAAGTCACGAGAACTTACCTTGAGCGCGCTGGATCTCAAACTTCGTCCACAGGAGTCGTGTCTGAGACAAAACACGATATTTGTCGTTAAAACCAATTTAAACGATTAAATGTCCAAACTAATAAAGTCCTTAATCTAACAAATCGAAGCTTTTAAACAACGACATAACGCTTGATAAATCTGGAAATCCATATTACGAGTTATTTCCAAAACCCGAAAATTCTATAATTTATACTTTTTCACAAATTGGTTTATCTTCGTCCAATAACGTCCAATACGTTCGATACATGCTTAATCATGGCTAACCTATTAATTACGAACCCTAAATCGCGTTTTTCGTCGAAACCCTAATTGTAACCCTAACCCTAAATCGAACCGAAAACTCAAAATAAACGCTTAGAGGCCGAAGCTACATACCGAGGGTTGCGAGAGGAGAAGAAATGACGAGGAACAGAGGAGAAACGGAGGAGATCGGAGGTCGGAACGTTGAGGAATCGCCGCGGCCGAGAGGAGAAGTCGCAGAGGAGAAAGAGAACTTTGTTCTCTGGAAAACGATTTTCAGATAATGAAAATCGTTTAAGGCAATTGCTTTATAATGAAATTGATTTCTTAAAATGACCATTTTGCCCTTCTCAAGTTTTATATATTAGTTTCGTCCTTCGTTTCGTTAATCGTCCAACGATTTGGGTTCACCAAATTTCCTTATTTCACCGACAAGTCCAACTTACTATTTGGGATTTATTAAAACCGTCCGTTCGCAATTTGGACCTCGTTTGCTATTTTTACGAGAACGTCTCTTTCATTACGAAAAGCGTATTTACTCGGAATATAGTGTTTGATCTCTAGAAATTTCCGTAAATTCCTTAAAATTCTTATTATTCGTTAGAATCGTAATGACGCTTTCTTTTTGTGAAACGGACCTGATTTGATATATTTACCAAAAATGCCACTAATAATATAATAATAATATAATCAAAGGTCCGTACAAACCGGATATTACACACCACCTCGATCTGATCGAAGACACTTAATTCTCTTACCTAATTGGTTTTCAAATTCAGCTTTAAAATCTTGAAACTTTCTAAAAGTTTCAGACTTAAGCTGAATCAGGTAAGTATATCCATATCTAGAGTAATCATCTATGAATGTCACAAAGTACTCATAGCCACCTCTAGCCCGTGTAGATATTGGGCCACATACATCTGAATGTATTAGCTCAAGTGTTTCTTGAGCCCTTTGGCCCTTTCCAAAAAAGGACCTATTGGTCATTTTACCTTCTAGACATGATTCACAAACAGGTAAAGATCCAATGGTTAGATCTTTTAAAGGACCATCCTTAACAAGTCTGTTAATTCTATCAAGATTAATATGACCAAGCCGTAGGTGTCAAAGATATGTATCATCAGTATGAGAAATCTTTTGCTTCTTGGATTTAGGCAATTCAACTTTGAACATTTCAGTATTCAACAGTGATGAACTTATGATAGGCCTTATAATATAAAGCCCATTTTCCATTGAGGCAGAACAAATATTTAAACTATTTCGAGAAATAACAACTGCATTATTATAAAAAGAAATAGCATATAATTGTTCAATTATTCGAGAAACCGAAATGAGGTTTCTAGTAAACCCTAGAATAAAATAAATGTTTTTTAAAAACAAATATTTATTGTTCTCGAAATAAATTTTGGCTTCTCTCACAGCTGAAGCCGAAACTATTGCTCCGTTACCAACTCTGAGAGTGAACTCTCCATTAGCTAGTTGTGACAGCCCCTGACCCGATCGGGGTCTGAGGAGCCATCACTCCAGATATTTTTCAGAAAACGAGGCTATTATATATTTTTTTTTCTTTTTTTGAACATTATGCTTTTAAAACATTGACAGAGAGAGAGTGTTCTCTGGAGTAGAAATTATAACGGGAAAGAAAATAGTTAAAAACCAAACTGCAGGATGAATTACAGAATACTTAAAACCGAATCAGAAGACATGTTAATTTTTAAATCACAGAAAATAACAGGCTGAAGAAACAGAGAGACAGAAGTAAACTAAAGTTTGGACATTTAGAATATCAGACAAGGAGAAATCTGAAGAGTGCAGGAAGGAATGTAAAAAGATTCTGAGTAACAGTTATAAATAACAGCAGAAAACAGGAAATGAAGTAGGAAGACATAGACAGAAATCTGGCGGAAGACTTAGTTTTCAAAAGCAAAATACTATTGGGCGGAAGATGTGAGCTGACGTCAGGCGGAAGATGCATTTGCAAAGACAGAAGTAAGGTTGACGTCAGGCGGAAGATTAAAGCTATCGGTGGACTCAGATACGACAAAAGACTAACAGTGTTCAGCGGGAGAGGCTGAGTAAACTGGGCAGAAGAGGTAGTGACGTCAGCTGGAAGATGGGTGACGTCAACCAGAAGATACAGACAGCAGATGAAATCGGATGAGGTGATGACGTCAGCCGGAAGATGGATGACGTGTACCGGAAGATACAAACAGCAGATGAAATTGGATGAGGTGATGACGTCAGCCGGAAGATGGATGACGTCAATCGGAAGATAAGATTTTGAGGGCCACGGTGGATGTAGGCAGAAATGAACAGTGAAAATCGGTGGACGTGATCGGAAGATATAGTTTTTAAGGTGAAACTTGACAACTTTTAACAAAAAGACATGCGGGCAGGGAGCATCAAACAGAAGGCATAAAGGTTTTAAACCTTCAAACCCGATTCAAACAAAGTTATAAAAAAACATACTTTACAAATGACAGATTTCAAGTAGACAAACTTCATGGATAGCTCTAGAATTCGAGACCATCCATGCATAACCTGAAAAGGGAGAACTCAAGCAGTTCCAGAACGTTTCAGAACATTTAAAATATATGGATACAAACTGTCAGATACAGAGGTTTTAAAACTCAATCACCAGAACCTATACATTATATATATATCCAACAGAATTTCCTACAGAGTTTTTTTTTTTAAACAAAAACACAGAATCCTAGTAGGGTTTACAGACATAAACTTTACTTTAAATACTTAAACCTCGGAACCGAATTTGTCTGGCTGCAGCAACCACACCCCCATGAGCTCGATCCACCAGCCACCTATTCATCAGTCTGAGGCACAAAGTCCTCATCTTCGGGTTCAGTACCTACATCAGGGAGTTCACCTATGAGTCTAAAACTCAGTAAGAACATATAAAACAATGCAGTAATGCATATGCTATGCATGAACTTTAAGAAATACAGTGACAGTACAGAACATTACGTTTCAGTGGTAGAGGGGTATAAGTGGGGCTTATAGGGGAACTGGCGAACAGTGGGTGCACTATCAAGCACAAACAGTAATACAGAACAAAACAGAAACAGATCTGGGGGCCAGTCCCCGTCCCACACTTAACCGATACATTTCACTCAGATTTTATCTTGCTTAGCTTCAAATCGTGTACCGAAAATAGTTTTGCATGAACTTTCGGTGAAAACGTGTATGCATGAACATTTACTATGCCTGAACTTACAATAGCAGACGAGAGAAATAACAGAACAAAATATTTTATGAAGCAGAACATAAACAACTCAGAACATGAACTGTAACCTTTCTACCCAGACAACCTGATAGAACTGAAAAACTAAGTACCTCCGTGATGTAGGGCCTTAAGGGCCAACCTACGGATATGAACTTACCTGTTATCCGCGATGCAGTTAGCTGGAAAGTCTCAGAAATGCACAGATCTGTAACATGCACGTAGAGAAATAAACAATGCTGCAAATGCTAACTAATAAGTTAGAAGAATCAGCAGCCACACGTTTCAAATCTTTAGAAAACACACCAACGTGTTTTCATCCAAAGACAGTGAGTTTTTTCTAAATACCATAACCCTAAACTTCGGTAAAACCCCACATTAAACTTTTCCAAAATTGTTAGCGTGAGTAGATGCTTACCTTTTGCTGAAGAAAACAGAAGTAAGTAGGAGAAACAAAGTTTTGGAGACTTGGCACCTTCGCTTGGAAGAGAAAAAGTAAAGAGGGAAGGGGAGAAGCAGAGAGGTGAAGTGAAGATTTCACGTAGGAGGAAGAACTTAACTTCCTCAACAAGCTGCCATGTGTCAACTATCCATTGGCTATCTCCCATCAACCTTAATTTCTCTCCAATTTACCCTTCCATGCATTTTAAACTTAGTGTTTTGTTTAGTAACACATTTGTTTGCTTCCCAACAAAACACATATTGAATTAATATTAAATAAATCCCGCAAAATGATTTGGGAAATAATTACAGCCAAAAGGCCGGGTGCTACATTCTACCCACCTTAATAGAAATTTTGTCCCCAAAATTTGCCTAAGCGAATAACTCCGGATATTAGGCCCTAACATCCTCTTGTCTTTCCCACATGGCTTCCTCCACATTATGATTTCGCCACAAAACTTTCACCAATGGGACTACCTTGTTGCGCAACACCTTGAGTGACATATCCAATATCTGTATAGGCCTTTCTTCATAGGTCAGCGTCGGCATGATATCAAAGTCCACATGTTCCACGATCTGGGTTGGGTCTCGTACACACTTTCTCAGCATAGAAACATGAAAAACATTGTGAACACCATCCATTGATGCTGGCAGCTGTAGTCTATAGGCCATGCTTCCTACCCGCTTCAGAATGGGAAAAAAGCCATTGAAACGTGGGCTGAGCTTTCCTTTCTTGGAAAATCTCATCACGCCCTTGAAGGGTGACACCTTCAAGAATACTTCATCACCTTCTGCAAACTCAAAGTCTCTTCTTCTATGGTCCGCATAAATCTTCTGTCGACTCTGACCAATCTTTATTCGTTGTTTGATAGCAGCTATCACCTCATCTGCTGTAATATCTCAGGGCCGATAAGCTTGGTTTCTCCGACCTCATTTCAACACAATGGGGATATACACTTCCTCCCATAAAGAGCTTCATACGGAGCCATACCGATTGTAGCCTGGTAGCTGTTGTTATAAGCGAACTCCACAAGCGGCAAGTATCTACTCCAAGGAGCATGAAATTTCAGCACGCACGACCTTAACATATCCTCTAGTATTTGAATTGTTATCTCGGATTGCCCGTCTGTCTGTGGATGAAACGCCGTGCTGAAATCCAACTTGGCGCCCAGGGAGCTTTTCAAGCTTTTCCAGAACCTCGATGTGAATCTAGGATCTCGGTCAGATACAATCGACATTGGTAGTCCATGCAGCTTGACAATCTCACTAACGTACAGTTCTGCATACTGGTCCATAGAGAATGTCGTCTTCACAGGTAGAAAATGGGCCGACTTCGTCAATCTGTCCACTATGACCCATATGCTATTGTGGCCTTTAGCTGTTCTTGGAAGGATAACAACAAAGTCCATTGTGATGTTCTCCCATTTCCACTCAGGGATCAGGAGAGGCTGAAGTGTTACACCTAGTCGTTGATGTTCTGCCTTGACTTGTTGGCATATCATGCAAGACTCCGTATATTTGGCCACTTCATTCTTCATATTCGGCCACCAGAAGTGAAGTTTCAAGTCTTGATACATCTTTGTGCTTCCAGGATGCACAGAGAAAGAAGACGAGTGAGCCTCCGACAAGATGTTCTTTCGTAACTTTTCATCTTTCGGAACATACCATCTATCTCTGAACTTAAGAATACCATCTCCCGAATAACTGAAATCGGAAGAGGCCATTGGTATCTTGCTCACAATATCGGCCATCTCCTTAGAATTGGTCTTCTGGGGCCTCTTTAATTCGGTCTAGAACAGTTGGTCGTAACGTTAGATTTGCCAGTACGACCAATAGTTTAGAAACTACCTCCAGTTCAAACCTCTGAATTTCTGTCCTCAAAGGCATCGACACGGCTGATATAGCTGGTTGCATGGTATCTGACATCCTGCTCAATGCATCGGCTACTACGTTAGCTTTACCTGGGTGGTATTTAATCTCAACATCATAATCTTTTACAAATTCTAACCACCTCCTTTGTCTGATGTTTAACTCCTTTTGAGTGAATATGTATTTTAAATTCTTGTGATCAGAAAACACCTCACATGATTGTCCGTATAAGTGGTGTCTCCATACTTTTAGCGCAAACACAATTGCCGCTAACTCAAGATCGTGAGTAGGGTAGTTTTACTCGTGGTTCTTCAGTTGTCTGGATTCGTACGCTACAACTTTCCCTTCTTGCATTAATACACATCCCAAGCCTATCTTGGATGCATCACAGTATACGCTGAACTTGCCATCTTCAACTGGCAATACTAACAGTGGAGCAGTGGTTAATTTCTGTTTAAGTGTCTGAAAACTCACCTTACATGCTTCGGACCATTTGAACTTGATTTCCTTCCTCGTTAAGCTGGTCATAGGCTTCGCTATCACAGAAAATCCCTTGATGAATTTCCTGTAATAACCAGCTAGTCCGATAAAGCTCCATACCTCGCTTGCATTCCTCGGCCTTGGCTAGTCTTATACAGCCTCAATTTTAGCCGGGTCCAAAGACACTCCTTCAGCAGACACCACGTGGCCTAGGAAATTAATCCTACTTAGCCAGAATTCACATTTTGATAGTTTGGCAAATAACCCATGCTGCCTCAGAGTTGATAGCACAATTGCCAAGTGCTCCTTGTGCTCGGCCTTACTTTTGGAGAAAACCAGAATGTCGTCGATGAAAACGATTACAAATTTATCCAAGAAATCTTGAAATATCTTGTTCATCAGGTCCATGAATGCTGCCGGAGCATTAGTTAACCCGAACGACATCACCAAGAACTCGTAATGCCCGTACCGGGTCCTGAAGGCGGTCTTTGAAATATCATCAGCTCTGACCTTCAACTGGTAATAGCCAGAGCGTAAGTCAATCTTAGAAAATACCCGATCCTCTTGTAGTTGGTCAAATAAATCATCGATTCTCGGCAATGGGTACTTATTCTTGATAGTCAACTTGTTCAGCTCACGGTAATTGATGCAAATACGTAGGGACCCATCTTTATTTTTGACAAACAAGACGGGAGCACCCCGCAGAGAGAAACTAGGGCGCACAAAATCCTTTTCCACCAATTCTTTCAACTGAGCCTTCAACTCCCTCAACTAAATCGGCGCCATACGGCGCGGATTCTTTGATACCGGTTCAGTACCAGGATATACATCGACTTCCAACTCGATCTCACGATCGGGTGGCAATCCCGGTAGGTCATCTAGGAAAACCTCAGGAAAGTCTCGGAGTACCGGAATATTTCAAAGTTCCACCATACCTTGCCTCTGAACATCAACTACGTGGGCAAGAAATCTGACGCATCCTGACCTCATCAGCTGTTGAGCTTTCAAGGAAGATATAACCGGCACATGGTGTTCCTTTGGTACTGCATGAAAGGCAAACTCTACCTTGTTCTGGCGTTTGAACAACACAAGCCCGGACCTACAGTTGATGGTGGCGTGATGTCTAAACAGCCACTTCATCCCCAGAAACACATCGTATCCTTTCATACCGATAACGATAAGACTGGCATATAACTTCTGGTCTCCTACTGACACTATATCACCCCGTACAACCTGCTCGGAGTGCATAAACTCTCCAGACGGCAGCATAATGTTGTAGGGCTGATCTGAAGATGTACTACGAAACTTCTGTCTAACTACGAAGTTCATGGCCACAAACGAATGTGTGGCCCCCGTGTCCCACAAGGTATAAGCTGGTACATTACATATCACGATTGTACATGTAATTGCTGTGTGCTGATCAGCATCATCAACATCCTCCATCATTGCAAACACCCTAGGTACGGCAAGGTTTGGTCTCATGTCTGGTATCGGGCAATCCCTAACATGATGGCCTCCTTTGCCACATTGGAAACATTGGCCAGTTGCAAGTCTGCATTCCCCTCTGTGAGGCTTCTGGCACCGCGGGCATACAGAAAGTTAAGGAGCCCCCATTTGTCTCTTTCCTTTGTCTTGATAAAGGATGGTTTCATTGGGCCTCTTGATGCCCCTGTTCAGCTGCTGTTGAGGTTGTAAATTCTGACCTCTTTGTTGTTGTTGCTGTTGAGGGGCATTCCGAATAATCCCCCTTGATGAATCCCTTTGTCTCAAAGATTTCATTTCCAAGGCTTCTAACTGGTAAACCTTGGCCACCCCCTTCGTATACGGGGCCTCATCAAATCCTCCGTATGAAATTCCTCGTAAGAGGTCCAGCTTCAAACCTTGAATGAATTGGTGCACCTTATTCTCATGAGTGGCCACCAGGTGTGTTGCATATCGGGATAATAATTCGAACTTCTGAACATATTCTGCCACTAACCCATATTGTCGCAGCCGAGAGAACTCAAGCAACTTTTCCTTCCTCACTCCTCGGTCAAAGTACTTCTCGTAGAAGATTTTTGTGAATCCTTCCCAGCTTAATGCCACTGTAGTCAACTACAATGTGTGCCACCAAAATCAAGCACTTTTGATGAGATAGAACGTGGAACAATTAACTTTCTTGTTGTCTTCCACTTCTGCATAACTGAACATCTTCTCCATTGTTCGAATCCAGGTTTCAGCATAGGTCGGGTCTGTAGACAGTCCATCGAATGAAGGCGGCTGGAGTCGCCAAAACCTATCTCCACTGTTGTCACGTGAAGCATTTCCATGGTTATTATTGTTATTGTTCCCGCTATCTTCTCTGGCCATCATACGTTCCACCATGCGGGACTGTACTCCCACCAGTTCGGTTAGTCGGTCAATGGCACGAGAGCTTTCGCGTGACTCTTCCTGATGCCCTCTCACCACTTCTAAGGAAACCTATTAATAGAATAACCTAATTTAATAAAAAGAACCTTTTACAGAAATTTTAAACACTTAAAGTTGGTGGAGCGATCTTACGTGGCGGTTGTACAGTCAGACATTTCACAGAATCGATTTTAAAACCTTGTCTCTCTGATACCATAACTGTGACAGCCCCTGACCCGATCGGGGTCCGAGGAGCCATCACTCCAGATATTTTTCAGAAAACGAGGCTATTAGTTTTTTTTTCTTTTGTTAAACATTATGCTTTTAAAGCATTGACAGAGAGAGAGTGTTCTCTGGAGTAGAAATTATAACGGAAAAAAAAACAGTTAAAAACCAAACTGCAGGATGAATTACAGAATACTTAAAACAGAATCAGAAGACATGTTAATTTTTGAATCACAGAAAATAACAGGCTGAAGAAACAGGGAGACAGAAGTAAACTAAAGTTTGGACATTTAGAATATCAGACAAGGAGAAATCTGAAGAGTGCAGAAAGGAATGTAAAAAGATTCTGAGTAACAGTTATAAATAACAGCAGAAAACAGGAAATGAAGTCGGAAGACATAGGCAGAAATCTGGCAGAAGACTTAGTTTTCAAAAGCAAAATACTATTGGGCGGAAGATGTGAGCTGACGTCAGGCTGAAGATGCATTTGCAAAGACAGAAGTAAGGTTGACGTCAGGCGGAAGATTAAAGCTATCGGTGGACTCAGATACGACAAAAGACTAACAGTGTTCAGCGGGAGAGGCTGAGTAAACTGGGCGGAAGAGGTAGTGACGTCAGGCGGAAGATGGGTGACGTCAACCGGAAGATACAGACAGCAGATGAAATCGGATGAGGTGATGACGTCAGTCGGAAGATGGATGACGTGTACCGAAAGATACAAACAGCAGATGAAATCGGATGAGGTGATGACGTCAGCCAGAAGATGGATGACGTCAACCGGAAGATACGATTTTTGAGGGCAGCGGTGGATGTAGGCAGAAATGAACAGTGAATATCGGTGGACATGATCGGAAGATATAGTTTTTAAGGTGAAACTTGACAACTTTTAACAAAAAGACATGCGGGCAGGGAGCATCAAACAGAAGGCATAAAGGTTTCAAACCTTCAAACCCGATTCAAACAAAGTTATAAAAAAATATACTTTACAAATGACAGATTTACAGTAGACAAACTGCATGGATAGCTCTAGAATTCGAGACCATCCATGCATAACCTGAAAAGGGAGAACTCAAGCAGTTCCAGAACGTTTCAGAACATTTAAAATATATGGATACAATCTGTCAGATACAGAGGTTTTAAAACTCAATCACCAGAACCTATACATTATATATATATCCAACAGAATTTCCTACAGAGTTTTTTTTTAAACAAAAACACAGAATCCTAGTAGGGTTTACAGACAAACTTTACTTTAAATACTTAAACCTCGGGTCAGAATTTGTGATGTGATCCAAGCAGCGACAAAACCCAAGCCCAAGAGCAACGATCCATATGAGGACATTGGCGGCCCAATGACACGGTCCAAAGCTAAGAAGATGCGTGAGGCCTTGCAAGGATTAATTTTAGAGATCCAAGGGAGAGAGGAGCCGCGACAACTTGATCTAAAACTATTGAATGTGTCGAGGATTGAAGATATTCAAAATCAAGTTGAAGCAAGGGAGGCCAAAGATGCATGAAGATTTACATGTGCTATGCACATGCACGTGCAAGAATTAAAAAGTCACATGAGAAGCACATGCAAATCCAAACAAATCGCGTATAAGAGATTTTATCCGACAGAATCTACTCAAATCAATTCAAATCATATTGAAACGTGAGATGATATCTTATCATGCAAATGATCATTATCTCACGATTTTATTAGTTATTTTATTTTTATTTTCGTTTTTTTTTAATTATTTAATTTAATTTTCATGTGTAGCCTATTTAATGGCAAAACACTTTTGATTTAGAAGAACAAGTTTGAATTAAAAAATTGAGTGTTTTTTTTAGAGAGGATTTCTCTTTAGTTCTTTGCGAAGAACAACGATCTTCTTCAAGTCACGCTTGAATAATCTCGTTTGATAGCTTTGGTTCTTACCAACGAGTTTGGTCTGGGTCAAGCTCCTGTTTTGATAGCTTTGGTTCAGCCAACAGGTGTGGCTCGGGTCAAGCTCCTGTTTTGATAACTAGGGTTCCATCGAATTCTTCTATTGGGGTCTTAGTTCCTTACTTTGTTCTTGAATCGAAAAGGCGTTCCTTTGAATTATTCCGCGTTGTTGTCGGGTCCCGGGTCCTTTCGATCCGAGGTTCGCATCAGTTGGTATCAGAGATTCAGCTCTTGATTCAAGAAGCTATCGTTAATTTTTTGTTATCAATTTTTTTTCTTCATCTTATTCTATTCGTCATCATTGATTCTTTTTTTTTCGTGAATTTGTCTTCTTGAAAAGTACAAAAAAAAGAGTTTATCAAAAGTAAAAAAAAAAAAAAAAAAAGAATTGTCAAAAGTCAAAAAAAAAAGAATTGTCAAAAGTAAAAAAAAAAGTTGTCAAAAGTCAAAAAAAAAGTTGTCAAAAGTCAAAAAAAAGAGTTGTGAGAAGTCAAAAAAAAAAAAAAAATTCGAAATTTTGTTCTAGAGATTTTGAAATTTCTAGCATTTTAAATTCAAAATTCGTTCTTAAATTCGTAGATAATTGTTCTTTGAAAATTCAAATTATTGAATCTTCATTCGAAATATTGTCTTTATCCAAATTTATTCTTTGAAGGTTTAAATTGTTGAATCTTCATTTGAAATATTGTCTTCGTCTAAAGTTTTGTCTTATTTCAATCATACCCTTGATTTAGCCATCTTTACAAGTTTGAACTTTTAAGCTTTGAAGTTTGATTTTTTATAGTTTGGCTTGTTGAATATTTATCATCGATCAAGTTCTTACGTAAAGAACTAAAAGGGAGATCTAGAGGTAAAAGGCAAGAGGGTGAGACTATTATAGAAAAAGCCTTAATTTTTGAGCGAAACACGAGTTGTAACGACCCCGGCCAGGAGCCGTCACGTGTTCATATTCTTTCATTAATCGTTTGCTTGACTTTTACTATTATTACATTCACTTACTATCTCTCAACAGGCTTTCACATTTTACATATATATTTTTTTTTTCTAAACTGGTAATAGAGACACAGAACCATTAAGGAAGACGAACCCTCTCATGCCCGACTTCCCACGCCTCGTCGGCTCAAACTTTCACAGAGTCGAGCGACTGGACTCGGTCATCGGTTCTTGACAATTTCGGGAAAAGAGGAAGTGCCCTCAATTCTCTTAACAAAATACCACTCGGGTTTGCATGGGTTGCATGCGTTGACAACCCTTAGAAACTTAGTCGTCCGGTCATCACGTGCATTACGCGTGACTCGCTTAACATCACCTAAAAGGAGACATCTTCCGGTGGGCACGTGGGCCTCGCGTGCTAAATTAAAACATCATCCGGTCACTAAATGACAAAAACACATTTTATATCTTCCGGTCGCTAAACGACAAAACACATTTTACATCTTCCGGTCGCTAAACGACAAAACACATTTTACATCTTCCGGTCGCTAAACGACAAAACACATTTTACATCTTCCGGTTGCTAAACGACAAAACACATTTTACATCTTCCGGTGACGTCATCCGGAAGACTAAACCATCATGCAACTATCCTTCGGCATCTGCCGATGACGTGAGCCGGATGACTAAACCAACAAACAACTACCCTTCGGCATCTGCCGATGACGTCAGCCGGAAGACTAAACCATCAAACAATTAACTCTCGGCATCTGCCGATGACGTCAACCGGAAGATTGCCTCATCCAGCTTCCGTCTTACGGTAGAGAACACTAAATCATCAAAGGACTCCTTCCAACTGGAAGAAAACACGACTCATCCAAATGCATATAACGGAAGACTTAAGCAACAGATTATTTATAATCTATATAATCATTCCCTGACTCAGTGATCCACTAGACAGTTTCAAAGCTCAACGTTTTAAAATAATCTCATCCTACTTAAACTACCATATCCTTTAACATACTGTAACATAAGAGTCTTAACCAGGGGTCATAAATCGCCTCTCCAGTCCTGCACTGTCACCTTGAGCATCCTCCAGCAACCAGCTTTAAGCATCCTCTTTGAACATAACATCCTCACCTGAACCTTCTTCACCTGAACCTTCTTCACCTACACCATAAGGTTTAACTATAAGCCTAATGCTTAGTAAGGAATGCATGCTGACAGATATACATGAGTACACAATTTAAAGAGACATAATCCATAAACCATTCTTCATTCATGTTCATCTTTATCATTTACATAACATGTATTAAGGCAGGGAACGAGGGAGGAAGACAGGGGTACATAGTCATTTGCCTATCGCGGCAGTCGTACATAATCATTTGCCTATCGCGGCAATCATGATACATCACTCGGCCTCCCCAGTGGGAGAATTCGCGAGCTAGACATATCATTAACTCGGCCTCCACCAGTAGGAGATTTCGCGAGTCATACATATCATTAACTCGGCCTCCACTAGTGGGAGAATTCGCGAGTCATACATAACATAGTCTTTCCCCGCTCTGCACTTAATCTTGGTCACATTTGCTTTTCATATTCTCAACTTAATCATAACAGGGACACATTGGATAGACATAAAGTTCATAGAGAGAAGTCATATCATGAGGACAAGTAAAACATCCTGTAACTTTACATTTACTTACACAACTTCTTCATATCGTGGAAATAACAAATCATAGTCAATAAGCTAACATCTCAGTGATTTCCTAATACCCTTGCGGTGTAGGGCCCTAGTGGCCGGAAATCTTAATACATTCACTTACCTGGATTCCTTAGCAATCCGAACTTCCTCTCTTTAACTTCTTCACCTAAAACATGTACATTACAGTAGTTAAAACAAAGTCCTAGTAGTCCTAATCATAAACCATCCTAGGATCTAATAGCTAAAGTCATTCCGATTCCTCTGCTTGACACACTGCAGTCTGAAATCCGAAACTAGGTGGAAAGGTTTTACCATTGATTAAATCCGAGTTGGTTACTTAAAATGTTCAGAATCGATTCGGGATGACATTTCTACTCTCAGATTTTAAAAGGTCTTAAACTACTCGGCCACTGCTAAAAATCCGAACTCAGTGCCGAGCTGAAAACAGAGCTCTATTTACGAATGAATGACTACATTGTCCATTTCATACCTCGGGTGTGGATTTGCAGAGAAGAGCAAGCTCGAAACCAGCCGTCGGTAAGGGAAGTTCTGGTAGCCGAGAGCAAGAACTTGGGAAAGAAGAAATCGCCGAGAGGGAATGTTGGCTACAGTGGTAATAAATGAGGTTTAAGGTTTCCATTTCCTATTTATACCTAATCCATCAATTTTAATTACAAAACTGCCACCCAACCTAGTTTTACTCAACTTGTAATAATTTTATCTTAACATTAAATTTAAATCATAAAGGTTAAATAAGAGGGTGACGATGAAAATGGTCAGAAAATCACCTGGCCGAAATGTCGGGTGTTACATCCACCCCTCCTTAAACAAAATTTTCGTCCTCGAAAATTGCTCAAGCAAATAACTTAGGATACTTGTCCAACATCTCCTGCTGCCTTTCCCATGTGGCTTCTTCAATGCCGTGATTTGTCCATAAAACTTTCACCAATGGGATCTCTTTGTTTCTCAAAGTCTTGACTGCATATTCCAGTATCTGTATCGGTTTCTCCTCATACTCCAGTGTCGGTTCTAAACCAATATCCGATGGCTGGATGACCTGCATCGGATCACGCATGCACTTTCTTAACATTGACACATGGAAGACATTATGAACTTTATCCAATGATGGAGGCAGTTGCAGTCTGTAAGCTGTACTCCCGATTTTTGCCAAGACAGGGAAGGGTCCAATGAATCTAGGATTAAGTTTTCCCTTCTTGCCAAATCTTAAGACTCCTTTAAATGGTGACACCTTTAAGAATACTTCATCTCCTACTGAAAACTCGAGTTCCCTTCTCCTTTGATCTGCATAACACTTCTGTCGGCTTTGTGCAGTCATCATTCTTTTCCGAATAGTGGCAATCTTATCTGACATTTGTTGCAGAATATCTGGTCCAAGAAGTTTTGTTTCACCAACCTCGTCCCAGTAAAGGGGTGACCTACATTTCCTACCATACAGTGCTTCATAAGGTGCCATACCGATGGTGGACTGATAACTGTTATTGTAGGAAAACTCAACTAGTGGTAAATGTCTGCTCCAAGTTGTCTGGAAGTCAAGTACACATGCTCTCAACATATCTTCGAGTATTTGAATCGTCCTTTCTGACTGGCCATCGGTCTGTGGGTGAAAAGCTGTGCTGAAAGATAACTTTGTACCTAATGTACCTTGCAAACTTTTCCAGAATCGAGAGGTGAACCTGGGGTCACAGTCAGAGACAATGGATACAGGGATCCCATGCAACCTAATAATTTCCCTGAACATAAAGATCAGCAAATTGGTCCATCGTATAGGTGGTCCTTACAGGTAAGAAATGGGCTGATTTCCTCAGTCTATCCACCACAACCCAAATACAATCATGCCCTTTAGTCGTCTTAGGTAGTCCTACTACGAAATCCATAGCTATGTGTTCCCACTTCCACTCGGGAATAGGCAACGGCTGAAGAGTACCTCCTGGACGTTGGTGCTCGGCTTTGACTTGTTGGCATACTAAACAGGACTCTACATACTTAGCAACATCCCTTTTTAGGTTAGGCCACCAGTACTGTAACTTCAGGTCTCGGTACATCTTGGTGCAGCCAGGATGTACAGAAAAGGAAGAGGAGTGCGCCTCAGCCAAGATCAACTTACGCAATTCCACATCATTAGGAATGCACCACCGATTTCTAAACCTCAGGATCCCATCCTTGGAGAGACTGAACTCGGAGGTGGTGTCCTTCAACTTATCCATCATGCTGATATTTTCCACTGAATCCTTCTGTTGTGCATCCTTGATCTTTTCCAAAATTGTTGGTTGAATAGTTAACTCAGCGAGCAAGACTGATAACTCTGGAACTATCTCCAAGTCAAATTTCTGAACTTCTGTTCTTAAGGGTATAGACATGGTTGAAACCACGGGCTGCATTGTTGTTGACATCCTACTCAACGCATCAGCTACAGAGTTAGCCTTCCCGGGGTGATACTTGATCTCAAAATCGTAGTCCTTGACAAATTCCAACCAACGTCTCTGTCTCATGTTCAATTCCTTCTGCGTGAAGAGGTACTTTAGACTTTTATGGTCAGAAAACACCTCACATTGCTGTCCATATAAATAGTGTCTCCAAATCTTCAAGGCAAAAACAACAGCAGCTAATTCTAGATCATGAGTGGGGTAATTTTGCTCGTAACTCTTTAGCTGCCTAGAAGCATACGCTATAACTTTACCCTCTTGCATCAGAACACAACCTAAACCGACTTTAGAAGCATCACAATAAACACTAAATTTTCCTTCTTCGTTTGGGAGGGTCAATACAGGAGCTGTTGTTAACTTCAGTTTTAACGTCTGGAAGCTGTCTTCACAGGCTTCAGTCCAAGAATACTTAATGTCCTTCTTTGTCAAGCCTGTCAGGGGTTTAGCTATCATGGAAAATCCCTTGATGAACTTCCTGTAATAGCCTGCCAATCCAAGGAAGCTGCGGACTTCGCTGGCATTCTTAGGTTGAGGCCAATCCTTTACCGCCTGAATTTTGGTCGGGTCCACAGATATGCCATTAGCAGAAACTACATGGCCAAGGAAATTAACCTTATCTAACCAAAACTCACACTTAGACAGTTTGGCGTAAAGTCGATGCTCCTTCAATGTCGTCAATACTACTTTCAAATGTTCTTCATGGTCAGCCACAGTTCGGGAATATATCAAGATATCATCTATGAATACAATCACAAACTTATCTAAATACTCACAAAACACCCGGTTCATTAAATCCATGAAGGCTGCAGGGGCGTTTGTCAACCCAAACGACATGACTAAGAATTCATAATGTCCATAGCGGGTTCTGAAGGCTGTCTTTGGTATATCTCCTTCTTTAACCTTCAGTTGGTAATAACCCGAACGTAAATCTATCTTTGAAAATACCTTAGCTCCTTGCAATTGGTCAAACAAATCGTCAATCCTGGGTAAGGGGTACCTATTCTTGATTGTCAACTTATTTAGTACCCTGTAGTCTATGCACATTCTAAGAGAACCATCCTTCTTCCTTACAAATAAGACTGGTGCACCCCAAGGAGAACTGCTGGGGCGAATAAATCCCTTGTCAACCAATTCCTGCAGTTGAACCTTCAATTCTTTCAACTCAACAGGTGCCATACGGTAAGGATTCTTAGATACAGGTGATGCCTCGGGGTATGTATCAATTACAAACTCTATCTCTCTATCGGGTGGTATACCCGGTAAATCATCTAAGAATGCCTCGGGAAACTCTCGGACTATAGGAATATCCTGTAGCTCAATTTTATTCTTCACCCGGTCATCTATTACACTAGCCAGGTAGCTCTCACAACCACCTCTCAGCATTCGGTATATTTCTAGTGAGGATATAATTGGTATCTTACTTATTTTAGGAATAGCTTGGAAGGAATAATGGTTATCATTTGGGGGTCTAAAATCAACTATTCCAGATCGACAACTTATCGTGGCATGGTGTCTAAATAACCAATCCATCCCTAATATCACTTCATACCCTTTTATGTCAATGATAATTAATTCCGCATAGAGATTTTTATCCCCTAAGGACACGACGTCACCCTTAACAATCTGCTCTGAATGTAGGGACTTCCCTGATGGCAACACAACACTATATAACCTTTCAGCTGGTAAGGGTCCTATGCTATGTTTGCATACAAACAAGGTTGATATAAACGAGTGTGTGGCCCCTGTATCTATGAGTGTATAAGCAGCAAAACCACAGATCATGATGGTACCTGATATGACTGTATGTTGATCAGCTCCCTCATCTTCCATCAACGCATACACTCTGGGTACAACCCTTGCACGGTTCGGGTCTGGCGGCATGGGACAATCTCTGACCATGTGTCCGGTCTTATCACACCTGAAACACCGGCCAGAAAGCAGCTTGCACTCACCAGGGTGGTTCCTCTGACATGTAGGGCATAGAGGCGCCAGAGGTCTCTTTCCTTTTCCCTGGTCATCATTCTGGTTGAGGGGCCTCTTCATTCCATGCTGCTGTTGTTGTGGTCCCCTGTTCTGTCGTGGCTGCCAACCTTTGTTCTGACGTGGTGGCGGCTGAGTGTCCTTCATGAGTTTCTTTGGCTGTTCGCGTTGTGCATATGCTGTCATTTCTGCCTCTTCTAGCTCCAAGGCCTTAGCCGTCACTTCACCATAAGGTACATTATGTATCCCGGCAGTCTTCACTTTCATGTACAGACTTGGCTTCAGTCCTTGAACAAACTGGTAAATCTTATCTTCCTCATCCTCAATCATACGGGGAGCAAACCGTGATAAAGCATCAAATTCACATATATAATCCGTCACAGAGCCAGTTTGTCGTAGATTCATAAACTCCTTCTTCTTGTTGGCCCGAACAGTCCTATTGAAGTACTTGTCAAAGAAGGCAGTCTTGAACATCCCCCAGGTCATAGCTTCGGCATTAGCGGTGCTCTGGATCGAGTCCACCAATGCCTTGCACTTAACTCCAAATGAAAGACAGCATAGGTGACCTTATCCCCTTCGTCAACCTTTGCATACTTAAACATGTCTTCTATCTTTCGAATCCACTCCTCAGCATGAATAGGATCTGAGACATACCCATTAAACACCGGGGGTCGAAGCCGGTGAAAGCGCTCACCCCCATGATCATGAGTTGCGTTAGTACTGGAGTTGCCTTGTTCTTCTCTAGCTGTCATCAGTCGTTCTATCTGGTGAGATTGGCGCATGACCAACTCAGTCAACTGAGCAATAGCATTGCTATCCTCATTGGTCTCTCTCTGTTGACCTCTAACCATCTTGGGATTCCTAGACAAATCATTACAGGCATAACTTAACTTAATGACATACATGAAATCATAAACACTTACAGTTGCTGAGGTGTGCTCAAGTGACAGTCAGTGCTGGAAGGCAGTCTGCAGAATCGGTTTTAGAACCTGGTTTTGCTCTGATACCACAATTGTAACGACCCCGGCCAGGAGCCGTCACGTGTTCATATTCTTTCATTAATCGTTTGCTTGACTTTTACTATTATTACATTCACTTACTATCTCTCAACAGGCTTTCACATTTTACATATATATTTTTTTTTTTCTAAACTGGTAATAGAGACGCAGAACCATTAAGGAAGACGAACCCTCTCATGCCCGACTTCCCACGCCTCGTCGGCTCAAACTTTCACAGAGTCGAGCGACTGGACTCGGTCATCGGTTTCTTGACAATTTCGGGAAAAGAGGAAGTGCCCTCAATTCTCTTAACAAAATACCACTCGGGTTTGCATGGGTTGCATGCGTTGACAACCCTCAGAAACTTAGTCGTCCGGTCATCACGTGCATTACGCGTGACTCGCTTAACATCACCTAAAAGGAGACATCTTCCGGTGGGCACGTGGGACTCGCGTGCTAAATTAAAACATCATTCGGTCACTAAATGACAAAAACACATTTTATATCTTCCGGTCGCTAAACGACAAAACACATTTTACATCTTCCGGTCGCTAAATGACAAAACACATTTTACATCTTCCGGTCGCTAAACGACAAAACACATTTTACATCTTCCGGTTGCTAAACGACAAAACACATTTTACATCTTCCGGTGACGTCATCCGGAAGACTAAACCATCATGCAACTATCCTTCGGCATCTGCCGATGATGTCAGCCGGATGACTAAACCAACAAACAACTACCCTTCGGCATCTGCCGATGACGTCAGCCGGAAGACTAAACCATCAAACAATTAACTATCGGCATCTGCCGATGACGTCAACTGGAAGATTTCCTCATCCAGCTTCCGTCTTACGGTAGAGAACACTAAATCATCAAAGGACTCCTTCCAACTGGAAGAAAACACGACTCATCCAAATGCATATAACGGAAGACTTAAGCAACAGATTATTTATAATCTATATAATCATTCCCTGACTCAGTGATCCACTAGACAGTTTCAAAGCTCAACGTTTTAAAATAATCTCATCCTACTTAAACTACCATATCCTTTAACATACTGTAACATAAGAGTCTTAACCAGGAGTCATAAATCGCCTCTCCAGTCCTGCACTGTCACCTTGAGCATCCTCCAGCAACCAGCCTTAAGCATCCTCTTTGAACATAACATCCTCACCTGAACCTTCTTCACCTACACCATAAGGTTTAACTATAAGCCTAATGCTTAGTAAGGAATGCATGCTGACAGATATACATGAGTACACAATTTAAAGAGACATAATCCATAAACCATTCTTCATTCATGTTCATCTTTATCATTTACATAACATGTATTAAGGCAGGGAACGAGGGAGGAAGACAGGGGTACATAGTCATTTGCCTATCGCGGCAGTCGTACATAATCATTTGCCTATCGCGGCAATCATGATACATCACTCGGCCTCCCCAGTGGGAGAATTCGCGAGCTATATATATCATTAACTCGGCCTCCACCAGTAGGAGATTTCGCGAGTCATACATATCATTAACTCGGCCTCCACTAGTGGGAGAATTCGCGAGTCATACATAACATAGTCTTTCCCCGCTCTGCACTTAATCTTGGTCACATTTGCTTTTCATATTCTCAACTTAATCATAACAGGGACACAGTGCATAGACATAAAGTTCATAGAGAGAAGTCATATCATGAGGACAAGTAAAACATCCTGTAACTTTACATTTACTTACACAACTTCTTCATATCATGGAAATAACAAATCATAGTCAATAAGCTAACATCTCAGTGATTTCCTAATACCCTTGCGGTGTAGGGCCCTAGTGGCCGGAAATCTTAATACATTCACTTACCTGGATTCCTTAGCAATCCGAACTTCCTCTCTTTAACTTCTTCACCTAAAACATGTACATTACAGTAGTTAAAACAAAGTCCTAGTAGTCCTAATCATAAACCATCCTAGGATCTAATAGCTAAAGTCATTCCGATTCCTCTGCTTGACACACTGCAGTCTGAAATCCGAAACTAGGTGGACAGGTTTTACCATTGATTAAATCTGAGTTGGTTACTTAAAATGTTCAGAATCGATTCGGGATGACATTTCTACTCTCAGATTTTAAAAGGTCTTAAACTACTCGGCCACTGCTAAAAATCCGAACTCAGTGCCGAGCTGAAAACAGAGCTCTATTTACGAATGAATGACTACATTGTCCATTTCATACCTCGGGTGTGGATTTGCAGAGAAGAGCAAGCTCGAAACCAGCCGTCGGTAAGGGAAGTTCTGGTAGCCGAGAGCAAGAACTTGGGAAAGAAGAAATCGCCGAGAGGGAATGTCTGCTACAGTGGTAATAAATGAGGTTTAAGGTTTCCATTTCCTATTTATACCTAATCCATCAATTTTAATTACAAAACTGCCATCCAACCTAGTTTTACTCAACTTGTAATAATTTTATCTTAACATTAAATTTAAATCATAAAGGTTAAATAAGAGGGTGACGATGAAAATGGTCAGAAAATCACCTGGCCGAAATGTCGGGTGTTACACGTGTGGAGTGACATCCATTGAGAGCAAACACGTGAGGGAGAGGTAAGGTCCATTACTTGATTATTTTTCTTTTACTTCTAACAATTTTCTTTTATTTTCTTATTGTGGTCGAAAAAGAATATCATGAGTGAGAGAACACACGAAAAAAAAAAAAAAAAAAAAAAATCAAAGTTTCTTTTTATTAATTTATTAAGTTTCCTAATATTTAGAGTTTACTAATTACTTTATTCTTACGTTAGGATATTTTGTAGCATATTTAAAGGCATAATTGCAACATTAGGGAAGCAAATACACAATTTGAGGTACCTTTGTAAGAATTTTCTCTTTGATTTTTGTGAAGAACTATATCTTCTTCAAGTCAAAACTTGAAAAAAAAACTTGATAGCTTTGACGATCCTTAAGCCTATACCCATAATTTTCTCGTAAAATTTTTCGTTTTGTGCATTAAGTAAATTTCGACTCCAAAAACATTAAATCGAAGTCTAAATCGTTTGAGTTCATTCATCAAACGCATATAAGGAAAACTATTAATATCAGCATAACAACTCGCCAAGTGAATCGAGGGCAAAAAAGGGCAAACGTGCCAAAAATGTATGGCCCGAATCGATCGGCTGTGGCGATTTGATGACAGGCGATCGATCGCTTGATCGATCACCCCTCCCGAATCACAACTAGCCGATCGATCACCCCTATCAGGAGATCGATCGGCACACGCCCTGGAAAATCCAGAGCGCGACCACAGTAAGGTAGCCGATCGATCGCCCATTCTGGCGATCGATCGGCAACCTCTCTGGAAAACCAGAGAGT
>CM039510.1:18344936-18484936 GCA_022432975.1 Begonia masoniana
ACTGTCAATGGAAGTGTAACCCTTCAGTTAATTTTGCGAAATGTGTTGACACTTGAGAAGCAAATGTTAACCTTCAGTTTAAGCTTTTGCAAAGGTGAGGAAGTGCGACGCTAGTGCATTTTGCTGAAAATTTTTTTTTTTTTTTTTTTTTTTTTTATGCGTTTGATGAAGCATAAGAACAGTTTCACCTCAGTCGATTTGTTTCAACGCCAATAATGCTCATGTAAACGAGGTTGACTGTTACTAACTTGTGTTTAGACCCTAAGTATCCATTCCGCATCAAGGGTTTACTTGAAGTGATGAGAACGACTTTCACTGAGGACAATACCTTCATGGACCCGTAATTAGACTTTAGTAATGTGTTTAATGAATATTTGACAGTTCATCTTATCCATTATTTTCAAAACTGAACGGTATCAAGCAAGTGGAGGTTGACTGTACATGACTTGTGGTTAGAACCTAGTTATCCTTTCAACCTTCAAGGTTTACTTGATTGAATAAGAACAACGTGTATTGAGAACCCAATAACCTTCATGGACGCGTAATTAAGACTTAGTAATGCGTTTGATGGATATTTGAAAGTTCACTTTAATCAATTTGTTTCAAAAGAACTGAAAGTATCAAAGAAGTGAGGTTGACTGTTACATCACTTGTGGTTAGAACCTAAGTTATCCATTTCACCTTCAAGGTTTAAGTTGAAGTGATGAGAACGACGAGTACTGAGGACCCAATAACCTTCATGGACGCGTAATTAAGACTTAGTAATGCGTTTGATGAAGTATTAGAAACTTCACTTCAATCGATTTGATACAAAAGAACTGAACGTATCAAGAAAATGAGGTTGACTGTTACATGACTTATGGTTAGAACCTAACTTATCCATTTCACCTTTAAGGTTTAACTTGAAGTGATGAGAACGATGTGTACTGAGAACCCAATAACCTTCATGGACGAATTTAGACTTAGTAATATGTTTGATGAAGTATAAAAAAGTTCACTTCAATCGATTTGTTTGAATGAACTGAACAAATCATGCAAATGAGGTTGACTGTTACATGACTTGTGGTTAGAACCTAAGTTATCCATTTCACCTTCAAGGTTTAACTTGAAGTGATGAGAACGACTTGTACTGAGGACCCAATACCTTCATGGACGCGTAATTAAGACTTAGTAATGCGTTTGAGATATTTGAAAGTTCACTTTAATCAATTTGTTTCAAAAGAACTGAACGTATCAAGCAAGTGAGGGTGACTGTTACATGACTTGTGGTTAGAACCTAACTTATCCATTTCACCTTCAATGTTTAAGCTGAAGTGATGAAAACGACGTGCACTGAGGACCCAATAACCTTCATGGACGCGTAATTAAGACTTAGTAATGCGTTTGATGAAGTATTTTAAACTTCACTTCAATCGATTTGATTCAAAAGAACTGAACGTATCAAGAAAATGAGGTTGACTGTTATATGACTTGTGGTTAGAACCTAACTGGTCCATTTCACCTTCAAGGTTTAACTTGAAGTGATGAGAACGACGTGTACTGAAAACCCAATAACCTTTATGGACGCGTAATTAAGACTTAGTAATGCGTTTGATGAAGTATAAAAAAGTTCACTTCAATCGATTTTTTTCAAAAGAACTGAACGAATCATGCAAATGAGGTTGACTGTTACATGACTTGTGGTTAGAACCTAAGTTATCCATTTCACCTTGAAAGTTTAATTTGAAGTGATAAGAACAACGTGTACTGAGGAGCCAATAACCTTCATGGACGCGTAATTAAGACTTTGTAATGCGTTTGATGAATTATAAGAGAGTTCACTTCAATCGATTTGTTTCAAAAGAACTGAACGAATCATGCAAATGAGGTTGACTGTTACATGACTTGTGTTTCGAACCTAAGCTATCAATTTCACCTTCAAGGTTTAACTTGAAGTGATGAGAACGACGTGTACTAAGGACCCAATAACTTTCATGACGCGTAATCAAGACTTAATAATGCGTTTGATGAAGTATTGGAAACTTCACTTCAATCGATTTAGTTCAAAAGAACTGAACGTATCAAGCAAATGAGGTTGACTGTTACATGACATGTGGTTAGAACCTAAGTTATCCATTTCACCTTCAAGGTTTAACTTGAAGTGATGAGAACGTCGTGTTATGAGGACTTAATAACCTTCATAAACTCGTAATTGAGACTTAGCAATGCATTTGATAAAGTATAAGAAAGTTCACTACAATCGATTTGTTTCGAAAGAACTGAACGTATCAAGCAAATGAGGTTGACTGTTACATGACTTCTTGTTTGAACCTAAGTCATCCATTTCACCTTCAAGGTTTAACTTGAAGTGATGATGACGACGTATACTGAGGTCCCAATAACCTTTATGGACGCGTATTTAAGACTTAGAAACGCGTTTGATGAGGTATAAGAAAATTCACTTCAATCGATTTGTTTCAAAAGAACTGAACGTATCATGCAAATGAGGTTGACTGTTACATGACTTGTGGTTGGAACCTAAGTTATCCATTTCACCTTCAAGGTTAACTTGAAGTGATGAGAACGACGTGTACTGAGGACCCAATAACCTTCATGAACTCGTAATTGAGACTTAGTAATGCATTTGATAAAGTATAAGAAAGTTCACTTCAATTGATTTGTTTCAAAAGAACTGAACGTATCATGCAAATGAGGTTGACTGTTACATGACTTCTGGTTAGAACCTAAGTTATCCATTTCACCTTCAAGGTTTAACTTGAAGTGATGATGACGACGTGTACTGAGGACCGAATAACCTTCATGGACGCGTATTTAAGACTTAGAAACGCGTTTGATGAGGTATAAGAAAGTTCACTTCAATCGATTTGTTTCAAAAGAACTGAACGAATCATGCAAATGAGGTTGACTGTTACATGACTTGTGGTTAGAACCTAAGTTATCCATTTCACCATTCAAGGTTTAACTTGAAGTGATAAGAACGACGTGTACTGAGGACTCAATAACAATCATGGACGCGTAATTAAGTGTTAGTAATGCGATTGATGAAGTATTGGAAACTTCACTTCAATCGATTTGTTTCAAAAGAACTGAACGTATCAAGCAAGTGAGGTTGACTATTACATGACTTGTGGTTAGAACCTAAGATATCCTTTTCACCTTTAAGGTTTAAGTTGAAGTGATAAAAATGACGTGTACTAAGGACCCAATAACCTTCATGGACGCATAATTAAGACTTAGTAATGCATTTAATGAAGTATTGAAACTTCAATTCAATCGATTTGTTTTAAAAGAACTGAACGTATCAAGCAAATTAGGTTGACTGTTACATGACTTGTGGTTAGAACCTAAGTTATCCAATTCACCTTCAAGTTTTAACTTGAAGTGATGAGAACGACGTGTACTGAGGACCCAATAACCTTCATGGACACGTAATTAAGACTTTGTAATGCGTTTGATGAAGTATAAGAGAGTTCACTTCAATCGATATGTTTCAAAAGAACTGAACGTATCATGCAAATGAGGTTGACTGTTACATGACTTGTGGTTAGAACCTAAGTCATCCATTTCACCTTCAAGGTTTAACTTGAAGTGATGAAAACGACGTGTACTGAGGACCCAATAACCTTAATGGATGCGTAATTAAGGCTTAGTAATGCGTTTGATGAAGTATTGGAATCTTCACTTCAATCGATTTGTTTCAAAAGAACTGAACGTAATCATGCAAATGAGGTTGACTGTTACATGACTTGTGGTTAGAACCTAAGCTATCCATTTCACCTTCAAGGTTTAACTTGAAGTGATGAGAACGACGTGTACTGAGGACCCAATAACCTTCTGGACGCGTAATTTAAGACTTAGTAATGCGTTTGATGAAGGTATAAGAAAGTTCACTTCAATCGATATGTTTCAAAAGAACTGAACGTATCATGCAAATGAGGTTGACTGTTACATGACTTGTGGTTAGAACCTAAGTTATCCATTTCACCTTCAAGGTTTAACTTGAAGTGATGAGAACGACGTGTACTGAGGACCCAATAACCTTCATGGACTCGTAATTAAGACTTAGTAATGCGTTTGATGAAGTATAAGAAAGTTCACTTCAATCGATTTGTTTCAAAAGAACTGAACGTATCATGCAAATGAGGTTGACTGTTACATGACTTCTGGTTAGAACCTAAGTTATCCATTTCACCTCAAGGTTAACTTGAAGTGATGAGAACGACGTGTACTGAGGACCAATAACCTTCATGGACGCGTATTAAGACTTAGTAATGCAGTTTGATGAAGTATAAGAAAGTCACTTCAATCGATTTGTTTCAAAAGAACTGAACGTATCAAGCAAATGAGGTTGACTGTTACATGACTTGTGGTTAGAACCTAAGTTATCCATTTCACCTTCAAGGTTTAACTTGAAGTGATGAGAAGGACGTGTACTAAGGACCCAATAACCTTCATGGACGCGTAATTAAGACTTAGTAATGCGATTTGATGAAGTATAGAAAGATTCACTTCAATCGATTTGTTTCAAAGAACTGAACGTATCGAGCAAATGAGGTTGATTGTTACATGACATGTGGTTAGAACCTAAGCTATCCATTTCACCTTCAAGGTTTAACTTGAAGTGATGAGAACGACGTGTACTGAGGACCCAATAACCTTCATGGACGCGTAATTAAGACTTAGTAATGCGTTTGATGAAGTATAATAAAGTTCACTTCAATCGATTTCTTTCAAAAGAACAGAACGAATCATGCAAATAAGGTTGATTGTCACATGAGTTGTGGTTAGAACCTAAGTTATCTATTTCACCTTCAAGGTTTAACTTGAAGTTATTAGAAGGACGTGTACTGAGGACCCAATAACCTTCATGGACGCGTAATTAAGACTTTGAAATGCGTTTGATGAAGTATAAGAGAGTTCACTTCAATCGATTTGTTTCAAAAGAACTGAACGAATCATGCAAATGAGGTTGACTGTTACATGACTTGTCGTTAGAACCTAAGTTGTCTATTTCACCCTCAAGGTTTAACTTGAAGTGATGAGAACGACGTGTACTGAGGACCCAATAACCTTCATGGACGCGTAATTAAGACTTTGTAATGCGTTTGATGAAATATAAGAGAGTTCACTTCAATCGATTTGTTTTAAAAGAACTGAACGTATCAAGCAAATGAGGTTGACTGTTACATGACTTGTGGTTAGAACCTAAGCTATCCATTTCACCTTCAAGGTTTAACTTGAAGTGATGAGAACGACGTGTACTAAGGACCCAATAACCTTCATGGACGCGTAATTAAGACTTAGTAATGCGTTTGATGAATGATAATAAAGTTCACTTCAATCGATTTGTTTCAAAAGAACTGAACGTATCGAGCAACTGAGGTTGATTGTTACATGACATGTGGTTAGAACCTAAGCTATCCATTTCACCATCAAGGTTTAACTTGAAGTGATGAGAACGACGTGTACTGAGGACCCAATAACCTTCATGGACGCGTAATTAAGACTTAGTAATGCGTTTGATAAAGTATAATAAAGTTCACTTAAATCGATTTGTTTCAAAAGAACTGAACGAATCATGCAAATGAAGTTGATTGTTACATGAGTTGTGGTTAGAACCTAAGTTATCCATTTCACCTTCAAGGTTTAACTTGAAGTGATGAGAACGACTTGTACTGAGGACCCAATAACCTTCATGGAACGCGTAATTAAGACTTAGTAAGGCGTTTGATGAAGTATACGACTTCACTTCATCGATTTGTTTTCAAAAGAACTGAACGATCATGCAAATGAGGTTGACTGTACATGACTTGTGGTTAGAACCTAGAGTATCCATTTCACCCTTAAGGTTTAACTTGAAGTGATGAGAACGACGTGTACTGAGGACCCATAACCTTCATGGACGCGTAATTATGACTTTGTAATGCGTTTGATGAAATATAAGAGAAGCTTCACTTCAATCGATTTGTTTCAAAAGAACTGACGTATCAAGCAAATGAGGTTGACTGTTACATGAACTTGTGTTAAACCTAAGCTTATCCATTTCACCTTCAAGGTTTAACTTGAGTGATGAGAACGACGTGTACTGAGGACCCATAACTCATGACGCGTAATTAAGACTTAGTAATGCGTTTGATGAATGTATTGGAAAATTTCACTTCAATCGATTTATTTCAAAAGTACAGAACGTATCAGCAAATGAGGTTGACTGTTACATGACTTGTGGTTAGAACCTAAGTTATCCATTTCACCTTCAAGGTTTAACTTGAAGTGATGAGAACGACGTGTACTGAGGACCCAATAACCTTCATGGACGCGTAATTAAGACTTAGTAATGCGTTTGATGAAGTATAAGAAAGTTCACTTCAATCGATTTGTTTCAAAAGAACTGAACGAATCATGCAAATGAGGTTGACTGTTACATGACTTGTGGTTAGAACTAAGTTATCCATTTTACCTTCAAGGTTTAACTTGAAGTGATGAGAACGACGTGTACTGAGGACCCAATAACCTTCATGGACGCGTAATTAAGACTTAGTAATGCGTTTGATGAATATTTGAAAGTTCACTTTAATCGATTTGTTTCAAAAGAACTGAACGTATCAAGCAAATGAGGTTGACTGTTACATGACTTGTGGTTTGAACCTAAGTTATCCATTTCACCTTCAAGGTTTAACTTGAAGTGATGAGAACGACTTGTACTGAGGACCCAATAACCTTCATGGACGCGTAATTAAGACTTAGTATTGCGTTTGATGAAGTATTTGAAGCTTCACTTCAATTGATTTGTTTCAAAACAACTAAACGTATCAAGCAAATGAGGTTGACTGTTACATGACTTTTGGTTAGAACCTAAGTTATCCATTTGACCTTCAAGGTTTAACTTGAAGTGATGAGAACGACGTGTACCGAGGACTCAGTAACCTTCATGGACGCGTAATTAAGACTTAGTAATGCGTTTGATGATGTATTTGAAAGTTCACTTCAATCGATTTGCTTCAAAAGAACTGAACGTATCAAGCAAATGAGGTTTACTGTTGCATAACTTGTGGTTAGAACCTAAGTTATCTATTTCACCTTCAAGGTTTAACTTGAAGTGATGAGAACGACGTGTACTGAGGACCTAATAACGTTCATGGACGCGTAATTAAGACTTAGTAATGCCTTAGATGAAGTATTTGAAAATTCACTTCAATCGATTTGTTTCAAAAGAACTGAACGTATCAAGCAAATGAGGTTGACTGTTACATGACTTGTGGTTAGAACCTAAGTTATCCATTTCACCTTCAAGGTTTAACTTGAAGTGATGAGAACGACGTGTACTGAGGACCCAATAACCTTCATGGACGCGTAATTAAGACTTAGTAATGCGTTTGATGAAGTATTTGAAAGTTCACTTCAATCGATTTGTTTCAAAAGAACTGAACGTATCAAGCAAATGAGGTTGACTGTTACATGACTTGTGGTTAGAACCTAAGTTATCCATTTCACCTTCAAGGTTTAACTTGAAGTGATGATGAACGACGTGTACTCGAGGACACAATAACTTCATGGACGCGTAATTAAGACTTAGTAATGCGTTTGATGAAGTATTGAAAGTTCACTTCAATCGATTTGTTTCAAAAGAACTAGAACGTATCAAGCAAATGAGGTTGACTGTTACATGACTTTTGGTTAGAACCTAAGTTATCCTTTTCACCTTCAAGGTTTAACTTGAAGTGATGAGAACTACGTGTACTGAGGATCCAATAACCTTCATGGACGCGTAATTAAGACTTAGTAATGTGTTTGATGAATGATAATAAAGTTCACTTCAATCGATTTGTTTCAAAAGAACTGAACGTATCGAGGCAACTGAGGTTGTTGTTACATGACATGTGGTTAGAACCTAAGCTATCCATTTCACCATCAAGGTTTAACTTGAAGTGATGAGAACGACGTGTACTGAGGACCCAATAACCTTCATGGACGCGTAATTAAGACTTAGTAATGCGTTTGATAAAGTATAATAAAGTTCACTTCAATCGATTTGTTTCAAAAGAACTGAACGAATCATGCAAATGAAGTTGATTGTTACATGAGTTGTGGTTAGAACCTAAGTTATCCATTTCACCTTCAAGGTTTAACTTGAAGTGATGAGAACGACTTGTATTGAGGACCCAACTAACCTTCATGAACGCGTAATTAAGACTTAGTAAGGCGTTTGAGGAAGTATTTGAAACTTCACTTCAATCGATTTGTTTTAAAAGAACTGAACGTATCAAGCAAATTAGGTTGACTGTTACATGACTTCTGGTTAGAACCTAAGTTATCCATTTCACCTTCAAGGTTTAACTTCAAGTGATGAGAACGATGTGTACTGAGGACCCAATAACCTTCATGGATGTGTAATTATGACTTAGTTAGGCGTTTGATGAAGTATTTGAAACTTCACTTCAATCGATTTGTTTCAAAAGAACTGAACGTATCAAGCAAATGAGGTTGACAGTTACATGACTTTTTGTTAGAACCTAAGTTATCCATTCACCATCAAGGTTTAACTTGAAGTGATGAGAACGACGTGTACCGAGGATACAATAAACTTCATGGACGTGTAATTAAGACTTAGTAATGCGTTTGATGAAGTATTTGAAAATTCACTTCAATCGATTTGTTTCAAAAGAACAGAACGTATCAAGCAAATGAGGTTGACTGTTACATGACTTGTGGTTAGAACCTAAGTTATCCATTTCACCTTCAAGGTTTAACTTGAAGTGATGAGAACGACGTGTACTGAGGACCCAATAACCTTCATGGACGCGTAATTAAGACTTAGTAATGCATTTGATGAAGTATAAGAAAGTTCACTTCAATCGATTTGTTTCAAAAGAACTGAACGAATCATGCAAATGAGGTTGACTGTTACATGACTTGTGGTTAGAACCTAACTTATCGATTTCACTTTCAAGGTTTAACTTGAAGTGATGAGAACGACGTGTATCGAGGACACAATAACCTTCATGGACGCGTAATTAAGACTTAGTAATGCGTTTGACTGAAGTATTTGAAAGTTCACTTCAATCGATTTGTTTCAAAAGAACTGAACGTATCAAGCAAATGAGGTTGACTGTTACATGACTTGTGGTTAGAACCTAAGTTATCCTTTTCACCTTCAAGGTTTAACTTGAAGTGATGAGAACGACGTGTACTGAGGATCCAATAACCTTCATGGACGCGTAATTAAGACTTAGTAATGCGTTTGATGAATGATAATAAAGTTCACTTCAATCGATTTGTTTCAAAAGAACTGAACGTATCGAGCAACTGAGGTTGATTGTTACATGACATGTGGTTAGAACCTAAGCTATCCATTTCACCATCAAGGTTTAACTTGAAGTGATGAGAACGACGTGTACTGAGGACCCAATAACCTTCATGGACGCGTAATTAAGACTTAGTAATGCGTTTGATGAAGTATAATAAAGTTCACTTCAATCGATTTGTTTCAAAAGAACTGAACGAATCATGCAAATGAAGTTGATTGTTACATGAGTTGTGGTTAGAACCTAAGTTATCCATTTCACCTTCAAGTTTAACTTGAAGTGATGAGAACGACTTGTATTGAGGACCCAATAACCTTCATTAACGCGTAATTAAGACTTAGTAAGGCGTTTGATGAAGTATTTGAAACTTCACTTCAATCGATTTGTTTTAAAAGAACTGAACGTATCAAGCAAATTAGGTTGACTGTTACATGACTTCTGGTTAGAACCTAAGTTATCCATTTCACCTTCAAGGTTTAACTTCAAGTGATGAGAACGATGTGTACTGAGGACCCAATAACCTTCATGGATGTGTAATTATGACTTAGTTAGGCGTTTGATGAAGTATTTGAAACTTCACTTCAATCGATTTGTTTCAAAAGAACTGAACGTATCAAGCAAATGAGGTTGACAGTTACATGACTTTTTGTTAGAACCTAAGTTATCCATTTCACCATCAAGGTTTAACTTGAAGTGATGAGAACGACGTGTACCGAGGATACAATAAACTTCATGGACGTGTAATTAAGACTTAGTAATGCGTTTGATGAAGTATTTGAAAATTCACTTCAATCGATTTGTTTCAAAAGAACAGAACGTATCAAGCAAATGAGGTTAACTGTTACATGACTTTTGGTTAGAACCTAAGTTATCCATTTCACCTTCAAGGTTTAACTTGAAGTGATGAGAACAACGTGTACCGAGGACACAATAGCCTTCATCGACGCGTAATTAAGACTTAGTAAGGCATTTGATGAAGTAAAAGAAAGTTCACTTCAATCGATTTTTTTCAAAAGAACTGAACGAATCATGCAAATGAGGTTGACTGTTACATGACTTTTGGTTAGAACTTAAGTTATCCATTTTACCTTCAAGGTTTAACTTGAAGTGATAAAACGACGTGTACCGAGGACACAATAACCTTCATGGACGCGTAATTAAGACTTAGTAAGGCGTTTGATGAAGAATTTGAAAGTTCACTTCAATCGATTTGTTTCAAAAGAACTGAACGTATCAAGCAAATGAGGTTGACTGTTACATGACTTGTGGTTTGAAGCCTAAGTTATCCATTTCACCTTCAAGGTTTAACTTGAAGTGATGAGAACGACTTGTACTGAGGACCCAATAACCTTCATGGACGCGTAATTAAGACTTAGTATTGCGTTTGATGAAGTATTTGAAGCTTCACTTCAATTGATTTGTTTCAAAAAACTAAACGTATAAAGCAAATGAGGTTGACTGTTACATGACTTTTGGTTAGAACCTAAGTTATCCATTTGACCTTCAAGGTTTAACTTGAAGTGATGAGAACGACGTGTACCGAGGACTCAGTAACCTTCATGGACGCGTAATTAAGACTTAGTAATGCGTTTGATGATGTATTTGAAAGTTCACTTCAATCGATTTGCTTCAAAAGAACTGAACGTATCAAGCAAATGAGGTTTACTGTTGCATAACTTGTGGTTAGAACCTAAGTTATCTATTTCACCTTCAAGGTTTAACTTGAAGTGATGAGAACGACGTGTACTGAGGACCTAATAACGTTCATGGACGCGTAATTAAGACTTAGTAATGCCTTAGATGAAGTATTTGAAAATTCACTTCAATCGATTTGTTTCAAAAGAACTGAACGTATCAAGCAAATGAGGTTGACTGTTACATGACTTGTGGTTAGAACCTAAGTTATCCATTTCACCTTCAAGGTTTAACGTGAAGTGATGAGAACGACGTGTAATGAGGACCTAATAACCTTCATGGACGCGTAATTAAGACTTAGTAATGCATTAGATGAAGTATTTGAAAATTCACTTCAATCGATTTGTTTCAAAAGAAATGAACGATCAAGCAAATGAGGTTGACTGTTACATGACTTGTGGTTAGAACCTAAATTATCTATTTCACCTTCAAGGTTTAACTTGAAGTGATGTGAACGACGTGTATCGAGGACACAATAACCTTCATGGACGCGTAATTCAGACTTAGTAATGCGTTTGACGAAGTATTTGAAAGTTAACTTCAATCGATTTGTTTCAAAAGAACTAAACGTATCAAGCAAATGAGGTTGACTGTTACATGACTTTTGGTTAGAACCTAAGTTATCCTTTTCACCTTCAAGGTTTAACTTGAAGTGATGAGAACTACGTGTACTGAGGATCCAATAACCTTCATGGACGCGTAATTAAGACTTAGTAATGCGTTTGATGAATGATAATAAAGTTCACTTCAATCGATTTGTTTCAAAAGAACTGAACGAATCATGTAAATGAGGTTGAATGTTACATGACTTGTGGTTAGAACCTAAGTTATCCATTTAACCTTCAAGGTTTAACTTGAAGTGAAGAGAACGACGTATACTGAGGACCTAATAACCTTTATGGACGCAAAATTAAGACTTAGTAATACGTTTGATGAAGTATTTTAAAGTTCACTACAATCGATTTGTTTCAAAAGAACTGAACGAATCGTGCAAATGATGATCACTGTTACATGACTTGTGGTTAGAACCAAAGTTATCCACTTCACCTTCAAGGTTTAACTTGAAGTGATGAAAACGACGTGTACCGAAGACAGAATAACCTTCATGGATGCATAATTAAGACTTAGTAATGCGTTTGATGAAGTATAAGAAAATTCACTTTAATCGATTTGTTTCAAAAGAACTGAATGTATCATGCAAATGAGGTTGACTTTACATGACTTTTGGTTAGAACCTTAGTTATTCATTTCACCTTCAAGGTTTAACTTGAACTGATGAGAACGACGTGTACTGAGGACCCAATAACCTTCATGGACGCGTAATTAAGACTAGTAAGGCGTTTGATAAAGTATTTAAAACTTCACTTCAATTGATTTGTTTCTAAAGAACAAGAACCTTATCAGGCAAAGGAGGTTGACTTTTACATGACTTTGGTTAGAACCTAAGTTATCCATTTCACCTTCAAGGTTCAACTTGAAGTGAAAATAACGAAAAGTACCGAGAACACAATAACCTTCATGGACAAGTAATTTAGACTTAGAAATGCGTTTGATGAAGTATTTGAAAAGTTCACTTCAATCGATTTGTTTCAAAAGAACTGAACGAATCATGCAAATGAGGTTGACTGTTACAAGACTTTTGGTTAGAACATAAGTTATCCATTTTACCTTTAAGGTTTTACTTGATGTGATAAGAACGACGTGTACCGAGGACACAATAACCTTCTTGGACGCGTAATTAACACTTAGAAAGGCGTTTGTGAAGTATTTGAAACTTCACTTCAATCGATTTGTTTCAAAAGAACTGAACGTATCAAGCAAATGAGGTTGACTGTTACATGACTTGCGGTTAGAACCTAAGTTATTCATTTAACCTTCAAGGTTTAACTTGAAGTGATGAGAACGACGTGTACCGAGGACACAATAACCTTAATGGACGCGTAATTAAGACTTAGTAAAGCGTTTGATGAAGTATTTGAAAGTTCACTACCATTGATTTGGTTAAAAAGAACTGAACGTATCAAGCAAATGAAGTTGACTGTAACATGACTTGTGGTTAGAACCTAAGTTATCCATTTCACCTTCAAGTTTAACTTGAAGTGATGAGAACGACATTTACTGAGGACCCAATAACCTTCATGGACGCGTAATTAAGACTTAGTAATGCGTTTGATGAAGTATTTAAAACTTCACTTCAATCGATTTGTTTCAAAAGAACTGAACGTATCAGGCAAATGAGGTTGACTTTTGCATGACTTGTGGTTAGAACTTAAGTTATCCATTTCGCCTTCAAGGTTTAACTTGAAGTGATGAGAACGACGTGTATTGAGGACCCAATAACCTTCATGGACGCGTAATTAAGACTTAGTACTGCGTTTGATGAAGTATTTGATACTTCACTTCAATCGATTTGTTTCAAAATAACTGAACGTATCATGCAAATGAGGTTGACTGTTACATGACTTGTGGTAAGAACCTAAGTTATCCATTTCACCTTCAAGGTTTAACTTGAAGTGATTGGAACGACGTGTACCGAGGACACAATAACCTTCATGGACGTGTAATTAAGGCTTAGTAATACGTTTAATGAAGTATTTGAAACTTCACTTCAATCGATTTGCTTCAAAAGAACTGAACGTATCAAGCAAATGAAGTTGAGTGTTACATGACTTTTGGTTTGAACCTAAGTTATCCATTTCACCTTCAAGGTTTAACCTGAAGTGATGAGAACGACGTGTACTCAGGACCCAATAACCTTCATGGACGCGTTAATTAAGACTTAGAAATGCGTGTGATGAAGTATTTGAAACTTCACTTCAATCAAATTGTTTCAAAAGAACTGAACGTATCAAGCAAATGAGGTTGACTGTTACATGACTTGTGGTTAGAACCTAAGTTATCCCTTTCACCTTCAAGGTTTAACTTGAAATGATGAGAACGACTTGTACTAAGGACCCAATAACCTTCATGGGCGGATAATTAAGACTTAGTAATGCGTTTGATGAAGTATTTGTAAGTTCACTTCAATCGATTTGTTACAAAAGAACTGAAAGAATCATGCAAATGAGGTTGACTGTTACCTGACTTGTGGTTAGAACCTAAGTTATCCATTTCACCTTCATGGTTTAACTTGAAGTGATGAGAACGACGTATACTGAGGACCTAATAACCTTCATGGACGCGTAATTAAGACTTAGTAATGGGTTTGATTAAGTATTTTAAAGTTCACTTCAATCGATTTGTTTCAAAAGAACTGAACGTGCAAATGAGGTTGACTGTTATATGACTTGTGGTTAGAACCTAAGTTCTCCATTTCACTTTCAAGGTTTAACTCGAAGTGATGAGAACGACGTGTACCGAAGACACAATAACCTTCATGGACGCGTAATTAAGACTTAGTAATGTGTGTGATTAAGTATAAGATAGTTCACTTCAATCGATTTGTTTCAAAAGAACTGAATGTTTCATGCAAATAAGGTTTACTGTTACATGACTTTTGGTTAGAACCTTAGTTATCCATTTCACTTCGAAGGTTTAACTTGAAGTGATGAGAACGACGTGTACTGAGGACCCGATAACCATCATTGACGCGTAATTAAGACTTAGTAAGGCGTTTGATGAAGTATTTGAAAGTTCACTTCAATCGATTTGTTTCAAAAGAACTGAACGTATCAAGCAAATGAGGTTGACTGTTACATGACTTGTGATTAGAATCTAAGTTATCAATTTCACCTTCAAGGTTTAACTTGAAGTGATGAGAACGACATGTACTGAGAACACAATAACCTTCATGGACGCGTAATTAAGACTTAGTAAAGCGTTTGATGAAGTATAAGAAAGTTCACTTCAATCGATTTGTTTCAAAAGAACTGAACGAATCATGCAAATGAGGTTGACTGTTACATGACTTTTTGTTAGAACCTAAGTTATCCATTTTTCCTTCTAGGTTTAACTTGAAGTGATGAGAACGATGTGTACCGAGGACACAATAACCTTCATGGACACGTAATTAAGACTTAGTAAGGCATTTGTCAAGTATTTGAATGTTCACTTCAATTGATTTGGTTCAAAAGAACTGAACGTTTCAGGCAAATGAGGTTGACTGTTACATGACTTGTGGTTAGAACCTAAGTTATCCATTTCACCTTCAAGGTTTCACTTGAAGTGAGGAGAACGACGTTTATTGAGGACCCAATAACCTTCATGGACGCGTAATTAAGACTTAGTAATGCGTTTGATGAAGTATTTGAAACTTCACTTCAATCGATTTGTTTCAAAATTACTGAACTTATCAAGAAAATGAGGTTGACTGTTACATTACTTCTGGTTAGAACCTAAGTTATCCATTTCACCTTCAAGGTTTAACTTGAAGTGATGAGAACTGTCACACCCGGTATTTTTTTTTAGAGGAAAATTGGAGAGAAAATAAAATAATAATAAAATAGGTTGTTTTAATTAATTTAAAAGAAAAGTGAATGGTTTTAGGTTCGTGTATTTCCTGTGAAATTAAGCCGTGGGTTATAATTTAAGAACAATATTTAACGTAAGTCGAAATGGTCGGAAATTTTGGAGGGCAAAACGATAAATGAGGATTTAATTAATGATTAGAAATTATTATTATTATTATTAAATAAAATAATAATAAATAAATAAAACTAAAACGACAGAATGGCCGAAGCCATTCTGTCGTTCGACGAGCAGCGAAGGCAGTGGAGGGGTGGTAGACCCGCGACGCGAGCGACGATTGACGGCCGTTCACCGGTGACTTCCGACACTCTCCGGCCAGACGACGGCGGCGAGAGGATTCCGGCCTGTCTCCGCCCATAAACCGACGGGTAAGGTCACTTTTTGCCTTGTTTTTGGCTCTGTTCGTGGCCGAGGGTGTGGAGCAAGTTTGAGCTCCAATCACCGGCCGATTTTGGTTGTTTCCGGCGTGGGTTTGCCGACCCTTGGACCGGCTTTCATTGTCTGGCCGTGATGAGCCTCGTTTGGGCGAAATTCAGTGAAGCCTGATTTGGGCATTTCGGGTTTTTGCTTGTAACCTCGGAATTTTTGATTGTTTTGTGCTAATTGAGTGTTTATGTGGTGTATTGGTGAGCAATTGAGTGAGATTTGATGGAAAATCAAATTAGGGAAAATTCTGGGTAAAGGGCAGATTCGGGTTTTCTTATTTTTGATCTAGCTACGATCGTTTGTTTTCAAATTCTTTTGGCAGGTTAAAATAGGTTATTAGAGGAGTACGTGGCTGCTGGAATCGTTCGATTCCGATATCCGACACGAAAGTTATGCACGTTTGAAGTTTCGGGTCGGTTTTTACCGAACCCAAATTAGTGGCTTGTTTAGTTAGGTTTTATTTGAATTAAGCTAGAAATGGTAGTTTGAGAGTAATTGGTGAATATAGGTTTGATTTTAATTAAGTTTGAATGTTCATCGTAGGTCGAGCCGTAGATGGACAGGTAACCGAGTAGCCTCAGTGAGCTAGGACGCCAGGTAAGTAGTGGATGCGTGTTTGTTGCCTTCGGGCCTACACCATAGAACGGTAGGGATTGTTTGTTTGTTTGTTATGTTTTTCTTTGTGTCATGCATTGGGTGTCATGCATCATTGTTTTCTAAACTACGAAATCACGTGTTTTGCATGTTTGAGTGGTGAGAATGATGTAATGAATGATAAGAATTGATTGCAACTTGGTCTCGAGTAGAATAGCTTCGTCGGGCAAGTGGCTTGTTGAGCACCCCGCGAGGGATTTTATTCGAGATGCCCTGCTAATGTACGTAATGTATCGTGAGTATGAATGCCTCGACCTGTTCGTGCTTGAAGTGCACAATGAGGATTCTACGATCGATTGGGGGAGATTTGGTTGGCCGTCCCGGATTGTGTTAGGACGTGTGCCTCCGGTCTTGCTCCGTGGATCAAGGTGTGGCCGTCCTGGACTGTGTGGGGGCATGTGCCTACTTGGCTCACCTGGAAGAGAAAGATAAATGCAACCGAAACGAAAGGAAAACAACAGAGTGTGTAGAAACTGCATGTTAGGGTTGAGTCGAGCATTTAGTGTGTTTATGTGCATTAATTCCCTACTTGCTAAGCATTAGACTTATGTTTTGTGTTCTATGATGTAGGTAACGAGTTTTACTATGGTGAGGTGGATGAGACAGCACATGACTAGGCAGCAGTTGGTGATGCATGCGGTATACCGGTGCAGGCTATTGTCGGGGCTCCTCGACCATGGTCGTCGGGAATGTGGGCTTTATGATTTAGTAGTTTATTGTAAATGTTTGTTTGTAGAAATGATGGGATTGGATTTTATGCAGGTACCTAGCATTTTGGAGGTGCCATTTTCAAGCGTTACTTTGCCGAAATTTTCGGGAAGGACGTCGTGGTGCTTAAAGGATAGGATTAAGGAAAATTAGTGAGTCTAGGCAGTTATGATATAACATAAGAGAGTTTTGAGAGACTTAGATTTAATTTAAATTATGTTTTAACGTGGGATTAGTTAGCAAAGTAGCGCACTGAGTGTAACGACCCCGGCCAGGAGCCGTCACGTGTTCATATCCTTTCATTAATCGTTTGCTTGAGTTTTACTATTATTACATTCACTTACTATCTCTCAACAGACTTTCACATTTTACATATATATTTATTTTTTTCTAAACTGGTAATAGAGACGCAGAACCATTAAGGAAGACGAACCCACTCATGCCCGACTTCCCACGCCTCGTCGGCTCAAACTTTCACAGAGTCGAGCGACTGGACTCGGTCATTGGTTTCTTGACAATTTCGGGAAAAGAGGAAGTGCCCTCAATTCTCTTAACAAAATACCACTCGGGTTTGCATGGGTTGCATGCGTTGACAACCCTCAGAAACTTAGTCGTCCGGTCATCACGTGCATTACGCGTGACTCGCTTAACATCACCTAAAAGGAGACATCTTCCGGTGGGCACGTGGGCCTCGCGTGCTAAATTAAAACATCATCCGGTCACTAAATGACAAAAACACATTTTATATCTTCCGGTCGCTAAACGACAAAACACATTTTACATCTTCCGGTCGCTAAACGACAAAACACATTTTACATCTTCCGGTCGCTAAACGACAAAAACACATTTTACTATTCCGGTCGCTAAACGACAAACACATTTTACATCTTCCGGTCGCTAAACGACAAAACACATTTTACATCTTCCGGTGACGTCATCCGGAAGACTAAACCATCATACAACTATCCTCGGCATCTGCCGATGACGTCAGCCGAAGACTAACCAACAAAACAACTACCCTTGCTCCGAGACGTCAGTCGGAAGACTAAACCATCAAACAATTAACTCTCGGCATCTGCCGATGACGTCAACCGGAAGACTAAACCATCAAACAATCAACTCTCGGCATCTGCCGATGACGTCAACCGGAAGATTGCCTCATCCAGCTTCCGTCTTACGGTAGAGAACACTAAATCATCAAAGGACTCCTTCCAACTGGAAGAAAACACAACTCATCCAAATGCATATAACGGAAGACTTAAGCAACAGATCATTTATAATCTATTTAATCATTCCCTGACTCAGTGATCCACTAGGCAGTTTCAAAGCTCAATGTTTTAAAATAATCTCATCCTACTTAAACTACCATATCCTTTAACATACTGTAACATAAGAGTCTTAACCAGGGGTCATAAATCGCCTCTCCAGTCCCGCACTGTCACCTTGAGCATCCTCTTTGAACATAACATCCTCACCTGAACCTTCTTCACCTACACCATAAGGTTTAACTATAAGCCTAATGCTTAGTAAGGAATGCATGCTGACAGATATACATGAGTACACAATTTAAAGAGACATAATTCATAAACCATTCTTCATTCATGTTCATCTTTATCATTTACATAACATGTATTAAGGCAGGGAACGAGGGAGGAAGACAGGGGTACATAGTCATTTGCCTATCGCGACAGTCGTACATAATCATTTGCCTATCGCGGCAATCATGATACATCACTCGTCCTCCCCAGTGGGAGAATTCGCGAGCCATACATATCGTTAACTCGGCCTCCACCAGTGGGAGATTTCGCGAGTCGTACATATCATTAACTCGGCCTCCACCAATGGGAGAATTCGCGAGTCATACATATCATTAACTCGGCCTCCACCAGTAGGAGAATTCGCGAGTCATACATAACATAGTCTTTCCCCGCTCTGCACTTAATCTTGGTTACATTTGCTTTTCATATTCTCAACTTAATCATAACAGGGACACAGTGCATAGACATAAAGTTCATAGAGAGAAGTCATATCATGAGGACAAGTAAAACATCCTGTAACTTTACATTTACTTACACAACTTCTTCATATCGTGGAAATAACAAATCATAGTCAATAAGCTAACATCTCAGTGATTTCCTAATACCCTTGCGGTGTAGGGCCCTAGTGGCCGGAAATCTTAATACATTCACTTACCTGGATTCCTTAGCAATCCGAGCTTCTTTCCTTTAAACTTTTTCACCTAAAACATGTACGTTACAGTAGTTAAAACAAAGTCCTAATAGTCCTGATCATAAACCATCCTAGGATCTAATAGCTAAAGTCATTCCGATTCCTCTGTTTGACACACTGCAGTCTGAAATCCGAAACTAGGTGGACAGGTTTTACCATTGATTAAATCCGAGTTGGTTACTTAAAATGCTCAGAATCGATTCGGGATGACATTTCTACTCTCAGATTTAAAAAGTCTTAAACTACTCGGCCACTGCTAAAAATCCGAACTTAGTGCCGAGCTGAAAACAGAGCTTTATTTACGAATGAATGACTACATTGTCCATTTCATACCTCGGGTGTGGATTTGCAGAGAAGAGCAAGCTCGAAACCAGCCGTCGGTAAAGGGAAGTTCTGGTAGCCGAGAGCAAGAACTTGGGAAAGAAGGAATCGCCGAGAGGGAATGTCGGCTACAGTGGTAATAAATGAGGTTTAAGGTTTCCATTTCCTATTTATACTAAATCCATCGATTTTAATTACAAAACTGCCACCAAACCTAGTTTCACACAACTTGTAATAAATTTGTCTTAACATTAAATTTTAAATCATACAGGTTAAATAAGAGGGTGACAATGAAAATGGTCAGAAAATCACCTGGCCGAAATGTCGGGTGTTACACCGAGCCAGGGTGGGTTCGGGGGTGTTACAAGAATGACGTGTACTGAGGATACAATAACCTTCATGGACGCGTAATTAAAACTTAGTAAAGCATTTGATGAAATATTTAAAAGTTCACTTTAATCGATTTGTTTCAAAAGAACTGAACGTATCAAGCAAATGAGGTTGACTGTTACATGACTTGTGGTTAGAACCTAGGTTATCGATTTCACCTTCAAGGTTTAACTTGAAGTGATGAGAACGACGTGTACTGAGGATCCAATAACCTTCATGGACACGTAATTAAGACTTAGCAACGTGTTTGATGAAGTATTTGAAACTTCACTTCAATCTATTTGTTTCAAAAGAACTGAACGTATCAGGCAAATGAGGTTGACTGTTGCATGACTTGTGGTTAGAACATAAGTTATCCATTTAACCTTCAAGGTTTAACTTGAAGTGATGAGAACGACGTTTACTGAGGACCCAATAACCTTCATGGACGCGTAATTAAGACTTATTAATGTGTTTGATGAAGTATTTGAAACTTCACTTCAATCTATTTGTTTCAAAAGAACTGAACGTATCAGGCAAATGAGGTTGACTGTTGCATGAGTTGTGGTTAGAACCTAAGTTATCCATTTCACCTTCAAGGTTTAACTTGAAGTGATGAGAACGACGTGTACTGAGGACCCAATAACCTTCATGGATGCGTAGTTAAGACTTAATAATGCGTTTGAAGAAGTATGTGAAAGTTCACTTCAATCGATTTGTTTCAAAAGAACTGAACGTATCAAGCAAATGAGGTTGACTGTTACATGACTTTTGGTTAGAACCTAAGTTATATATTTCACCTTCAAGGTTTAACTTGAAGTGGTGAGGACGACGTGTACTGAGGACACAATAACCTTCATGGACGCGTAATTAAGACTTAGTAATGCGTTTGATGAAGTATTTGAAAGTTCACTTCAATCGATTTGTTTCAAAAGAACTGAACCTATCAAGCAAATGAGGTTGACTGTTGCATGACTTGTGGTTAGAACCTAAGTTATCCATTTCACCTTCAAGGTTTAACTTGAAGTGATGAGAACGACGAGTACTGAGGCCTTAATAACCTTCATGGACGCATAATTAAGATATAGTAATGCGTTTGATGAAGTATTTGAAAGTTCACTTCAATAGATTTGATTCAAAAAAACTGAACGTATCAAGCAAATGAGGTTGACTGTTACATGACTTGTAGTTAGAACCGAAGTTATCCATTTCACCTTCAAGGTTTAACTTGAAGTGATGAGAATGACGTGTACCGAGGACACAATAACTTTCATGGACGCATAATACAGACTTAGTAATGCGTTTGATGAAGTATTTGAAAGTTCACTTCAATCGATTTGTTTCAAAAGAACTGAACGTATCAAGCAAATGAGGTTGACTGTTACATAACTTGTGGTTAGAACCTAGGTTATCCATTTCACCTTCAAGGTTTAACTTGAAGTGATGAGAATGACGTTTACTGATAACCTAATAACCTTCATGGACGCGTAATTAAGACTTAGTAATGCGTTTGATGAAGTATTTTAAAGTTCACTGCAATCAATTTGTTTCAAAAGAACTGAACGAATCATGCAAATGAGGTTGACTGTTACATGACTTGTGGTTAGAACCTAAGTTATCCATTTCACCATCGAGGTTTGACTTGAAGTGATGAGAACGACGTGTACCGAGGACACAATAACCTTCATGGACGCGTAATTAAGACTTAGTAATGCATTTGATGAAGTATTTGAAAGTTCACTTCAATCGATTTGTTTCAAAAGAACTGAACGTATCAAGCAAATGAGGTTGACTGTTACATGACTTGTGGTTAGAACCTAAGTTATTCATTTCACCTTCAAGGTTTAACTTGAAGTGATGTGAACGACGTTTACTGAGGACCCAAAAACCTTTATGGAAGCGTAAGTAAGACATAGTAATGCGTTTGATGAAGTATTTGAAACTTCACTTCAGATTTGTTTCAAAAGAACTGAACGTATCAGGCAAATGAGGTTGACTGTTGTATGACTTGTGGTTAGAACCTAAGTTATCCATTTCACCTTCAAGGTTTAACTTGAAGTGATGAGAACGACGTGTACTGAGGACCCAATAACATTCATGGACGCATAATTAAGAGTTAGTAATGCGTTTGATGAAGTATTTGAAATTTCACTTCAATCGATTAGTTTCAAAATAACTGAACGTAACAAGCAAATCAGGTTGACTGTTACATGACATGTGGTTAGAACCTAGGTTATCCTTTTCACCTTCAAGGTTTAACTTGAAGTAATGAGAACGACGTGTACCGAGGATACAATAACCTTCATGTACGCGTAATTAAGATTAGTAATACGTTTGATGAAGTATTTAAAAGTTCACTTCAATCGATTTGTTTCAAAAGAACTGACCATATTAAGCAAATGAGGTTGACTGTTACATGACTTGTGATTAGAACCTAAGTTATCCATTTCACCTTCAAGGTTTAACTTGAAGTCAAGAGAACGACGTGTACTGAGGTCCTAATAACCTTCATGGACGCGTAATTAAGAATTAGTAATGCGTTTGATGAAGTATTTGAAATTTCACTTCAATCGATTTGTTCCAAAAAGAACTGAACGTATCAAGCAAATGAGGTTGACTGTTACATGACTTGTGGTTAGAACCTAGGTTATCCATTTCACCTTCAAGGTTTAACTTGAAGTGATGAGAACGACGTGTACTGAGGATCCAATAACCTTCATGGACGCGTAATAATGACTTAGCAACGTGTTTGATGAAGTATTTGAAACTTCACTTCAATCTATTTGTTTCAAAAGAAATGAACGTATCAGGCAAATGAGGTTGACTGTTGCATGACTTGTGGTTAGAACATAAGTTATCCATTTAACCTTCAAGGTTTAACTTGAAGTGATGAGAACGACGTTTACTGAGGACCCAATAACCTTCATGGACGCGTAATTAAGACTTAGTAATGTGTTTGATGAAGTATTTGAAACTTCACTTCAATCTATTTGTTTCAAAAGAACTAAACGTATCAGGCAAATGAGGTTGACTGTTGCATGACTTGTGGTTAGAACCTAAGTTATCCATTTCACCTTCAAGGTTTAACTTGAAGTGATGAGAACGACGTGTACTGAGGACCCAATAACCTTCATGGACGCGTAATTAAGACTTAAAAATGCTTTTGAAGAAGTATTTGAAAGTTCATTTCAATCGATTTGTTTCAAAAAAACTGAACGTATAGCAAATGAGGTTGACTGTTACATGACTTTTGGTTAGAACCTAAGTTATCCATTTCACCTTCAAGGTTTAACTTGAAGTGATGAGGACGACGTGTACCGAGGACACAATAACCTTCATGGACGCGTAATTAAGACTTAGTAATGCGTTTGATGAAGTATTTGAAAGTTCACTTCAATCGATTTGTTTCAAAAGAACTGAACGTATCAAGCAAATGCGGTTGACTGTTGCATGACTTGTGGGTTAGAACCTACGTTAGGCATTCACACCTTCAAGGTTTAACTTGAAGTTATAGAACGCGTGTACTAGACCTAACACCTCATGGACTAGTAATTGAGACTTAGTAATATGCGTTTTTGATGAGTATTTAAAAGTTCACTTCACTAAATTTGATTCAAAACACGGAACTTAGCAAGCAATGAGGTTGACCTGTTACCTGACTTTTTGGTAGACCGAAGTTATCCATTTCACCTTCAAGGTTTAACTTGAATGATGAGAATGCCATGTACCCGAGACACAATAACTTCATGATACATAATTCAGACATCGTATGCGTTGATTACTATTAGAATGGTTCACTTTCATCTATTTGGTTTCAAAAACTTAACGGATCAGCAAATGAGGTTTACTGTTACATATTGTGGTTAGAACCTATGTATTATCCTTTTCACCTTCAAAGGTTAACTTGGAAGTGATTGAAACGCCTTGTACTGATACCTTAATACCTTCATGACGCGTAATTAATACTTATTAATGCGTTGATGAAGTATTTGTAAAGTTCACTCAACCAATTGTTTCAAAGAGACTGAACAATCATGCACATGAGGTTGACTGTTACTACAGTACTGTTGATAAGCACCTAAAGTTTATCCATTTCCCTCGAGGTTTACTTGAGTGATGACACGACGTGTACCGAGGTACACAATACATTTGGACACGTAGATTAAAACACATTAGTAATTGCTTTGATGAAGTATTGAAAGTCACTTCAAGTCGTTTGTTTCAAAAGAACTGAACGTATAAGCACATGAGGTTGACTGTGACATGACTTGTTTTAGACCCTAAGTTATTCATTCACCTTTCAGGTGTTTACTGAAGGGATGAAACGAATTTACTGAGGACCAAACCTTTTATGGAATCTATTCGACTTCGTATCGTTTGATGAAGTAGTTGAAACTTCACTTCAATTTGTTCAAAAGAACTGACTATCAGGCCCAATGAGGTTGACTGTTGCTGACTTGTGGTTAGAACCTAAGTTATCCATTTCACCTTCAAGGTTTAACTTGAAGTGATGAGAACGACGTGTACTAAGGACCCAATAACCTTCATGGACGCATAATTAAGAGTTAGTAATGCACTTGATGAAGTATTTGAAAGTTCACTTCAATCGATTTGTTTCAAAATAACTGAAGTTAACAAGCAAATGAGGTTGACTGTTACATGACTTGTGTTTAGAACCTAGGTTATCCTTTTCACCTTCAAGGTTTAACTTGAAGTGATGAGAACGACGTGTACCGAGGATACAATAACCTTCATGGACGCGTAATTAATATTAGTAATACGTTTGATGAAGTATTTGAAAGTTCACTTCAATTGATTTGTTTCAAAAGAACTGAACATATCAAGCAAATGAGGTTGACTGTTACATGACTTGTGATTAGAACCTAAGTTATCCATTTCACCTTCATGGTTTAACTTGAAGTCATGAGAACAACGTGTACTGAGGACCTAATAACCTTCATGGACGCGTAATTAAGATTTAGTAATGCGTTTGATGAAGTATTTGAAATTTCACTTCAATCGATTTGTTTCAAAAGAACTGAACGTATCAAGCAAATGAGGTTGACTGTTGCATGACTTGTGGTTAGAACCAAAGTTATCCATTTCACCTTCAATGTTTAACTTAAAGTGATGATAACGACGTGTACTGAGGACCTAATAACCTTCATGGACGCGTAATTAAGACTTAGTAATGCGTTTGATGATGTATATGAAAGTTCACTTCAATCGATTTGTTTCAAAAGAACTGAACGTATCAAGCAAATGAGGTTGACTGTTACATGACTTGTGGTTAGAACCTAAGTTATCCATTTCACCTTCAAGGTTTAACTTGAAGTGATGAGAACGACGTGTACCGAGGACACAATAACCTTCATGGACGCGTAATTAAGACTTAGTAATGCGTTTGATGAAGTATTTGAAAGTTCACTTCAATCGATTTGTTTCAAAAGAACTGAACGTATCAAGCAAATGAGGTTGACTGTTACATGACTTGTTGTTAGAACCTAGATTTTATTCATTTCACCTTCAAGGTTTAAATTGAGTGATGAGACGACGGTGTACTGGACCCAATAACTTCATGGACGCATAATTAGTGTAGTAAATCTTTGAATGAATTATTGAAAGTTCACTTCAATCGATTTGTTTCAAAAGAACTGAACGAATCCATGCAAATGAGATGGCTGTTACATGACTTGTGGTTAGAACCAAGTTTATCCAATTTCACCTTCAAGGTTGAACTTGTAGTGAAGGACACGACTGATACGGCGCACCTATGACCTTCAGGGACGCATATTAAGACTTTGTAATGCTTTTGATGGAGTATTTTCAAAGTGCACGTCAAGTGTTTGTTTCACAAGAATAAACGTCATGCCACAATGGGTTTGACTGTTAATGACGTGTGGGTTAACACCTACGTTATATCCTTTCACACCTTTCAAGGTGTTAACGTGAAGTGATGAAACACCGTGTACCTAAGACACATAAACCTTCAAGACGCGTAATTAGACTTAGTTAATGCGTTTGATGAAGTATTTGAAAGCTTCACTTCAATTGATTTGTTTCAAAAGAAATGAACGTATCAATGCAAATGAGGTTGACATGTTACATGACTTTTGGTTAGAACCTAAGTTATCCATTTCACCTTCAAGGTTTAACTTGAAGTGATTGAGAACGACGTGTACCGAGGACTACAATAACCTTCATGGACGCGTAATTAAGACTTAGTAATGCGTTTGATGAAGTATTGAAAGTTCACTTCAATCTATTTGTTTCAAAAGAACTGAACGTATCAAGCAAATGAGGTTGACTGTTACATGACTTGTGTTAGAACATAAGTTATCCATTTCACCTTCAAGGTTTAACATTGAAGTGATGAGAACGACGTGTACTGAGGACACAAAACCTTCATGGACGCGTAATTAAGACTTAGTAATTGCGTTTGATGAAGTATTAGAAAGTTCACTTCAATGATTTGTTTCAAAAGAACTGAACGTAATCATGCAAATGAGGTTGACTGTTACATGACTTGTGTTAGAACCTAAGTTATCATTTCACCTTCAAGGTTTAACTTGAAGTGATAGAGAACGACGTGTACGAGGACACAATAACATTCATGCACGCGTAATTAAGATTTGGTAAGGCGTTTGATGAAGTATTTGAAAGTTCACTTCAATCGATTTGTTTCAAAAGAACTGAACGTATCAAGCAAATGAGGTTGACTGTTACATGACTTGTGGTTAGAAAATAAGTTATCCATTTCACCTTCAAGGTTTAACTTGAAGTGATGAGAACGATGTGTACCGAGGAAGCAATAACCTTAATGGACGCGTAATTAAGAATTACTAAGGCGTTTGATGAAGTATTTGAAAGTTCACTTCAATCGATTTGTTTCAAAAGAACTGAACGTAACAAGCAAATGAGGTTGACTGTTGCATGACTTGTGGTTAGAACCTAAGTTATCCATTTCACCTTCAAGGTTTAACTTGAAGTGATGAGAACGACGTGTACTGAGGACCTAATACCTTCATGGACGCGTAATTAAGACTTAGTAATGCTTTGATGAAGTATTTGAAATTCACTTCAATCGATTTGTTTCAAAAGAACTGAACGATCAGGCAATGAGGTTGACTGTCTACATGACTTGTGGTTAGACCTAAGTTATCCATTTCACCTTCAAGGTGTTAATTGAAGTGATGAGAACGACCGTTTATCGAGGAACACAATAACTTCATGGAGCAACGTATTCACGAGTAGTAATGCAATTTGATGAAGTATTTGAAGTTCACTTCATCGATTTGTTCAAAAGTAACTGAACGTATCAAGCAAATGAGTTGACTGTTACATGACTTTGTGTTAGAACCTAGGTTATCCTTCACCTTCAAGGTTTAACTTGAAGTGATGAGAACGACGTGTACGAGGACCTAATAACCTTCATGGACGCGTAATTAAGACTTAGTAATGCGTTTGATGAGTATTTGAAAGTTCACTTACAATCGAGTTGTTTTCAAAAGAACTGAACGAATCATGAAATGAGGTTGACTGTTACATGACTTGTATGTTAGAACCTAAGTTATCCATTTCACCTTCAAGTTTAACTTGAAGTGCTGAGACGACGTGTACGAGGGCCCAATAACTTCATGACGCGTAATTAAGACTTAGTAAGGCGTTTGAGGAAGTATTGAAAGTTCACTTCAATCGATTTGTTTTCAAAGAACTGAACGTATCAAGCAAATGAGGTTGACTGTTACATGACTCTGTGGTAGAACTAAGTTATCATTTCACCTTCAAGGTTTAACTGAAGTGATGAGAACGACGTGTACTGAGACATCAATCACCCTTCTGGACGCGTAACTTCAGGACTTAGTAATGCGTTTGATGAAGTATTTGAAAGTTCCCCTCAATCGATTTGTTTCAAAAGAACTGAACGTATCAAGCAAATGAAGTTGACTATTACATGACTAGTGGTTAGAACCTAAGTTATCCATTTCACCTTCAAGGTTTAACTTGAAGTGATGAGAACGACGTGTACTGAGGGACCAATAACCTTCAAGGAATCGTAATTAACACTTAGTAATGCGTTTGATGAAGTATTTGAAAGTTCACTTCAATCGATTTGTTTCAAAAGAACTGAACGTATCAAGCAAATGAGGTTGACTGTTACATGACTTGTGGTTAGAACCTAAGTTATCCATTTCACCTTCAAGGTTTAACTTGAAGTGATGAGAACGACGTGTACTGAGGACCCAATAACCTTCATGGACGCGTAATTAAGACTTAGTAATGCGTTTGATGAAGTATTTGAAAGTTCACTTCAATCGATTTGTTTCAAAAGAACTGAACGTATCAAGCAAATGAGGTTGACTGTTACATGACTTGTGGTTAGAACCTAAGTTATCCATTTCACCTTCAAGGTTTAACTTGAAGTGATGAGAACGACGTGTACTGAGGACCAATAACCTTCATGGACGCGTAATTAAGACTTAGTAATGCGTTTGATGAAGTATTTGAAAATTCACTTCAATCGATTTGTTTCAAAAGAACTGAACGTATCAAGCAAATGAGGTTGACTGTTACATGACTTGTGGTTAGAACCTAAGTTATCCATTTCACCTTCAAGGTTTAACTTGAAGTGATGAGAACGACGTGTACTGAGGACACAATAACCTTCATGGACGCGTAATTAAGACTTAGTAATGCGTTTGATGAAGTATTTGAAAGTTCACTTCAATCGATTTGTTTCAAAAGAACTGAACGTATGGTTGACTGTTACATGACTTGTGGTTAGAACCTAAGTTATCCATTTCACCTTCAAGGTTTAACTTGAAGTGATGAGAACGACGTGTACTGAGGACCTATAACCTTCATGGACGCGTAATTAAGACTTAGTAATACGTTTGATGAAGTATTTGAAAGTTCACTTCAATCGATTTGTTTCAAAAGAACTGAACGTATCAAGCAAATGAGGTTGACTGTTACATGACTTGTGGTTAGAACCTAAGTTATCCATTTCACCTTCAAGGTTTAACTTGAAGTGATGAGAACGACGTGTACTGAGGACCCAATAACCTTCATGGACGCGTAATTAAGACTTAGTTAATCGTTTGATGAAGTATTTGAAAGTTCACTTCAATCGATTTGTTAAAAACATGAACGTATCAAGCAAATAGAGGTTGACTGTTACAGACTTGTGGTTAGAACCTAAGTTATCCATTTACCTTCAAGGTTTAACTTGAAGTGATGAGAACGACGTTGTACGAGGACCTCAATAAACTTCATGGACAGTAATAAGACTTAGTAATGCGTTTGATGAGTACTTGAAAGTTCACTTCAAATCGATCTGTTTCAAAAGAACCTGAACGTATCAAGCAAATGAGGTTGACTGTTACATGACTTTTGGTTTCGAACCTAAGTTATCCATTTCACCTTCAAGGTTAAACTGAAGTGATGAGAACGACGTGTACCTGAGGACCCAATAACCTTCATGGACGCGTAATAAGACTTAGTAATGCGTTTGATGAAGTATTTGCAAGTTCACTTAATCGATTGTTTCAAAAGAACTGAACGTATCAAGCAAATGAGGTTGACTGTTACATGACTTTTGGTTAGAACCTAAGTTATCCATTTCACATTCAAGGTTTAACTTGAAGTGATGAGAACGACGTGTACCGAGGACACAAAAACCTTCATGGACGCGTAATTAAGACTTAGTAATGCGTTTGATGAAGTATTGAAAGTTCACTTCAATCGATTTGTTTCAAAAAAACTAAACGTATAGCAAATGAGGTTGACTGTTACATGACTTTTGGTTAGAACCTAAGTTATCCATTTCACCTTCAAGGTTTAACTTGAAGTGATGAGGACGACGTGTACTGAGGACACAATAACCTTCATGGACGCGTAATTAAGACTTAGTAATGCGTTTGATGAAGTATTTGAAAGTTCACTTCAATCGATTTGTTTCAAAGAACTGAACGTATCAAGCAAATGAGGTTGACTGTACATGACTTGTGGTTAGAACCTAAGTTATCCATTTCACCTTCAAGGTTTAACTTGAAGTGATGAGAACGACGTGTACTGAGGACACAATAACCTTAATGGACGCGTAATTAAGACTTAGTAATAGGTTTGATGAAAGTATTTGAAAGTTCCACTTCAATCTATTTGTTTCAAAGAACTGAACGTATCAAGCACATGAGGTTGACTGTTACATGACTTGTGGTTAGAACCTAGTTATCCATTTCACCTTCAAGGTTTAACTTGAAGTGATGAGAACGACGTTACTGAGGACCCAATAACCTTCATGGACCGTAATTAAGACTTAGTAATGCGTTTGATGAAGTATTTGAAAGTTCACTTCAATCGATTTGTTTCAAAGAAACTGAACGTATCAGCAAATGAGGTTGACTGTTACATGACTTGTGGTTAGAACCTAGTTATCCATTTCACCTTCAAGGTTTAACTTGAAGTGATGAGAACGACGTGTACGAGGACACAATAACCTTCATGGACGCGTAATTAGACTTAGTAATGCGTTTGATGAAGTATTTGAAAGTTCACTTCAATCGATTTGTTTCAAAAGAACTAACGTATCAAGCAAATGAGGTTGACTGTTACATGACTTGTGGTTAGAACCTAAGTTATCCATTTCACCTTCAAGGTTTAACTTGAAGTGATGAGAACGACGTGTACTGAGGACATAATAACCTTCATGGACGCGTAATTAATACTTAGTAATGCGTTTGATGAAGTATTTTAAAGTTCACTTCAATCGATTTGTTTCAAAAGAACTGAACGTATCAAGCAAATGAGGTTGACTGTTACATGACTTGTGGTTAGAACCTAAGTTATCCATTTCACCTTCAAGGTTTAACTTGAAGTGATGAGAACGACGTGTACGAGGACCAATAACCTTCATGGACGCGTAATTAAGACTTAGTAATGCGTTTGATGAAGTATTTGAAAGTTCACTTCAATCGATTTGTTTCAAAAGAACTGAACGTATCAAGCAAATGAGGTTGACTGTTACATGACTTGTGGTTAGAACCTAAGTTATCCATTTCACCTTCAAGGTTTAACTTGAAGTGATGAGAACGACGTGTACTGAGGACACAATAACCTTCATGGATGCGTAATTAAGATTTAGTAATGCGTTTGATGTAGTATTTGAAGCTTCACTTCAATCGATTTGTGTTAAAAGAACTGAACGTATCAAGCAAATGAGGTTGACTGTTACATGACTTGTGGTTAGAACCTAAGTTATCCATTTCACCTTCAAGGTTTAACTTGAAGTGATGAGAACGACGTGTACTGAGGACCTAATAACCTTCATGGACGCGTAATTAAGACTTAGTAATGCGTTTGATGAAGTATTTGAAAGTTCACTTCAATCAATTTGTTTCAAAAGAACTGAACGAATAATTGAAATGAGGTTGACTGTTACATGACTTGTTGTTAGAACCTAAGTTATCCATTTCACCTTCAAGGTTTAACTTGAAGTAATGAGAACGACGTGTACCGAGGACCAATAACCTTCATGGACGCGTAATTAAGACTTAGTAATACGTTTGATAAAGTATTTGAAAGTTCACTTCAATCGATTTGTTTCAAAAGAACTGAACGTAACAAGCAAATGAGGTTGACTGTTACATGACTTGTGGTTAGAACCTAAGTTATCCATTTCACCTTCAAGGTTTAACTTGAAGTGATGAGAACGACGTGTACTGAGGACCAATAACCTTCATGGACGCGTAATTAAGACTTAGTAATGAGTTTGATAAAGTATTTGAAAGTTCACTTCAATCGATTTGTTTCAAAAGAACTGAACGTATCATGCAAATGAGGTTGACTGTTACATGACTTGTGGTTAGAACCTAAGTTATCCATTTCACCTTCACGGTTTAACTTGAAGTGATGAGAACGACGTGTACTGAGGACATAATAACCTTTATGGACGCGTAATTAAGACTTAGTAATGCGTTTGATGAAGTATTTGAAAGTTCACTTCAATCAATTTGTTTCAAAAGAACTGAACGTATCAATGAAATGAGGTTGACTGTTACATGACTTGTGGTTAGAACCTAAGTTATCCATTTCACCTTCAAGGTTTAACTGAAGTGATGAGAACGACGTGTACTGAGGACCCAATAACCTTCATGACGCGTAATTAAGACTTAGTAATGCGTTTGATGAAGTATTTGAAAGTTCACTTCAATCGATTGTTTCAAAAGAACTGAACGTATCATGCAAATGAGGTTGACTGTTACATGACTTGTGGTTAGAACCTAAGTTATCCATTTCACCTTCAAGGTTTAACTTGAAGTGATGAGAACGACGTGTACTGAGGACCCAATAACCTTCATGGACCGCGTAATTAAGACTTAGAAATGCGTTTGATGAAGTATTTGAAACTTCACTTCAATCGATTTGTTTCAAAAGAACTGAACGTATCAAGCAAATGAGGTTGACTGTTACATGACTTGTGGTTAGAACCTAAGTTATCCATTTCACCTTCAAGGTTTAACTTGAAGTGATGAGAACGACGTGTACTGAGGACCTAATAACCTTCATGGACCGTAATTAAGACTTAGTAATGCGTTTGATGAAGTATTTGAAAGTTCACTTCAATCGATTTGTTTCAAAAGAACTGAACGTATCAGCAAATGAGGTTGACTGTTACATGACTTGTGGTTAGAACCTAAGTATCCATTTCACCTTCAAGGTTTACCTTGAAGTGATGAGAACGACGTGTACTGAGGACCATAATAACCTTCATGGACGCGTAATTAAGACTTAGTAATGCGTTTGATGAAGTATTGAAAGTTCCCTTCAATCGATTTGTTTCAAAAGAACTGAACGTATCATGCAAATGAGGTTGACTGTTACCTGACTGTGGTTAGAACCTAAGTTATCCATTTCACCTTCAAGGTTTAACTTGAGTGATGAGAACGACGTGTACCGAGGACCAATAACCTTCATGGACGCGTAATTAATGACTTAGTAATGCGTTTGATGAAGTATTTGAAAGTTCACTTCAATCGATTTGTTACAAAAGAACTGAACGTATCAAGCAAATGAGGTTGACTGTTACATGACTTGTGGTTAGAATCTAAGTTATCCATTTCACCTTCAAGGCTTAACTTGAAGTGATGAGAACGAGGTGTACTGAGGACCAATAACCTTCATGGACGCGTAATTAAGACTTAGTAATACGTTTGATGAAGTATTTGAAAGTTCACTTCAATCGATTTGTTTCAAAAGAACTGAACGTATCAAGCAAATGAGGTTGACTGTTACATGACTTGTGGTTAGAACCTAAGTTATCCATTTCACCTTCAAGGTTTAACTTGAAGTGATGAGAACGACGTGTACTGAGGACCAATAACCTTCATGGACGCGTAATTAAGACTTAGTAATGCGTTTGATGAAGTATTTGAAAGTTCACTTCAATCGATTTGTTTCAAAAGAACTGAACGTATCAAGCAAATGAGGTTGACTGTTACATGACTTGTGGTTAGAACCTAAGTTATCCATTTCACCTTCAAGGTTTAACTTGAAGTGATGAGAACGACGTGTACCGAGGACACAATAACCTTCATGGACGCGTAATTAAGACTTAGTAATGCGTTTGATGAAGTATTTGAAAGTTCACTTCAATCGATTTGTTTCAAAAGAACTGAACGTATCAAGCAAATGAGGTTGACTGTTACATGACTTGTGGTTAGAACCTAAGTTATCCATTTCACCTTCAAGGTTTAACTTGAAGTGATGAGAACGACGTGTACTGAGGACCTAATAACCTTCATGGACGCGTAATTAAGACTTAGTAATGCGTTTGATGAAGTATTTGAAAGTTCACTTCAATCGATTTGTTTCAAAAGAACTGAACGTATCAGCAAATGAGGTTGACTGTTACATGACTTGTGGTTAGAACCTAAGTTATCCATTTCACCTTCAAGGTTTAACTTGAAGTGATGAGAACGACGTGTACTGAGGACCAATAACCTTCATGGACGCGTAATTAAGACTTAGTAATGCGTTTGATGAAGTATTTGAAAGTTCACTTCAATCGATTTGTTTCAAAAGTACAGAACGTATGGTTGACTGTTACATGACTTGTGGTTAGAACCTAAGTTATCCATTTCACCTTCAAGGTTTAACTTGAGGTGTTGAGAACGACGTGTACTGAGGACCAATAACCTTCATGGACACGTAATTAAGACTAAGTAATGCATTTGATGAAGTATTTGAAACTTCACTTCAATCGATTTGATTCAAAAGAACTGAACGTATCATGCAAATGAGGTTGACTGTTACTTGACTTGTGGTTAGAACCTAAGTTATCCATTTCACCTTCAAGGTTTAACTTGAAGTGATGAGAACGACGTGTACCGAGGACCCAATAACCTTCATGGACGCGTAATTATGACTTAGTAAGGCGTTTGATGAAGTATTTGAATGTTCACTTCAATCCATTTGTTTCAAAAGAACTGAAGGTATCAAGCAAATGAGGTTGACTGTTACATGACTTGTGCTTAGAACCTAAGTTATCCATTTCACCTTCAAGGTTTAACTTGAAGTGATGAGAACGACGTGTACTGAGGACATAATAACCTTCATGGACGCGTAATTAAGACTTAGTAATGCGTTTGATAAAGTATTTGAAAGTTCACTTCAATCGATTTGTTTCAAAAGAACTGAACGTATCAAGCAAATGAGGTTGACTGTTGCATGACTTGTGGTTAGAACCTAAGTTATCCATTTCACCTTCAAGGTTTAACTTGAAGTGATGAGAACGACGTGTACTGAGGACCTAATAACCTTCATGGACACGTAATTAAGACTTAGTAATGCGTTTGATGAAGTATTTGAAAGTTCACTTCAATCGATTTGATTCAAAAGAACTGAACGTATCATGCAAATGAGGTTGACTGTTACATGACTTGTGGTTAGAACCTAAGTTATCCATTTCACCTTCAAGGTTTAACTTGAAGTGATGAGAACGACGTGTACCGAGGACACAATAACCTTCATGGACGCGTAATTAAGACTTAGTAATGCGTTTGATGAAGTATTTGAAAGTTCACTTCAATCGATTTGTTTCAAAAGAACTGAACGTATCAAGCAAATGAGGTTGACTGTTACATGACTTGTGGTTAGAACCTAAGTTATCCATTTCACCTTCAAGGTTTAACTTGAAGTGATGAGAACGACGTGTACTGAGGACCTAATAACCTTCATGGACGCGTAATTAAGACTTAGTAATGCGTTTGATGAAGTATTTGAAAGTTCACTTCAATCAATTTGTTTCAAAAGAACTGAACGTATCAAGCAAATGAGGTTGACTGTTACATGACTTGTGGTTAGAACCTAAGTTATCCATTTCACCTTCAAGGTTTAACTTGAAGTGATGAGAACGACGTGTACTGAGGACACTAATAACCTTCATGGACGCGTAATTAAGACTTAGTAATGCGTTTGATGAAGTATTTGAAAGTTCACTTCAATCGATTTGTTTCAAAAGAACTGAACGTATCAAGCAAATGAGGTTGACTGTTACATGACTTGTGGTTAGAACCTAAGTTATCCATTTCACCTTCAAGGTTTAACTTGAAGTGATGAGAACGACGTGTACTGAGGACCAATAACCTTCATGGACGCGTAATTAAGACTTAGTAATGCGTTTGATGAAGTATTTGAAACTTCACTTCAATCGATTTGTATTCAAAAGAACTGAACGTATCATAGCAAATGAGGTTGACTGTTACATGACTTGTGGTTAGAACCTAAGTTATCCATTCACCTTCAAGGTTTAACTTGAAGTGATGAGAACGACGTGTACTGAGGACACAATAACCTTCATGGACGCGTAATTAGACTTAGTAATGCGTTTGATGAGTATTTGAAATTCACTTCAATCGATTTGTTTCAAAAGAACTGAACGTATCAAGCAAATGAGGTTGACTGTTACATGACTTGTGGTTAGAACCTAAGTTATCCATTTCACCTTCAAGGTTTAACTTGAAGTGATGAGAACGACGTGTACTGAGGACCAATAACCTTCATGGACGCGTAATTAAGACTTAGTAATGCGTTTGATGAAGTATTTGAAAGTTCACTTCAATCGATTTGTTCAAAAGAACTGAACGTATCAGCAAATGAGGTTGACTGTTACATGACTTGTGGTTAGAACCTAAGTTATCCATTTCACCTTCAAGGTTTAACTTGAAGTGATGAGAACGACGTGTACGAGGACCTAATAACCTTCATGGACGCGTAATTAAGACTTAGTAATGCGTTGATGAAGTATTTGAAACTTCACTTCAATCGATTTGTTTCAAAGAACTGAACGTATAAAGCAAATGAGGTTGATTAATACATGACTAGTGGTTAGAACCCAAGTTATCCATGTCACCTTCAAGGTTTAACTTAAATTGATGAGAACGACGTGTACTGAGGACCCAATAACCTTCATGGACGCGTAATTAGACTTAGTAATGCGTTTGATGAAGTATTGAAAGTTCACTTCAATCGATTTGTTTCAAAAGAACTGAACGTATCAAGCAAATGAGGTTGACTGTGACATGACTTGTGGTTAGAACCTAAGTTATCCATTTCACCTTCAAGGTTTAACTTGAAGTGATGAGAACGACGTGTACTGAGGACCCAATAACCTTCATGGACGCGTAATTAAGACTTAGTAATGCGTTTGATGAAGTATTTGAAAGTTCACTTCAATCGATTTGTTTCCAAAGAACTGAACGTATCAAGCAAATGAGGTTGACTATTACATGACTTGTGGTTAGAACCTAAGTTATCCAATTCACCTTCAAGGTTTAACTTGAAGTGATGAGAACGACGTGTACTGAGGACATAATAACCTTCATGGACGCGTAATTAATACTTAGTAATGCGTTTGATGAAGTATTTTAAAGTTCACTTCAATTGATTTGTTTCAAAAGAACTGATTGTATCAAGCAAATGAGGTTGACTGTTACATGACTTGTGGTTATAACCAAAGTTATCCATTTAACATTCAATGTTTCACTTGAAATGATGAGAACGACGTGTACTGAGGACCCAATAACCTTCATGGACGCGTAATTAAGACTTAGTAATGCGTTTGATGAAGTATTAGAAACTTCACTTCAATCGATTTGATTCAAAAGAACTGAACGTATCAAGCAAATGAGGTTGACTGTTACATGACTTGTGGTTAGAACCTAACTTATCCATTTCACCTTCAAGGTTTAACTTGAAGTGATGAGACGACGTGTACTGAGGACCCAATAACCTTCATGGACGCGTAATTAAGACTTAGTAATGCGTTTGATGAAGTATTTGAAACTTCACTTCAATCGATTTGTTTCAAAAGAACTGAACGAATCATGCAAATGAGGTTGACTGTTACATGACTTGTGGTTAGAACCTAAGTTATCCATTTCACCTTCAAGGTTTAACTTGAAGTGATGAGAACGACGTGTACTGAGGACCCAATAACCTTCATGGACGCGTAATTAAGACTTAGTAATGCGTTTGATGAAGTATTTGAAACTTCACTTCAATCGATTTGTTTCAAAAGAACTGAACGTATCAAGCAAATGAGGTTGACTGTTACATGACTTGTGGTTAGAACCTAAGTTATCCATTTCACCTTCAAGGTTTAACTTGAAGTGATGAGAACGACGTGTACTGAGGACCCAATAACCTTCATGGACGCGTAATTAGACTTAGTAATGCGTTTGATGAAGTATTTGAAACTTCACTTCAATCGATTTGTTTCAAAAGAACTGAACGTATCAAGCAAATGAGGTTGACTGTTACATGACTTGTGGTTAGAACCTAAGTTATCCATTTCACCTTCAAGGTTTAACTTGAAGTGATGAGAACGACGTGTACTGAGGACCCAATAACCTTCATGGACGCGTAATTAAGACTTAGTAATGCGTTTGATGAAGTATTTGAAACGTTCACTTCAATCGATTTGTTTCAAAAGTACTGAACGTAATCAATGCAAATGAGGTTGACTGTTACATGTACTTGTGGTTAGAACCTAAGTTATCCATTTACCTTCAAGGTTTAACTTGAAGTGATGAGAACGACGTGTACTGAGTACCAATAACCTTCAAAGACGGTAATTAGACTTAGTAATGCGTTTGATGAAGTATTTGAAACTTCACTTAAATCGATTTGTGTTCCAAGACTGAACGTATTAAGCAAATGTGGTTGACTGTTACATGACTTGTGGTTAGAACCAAAGTTATCCTTTTCACCTTCAAGGTTTAACTTGATGTGATGAGAACGACGTGTACTGAGGACCTAATAACCTTCATGGACGCGTAATTAAGACTAGTAATGCGTTGATGAAGTATTGGAAACTTCACCGTCAAACGATTTGTTTCGAAAGAATGAACGTATCAGGCAAATGAGGTTTGACTGTACATGACTTGCGGTTAGAACTTACGTTATCCATTCACCTTCAAGATTTAACTTGAAGTGTGAGCACGACGTGTACCGAGGACCCAATAACCTTCATGGACGCGTAATTAAGACTTAGTAATGCATTTAATGAAGTATTTGAAACTTTACTTCAATCTATTTGTTTCAAAAGTACTGAACGAATCATGCAAAAGAGGTTGACTGTTACATGACTTGTGGTTAGAAACTAAGTTATCCATTTCTCCTTCAAGGTTTAACGTGAAGTGATGAGAACGACGTGTACTGAGGACCCAATAACCTTCATGGACGCGTAATTAAGACTTAGTATGCGTTTGATGAAGTATTGAAACTTCACTTCAACGATTTGTTTCAAAAGAACTGAACGTATCAAGCAAATGAGGTTGACTGTTACATGACTTGTGGTTAGAAACTAAGTTATCCATTTCACCTTCAAGGTTTAACTTGAAGTGATGAGAACGACGTGTACTGAGGACCCAATAACCTTCATAGACGCGTAATTAAGACTTAGTAATGCGTTTGATGAAGTATTTGAAACTTCACTTTAATGACTTGTTTCAAAAGTACTGAACGTATCAAGCAAATAAGGTTGACTGTTACATGACCTGTGGTTAGAACCTAAGTTATCCATTTCACCTTCAAGGTTTAACTTTAAGTGATGAGAACGACGTGTACTAAGGACCCGATAACGTTCATGGACGCGTAATTAAGACTTAGTAATGCGTTGATGAAGTATTGAAAGTTCACTTCAATCGATTGTTTCAAAAGACTGAACGAATCATGCAAATGAGGTTGACTGTTACATGACTTGTGGTTAGAACCTAAGTTATCCATTTCACCTTCAAGGTTTAACTTGAAGTGATGAGAACGACGTGTACTGAGGACCTAATAACCTTCATGGACGCGTAATTAAGACTTAGTAATGCGTTTGATGAAGTATTTGAAAGTTCACTTCAATCAATTTGTTTCAAAAGATACTGAACGAATCATGCAAATGAGGTTGACTGTTACATGACTTGTGGTTAGAACCTAAGTTATCCATTTCACCTTCAAGGTTTAACTTGAAGTGATGAGAACGACATGTACTGAGGACCCCATAACCTTCATGGACGTGTAATTAAGACTTAGTATGCGTTTGATAATAGTATTTGAAATTTCACTTCAATCTATTTGTTTCAAAATAACTGAAAGAATCATGCAAATGAGGTTGACTGTTACATGACTTGTGGTTAGAAACCTAAGTATCCATTTCACCTTCCAGGTTTAACTCTGAAGTGATGAGACCGAGTGTACTGAGGACCCAATAACCTCATGGACGCGTAATTACGACTTCGTACTGGTTTGCTGAAGTATAAGAAAGTTCACTTCAATCGACTTGTTCAAAAGTAACTGAACTATCAGCAAATGAGGTTGACTGTACATGACTGTGGTTAGAACCTAAGTTATCCATTTCACCTTCAAGGTTTAACTTGAAGTGATGAGAACGACGTGTACTGAGGACCCATATACATTCATGGACGGTAATTAAGACTAGTAAGCGTTGAGAAGTATTGAAACTTCACTTCAATCGATTTGTTTACAAAAGTAACTGAACGAATCATGCAAATGAGGTTGACTGTACATGACTTGTGGTTAGAACCTAAGTTATCCATTTCACCTTCAAGGTTTTAACTTGAAGTGATGAGAACGATGTGTACTGAGGATCCAATAACCTTCATGGATGCGAAATTAAGACTTAGTAATGCGGTTAATGAAGTATTTGAAACTTCGCTTCAATCGATTTGTTTCAAAAGTACTGAACGAATCATGCAAATGAGGTTGATTGTTACATGACTTGTGGTTAGAACCTAAGTTATCCATTTCACCTTCAAGGTTTAACGTGAAGTGATGAGAACGACGTGTACTGAGGACCCAATAACCTTCATAGACGCATAATTAAAACTTAGTAATGCGTTTGATGAAGTATAAGAAAGTTCACTTTATCGACTTGTTTCAAAAGTACTTAACGTATCAAGCAAATGAGGTTGACTGTTACATGACTTGTGGTGAGAACCTAAGTTATCCATTTAACCTTCATGATTTAACTTTAAGTTATGAGAACGACGTGTACTGAGGACCCAATAACGTTCATGGACGTGTAATTAGGACTTAGTAAGGCGTTTGATGAAGTATTTGAAACTTCACTTCAATCGATTTGTTTCAAAAGAACTGAACGTATCAACCGAATGAGGTTGACTGTTATATGACTTGTGGTTAGAACCTAAGTTATCAATTTCACGTTCAAGGTTTAACTTGAAGTGACAAGGTGTACTGAGGACCCAATTACCTTCATGGACGCGTAATTAAGACTTAGTAATGCGTTTGATGAAGTATAAGAAAGTTCACTTCAATCGACTTGTTTCAAAAGTACTGAACCTATCAAGCAAATGAGGTTGACTATTCTATGACTTGTGGTTAGAACCTAAGTTATCCATTTCACCTTCAAGGTTTAACTTCAAGTGATGAGAACGACTTGTACTGAGGACCCAATAACATTCATGGACTCGTAATTAAGACTTAGTAAGGCGTTTGATAAAGTATTTGAAACTTCACTTCAATCGATTTGTTACAAAAGAACTCAACGAATCATGGAAATGAGGTTGACTGTTACATGACTTGTGGTTAGAACCTAAGTTATCCATTTCACCTTCAAGGTTTAACTTGAAGTGATGAGAACGACGTGTACTGAGCACCCAATAACCTTCATGGATGCGTAATTAAGACTTAGTAATGCGCTTAATGAAGTATTTGAAACTTCACTTCAATCGATTTGTTTCAAAAGTACTGAACGAATCATGCAAATGAGGTTGACTGTTACATGACTTGTGGTTAGAACCTAAGTTATCCATTTCACCTTCAAGGTTTAACGTGAAGTGATGAGAAAGACGTGTACTGAGGACCCAATAACCTTCATGGACGCGTAATGAAGACTTAGTAAGGCATTTGATGAAGTATTTGAAACTTCACTTCAATCGATTTGTTTTAAAAGAACTGAACGTATCAAGCAAATGAGGTTGACTGTTGTAATATCCCGGCTTTTCGCGATATTATTTTTTTAATATAAATTGCATTTTCGTAAATATATCAAATCAAGCCCGTTTCACGAAAGGAAAGCGTCATTATGATCGTACGCTTAATAGGAATTTTAAGGAAATTATGAGAATTTTCGGAGTTTAGACGCTATATTACGAGTAAATACATTTCTCGAAATATAAAGGACGTTTTGGTAAAAATAGTAAACGAGGTCCGTTTTACGAACAGACAGTTTTAATAGATCCCAAATAATAAGTTGGACTTATTGGCAAAATAAGGAAATTTGGAGAAGTCGAATCTTTAACCGATTGACGAAACAAATGGGGAAACAAATAGAATTAAGTGCTAAGGGCAAAATGGTAATTCGCAAAACAAAAATTTATAAAAATAACAATTCCCTCTTCTCTCCCTCACTTTCTCTTTTTCTTCGCTGGAGTTCACGAACCAGAGAGCTTCTCACTCTCTACCCGCCGACGATTCCACTTTCCGACCTCCGATCCGACCTCCGTTCGTTCCGTTTTCTTCACGATTTCTCCTCCTCTCGCTACCCTAGGTATGAATCTACGTTCGTAGAACGTTTATTTCAAGTTTTACAGAGTTTGAACAATTAGGGTTTCGATTAGGTTTTCGTAAAAATCGAGATTTAGGGTTCGAAATCAATAGGTTATCGTAGATTATGAATGTATAGAACGTAGTGGACGTTATTGGACGAAACTAGATTAATTTGTGAAAATGTTCGATATCGTGAAATTTTGAGATTTAGAGGAAAACTCGTAATTTGGGATTTGAGTTGCCGAGCGTGTATTGCTTGATAAAATAGCTCGATGAATTAGATTAAAGCTTTAGGAAATATCTTTAGTTAAGGTTTTGTTAATTTGGACGTTTAATAGCTTAATTCGTTTTTAACGGCAAATGTCGTGTTTTGTCTCAGGCGAACGACTCTCGTGGACGAAGCTCGAGGCTCTGTGCGCACAAGGTAAGTTCTCGTGACTTACTCTGGCCGATTGGCCTACACCGTACGTCGATGTCGAGTCGAGGATCATTGGAGTGTTGTTTGTTTATACGTTTTGGTTGGGTAGTTAGGTTAGTTGTCTATAGGTTTCGTTTATTTGTCTTGATGGTATGTATGTTGATTGCTTACTTTCTACTTATTAACTGTTCATGCATCACGTATTTCAAATGTCATGAAAATGAATTTTCGCACGTATTTTTAAGAAAAGAAACGAACCTCTGTAATTAATCTACGTAATCTGTATCTGGTTACGCGAGGTGGGGCTCAGGCATGGCTGTAGGGTTTGTGAGCATGTACCCCCCCTCTCTAGGTGGAAAGTGGTAGTTCGACCGCGGAATGTATCCTTTCCATTTAGAGGGCTGATATCTTGGTAACAATCTGTCTGCGACGTAATAAAAATATGAATCTGAATTTGTATCTGTATCTGTATCTGTATCTGAATCTGAGCATGTTTTCTGAATGGCATACGCACGCATGCATCTGCATTTACGAAGCTTACTGAGATTTCATTATCTCATAGATGTCTGTATGGTGTAGGTGACGTGATAGGTGATATTGAGCCAGGTGAGGACGACGTTCCTCCTCCTGATGTATGATGCAGTTGGCGGAGAATGGCCCGTGGGAGTGTGCTGAGCAGTCGGTGCGTTTTGACCCGTGGGGATGTGTATGTATTTTGAGGACTATCAGGATGTTTTTGATTAAATTGTATAGATATTTTAGGATGATTGGTTCTGGTAGTAGATAGGTTATGTTTTGAGTTTTTTATAAAACGTTTTGGAATGTATTTTGTAAACATATGGTATTAGGGGGTGCTCAGTTTTTAAACAGAACCACGCGGTTCTTTTTCTTAAAAATGGTTCGGTTTAAAGGTGAGTTGTGTGCGTTTTGCGATTTGCATGCGGTTTTTCATGAAATTATAGAAGAAGTATAAAGAAAATGTCGAAGTTTGGGAATCAGATTCAAGTGAGGGAAATGTTGGTTAGCTCTCTGGAATCTCGGATTCCAGCGAGAAAATTGGTCGCTGCAAAGTGCAGCGACTGGACGCTGCAAAGTGCAGCGACTGGGCGCTGCACAATGCAGCGACTGGTCGCTGCAATGTGCAGCCACTGGTCGCTGCACAATGCAGCGATCGGGTGCTGCATTGTGCAGCACCTACAGCGACTGATCGCTGCTTCATTTTTCCTCTGTTTTCTAGTTTTGCCCATGTGCGATTTGATAAATGTTTTAAATAGTTTTAATTGTTTTAAATAGTTTTATTTTAATTGTTTTTATGTTTGTTTTAAAGCTTTAAAAGTTATATTTCAATTCCGATTTTGATTCTGATTTCGATTTCGGTTAGTTCTTGCTTAAAGTTTAATTAAGTATAAAGATTAAAAAAAAAAATAGTACGGTATTAGGGACGTTACAATTATGGTATCAGAGCCCCCGGGTTTTAAAATCGGTTCTTTAGACTGCTCGACTGCACAGCCACTACGCGGACATCCTTCTTCAATTGTAAGTATGTTTACTGCTTTATTCGATTTCTTGTTTCTTAGGATTATTTGTGTTGATTTTTATAGGACTTATATAAAATGGTTCGAGGAAAAGATCCTCGAGATGACGCGTTCGATCGACTTACGGAGTTGCTGGACCGTCAGGCCCAGCATTTAGACCGACAAGCTCAACTGATAGCTAGGCAATCTCGTCAGATCGAGATATTGACAAACCGGGAGAGCCCAAGGACCCAAGGAGTGGTCACTCCCAATAATCGTGGTACGAAGAGGATGGGCAGAGAAGAAACCAAACAAAACCGACACAAGCGCGTACAAGGAACTTCTCGGAAACCTCTGTGTCCCGAGTGTCAGAAGGAGCACTACGGTGGTTGTCTGACGCGTACCAATAAGTGTTATCGATGTGGGGAAACTGGCCACTATATCATGAACTGTCCGTCGTTGAACCGAAATCAACTGGGCAGAGATCAAAGAAAGGTTGTGCCGAGAGTCTTTGCATTCATCGAGCCTGGTGACATCGACGATGGGGCCCAGCCTTCTCTTATTACAGGTACTGTCTCAATTACATGTATGACTATAGTTAAAAAAAAATTGTATATTGGGATTCGTACAAAGTTGAGAGTGTCTAGACGAAGATAGAACACAAGAGCTAAACTTAGGATAATTGTCAGTAGTTAGGAGGAGCGAAAGATGGTAAGATTAGTTAATAGATTCGATTTAGCCTTGCGTGGATTTAAGGAGGAAGTGAAGTAGATCGTTGGATTAAATGAGAGGTTAGGTTAGAAGCTTAGATTGGCGTTTAAAGGTCTGCAAATTGTGAAATTTGCGATTTATAGAATAGAGAGGGTGAGGATTTTCACCGGAATTATCTAAGTAAGCTTAGAAGTGAGGCTAGGTTAGCAAATTTCTAGAGATCGACTCGTGTTTGGCAAGACGAGACCAAGAAATGCATAAATGGCTTAGGTTAAAACGAATAGCTTAGAGCGCATCGATGAGGGGATTTAGAGACTCGACCGTGCTTAGAGCAAATAGTGATTTAAATGTGTGAGGCTTACCCCCGAGAAGAAAGTAGGAACATCGGTGTACGAGGAAAATAGAAGAGTAAGATTTGGGAACTTGAGGAGATTCGGATTAAGGAGGTGAACTCATTTACAACGAGTTCGCAAACAAGAAGATTGTTGGATGAATCCTTGCACGGGAGTCAAGTTGACTACTTGAACCCGACTAGAGGAACGAAAAGGATAGACCATTGTGTAACTTTGAAGAAAATCCTCATGCGATATTGAGTAATAGTGCAAAGGATTGTTAGATTTAAACAAAGAATTAAGATAGAACTCTAGTTCAAGGACTAATGTCGTGTGATTTGTGAAATTCGCAAAATTTTGAATAGGGAGAATGAAGATTGCATTGAGCCCATTTAAATAAACTTAGGAGAGACTAAGTTAGAAAAGTTCTGAATGTTTGACGGTTAACAAGTCGATACCGAGGGACGCATTAATAATCTAAGGTTAAAATAAACAGCTTAGAACAAGTCTATGGCGAAGCTTGAGGATTAAATTGTGTCTGGAGTTAATAAGGATTCGATTCAGGCAGATGAGCATAATATAGATAGTGAGAGAAATTAGTTAAAGTCATAGCGATAGAATTCATTGAGGTAGCTTATAACGAAATATGATGTTTAGAATATCCTAGTACAATGGGACCTGAGTCCCTAGCGGATAGTAACTTTGACTCCCAGTTAGACTCGCCGAGACCTCGGGGTAATCTCAACGAGGTGGTTTGTGAAATTTAGAGATTAAAAATCTTAGTTGAGAAATTTTGTTAAGACCTGCAATGAGCCCAAGGAAGTGTACAATTTGGATACTGTTGATGGAGAAGTTCTATGGGAACCTTGCTAGGGGAATGAGGACTCGGGTGGTCGTAATAGTAACTAAGGTTAAGGCCAACAAACTTATACACGAGTTTAGTTTACAGCTCCAACAAATATATATAGAAATTGTTATACCCGATAGGTGGGTAAGGTCGTAGGGTAAATTGAGACTTAGCGTTGGAGTAAGTAATTTGAGAAGGCTTTGAGTGCGTAAAGTGGTTAGGTACTTATTCGGTAAAAAACGAGAGTAAGAAAGATAATAACTAAAGGAACTCAATTCGAGGAGTTGAAGTTAAAATAGAGGGGAGTTCGAATTACAACTTGGGTGTTGTTAGGAGTCCTTGAACGATAATCAACCCAAATGATGTCGAAAAGTTGAAGTTATTTTGATGATTGAGGATAAGAGACAATCTTTAGTAGAAACCAATTAATAAGTGAGAGAGAGTTTAATGTTTTGGGTGACTAAATGCAAGCCAACACGTGCTCTGGACGTTAAGTGTCAAGTACACAGTTAGAGGTCGTTTGGTTAAGACTTAGGGATTTGGTAAGATTTGATGCATAAACTGAAAATGAGGACTACGATTAGGAAGTTAATGTCGAAATTCGGTTGGTGTGTATCTCGATTGTGAACAGGATCGAGAGAATTGTGTTGAGGTACGAGTTACAGCCCAGAAATTGGATGAAATTGTAGGCATTCAATTTGACTGGCGTTAGGAAGCATAGGTCTAACTCTGACCAAAAAGGGACAGCGGAAGAAAAACGTCGATAAAGAGTAAATTTTGGAGTTAGTATTATAAAGAGATTTGATCTGTGAGTGATTAAATGAAAGTCGAAAGTTGGTACATGCGCAAGTGTTAAAGCAACAAATATGTTGTCGGGTTAAGTGATTAGATTTGAGAATTTGGATTATGCTTAGTACGTGAAAGAAGACGGGTTTGATCAAATCGAAAGTAGTAAATACAAATTAAGGCCAATGTTGGAGAATATAGTAGGATGTTGGTTTAGAACCACGAAAAAGGACCGTAAGTACAGACGATTAACCGAAGTAGAACGCCACGAGACACGAGGAGTTGATATCAAGAACTATAAGCTTGGACAAATTTTGAGGACAAAATTTTAAATAAGGTGGATGGAATGTAATATCCCGGCTTTTCGGGATATTATTATTTTAATATAAATGGTATTTTCGTAAATATATCAAATCAAGCCCATTTCACGAAAGGAAAGCGTCATTACGATCCTAACGATTAATAGGAATTTTAAGGAAATTATGAGAATTTTCGGAGTTTAGACGCTATATTACGAGTAAATACATTTCTCGAAATATAAAGGACGTTTTAGTAAAAATAGTAAACGAGGTTCGTTTTGCGAACGGACAGTTTTAATAGATCCCAAATAATAAGTTGGACTTATTGGCAAAATAAGGAAATTTGGAGAAGTCGAATCTTTAACCGATTGAAGAAACAAATGACGAAACAAATAGAATTAAGTGCTAAGGGCAAAATGGTAATTCGCAAAACCAAAATTTATAAAAATAACAATTCCCTCTTCTCTCCCTCACTTTCTCTTTTTCTTCTCTGGAGTTCACGAACCAGAGAGCTTCTCACTCTCTGCCCGCCGACGATTCCACTTTCCGACCTCCGATCCGACCTCCGTTCGTTCCGTTTTCTTCACGATTTCTCTTCCTCTCGCTACCCTAGGTATGAATCTACGTTCTTAGAACGTTTATTTCAAGTTTTACGGAGTTTGAACAATTAGGGTTTCTATTAGGTTTTCGTAAAAATCGAGATTTAGGGTTCGAAATCAATAGGTTATCGTAGATTATGAACGTATAGAACGTAGTGGACGTTATTGGACGAAACTAGATTAGTTTGTGAAAATGTTCGATTTCGTGAAATTTTGAGATTTAGAGGAAAACTCGTAATTTGGGATTTGAGTTGCCGAGCGTGTATTGCTTGATAAAATAGCTCGATGAATTGGATTAAAACTTTAGGAAATATCTTTAGTTAAGGTTTTGTTAATTTGGACGTTTAATAGCTTAATTCGGTTTTAACGGCAAATGTCGTGTTTTGCCTCAGGCGAACGACTCTTGTGGACGAAGCTCGAGGCTCTGTGCGCGCAAGGTAAGTTCTCGTGACTTACTCTGGCCGATTGGCCTACACCGTACGTCGATGTCGCGTCGAGGATCATTGGAGTGTTGTTTGTTTATACGTTTTGGTTGGGTAGTTAGGTTAGTTGTCTATAGGTTTCGTTTATTTGTCTTGATGGTATGTATATTGATTGCTTACTTTCTGCTTATTAACTGTTCATGCATCACGTATTTCAAATGTCATGAAAATGAATTTTCGCACGTGTTTTTAAGAAAAGAAACGAACCTCTGTAATTAATCTACGTAATCTGTATCTGGTTACGCGAGGTGGGGCTTAGGCATGGCTGTGGGGTTTGTGAACATGTACCCCCCCTCTCTAGGTGGAAAGTGGTAGTTTGACCGCGGAATGTATCATTTCCATTTAGAGGGCTGATATCTCGGTAACAATTTGTCTGTGACGTAATAAAAAAATGAATCTGAATCTGTATCTGTATCTGTATCTGTATCTTAATCTGAGCATGTTTTCTGAATGGCATACGGACACATACATCTGCATTTACGAAGCTTACTGAGATTTCATTATCTCATAGATGTCTGTATGGTGTAGGTGACGTGATGGGTGATATTGAGCCTGGTGAGGACGACGTTCCTCCTCCTGATGTATGATGCAGTTGGCGGAGAATGGCCCGTGGGAGTGTACTGAGCAGTCGGTGTGTTTTGACCCGTGGGGATTTGTATCTATTTTGAGGACTATCAGGATGTTTTTGGTTAAATTGTATAGATATTTTAGGGTGCTTGGTTCTGGTAGTGGATAGGTTATGTTTTGAGTTGTTTATAAAACGTTTTGGAATGTATTTTGTAAACATATGGTATTAGGGGGTGCTCAGTTTTTAAACAGAACCACGCGGTTCTTTTTCTTAAAAATGGGTTCGGTTTAAAGGTGAGTTGTGTGCGTTTTGCGATTTGCATGTAGGGAAGGAGAGGGTTGTTTTATAGACGGTTTTTCATTAAAGTATAGAAGAAGTATAAAGAAAATGTCGAAGTTTGGGAATCAGATTCAAGTGAAGGAAATGTTGGTTAGCTCTCTGGAATCTCGGATTCCAGAGAGAAAATTGGTCGCTGCAAAGTGCAGCACCTACAGCGACTGATCGCTGCTTCATTTTTCCTCTTTTTTCTGGTTTTGCCCCTGTGTGATTTGATAAATGTTTTAAATAGTTTTAATTGTTTTAAATAGTTTTATTTTAATTGTTTTTATGTTTGTTTAAAACTTTAAAAGTTAGATTCCAATTCCGATTTCGATTCTGATTTCGATTTCGGTTAGTTCTCGCTTAAAGTTTAATTAAGTATAAAGATAAAAAAAAAATAGTACGGTATTAGGGACGTTAGAACTGTTGCGTCACTTGTGGTTAGAACCTAAGTTATCCATTTTACCTTCAAGGGTTAACTTGAAGTGATGAGAACGACGTGTAGTGAGGACCCAATAACCTTCATAGACGCGTAATTAAGACATAGTAAGGCGTTTGATAAAGTATTTGAAATTTCACTTCAATCGATTTGTTACAAAAGAACTGAAGGAATCATGCAAATGAGGTTTACTATTACATGACTTGTGGTTGGAACCTAAGTTATCCATTTCACCTTCAAGGTTTAACTTGAAGTGATGAGAACGACGTGTACTGAGGACCCAATAACCTTCATGGATGAGTAATTAAGACTTAGTAATGCGGTTAATGAAGTATTTGAAACTTTTCTTCAATCGATTTGTTTCAAAAGTACTGAACGAATCATGCAAATGAGGTTGACTGTTACATGACTTGTGGTTAGAACCTAAGTTATATATTTCACCTTCAAGGTTTAACGTGAAGTGATGAGAACGACGTGTACTGAGGACCCAATAACCTTCATAGACGCGAAATTAAGACTTAGTAATGCGTTTGATGAAGTACAAGAAAGTTCACTTTAATCGACTTGTTTTAAAAGTACTGAACGTATAGCGCAAATGAGGTTGACTGTTACATGACTTGTGGTTAGAACCCAAGTTATCTGTTTCACCTTCAAGATTTGACTTTAAGTGATGAGAACGACGTGTACTGAGGACCCAATAACGTTCATGGACGTGTAATTAGGACTTAGTAAGGCGTTTGATGAAGTATTTGAAACTTCACTTCAATCGATTTGTTTCAAAAGAACTCAACGTATCAAGCGAATGAGGTTGACTGTTATATGACTTGTGGTTAGAACCTAAGTTATCCATTTCACGTTCAAGGTTTAACTTGAAGTGACAAGGTGTACTGAGGACCCACTAACCTTCATGGATGCGTAATTAAGACTTAGTAATGCGTTTGATGAAGTATAAGAAAATTAACTTCAATCGACTTAGTTTCAAAAGTACTGAACCTATCGAGCAAATGAGGTTGACTGTTACATGACTTGTGGTTAGAACCTAAGTTATCCATTTCACCTTCAAGGATTAACTTGAAGTGATGAGAACGACGTGTACTGAGGACCCAATAACATTCATTGGACTCGTAATTAAGACTTAGTAAGGCGTTTGATAAAGTATTTGAAACTTCACTTCAATCGATTTGTTACAACAGAACTGAACAAATCATGGAAATGAGGTTGACTGTAACATGACTTGTGGTTAGATCCTAAGTTATCCATTTCACCTTCAAGGTTTAACTTTAAGTGATGAGAACGACGTGTACTGAGCACCCAGTAACCTTCGCGGATGCGTAATTAAGACTTAGTAATGAGTTTAATGAAGTATTTGAAACTTCACTTCAATCGATTTGTTTCAAAAGTACTGAACGAATCTTGCAAATGAGGTAATTGTTACATGACTTGTGGTTAGAACCTAAGTTATCCATTTCACCTTCATGGTTTAACGTGAAGTGATGAGAACGACGTGTACTGAGGACCCAATAACCTTCATGGACGCGTAATTAAGACTTAGTAAGACGTTTGATGAAGTAATTGAAACTTCACTTCAATTGATTTGTTGCAAAAGAACTGAACGTATCAAGCAAATGAGGTTGACTGTTGCATCACTCGTGGCTAGAACCTAAGTTATCCATTTTAGCTTCAAGGTTTAACTTGAAGTGATAAGAAAGACGTGTAGTGAGGACCCAATAACCTTCATAGATGCGTAATTAAGACTTAGTAATCCGTTTGATGAAGTATAAGAAAGTTCACTTCTATCGACTTGTTTCAAAAGTACTGAACGTATCAAGCAAATGAGGTTGACTGTTGCATGACTCATGGTTAGACCCTAAGTTATCCATTTCACCATCAAGGTTTAACTTGAAGTGATGAGAACGACGTGTATTGAGCACCCAATAACCTTCATAGACGCGTAATTAAGACTTAGTAATGCGTTTGATGAAGTATAATAAAGTTCACTTTAATCGACTTGTTTCAAAAGTACTGAACGTATCAAGAAAATGAGGTTGACTGTTACATGACTTGTGGTTAGAACCTAAGTTATCCATTTAACCTTCAAGGTTTAACTTTAAGTGATGAGAACGACGTGTACTGAGGACCAAATAACGTTCATGGACGTGTAATTAAGACTTAGTAAGGCGTTTGATGAAGTATTTGAAAATTCACTTCAATCGATTTGTTTCAAAAGAACGGAATGTATCAAGCAAATGAGGTTGACTGTTATATGTCTTGTGGTTATAACCTAAGTTATCCATTTCACCTTCACGGTTTAACTTGACGTGATGAGAACAACGTGTAGTGAGGACCCAATAACCTTCATGGACTCGTAATTAAGACTTAGTAATGCGTTTGATGAAGTATAAGAAAGTTCACTTCAATCGACTTGTTTCAAAATTACTGAACTTATCAAGAAAATGAGGTTGACTGTTACATGACTTGTGGTTAGAACCTAAGTTATCCATTTCACCTTCAAGGTTTAACTTGAAGTGTTGAGAACGACGTGTACTGAGGACCCAATTACATTCATGGACGCGTAATTAAGACTTAGTAATGCGTTTGATAAAGTATTTGAAACTTCACTTCAATCGATTGGTTACAAAAGAACTGAAGGAATCGTGCAAATGAGGTTGACTGTTACATGACTTGTGGTTAGAACCTAAGTTATCCATTTCACCTTCAAGGTTTAACTTTAATTGATGAGAACGACGTGTACTGAGGACCCATTAACCTTCATGGATGCGTAATTAATACTTAGTAATGTTTTAATGAAGTATTTGAAACTTCATTTCAATCGATTTGTTTCAAAAGTACTGAACGAATCATGCAAATGAGGTTGACTGTTGCATGACTTGTGGGTAGAACCTAAGTTATCCATTTCACCTTCAAGGTTTAACGTGAAGTGACGAGAACGACGTGTACTGAGGACCCAATAACCTTCGTGGACGCGTAATTAAGACTTAGTAAGGCGTTTGATGAAGTATTTGCAACTTCACTTCAATCGTTTTGTTTCAAAAGAACTTAACGTATCAAGCAAATGAGGTTGACTGTTACATCACTTGTGGTTAGAACCTAAGTTATCCATTTCACCTTCAAGGTTTAACTTGAAGTGATGATAACGACGTGTAGTGAGAACCCAATAACCTTCATAGACGCGTAATTAAGACGTAGTAATCCGTTTGATGAAGTATAAGAAAGTTCACTTCTATCGACTTGTTTCAAAAGTACTGAACGTATCAAGCAAATGAGGTTGACTATTACATGACTTATGGTTAGACCCTAAGTTATCCATTTAACCTTCAAGGTTTAACTTGAAGTGTTGAGAACGACGTGTAGTCAGGACCCAATAACATTTATAGACGCGTAATTAAGACATAGTAATGCGTTTGATAAAGTATAAGAAATTTCATGTCAATCGACTTGTTTCAAAAGTACTGAACGTATCAAGCAAATGAGGTTGACTGTTATAGGACTTTTGGTTAGAACCTAAGTTATCCATTTCACCTTCAAGGTTTAACTCGAAGTGATGAGAACGACGTGTACTGAGGACCCGTTAACCTTCATGGACGCGTAATTAAGACTTAGTAATGCGTTTAATGAAGTATTTAAAACTTCACTTCAATTGATTTGTTTCGAAAGTACTGAACGAATCATGCAACTGAGGTTGACTGCTACATAACTTGTGGTTAGAACCTAAGTTATCCATTTCACCTTCAAGGTTTAACTTGAAGTGATGAGAACGACGTGTACTGAGGACCCAATAACATTCATGGACGCGTAATGAAGAATTAGTAATGCGTTTGATGAAGTTTTTGAAACTTCACTTCAATTGATTTATTTCAAAAGAACTGAACATATCAAGGAAATGAGGTTGACTGTTACATGACTTGTGGTTAGAACCTAAGTTATCTATTTCACCTTCAAGGTTTAACTTGAAGTGTTGAGAACGACGTGTACTGAGGATCCAATAACCTTCATGGACGCATAATTAAGACTTAGTAACGCGTTTCATGAAGTATTTGAAAGTTCACTTCAATCGATTAGTTTCAAAAGAACTGAACGAATCATGCAAATGAGGTTGAGTGTTACATGACTTGTGGTTAGAACCAAAGTTATCCATTTCACCTTCAAGGTTTAACGTGAAGGGATGATAACGACGTGTACTGAGGATCCAATAACTTTCATGCACGCTTAATTAAGACTTAATAAGGTGTTTGATGAAATATTTGAAACTTCACTTCAATCGATTTGTTTCAAAAGAACTGAACGTATCAAGCAAATGAGGTTGACTGTTACATCACTTGCGGTTAGAACCTAAGTTATCCATTTCACCTTGAAGGTATAACTTGAAGAGATGAGAACGACGTGTAGTGAGGACCCAATAACCTTCACTGACGCGTAATTAAGACTTAGTAATGCGTTTGATGAAGTATAAAAAATTTCATGTCAATCGACTTGTTTCAAAAGTACTGAACGTATCAAGCAAATGAGGTTGATTGTTACATGACTTGTGGTTAGAACCTAAGTTATCCATTTCACCTTCAAGGTTTAACTTGAAGTGATGATACCGACGTGTACTGAGGACAAATTAACCTTCATGGACGCGTAATTAAGAATTAGTTATGCGTTTAATAAAGTATTTGAAACTTCACTTCAATCGATTTGTTTCAAAAGTACTGAACCAATCATGCAAATGAGGTTGACTGCTACATGACTTGTGGTTAGAACCTTAGTTATCCATTTCGCCTTCAAGGTTTAACTTGAAGTGATGAGAACGACGTGTACTGAGGACCCAATAACTTTCATGGACGCGTAACTAAGAATTAGTAATGCGTTTGATGAAGTATTTTAAACTTTATTGTAATCGATTTGTTTCAAAAGAACTGAACGTATCAAGTAAATGAGGTTTACTGTTACATGACTTGTGGTTAGAACCTAAGTTATCCATTTCACCTTCAAGGTTTAACTTGAAGTGATGAGAACGACTGATGTGATCCAAGCAGCGACAAAGCCCAAGCCCAAGAGCAACGATCCAATTGAGGACATTGGCGGCCCAATGACACGGTCCAAAGCTAAGAAGATGCATGAGGCCTTGCAAGGATTAATTTTAGAGATCCAAGGGAGAGAGGAGCCGCGACAACTTGATCTAAAACTATTAACTGTGTCGAGGATTGAAGATAATCAAAATCAAGTTGAAGCAAGGGAGGCCAAAGATGCATGAAGATTTACATGTGCCATGCACATGCACGTGCAAGAATTAAAAAGTCACATGAGAAGCACATGCAAATCCAAACAAATCACGTATAAGAGATTTTATCCGACAGAATCTACTCAAATCAATTCAAATCATATTCAAACGTGAGATGATATCTTATCATGCAAAGGATCATTATCTCACGATTTTATTAGTTATTTTATTTTTATTTTCGTTTTTTTTAATTATTTAATTTAATTTTCATGTGTAGCCTATTTAATGGCAAAACACTTTTGATTTAGGAGAACAAGTTTGAATTAAAAATTGAGAGTTTTTTAGAGAGGATTTCTCTTTGGTTCTTTGCGAAGAACAACGATCTTCTTCAAGTCACGCTTGAAGAATCTCGCTTGATAGCTTTGGTTCTTACCAACGAGTTTGGTCTGGGTCAAGCTCCTGTTTTGATAGCTTTGGTTCAGCCAACAGGTGTGGCTCGGGTCAAGCTCCTGTTTTGATAACTAGGGTTCCATCGAATTCTTCGATTGGGGTCTTAGTTCCTTACTTTGTTCTTGAATCAAAAGGCGTTCCTTTCAATTATTCCGCGTTGTTGTCGGGTCCCGGGTCCTTTCGATCCGAGGTTCGCATCAGTTGGTATCAGAGACAGGTTCCTTGATTCAAGAAGCTATCTTTAATTTTTGTTATCAATATTTTCTTCATCTTATTCTATTCGTCCTAGTACTCAAAAAACCCAAAAAAAAAATCATTTTTTTCCATCCTTGTTTTCAAGTCTCGATTTTTATCATCAATTTTTTTCTTCTTGTGAATTTCTCCTCTTGAAATTCGAAAAGTACAAAAAAAGAGTTTGTCAAAAGTCAAAAAAAAAAAAAGAGAGTTGTCAAAAGTCAAAAAAAAAAGAATTGTCAAAAGTCAAAAAAAAAAGTTGTCAAAAGTAAAAAAAAAAAAAAAAAAAAAAAAAAAAGAGTTGTGAGAAGTCAAAAAAAAAAAAAAAATTCGAAATTTTGTTATAGAGATTTTGAAATTTCTAGCCTTTTAAATTCAAAAATTCGTTCTTAAATTCTTAGATAATTGTTCTTTGAAAATTCAAATTATTGAATCTTCATTCGAAATATTGTCTTTATCCAAATTTATTCTTTGAAGGTTTAAATTGTTGAATCTTCATTTGAAATATTGTCTTCGTCTAAAGTTTTGTCTTATTTCAATCATACCCTTGATTTAGCCATCTTTACAAGTTTGAACTTTTAAGCTTTGAAGTTTGATTTTTTATAGTTTGGCTTGTTGAATATTTATCATCGATCAAGTTCTTACGTAAAGAACTAAAAGGGAGATCTAGAGGTAAAAGGCAAGAGGGTGAGACTATTATAGAAAAAGCCTTAATTTTTGAGCGAAACACGAGTGGAGTGACATCCATTGAGAGCAAACACGTGAGGGAGAGGTAAGGTCCATTACTTGATTATTTTTCTTTTACTTCTAACAATTTTCTGTTATTTTCTTATTGTGGTCGAAAAAGAATATCATGAGTGGAGAAGAACACAACGACGTTGATTTAAAATTGTTCATGAGAGCCATGCAAGATCAATTCACGGCTCTAAATCAGAGAATGGAACGATTGGAAACTCCGACACCTAATCATGCACGACAAAGGAAGGATTTTGATGGAGAATCCGAAGAGTATAGTGGTTATTACCCAAAAGAAAGGAATGAGGGGACAAACCGAGAAGACAACGATTTACGAAATATCAAGGTAAATATTCCACCTTTCCAAGGGAAGAACGACCCCGAGGGATATTTGGATTGGGAACGAAAACTAGACTTGGTATTTGAGTTCCAAAATTATTCGGAGGATAAGAAGCTTAAGTTGATCACCATGGAGTTCACGGATTTTGCTAGTATTTGGTGGGATCAATTAGTTAAGAACCGGAGGAGGAATGGTGAAGCACAAATCCGCACATGGGAAGACTTGAAGGCCATCATGAAAAAAAGATATGTTCCATCATACTACTATAGAGACGCGTGCCGAAAGCTCCAAAATTTGACACAAGGTTTCAAAAGTGTGGAGGAATATTATAAAGAGATGGAGGTAGCCATGATAAGGGCTAATGTGGAAGAAGATAAGGAAGCAACCATGGCTCGTTTTATTGGGGGATTGAATTAAGAAATTGCGGATGTGGTGGATCTACAACACTACATCGACTTGGAGGAGTTACTACACAAATCAATCAAAATAGAGCGGCAACTAAAAGCTAAGAGAAGTACTAGGGTTGGTACAACATCAACCGCAACTTGGCAAACAAATTGGAAAAATGAGAAGCCAAAATCGAGGGAGGATTCTAAGGAAAAAACTGTGTCCAACAATCAAGTGTTACCACAAAAAGCTAAGGCTGAGACTTCAAATCCAATTAGAACTCGAGAGATTAAGTGCTTTCGGTGCCAAGGGTTCGGACACATAGCTTCGAATTGTCCAAATAAAAGAGCTATGATTTTAAGGGACAATGGCGATGTGGAGAGTGTGAGTTCGAGTGATGGTGAGATGCCACCACTTGAGGATTGTAGTGACATTGAGGTAGAGGAACCAGTAAAAGGAGATCTTTTAGTCACAAGGCGAGTATTGAATGTGCAAACTAAGGAAGATGGCGACAAAGTACAACGTGAGCATATATTCCATACAAGATGTCATGTGCACAACAAAGTTTGTAGTTTGATCATCGATAGTGGGAGTTGTACCAATGTAGCAAGCACATTACTAGTCCAAAAGTTGAACTTGAAAACCGAGCAACATCCAAAACCATACAAGTTGCAATGGTTAAGCGATTGTGGAGAAATCAAGGTGACTAAACAGGTGGAAGTTCCTTTATCAATTGGTAGATACCAAGATAAAGTTTTATGTGATGTAGTTCCGATGCAAGCTACCCACATACTTTTGGGGAGACCTTGGCAATTTGACCGAAACGTCAAGCATAATGGTTACAAGAATGAGTATTTGTTGGTTTACAATGGAAAAACCATTATCCTTACACCATTAAAGCCATGAGAGGCAATTGTAGACCAAGAGAGGATTGCAAAGGAATTCCAAAAGATTAGGATTGAAAAAGAAAAAGAAAGTGGTGAAAAGAAATTAGTTGAAAAAGAGGCCAAAATAGAAAAAGAAAGTGGGGAAAGAAAAATAGTTGAAAAGAGTACAAAGAGGGATGAAAAACCGAGGGAGGAAGAGAGAAAAATCGAGGGAAAAGAGAGAAAAGCCGAGGGAGAGAGTGAAAAAAAGTCAAGTGAGAAACAAATTGCATTGATGAACAAAAGTGAGGATAAGCGTGAGATGATTTTGCTTTTATATAAAGATGTTTATTTGTCATCTAACGACTCACCCAGTTTTCTTCCAAGTGTTATTTCTTTTCTTTTGCAGAAAAATAAATATGAAATTCCCGAGGAGTTTCGAAATCAAATTTCTCCTTTGAGAGTGATTGAGAAGCATAAAAATTTCGTACAAAGTACGTTAGTTCCAAGTCAACCGGAAACATCAAAGAGGTTTGAGTGGTTGGTAAGGCCACATGATTCTTATATTGCACCTATTATATATATAAGGTTGATAGATAAAATGCAAAATTATTTTATTGAAAAATTTTTTGTGGTTTATTTTGATGATATATTAGTTTATAGCAAAACATTAGAACAACATGTGACACATTTAAAATCTATTTTTAATGTTTTGCGAATAAACCAATTATATGCCAACCTCAAAAAGTGCACATTTTGCATGGAATCGGTAGTGTTTCTTGGTTTTGTAGTGAGCTCGAGTGGAGTTTCGGTGGACGAAGAAAAGGTAAAGGCAATCAAAGAGTGGCCAAAACCTAAGAATGCGAACGAGGTACGTAGTTTTCATGGCTTAGCTAGCTTTTATCGAAGATTCGTTAGAGATTTTAGTACTATTGCAGCACCATTGAATGATTTGGTTAAAAAGGATGTGGATTTTAGGTGGACTGAGTTACATGATGAATCTTTTAATCTTCTAAAAGAAAATTTAACTAATGCACCTTTGTTAGTTTTGCCAAATTTTGATAAAACATTTGAGATTGAATGTGATGCGTCGGAAAAAGGAATTGGTGGTGTTTTGATGCAGGATATGAGGCCGATCGCTTACTTTAGTGAAAAGCTTAGTGGCGCAGTTTTAAACTATCCAACATACGACAAGGAGTTGTATGCCTTGGTGAGAACATTACAAACGTGGCAACACTACTTGTGGCTTAAAGAGTTCATCATCCATTCCGACCATGAAAGCCTAAATTACTTAAAGACACAAGGAAAGTTGCATAAAAGACATGCAAAGTGGATGGAGTTCATAGAGACATTTCCTTATGTTATTCATTATAAAAAAGGTAAAGAGAATGTGGTTGCCGATGCATTGTCGCGAAGGTACGTGCTTATAACTACTTTACAATCTAAGTTGTTAGGATTTGATTTAATAAAGGACTTATATGAATCAGACTCAGATTTTGATCTTGTTTGGAAAGAATGTGAGAAACATGCATGTAATGATTATTATAAACATGATGGACTTTTATTTAAAAAGGATAAACTTTGTATCCCTAAATGTTCTTTAAGAGAGTTATTTGTTAGAGAGACTCATGGAGGAGGGTTAATGGGACACTTTGGAGTTACTAAAACATTGAGTGTGCTTTGTGAACATTTTTATTGGCCGAAGATGAGGCATCATGTTCAAGCCATTTGTGATAAGTGCATTGAGTGTAGGAAGGCCAAATCAAAGATTAAACCTTATGGAAAGTACACTCCTCTACCTATTCCTAACCAACCTTGGGTGGACATATCGATGGATTTTGTGATTGGTTTGCCGAGGACACAAGGAGGGAAAGATATCATATTTGTGGTAGTGGATAGGTTTAGTAATATGGCTCACTTTATAGCATGCTCAAAGACAAACGACGCTACTCATGTGGCGGACTTATTCTTCAAAGAAGTTGTGCGTTTACACGGAATTCCTAAAACCATTGTGAGTGATAGAGATGTAAAGTTCCTAAGTCACTTTTGGAGAACTTTGTGGAGTAAGCTAGGAACAAAACTTTTATTCTCAACCGTGGCACACCCCCAAACGGATGGACAAACAGAAGTGGTAAATAGAACACTTTCTACGTTGTTAAGAGCGATTATTTCTAAAAATTTAAAACAATGGGAAAAATGTTTACCTCATGTTGAATTTGCTTATAATAGAGTTGTTCATTCTACTACTTCATATTCACCATTTGAAATTGTTTATGGATTTAATCCTTTATCTCCTCTTGATATTTTATCTCTACCTACTAACGAGTTTGTTAATTTTGATGGAGAGAAAAAAGCTAAATTTGTTAGGGACTTACATCTAAAAGTACAAGAGAACATTTGAGAGAGAAACGAGCATTATGCACGTCAAGCAAACAAAAGCCGTAAAAATATTATATTTGAACCCGGAGATTGGGTTTGGCTACATCTTCGAAAAGAGAGGTTTCCAAATCAACGAAAAAGCAAGTTGCATCCACGAGGAGATGGACCATTTCAAGTCCTTGAACGCATAAACGACAATGCCTACAAGATCGACTTACCTAGCGAATATGGTAATGTTAGTGCATCTTTTAATGTTAGTGACTTATCTTTATATGATGCAGGAGATTCGAGGACGAATCTTTTCGAAGAGGGAGGGAATGATGTGATCCAAGCAGCGACAAAGCCCAAGCCCAAGAGCAACGATCCAATTGAGGACATTGGCGGCCCAATGACACGGTCCAAAGCTAAGAAGATGCATGAGGCCTTGCAAGAATTAATTTTAGAGATCCAAGGGAGAGAGGAGCCGCGACAACTTGATCTAAAACTATTAAATGTGTCGAGGATTGAAGATAATCAAAATCAAGTTGAAGCAAGGGAGGCCAAAGATGCATGAAGATTTACATGTGCCATGCACATGCACGTGCAATAATTAAAAAGTCACATGAGAAGCACATGCAAATCCAAACAAATCACGTATAAGAGATTTTATCCGACAGAATCTACTCAAATCAATTCAAATCATATTTAAACGTGAGATGATATCTTATCATGCAAAGGATCATTATCTCACGATTTTATTAGTTATTTTATTTTTATTTTCTTTTTTTTTAATTATTTAATTTAATTTTCATGTGTAGCCTATTTAATGGCAAAACACTTTTGATTTAGGAGAACAAGTTTGAATTAAAAATTGAGAGTTTTTTAGAGAGGATTTCTCTTGGTTCTTTGCGAAGAACAACGATCTTCTTCAAGTCACGCTTGAAGAATCTCGCTTGATAGCTTTGGTTCTTACCAACGAGTTTGGTCTGGGTCAAGCTCCTGTTTTGATAGCTTTGGTTCAGCCAACAGGTGTGGCTCGGGTCAAGCTCCTGTTTTGATAACTAGGGTTCCATCGAATTCTTCGATTGGGGTCTTAGTTCCTTACTTTGTTCTTGAATCAAAAGGCGTTCCTTTCAATTATTCCGCGTTGTTGTCGGGCCCCGGGTCCTTTCGATCCGAGGTTCGCATCAACGACGTGTACTGAGGACCCAATAACATTCATGGACGAATAATTAAGACTTAGAAATGCATTTGATGAAGTATTGGAAACTTCACTTCAATAGATTTGTTTCAAAAGAACTGAGCGTATCAAGCAAATGAGGTTGACTGTTACATGACTTGTTGTTAGAACCTAAGTTTTCCATTTCACCTACAAGGTTTAACTTGAAGTGATGAGAACGACGTGTACTGAGGACCCAATAATATTCATGGATGCGTAATTAAGACTTTGTAATGCGTTTAATGAAGTATTTAAAAGTTCAATTCAATCGATTTGTATCAAAAATACTGAACGAATCATGCAAATGAGGTTGACTTTTACATGACTTATGGTTAGAACAAAAGCTATCCATTTTACCATCAAGGTTTAACTTGAAGTGATGAGAACGACGTGCACTGAGGACCTAATAACCTTCATGGACTCGTAATTAGGACTTAGTGATGCGTTTGATAAAGTATAAGAAAGTTCACTTCAATCGATTTGTTTCAAAAGTACTGAACGAATCATGCAAATGAGGTTGACTGTTACATGACTTGTGGTTAGAACCTAAGTTATCCATTTCACCTTCAAGGTTTAACTTGAAATGATGAGAACGATGTGAACTGAGGACCTAATAACCTTCATGGACGCATAATTAGGAGTTAGTAATGCGTTTGATGAAGTATTTGAAACTTCACTTCAATCGATTTGTTTCAAAAGTACTGAACGAATCATGCAAATGAGGTTGACTCCTACATGACTTGTGGTAAGAAAATAAGTTATCCATTTCACCTTCAATGTTTAACTTGAAGTGATGAGAACGACGTGTACTGAGGACCCAATAACCTTCATGGACGAGTAATTAAGACTTAGTAATGCGTTTGATGAAGTATAAGAAAGTTCATTTCAATCGATTTGTTTCAAAAGAACTGAACGTATCAAGCAAATGAGGTTGACTGTTACATGACTTGTGGTTAGAACCTAAGTTATCCATTTCACCTTCAAGGTATAACTTGAATTGATGAGAACGACGTGTACTGAGGACCCATTAACCTTCATGGATGCGTAATTAAGACTTAGTAATGCGTTTAATGAAGTATTTGAAACTTCATTTCAATCGATTTGTTTCAAAAGTACTAAACAAATCATGCAAATGAGGTTGACTGTTGCATGACTTGTGGGTAGAACCTAAGTTATCCATTTCACCTTCAAGGTTTAACCTGAAGTGATGAGAACGACGTGTACTCAGGATCCAATAACCTTCATGGACGCGTTAATTAAGACTTAGTAATGCGTTTGATGAAGTATTTTAAACTTCACTTCAATCGATTTGTTTCAAAATAACTGAACGAATCAAGCAAATGAGGTTGACTGTTACATGACTTGTAGTTAGAACCTAAGTTATCAATTTTACCTTCAAGGTTCAACTTAAAGTGATGAGAACGACGTGTACTGAGGACCCAATATTATTCTTGGACGCGTAATTCAGACTTAGTAATGCGTTTGATGAAGTATTTTAAACTTCACTTTAATCGATTTGTTTCAAAAGAACCGAACGTATCAAGCAAATGAGGTTGACTGTTACATGACTTGTGGTTAGAAACTAAGTTATCCATTTCACCTTCAAGGTTTAACTTGAAGTGATAAGAACGACATGTACTGAGGACCCAACAACCTTCATGGACGCGTAAATAAGACTTAGTAAGGCGTTTGATGAAGTATTTGAAACTTCACTTCAATCGATTTGTTTCAAAAGAACTGAACGGGTCAAGCAAATGAGGTTGACTGTTACATGACTTCTAGTTAGAACCTATGTTATCCATTTCACCTTCAAGGTTTAACTTTAAGTGATGAGAACCACGTGTACTGAGGAACAAATAAACCTTCATTAGATGCGTAATTGAGACTTAGTAATGCGTTTAATGAAGTATTTGAAATTTCACTTCAATCAATTTGTTTCAAAATTACTGAAAGAATCATGCAAATGAGGTTGACTGTTACATGACTTGTGGTTAGAACCAAAGTTATACATATCACCTTCAAGGTTTAACTTGTAGTGATGAGAACGATGTGTACCAAAGACATAATAACCTTCATGGACGCGTAATTAAGACTTAGTAATGCGTTTGATGAAGTATAAGAAAGTTCATTTCAATCGATTTGTTTCAAAAGAACTTAATGTATCATGCAAATGAGGTTGACTGTTACATGACTTTTGGTTAGAACCTTAGTTATCCATTTCAACTTCATGGTTTAACTTGAAGTGATGAGAACGACGTGTACTGAGAACCCAATAACCTTCATGGACGCGTAATTAAGACTTAGTAATGCGTTTGATGAAGTATAAGAAAGTTCACTTCAATCGATTTGTTTCTATAGAGCTGACTGAATCATGCAATTGAGTTTGACTGTTACAAGACTTGTGGTTAGAACCTAAGTTATCCATTTCACCTTCAAAGTTTAACTTGAAGTGATGAGAACGACGTGTACTAAGGACCTAATAACCTTCATGGACTCGTAATTAGGACTTAGTGATGCGTTTGATAAAGTATAAGAAAGTTCACTTCAATCGATTTGTTTCAAAAGTACTGAACGCATCATGCAAATGAGGTTGACTGTTACATGACTTGTGGTTAGAACCTAAGTTATCCATTCCACCTTCAAGGTTTAACTTGAAGTGATGAGAACGACGTGTACTGAGGACCTAATAACCTTCATGGACTCGTAATTAGGACTTAGTGATGCGTTTGATAAAGTATAAGAAAGTTCACTTCAATCGATTTTTTTCAAAAGTTCTGAACGAATCATGCAAATGAGATTGACTGTTACATGACTTGTGGTTAGAACCTAAGTTATCCATTTCACCTTCAAGGTTTAACTTGAAGTGATGAGAACGACGTGAACTTATGACCTAATAACCTTTATGGATGCGTAATTAGGAGTTAGTAATGCGTTTGATGAAGTATTTGAAACTTCACTTCAATCGATTAGTTTCAAAAGTACTGAACGAATCATGCAAATGAGGTTGACTGTTACATGACTTGTGGTTAGAACCTAAGTTATCAATTTCACCTTCAAGGTTTAACGTGAAGTGATGAGAGCGACGTGTACTGAGGACCCAATAACCTTCATGGATCCGTAATTAAGACTTAATAAGGCGTTTGATGAAGTATTTGAAATTTCACTTCAATCGATTTGTTTCAAAAGAACTGAACGTATCAAGCAAATGAGGTTGACTCTTACATCACTTGTGGTTAGAACCTAAGTTATCCATTTCACCTTCAAGGTATAACTTGAAGTGATGAGAACGACGTGTAGTGAGGACCCAATAACCTTCATAGACGCGTAATTAAGACTTAGTAATGCATTTGATGAAGTATAAGAAAGTTCACTTCAATCGTTTTGTTTCAAAAGTACTGAACGTATCAAGCAAATGAGGATGATTGTTACATGACTTGTGGTTAGAACCTAAGTTATCTATTTCACCTTCAAGGTTTAACTTGAAGTGATGATAACGACGTGTACTGAGGACCTAATAACATTCATGGACGCGTAATTAAGACTTGGTAATGCGTTTAATGATGTATTTTAAACTTCACTTCAATCGATTTGTTTCAAAACAACTGAACGTATCAAGCAAATGAGGTTGACTGTTACATGACTTGTGGTTAGAACCTAAGTTAGCCATTCCACCTTCAAGGTTTAACTTGAATTGAAGAGAACGACGTGTACTGAGGACCTAATAACCTTCATGGATGCATAATTAGGAGTTAGTAATGCGTTTGATGAAGTATTTGAAACTTCACTTCAATCGATTTGTTTTAAAAGAACTGAACGAATCATGCAAATGAGGTTGACTGTTACATGTCTTGTGGTTAGAACCTAAGTTATCCTATTCACCTTCAAGGCTTAACTTGAAGTATGAGAACGACGTGTACTTAGGACCCAATAACCTTCATAGACGCGTAATTAAGACTTAGTAATGCATTTGATGAAGTATAAGAAAGTTCACTTCAATCGTTTTGTTTCAAAAGTACTGAACGTATCAAGCAAATGAGGATGATTGTTACATGACTTGTGGTTAGAACCTAAGTTATCTATTTCACCTTCAAGGTTTAACTTGAAGTGATGATAACGACGTGTACTGAGGACCTAATAACATTCATGGACGCGTAATTAAGACTTGGTAATGCGTTTAATGATGTATTTTAAACTTCACTTCAATCGATTTGTTTCAAAACAACTGAACGTATCAAGCAAATGAGGTTGACTGTTACATGACTTGTGGTTAGAACCTAAGTTAGCCATTCCACCTTCAAGGTTTAACTTGAATTGAAGAGAACGACGTGTACTGAGGACCTAATAACCTTCATGGATGCATAATTAGGAGTTAGTAATGCGTTTGATGAAGTATTTGAAACTTCACTTCAATCGATTTGTTTTAAAAGAACTGAACGAATCATGCAAATGAGGTTGACTGTTACATGTCTTGTGGTTAGAACCTAAGTTATCCTATTCACCTTCAAGGCTTAACTTGAAGTAATGAGAACGACGTGTACTTAGGACCCAATAACCTTCATGGACACATAATTAAGATTTAGTAAGGCGTTTGGTTAAGTATAAGAAAGTTCACTTCAATCGATTTGTTTCAAAAGAACTGAACGTATCAAGCAAATGAGGTTGACTGTTACATCACTTGCGGTTAGAACCTAAGTTATCCATTTCACCTTCAAGGTTTAACTTGAAGTGATGAGAACGACGTGTACTGAGGACCCAATAACCTTCATAGATGCGTAGTTAAAACTTAGTAATGCGTTTGATGAAGTATAAGAAAGTTCACTTCATCGACTTGTTTCAAAAGTACTGAACGTATCAAGCAAATGAGGTTGATTGTTACATGACTTGTGGTGATGCAAACCTCAACAAACTTGTTGTGAGACCCAACGTCAATAGATGGAATCAACTTCAGGATCGCCCAATAGTAGTTTCAAAGTTTAGGACTACTGACCCCGTGGTTATATGACAACAAGAAACCAATAGTATCAAGAAAGGAATATTGACCCCGTTTCTATGGAAGAGCAAGAAACCAATATTATAAGGGTTGGAAATCAAGTGGTTGCACTTGAAATTTCCGCAAGTTCTACAGAAGAACAGTTTGGAGGAAATTCTCACAAGATAAATCTCATTCTAGTATCTCTTACAATGAAGAACTCCCAAGTATTTATAGGCTTACAAGAATAGTCTAGAATAGGCATTAAATAGCCTTGAAAACATGAGAAAGAACATTGCTACTAATATGGTCTAGGTTCAGCGTTCCTTGGAAACCATCAAAACACCATTTGGCCTTCTCTATGCCAATATTAAATGCCTAGTGGATGTGACTTCGAAATTCCACTTTCTAGAGCCTTCTTTGTTGAATTTATTATCATTTGGGCCTAGTCAAACTCCTTTTGTATTTGTAACACATTAACAACTTTAAAGCCCATTTCTTCCAGTGGTCTTGGTTCTTGAAATAAGTTATTTTGGACTTCTTCTTGAAGCTTCTTGGCCCGAGCTCTAGTGATAGGTCCATTTGGTATTTTCAATTCCATTAAGTATTCTTCTTGGCCATATTCTTCTTCAATGCCATCCTTGCCCACATCATTCTCCCTCTCTTGAAAAGGATTCGTCCTCGAATCTGAACCTACATAGAAAGGAGAGAGGTCAGTTACATTAAAAGTAGCACTCACTTGATAATCAGCTGGTAGATCAATGATATAAACATTATCATTAATCTTTTCCAAAACTTGGAATGGTCCATCTCCACGAGGATTGAGTTTACACTTTCTTTGTTGGGGAAAACGTTCTTTACGAAAATGAACCCAAACCAAATCTCCTTGTTGAAAAGTGATGTGCTTTCTTCCTTTGTTTGCATGGGCAGCAGCTTGCTCATTCCGTTTGATTATATGTTGACGTGCGTCTGCCAATTCTGCCTTCTTCTTCCCATCTAGGCTAATGGTCTCATTAATAGGCAATGGAAGTAAATCCAATGGAGTTAACGGATTAAAACCATAAACAATTTCAAAAGGAGAATAAGAAGTAGAAGAATGCATTGTTCTATTGTAAGCAAACTCAATAAAAGGAATACAATCTTCCCATGATTTTAAATGGTTCTTTATTACTGCTCGTAAAAGAGTTCCCAAGGTCCTGTTTACTACCTCGGTTTGTCCATCGGTTTGTGGGTGACAAGTAGTAGAAAATAGCAAAGTTGTCCCTAACTTACCCCACAGAACTCGCCAAAAATGGCTAAGAATTTTAGCGTCTCGATCACTCACTATTGTTTTTGGAACACCATGAAGACGAACTACTTCTTTAAAGAATAACTGAGCTATATGAGTGGCATAATCTGTTTTATTACATGGGATAAAATGTGCCATCTTTGAAAATCTATCCACCACAACAAAAATTGAATCTTTCCCATTCTTAGTTCTTGGTAACCCTAACAAAAAATCCATAGAAACATCAATCCAATGATGACAAGGAACAGGTAAAGCCTGGTACAATCCATGAGGTTTTACTCTAGATTTGGCTTTTCTACAAGTTATGCATCTATTGCAGATCCTCTCTACATCCTCTTCATATGTGGCCAAAAGAAATGTTCTTTCAAAATTTCTAAGGTCTTAAGAATCCCAAAATGTCCCATAAGACCCCCCCCCCATGTGACTCTCGAACAAGCAATTCACGCAAGGAACATTGTGGAATGCAAAGTCTATTTTCTCGAAACAAATATCCTTCTTGTTTGTAAAATTTTTTAAAAGGTTTTGTTTCTGTGGCTTCAAACAAAGTTGAAAAATTAGGATCTTTTGGATATAATTCTTTGATGTGCTCAAAACCCAAAAATTTAGTGGAAAGGGTAGAAAGAAGAGCATACCTTCGAGATAAAGCATCAGCTACAATATTGTCTTTACCTTGTTTGTATTGGATGGTATATGGAAACATTTCAATAAATTCAATCCAGCGAGCATGTCGTCGATTCAACTTACCTTGACCTTTTAAGTGCTTCAATGATTCATGATCGGTATGAATGACAAATTCCTTAGACCACAAGTAATGTTGCCAAGTTTCCAGAGCTCTCACCAATGCATAAAGTTCTTTGTCATAGGTGGAGTAATTCAAAGCAGCTCCATTAAGTTTCTCACTGAAATAGGCAATGGGTCTCTTGTCTTGCATGAGTACGGCACCTATACCAATACCGGAAGCATCACATTCGATTTCAAAGGTTTTGGAAAAATCTGGTAAGAGAAGTAAAGGAGCAGTACTTAACTTTTTTTTAAGGTGTTGAAAGCCTTTTCTTGTGAATCACCCCATTTGAACCCAACACTTTTCTTGATAATTTCCGTCAATGGAGCAGCAATGGTGCTGAAGTTTGGAACAAACCTTCGATAGAATCCAGCCAAACCATGGAAACTTCTAACTTCAGTGATGTTAGTGGGCGTGGGCCAATCTTTGATAGCCTTAACTTTCTCTTCATCTACTTCTACACCTTTGGAACTTACAACAAAACCAAGAAACTCAACCTTGTCTTTGCAAAAGCTGCACTTTTTAGAGTTAGCAAACAACTTTTCGTGTTTCAAAACATTAAGCGCACATCTCAGGTGTTCAAAATGTTCATTCAAGTGTTTGCTGTAAACTAGAATATCATCAAAATAAATAACAACAAATTTTCCAATGTAAGCACGCAAAACATGATTCGTTAAACACATAAAAGTACTTGGTGCGTTAGTCAACCCGAAAGGCATTACTAGCCACTCATACAAACCATGTTTTGTTTTGAAAGCAGTTTTCCATTCATCACCTTCTTGCATACGAATTTGATGATAACCACTTTTTAAATCAATCTTTGAAAAGATAATGGAACCATGCAATTCATCTAACATGTCATCTAATCGAGGTATGGGATGTCGATACTTTACCGTGATTTTATTGATTGCTCGGCAATCAACGCACATTCTCCAAGTTCCATCTTTCTTGGGAACCAACAAGACAGGAACCGCACATGGACTCATGCTTTCTCGAACATGTCCTTTGGCTAGCAGCTCTTCAACTTGCCTTTGAAGTTCCTTTGTTTCTTCTGGATTACTTCGATAGGCGGGTCGATTAGGAATGGTAGCTCCTGGAATGAAATCAATTCGATGCTCAATGCCTCTTATTGGTGGCAATCCTGGTGGCGTTTCCTCAGGAAAGACATCTTCAAATTCCTGCAAAAGAGCAACTGCTACAGTAGGCAAAGGATTGTCAGGATTAGTTGTTAAGAAATAAGCCTCTTTGTACAAGATCAACATCATTGTTTTTTCTGATTTGAATGCACTCTTAATCTCTCTCTATTTTGCAAGGAAATTCACTGCCTTTTTTTCTTTTTAAGTGGGACCTGACTCTTTTCACTCTTCTTCTCACATTTTCTCTCTTTTGTCACTTTCTTTTGAACTGTCATGCTCATTCTCACATTGTTTTGTATTAGCTGTGACAGATTTTTTAATTTGGCATTGCTGTTCGAAAACTTGATGGGGTGGTAGCGGAGCTAGAGTAATACTTCGTCTATCCTTGGTAAAGCTGTACCGATTCTTGTATCCATCATGGGTGGTGCGTCTGTCAAATTGCCATGGTCTTCCAAGCAATATATGACTTGCTTGCATAGGAACAACATCACAAAGAACTTCATCTGAATATTTGCCAATTGAAAATGAGACAAGAACATGTTTTGTTACCTCATTTCTCCACTTTCATTGAGCCATTGGAGACGATATGGTCGAGGGTATTTTAGAGTCTTAATCCAAACGGTCCACCACATCTACTTGCAACATTCACACAATCACATGTTCCACAATGTCCTCATCTATGATTCATGTACATCGACACCGTTTTGCACTCAAATTTGTCTTGTCGCTATGGGGAGGGGCTTTACGCCTTCAAATTCTCCCATATTGTGTGTTTGTACGATTCTTCATTCGCGCGGACGTACCGCCATCCGGGTTCCGGTTCGTGCAGCCATCGTACCATACGGTGCACATCTGGTCATCAAAATACCACACTCAGGGGCCAACGTCCTCGTTTGGAAACATTTACGAGTGGGTACAAGGCTCTGATACCATTGTAACGACCCCGATCACAGCAAGATATTGTCCGCTCTGGGGATTGGGCCGTTAGCGCAATATCTCCCCTCACGGCTTTGTTTGGCGAGAACTTCACGGAAGCGTCACCACCTGGATTGTCTCGCCGAAGCACTTTTACTTGGAGTTCTTATGGGATCTTTGCCAATCGTGCTCCAAAAACGCGTCTTGCTATGTTGGGAGGGTCTCTTTACATTGTTTCATTTCACATACTGTCCCAAGCGATGTGGGATTGTCGCCGACCCTTTTTACGACACGTCACCTTCCGGCTCGCCCGCGCGGACGTACCGCCATCCGGGTTCCGGTTCGTGCAGCCATCGTACCTACGTGCACATCGGGTCCTCACATCCGCCCCCCTCAGGGGCCCAACGTCCTCGTTGGCCACATTTCCTGGTTGGGTACAGGCTCTGATACCATTTGTACGACCCGTAATCCCAGCAAGATATTGTCCGCTCTGGGGATTGGCCGTAGCGCATATCCCTCCCCTCACGGCTTTGTTTGGCGAGACTCCCGCGGGAAGGTCCCCAACATGGGATTTGCTCTCGCCGAGCACTTTTAACTTCGGAGGTCTTATGGATCCGTTTGCCATCGTGCTCCAAACGCGTCTTGCTATGTTGGGAGGGTCTCTTTACATATTGTTCATTTCCACATACTTTCCAAGCGATGTGGGATTGTGACGACCCCTTTCTACTACCCGTCACCTTCCGGCTCGCCCGCGCGGACGTACCGCCATCCGGGTTCCGGTTCGTGCAGCCATCGTACCCAACTGCACATCCGGGCATACAGATTAAACCACAACCTTTCTTTAACATGGCGCGTGTAAGTAAAATTTTTTCACGTTGTTGATTGTCATCATCTTCTATAGTTTGAACATGGAGGGTTCGAAGAACTACTAAGGCTTGGCCAACAACTGCATGTTCGGTATCACTAGCTTCTTCAAGTGGTGGCATAACTTCATTGTCACTTTCTTCTTCAGAAACAATATCCCCATTATTTAACAAAATCATAGTTCTTTTATTTGGTTATTGTGAAGAAATATGACCAATTCCATGACATTTAAAACACTTAATTATCTCGATTTCTCTGGGTTGGGGTATAACTCGTACCTTTTTCAACCTGCTTGGCCATCACTTTTTCATCTTTTGGCTTGGAAGTCGACTGCTCTTCTTGCCTTAGCGTAGAGTTCCATTTTGACTTCCCACTCAAAGAAGTAAAAGTTTCGTGCTTGGAGGTTGATCTTCCTCCTCTTTTGAGCTGCCTTTCAACCTTCATGGCCATGTGGACAACCTCTTCAAGTTCCACGTAGTGCTGCAATTCTACAATATTTGCAATTTCACGATTGAGACCACAAATGAACCGAGCCATGGTTGCTTCTCGATCTTCCTCAACATTGGCACGAATCATGGATATTTCCATCTCCTTATGGTACTCTTCAACAGATTTTGAACCCTGTTTAAGGCTTTGCAATTTTAAGTGTAAATCTCTATAATAATGTGAAGAAACAAACCTTCGTCTCATGACAACTTTCATGTCTTCCCAATTGTCGATTGGAATTTCTCTATTTCTTCGTTTGGTTAGCAGCACTTGGTCCCACCAAGCAATTGCGTAATCAGTGAAAGAAACAGCTGCAAGTTTAACTTTTTTTTTCCTCTGAATAGTTATGGCAATCAAAAACAAGTTCAACCTTTCGTTCCCATTCAATGTAAATGTCCGGGTCATTTTTACCTTGAAATGATGGGATAGAGAGTTTAATCGCACCTGTGTTGTTGTCGGTAAAATTTCTTTCTCGGTATTGACGTCTTTGTCTTGGCCTATGATCTCTTTCTCTTCTTATGGAGGCTACTTTGTCAAAATCCTCATACTCTTCAGCATATACGCCCATGGGATTAACTGCAGTAAAGAAGGGTCGTCTAGTTGGCTGTCTTTCTTGGGGCATTGCACCTTGTTGAATTTGATTAATTCACTCATCACTACGATCCAATCGATCTCGAATCTCTTCAAATTGGACGTTCATCCTCTGGAATTGTTGCTGCATGGCTTGGATGATCAAATTGCTATCCATTGGCGTTGCTTCACCTTCTTTTTCAGACATGTTGTAAAATCTGTGTAAAAGTGTAAGTAAAAAAAAAAAAAGGACCTCACGTCTCCCTCACGTGTATACACTCAAATATGGTTCTTGAGCACTCGTGTTTACTCACATGGATTTTGGCTTTTATCCTCTAATAAGCTCACCAACTCTTGCCTTTTTCCACTCACTTTCCTCCTCAAAGTTCTTGAGAAAACTAAGCAAGGTAAATATCAAAGCAAAACAAATGAAAACCAACACACTTAAAATATAGATTTCTTAGTGAAGATGAAAACAATGGGACGCAAAATAAAGGAAGGAATGGAAGAAATATGGTCACAATATGATTGATACCACGGATAATGAAACAAAAAAATATATGATAACAAAATAAAGAAATTTCTTTTTCCTCTTTTCTTTTCTTCTTTTTTTTTTCCTGTTTTTTTTTCTCTTTTTTTTTTGTCCCCTTTTTTTTCTTTTTTTTTTCTCTTTTTTTTTTCCTTTTTTTTTGTCTTTTTTTTTGTTGATAAACTATCAATGGGAGCAAGAACAAATATATGAAATTATGGATCAACAACAAAGAGGAAATTGAAATAAAAAGAAAGTAAGCACTAGACGATAAACAAAACCTCAATTGGATGTCTAGGCTCTGATACCAAATGATGCAAACCTCAACAAACTTGTTGTGAGACCCAACGTCAATAGATGGAATCAACTTCAGGATCGCCCAATAGTAGTTTCAAAGTTTAGGACTACTGACCCCGTGGTTATATGACAACCAGAAACCAATAGTATCAAGAAAGGAATATTGACCCCGTTGCTATGGAAGAGCAAGAAACCAATATTATAAGGGTTTGAAATCAAGTGGTTGCACTTGAAATTTCCGCAAATTCTACAGAAGAACAGTTTGGAGGAAATTCTCACAAGATAAATCTCATTCTAGTATCTCTTACAATGAAGAACTCTCAAGTATTTATAGGCTTACAAGAATAGTCTAGAATAGGCATTAAATAGCCTTGAAAACATGAGAAAGAACATTGCTACTAATATGGTCTAGGTTCAGCCTTCTTTGGAAACCATCAAAACACCCTTTGGCCTTCTCTATGCCAATATTAAATGCCTAGTGGATGTGACTTCGAAATTCAACTTTCTAGAGCCTTCGTTGCTGAATTTGTTATCATTTGGGCCTAGTCAAACTCCTTTTGTATTTGTAACACATTAACAACTTTAAAGCCCATTTCTTCCAGTGGTCTTGGTTCTTGAAATAAGTTATTTTGGACTTCTTCTTGAAGCTTCTTGGCTCGAGCTCTAGTGATAGGTCCATTTGGTATTTTCAATTCCATTAAGTATTCTTCTTGGCCCAATTCTTCTTCAATGCCATCCTTGCCCACATCATTGAGTACACGTCGTTCTCATAACTTCAGGTTAAACCTTGAAGGTGAAATGGATAACTTAGGTTCAAACCACAAGTCATGTAACAGTCAACCTCATTTGCTTGATACGTTCAATTCTTTTGAAACAAATAGATTGAAGTGAACAATTAAATACTTCAACAAACGCATTCCTAAGTCTTAATTACGCATCCATGAAGGTTATTGGGTCCTCAGTACACGTCGTTCTCATCACTTCAAGTTGAACCTTGAAGGTGAAAAGGAAAACTTAGGTTCTAACTACAAGTCATGTAACAGTCAACCTCATTTGCTTGATACGTTCAGTTCTTTGGAAACAAATCGATTGAAGTGAAGTTTAAAATACTTCATCAAACGCATTACTAAGTCTTAATTAACGCGTCCATGAACGTTATTGGGTCCTGAGTACAAGTCGTTCTCATCACTTCAGGTTAAATCTTTAAGGTGAAATGGATAACTTAGGTTCAAACCACAAGTAATGTAACAGTCAACCTCATTTGCTTGATACATTCAATTCTTTTGAAACAAATAGATTGAAGTGAACTTTTAAATACTTCATCAAATGCGTTACTAAGTCTTAATTATGCGTCCATGAAGGTTGTTGGGTACTCAGGACATGTCGTTCTCATCACTTCAAGTTAAGCCTTAAAAGTTAAATGAATAACTTAGGTTTCAATCGCAAGTCATGTAACAGTTAACCTCATTTGCTTGATATGCTCAGTTCTTTTGAAACAAATCGATTGAAGTGAAGTTTCAAATACTTCATCAAAAGCATTACTAAGTCCTAATTAATGCATTCATGAAGGTTATTGGGTCCTCCGTACGCGTCCATGAAGGTTATTGGGTACTCAGTACAAGTCGTTCTCATCACTTCAAGTAAAGCCTTGAAGGTGAAATGGATAACTTAGGTTCTAACCACAAGTCATGTAACAGTCAACCTCATTTACTTGATGCGTTCAATTCTTTTGAAACAAATCGATTGAAGTGAAGTTTCAAATACTTCATCAAACGCATTACTAAGTCCTAATTAACGCGTCCTTGAAGGTTATTGGGTCCTCAGTACATGTCGTTCTCATCACTTCAAGTTAAACCTTGAAGGTGAAATGGATAACTTAGGTTCTAACCACAAGTCATGTAACAGTCAACCTCATTTGCTTGATACGTTCAGTTCTTTTGAAACAATTTGATTGAAGTGAAGTTTCAAATACTTCATCACACGCATTTCTAAGTCTTAATTAACGCGTCCATGAAGGTTATTGGGTCCTGAGTACACGTCGTTCTCATCACTTCAGGTTAAACCTTGAAGGTGAAATGGATAACTTAGGTTCAAACCAAAAGTCATGTAACAGTCAACCTCATTTGCTTGATACGTTCTATTCTTTTGAAACAAATAGATTGGAGTGAATTGTTAAATACTTCATCAAACGCATTCCTAAGTCTTAATTACGCGTCCATGATGGTTATTGGGTCCCCAATACACGTCGTTCTCATCACTTCAAGTTAAACCTTGAAGGTGAAATGGATAACTTAGGTTCTAACTACAAGTCATGTAACAGTTAACCTCATTTGCTTTATACCTTAAGTTCTTTTGAAACAAATCGATTGAAGTGAAGTTTCAAATACTTCATCAAACGCATTACTAAGTCTTAATTAACGCGTCCATGAAGGTTATTGGATCCTGAGTACACGTCGTTCTCATCACTTCAGGTTAAACCTTGAAGGTGAAATGGATAACTTAGGTTCAAACCACAAATCATGTAACAGTCAACCTCATTTGCTTGATATGTTCAATTCTTTTGAAACAAATAGATTGAAGTGAACTTTTAAATACTTCATCAAACGCATTCCTAAGTCTTAATTACGCGTCCATGAAGGTTGTCGGGTGCTCAGTACATGTCGTTCTCATCACTTCAAGTTAAGCCTTAAAGGTTCAATGGATAACTTAGGTTCTAACCACAAGTCATGTAACAGTCAACCTCATTTGCTTGATACGTTCAGTTCTTTTGAAACAAATCGATTGAACTGAAGTTTCAAATACTTCATCAAACGCATTACTAATTCCTAATTAACGCGTCCATGAAGGTTATTGGGTCCTCCGTACGCGTCCATGAAGGTTATTGGGTACTCAGTACACTTCATTCTCACCACTTAAAGTAAAGCCTTGAAGGTGAAATAGATAACTTAGGTTCTAACCACAAGTCATGTAACAGTGAACCTCATTTGCTTGATACGTTCAGTTCGTTTGAAACAAATGGATTGAAGTGAAGTTTCAAATACTTTATCAAACGCATTACTAAGTCCTAATTAACGCGTCCTTGAAGGTTATTGGGTCCTCAGTACACGTCGTTCTTATCACTACAAGTTAAACCTTGAAGGTGAAATGGATAACTTAGGTTCTAACCACCAGTCATATAACAGTCAACCTCATTTGCTTGATACATTCAATTCTTTTGAAACAAATAGATTGAAGTGAAGTTTCAAATACTTCATCAAACGCATTTCTAAGTCTTAATTAACGCATCCATCAAGGTTATTTGGTCATGAGTACACGTCGTTCTCATCACTTCAGGTTAAACCTTGTAGGTGAAATGTATAAGTTCAAACCACAAGTCGTGTAACAGTCAATTTCATTGCTTGATACGTTCAATTCTCTTGAAACAAATAGATTGAAGTCAACTTTAAATACTTTATCAAACGCTTTGCTAAGTCTTAATTTCGCGTCCATGAAGGTTATTGGGTCTTGAGTACACGTCGTTCTCATCAATTCAAGTTAAACCTTGGAGGTGTAATGGATAATTTAGGTTCTAACCACAAGTCATGTAACAGTCAACCTCATTTGCTTGAAACGTTTAGTTCTTTTGAAACAAATCGATTGAAGTGAAGTTTCAAATACTTCATCAAACGCATTACTAAGTCTTAATTAACGCGTCCATGAAGGTTATTGGGTCCTGAGTACACGTCGTTCTCATCACTTCAGGTTAAACCTTGAAAGTTGAATGGATAACTTATGTTCAAACCATAAGTCATGTAACAGTCAACCTCATTTGCTTGATACGTTCAATTCTTTTGAAACAAATAGATTGAAGTGAACTTTTAAACACTTCATCAAACGCATTCCTAAGTCTTAATTATGCGTCCATGAAGGTTATTGGGTCCTCAGTACACGTCGTTCTCATAACTTCAAGTTGAACCTGGAAGGTGAAATGGATAACTTAGGTTCTAACTACAAGTCGTGTAACAGTCAACCTCATTTGCTTGATATGTTCAGTTCTTTGGAAACAAATCGATTGAAGTGAAGTTTAAAATACTTCATCAAACGCATTACTAAGTCTTAATTAACGAATCCATGAACGTTATTGGCTGCTGAGTACAAGTCGTTCTCATCATTTCAGGTTAAACCTTGAAGGTGAAATGGATAACTTAGGTTCAAACCAAAAGTCATGTAACAGTCAACCTCATTTGCTTGATACGTTCAATTCTTTTGAAACAAATAAATTGAAGTGAACTTTTAAATACTTCATCAAACGCGTTACTAAGTCTTAATTATGCGTCCATGAAGGTTGTTGGGTACTCAGTACATGTCGTTCTCATCACTTCAAGTTAAGCCTTAAAGGTTAAATGGATAACTTAGGTTCTAACCACAAGTCATGTAACAGTGAACCTCATTTGCTTGATATGCTCAGTTCTTTTGAAACAAATCGATTGAAGTGAAGTTTCAAATACTTCATCAAACGCATTACTAATTCCTAATTAACGCGTCCATGAAGGTTATGGGTCCTCCGTACGCGTCCATGAAGGTTATTGGGTACTCAGTACACTTCATTCTCACCACTAAAGTAAAGCCTTGAAGGTGAAATAGATAACTTAGGTTCTAACCACAAGTCATGTAACAGTTAACCTCATTTGCTTGATACGTTCAGTTCTTTTGAAACAAATCGATTGAAGTGAAGTTTCAAATACTTCATCAAACGCATTACTAAGTCCTAATTAACGCGTCCTTGAAGGTTATTGGGTCCTGAGTACACGTCGTTCTCATCACTTCAAGTTAACCTTGAAGGTGAAATGGATAACTTAGGTTCTAACCACAAGTCATGTAACAGTCAACCTCATTTACTTGATGCGTTCAATTCTTTTGAAACAAATCGATTGAAGTGAAGTTTCAATACTTCATCAAACGCATTACTAAGTCCTAATTAACGCGTCCTTGAAGGTTATTGGGTCCTCAGTACATGTCGTTCTCATCACTTCAAGTTAAACCTTGAAGGTGAAATGGATAACTTAAGTTCTAACCGCAAGTCATGTAACAGTCAACCTAATTTGCTTGATACGTTCAGTTCTTTTTGAAACAATTTGATTGAAGTGAAGTTTCAAATACTTCATCACACGCATTTCTAAGTCTTAATTAACGCGTCCATGAAGGTTATTGGGTCCTGAGTACACGTCGTTCTCATCACTTCAGGTTAAACCTTGAAGGTGAAATGGATAACTTAGGTTCAAACCAAAAGTCATGTAACAGTCAACCTCATTTGCTTGATACGTTCTATTCTTTTGAAACAAATAGATTGGAGTGAATTGTTAAATACTTCATCAAACGCATTCCTAAGTCTTAATTACGCGTCCATGATGGTTATTGGGTCCCCAATACACGTCGTTCTCATCACTTCAAGTTAAACCTTGAAGGTGAAATGGATAACTTAGGTTCTAACTACAAGTCATGTAACAGTTAACCTCATTTGCTTTATACCTTAAGTTCTTTTGAAACAAATCGATTGAAGTGAAGTTTCAAATACTTCATCAAACGCATTACTAAGTCTTAATTAACGCGTCCATGAAGGTTATTGGATCCTGAGTACACGTCGTTCTCATCACTTCAGGTTAAACCTTGAAGGTGAAATGGATAACTTAGGTTCAAACCACAAATCATGTAACAGTCAACCTCATTTGCTTGATATGTTCAATTCTTTTGAAACAAATAGATTGAAGTGAACTTTTAAATACTTCATCCAAACGCATTCCTAAGTCTTAATTACGCGTCCATGAAGGTTGTCGGGTGCTCAGTACATGTCGTTCTCATCACTTCAAGTTAAGCCTTAAAGGTTCAATGGATAACTTAGGTTCTAACCACAAGTCATGTAACAGTCAACCTCATTTGCTTGATACGTTCAGTTCTTTTGAAACAAATCGATTGAACTGAAGTTTCAAATACTTCATCAAACGCATTACTAATTCCTAATTAACGCGTCCATGAAGGTTATTGGGTCCTCCGTACGCGTCCATGAAGGTTATTGGGTACTCAGTACACTTCATTCTCACCACTTAAAGTAAAGCCTTGAAGGTGAAATAGATAACTTAGGTTCTAACCACAAGTCATGTAACAGTGAACCTCATTTGCTTGATACGTTCAGTTCGTTTGAAACAAATGGATTGAAGTGAAGTTTCAAATACTTTATCAAACGCATTACTAAGTCCTAATTAACGCGTCCTTGAAGGTTATTGGGTCCTCAGTACACGTCGTTCTTATCACTACAAGTTAAACCTTGAAGGTGAAATGGATAACTTAGGTTCTAACCACCAGTCATATAACAGTCAACCTCATTTGCTTGATACATTCAATTCTTTTGAAACAAATAGATTGAAGTGAAGTTTCAAATACTTCATCAAACGCATTTCTAAGTCTTAATTAACGCATCCATCAAGGTTATTTGGTCATGAGTACACGTCGTTCTCATCACTTCAGGTTAAACCTTGAAGGTGAAATGTATAAGTTCAAACCACAAGTCGTGTAACAGTCAATTTCATTTGCTTGATACGTTCAATTCTCTTGAAACAAATAGATTGAAGTCAACTTTTAAATACTTTATCAAACGCTTTGCTAAGTCTTAATTTCGCGTCCATGAAGGTTATTGGGTCTTGAGTACACGTCGTTCTCATCAATTCAAGTTAAACCTTGGAGGTGTAATGGATAATTTAGGTTCTAACCACAAGTCATGTAACAGTCAACCTCATTTGCTTGAAACGTTTAGTTCTTTTGAAACAAATCGATTGAAGTGAAGTTTCAAATACTTCATCAAACGCATTACTAAGTCTTAATTAACGCGTCCATGAAGGTTATTGGGTCCTGAGTACACGTCGTTCTCATCACTTCAGGTTAAACCTTGAAAGTTGAATGGATAACTTATGTTCAAACCATAAGTCATGTAACAGTCAACCTCATTTGCTTGATACGTTCAATTCTTTTGAAACAAATAGATTGAAGTGAACTTTTAAACACTTCATCAAACGCATTCCTAAGTCTTAATTATGCGTCCATGAAGGTTATTGGGTCCTCAGTACACGTCGTTCTCATAACTTCAAGTTGAACCTGGAAGGTGAAATGGATAACTTAGGTTCTAACTACAAGTCGTGTAACAGTCAACCTCATTTGCTTGATATGTTCAGTTCTTTGGAAACAAATCGATTGAAGTGAAGTTTAAAATACTTCATCAAACGCATTACTAAGTCTTAATTAACGAATCCATGAACGTTATTGGCTGCTGAGTACAAGTCGTTCTCATCATTTCAGGTTAAACCTTGAAGGTGAAATGGATAACTTAGGTTCAAACCAAAAGTCATGTAACAGTCAACCTCATTTGCTTGATACGTTCAATTCTTTTGAAACAAATAAATTGAAGTGAACTTTTAAATACTTCATCAAACGCGTTACTAAGTCTTAATTATGCGTCCATGAAGGTTGTTGGGTACTCAGTACATGTCGTTCTCATCACTTCAAGTTAAGCCTTAAAGGTTAAATGGATAACTTAGGTTCTAACCACAAGTCATGTAACAGTCCACCTCATTTGCTTGATACGCTCAGTTCTTTTGAAACAAATCGATTGAAGTGAAGTTTCAAATACTTCATCAAACGCATTACTAAGTCCTAATTAACAAGTCCATGAAGGTTATTGGGTCCTCTGTACGCGTCCATGAAGGTTATTGGGTACTCAGTACACGTCGTTCTCATCACTTCAAGTAAAGCCTTGAAGGTGAAATGGATAACTTAGGTTCTAACCACAAGTCATGTAACAGTCAACCTCATTTGCTTGATACGTTCAGTTCGTTTGAAACGAATCGATTGAAGTGAAGTTTCAAATACTTCATCAAACGCATTACTAAGTCCTAATTAACGTGTCCTTGAAGGTTATTGGGTCCTGAGTACACGTCGTTCTCATCACTTCAAGTTAAACCTTGAAAGTGGAATCGGTAAAGCATCGACTGCGCAACACACCACCGCAATCCATCATTCGTCAACTGCCTCATGCCTCAGGAGGAGGAAGCTCGTCCTCACCTGTTTCCTCGTAAACACCTACACCATACAAACATCTATGAGATAAAAATCTCAGTAAGCTCTAGTAAATGCAAATGCGTGCTGTGCATATGAATCTATAAATCATGCATCATTTTCTTTACTTTGCTTTGCTTTGCTTTACTTTGCTTTGCTTTGCTTTGCTTTGCTTTGCTATAAACTGTATACCGAAGGGCCATTTAAACTATATACCGAAGGGTCATTTAAACTGTATACCGTAGGGACATCATTTCTTTGCATTAACTTTAAAACGTCTTCGTGCGGAAATTTGTTTTCATGACCTTTGAAATACGTGATGCATGAACAGATATGAACATAAAATAAACAATCAACATGCATACCATCAAGACCGAAAAGGAATAATCTATAACAATTATAAACCTATCTACCCAACCAAAGCAATTTAAAATAAACAATCCATTGAGATCCTCGACGCTACATCGAAGTACGGTGTAGGCCAATCGGCCAGAGAAGATCACGAGAACTTACCTTGAGCGCGCTGAATCTCAAGCTTCGTCCACGGGAGTCGTGTGTCTGAGGCAAAACACGATATTTGTCGTTAAAACCAATTTAAGCTATTGACGTCCAAATTACAAACCTTAACTAAAGAATTTTCCTAAATCCTTAACTTAGCTAATCGAAGCGTTTACAACGTCAATTAACGCTCGATAATCCAAAACCTTAATTGACGAGTTTTTCCTTAAAAACCCGAAAATCTACCAATTTTAACTTTTTCACAAATTGATTTAACTTCGTCCAATAACGTCAAATACGTGCAATATAAACTTAATCACGGCTAATCTATTAATTACGAACCCTAAATCGACATTTTTAATCGAAACCTAACCGAACCCTAATTGTTCATACTTCGTAAAACTCGAAATAAACATTCTAAAACTATAGATCCATACCTAGAGTTGTGATCAGAGGAGAAAACGTGAAGGAAACGAGACGATCGGGAGAAAGATCGGATGTCGGAAATGAGGAAGTCGCGCGGGCAGAGAGGAGGCCGAGAGAAAAAGAAGAAGAAAAGGGTTCTGGCGTGGAAATGGCTAAGGAAGAGGAGCTGTGATGTTTTTAATAAAAATTAACTTTCCAAATTACCATTTTGCCCTTAGCACATATTTCTATTTTGTTTCTTCCTTCGGTTCGTTAATCATCCTACTATTCGGGTTCACCAAATTTCCGTATTTCACCAATAAGTCCAACTTAATATCTAGGATTTAATAAAACTGTCCGTTCGCAATTTGGACCTCGTTTGCTATTTTTATTAAAACGTCCTTTATATTACGAGAAACGTAATTACTCGGAATTAAGCGTTACTGCTCCGGAAATTCTCGTAAATTTCTTAAAATCCATATAAATAAATAGGATCCCAACGAAACCTTCTGTTTGTAAAACGAGCTTGATTTGACATATTTATAAAAATGTCATTTATATTAAAATAGTAATATCCCAAAAAGCCGGGTATTACATGTATAGAAACCCATTTTAGGATGTTTGGTACTGTTTAATTCACGCATATTACATGTATGATGATGTTTAAAAAGGGCTTTCTGCATAGTCATTGGAGAGGAATTTCCATTTAATGATTTTTTTATAAGTTTTGTAAAGCATGGGTAGTCTTTGATGAAACAGTGGAGTATAGTTGTAGAGGAAATAATATGAAGGCAGTTCTCTGGACAAAAATCCAGAGAGCTAGCCGATCGATCGTCAGAAAAGGGGCGATTGATTGGTTAATGCATGGTTTAGAGTTGAGACTTTATAAGTTTCGGTTAAGCATTCGGTTGATGTAAGTTTATATAAGTGTTTGTCCAAAGTCAATCGGCAGATGTGTTCGGTTACTGTTGAGCGGTAGATGTAAGCAGTAGATTCTGTCATTTTGTGATTAGCAGAAGTTTATATAAGTGTTTGGTCAAAGTCAATCGGGACGTGTTTGGTTACTGTTGAGCAGTGGATGTGAGCAGTAGAAGTGTACAGTGAATGTGAGCGGTAGAAGTGTACAGTGAATATGAGCGATGGATGTGATCAGCGGTGGATGTTGCTTGGTAGAAGTTGAGCAGTGGATGTGAGCGGTAGAAGAGTACAGTGGACGTGAGCGGTAGAAGTGAACAGTGGAGGTGAGCGGTAGATGTGAACAGGGAAAATTTTGGGCTTGGGCCATTTTTGCCCTCTGTTCAATTGGCCGATTCCACTTTGTTTTTCAAGGTTTTATTTAAATGATTTTCTTTTAAATATGTTTCAACGCGTATACTTCAATTTAACGATTTAACGAAGGGGTTTCACTTGAGAATGTTTAAAAAGAAAAATTTTCACGGGAATTTAAGGGTTTAGTATAAGAGTCGTTACAACCATGGAGGCGGTGGTACAACTTGCTTTGAAAGTTGAAAAGCAAGTGAAGGTGTCACGACCCTAATACTGTACCCATATTTTTCCGTACCATATTTTTTTTTAACCTAATATCTTTAATTAAACTCTAGGCGGAACCTAAACCGAAATCGAAACCAGAATCGAAATCGGAATTGAAATCTAAGTTAAATCAAATCTTTAAACCATTTACAAACTATTAATAATTAAATAAAACTTTTAAAACATTTATAAAAATTAATTAAAACAATATTTAAAATAAGGGGAGGGCAGAATTCGAAAAGGAGCAGTGACTGGTCGCTGCTAATTGCAGCGCCCAGTCGCCACATGCGCTGCATTGTGCAGCGCTCGATTGCTGCACAATGCAGCGATCGGGCGCTGCACCTTGCAGCGCCCAGTCGCTGCACAGCAGCGACCAGAACCCACTTGCTCTCTGGGATTTCCAGAGAGCAAACACTTCAAACTTTTCGGCTCTCTGGAATCCGATTCCAGAGAGCAAATTCTTCTTTCTCCATCACATTCTAAAAACACTAAACATACGATTCAGGCGTACTTCAATACGTGACAAAACTTCCTAAAAACAAATGGCGTGGATAGCTCTAAAAATCGAGTTTATCCGTATCAAACCTACAACATTTCCAAAACATTTCTATGACTTTTAAATACTGTTTTAAACCAGAATATTTTCTATAAACAGTTTACCCAAAACATTCAAATGTAAACCTATCAACTACCAGAACCAAACATCCTATAACGTCTACACAATTATCCAGCCAAAACATCCCAAAATCTATACATACTATCCCCACGGGTCAAGTGAGCCTCGACTGCGCCAGCACACCACCGCAGCCATCCTCCGTCAACTGAATCATGCCTCAGGTGGAGGGACATCGTCCTCACCTGGTACCTCTAAGTCTATGTCACCTACACCATACAACACACTATGAGATAAAATCCCAGTAAGCTCTATGTAAATGCAATGCATGCTGTGCGTATGAGTTCGATAAACCATGCTTTATTTTATCATACTATGCAATGCTCAATAGGTATCACCGAGATCCTATGCCTCTAACCAGAGAGAGCTCATCCAGCGGGCGGACTACTCTTTCCAGCTAGAGGCGGGGGGTGCACGCTTACAACACGTACAGCCGTGCCTGAGCCCCACCTCGCGTGACCAATACGCCTTTCGGCCAATACGCCTTTCGGCCAATACTATGCTCAATACGCCTTTCGGCCAGTGCTATGCTTTACGTTATCTTTAAAACTCTGTGCGGAAGTTCATTTTCATGCTTTTCTTTAAAACAAGTGATGCGTGAATAGTTCAATATCATACAGTAAGCAAGCAATAATATGTACCATCAAGACTGTAAAGCGTAAACTATAAACTCCTAAAACCTAGCTACCCCAAACCAAGTAAACATTAAATAAACGCATCTCCAAAACTCCTCGAGACGACACGACGTACGGTGTAGGCCAATCGGCCAAGGAAGATCATGAGAACTTACCTCGTGTCCAAAGCAGCTCAAGCTCCGTCCACGAGCGTTGTTTCACCTAAGCAATTTACAAGAATTGACGTTAAAACGAGTTTAAGCTATCGATCGTCCAAATTTACAAAACCTTAACTAAGGAAACTTCCAACAGTTCTAATCCAATTCATTGAGCTATAACTCGAGCAATTCGCGCTTAGCACCGCAAATTCCAATTTACGAGTTATTCCTAAAATCTCGAAAATCCCTAATTTTAACATTTCCACAAATTGATTTAACTTCGTCCAATAACGTCAAATACGTGCAATATATACTTAATCACGGCTAACCTATTAATTACGAACCCTAATTCGCGTTTTTAATCAAAAACCTAACAAAAACCCTAAACGTATAACTCCGAAAAACTCGAAATAAACGTTCTAAAACTATAGATCCATACCTAGAGCGTCGATTAGAGGAGAAATCACGTAGAAAACGAAACGAACGGAGGTCGGATCGGAGTCGGATTGAAAATTTTTGTCGCCGGCCGAGGGAGAGAAAGCTCTATGTTTTTCGTGGATTCCAGGGAAGAAGAAGAAGAATGAAGGAGAAATAGATTTAGGTTAGATTTTATAATATTAACTTTGTAAATTACTATTCTGCCCTTCTTTAGTTTTTATATTGATTTCGTTCTTCGGTTCGTTAATCGTCTAGCTATTCGGTTTCATCAAATCTCCATATTTCACTAATAAGTCCAACTTGTTATTTGGGATTTATTAAAACTGTCCGTTTGCAATTCGGACCTCGTTTACTATTTTTACTAAAACGTCCTCCATATTATGAAAAGCTTAATTGCTCGGAATATAGTGTTTGATCTCTGAAAATTCCCGTAAATTCCTTAAAATTCTTATTACTCGCTAGGATCGTAATGACGCTTTCTTTTCAGGAAACGGACCTGATTTGACATATTTACCAAAAATACCATTATGTAATAAAATATAATTATAATATATTATATCTGAAATCCGTACAAGCTGGGTATTACATTCCACCCTCCTTATTCAGAATTTTGTCCACAAAATTACATCATACAAATAAATCAGGATATCTAGTCATCATATCCTGCTGTCGTTCCCACGTCGCTTCTTCCACCCCGTGATTCCGCCATAGAACTTTAACTAGCGGAATTTCTTTGTTGTGCAAAATCTTGATGGAAGTCTCCAAAATACGTACCGGCCTCACCTCATAGCTCAAGGTAGGCTGTACCTCGATCTCTGTAGCCTCCACGATATGCGACGGGTCGCGCAAGCACTTCCGAAGCATAGATACATGAAACACGTCGTGGATACCCTCCATAGAAGCTGGAAGCTGTAATCTGTACGCCAACTTCCCGATCCTCTTCAGAATAGGAAAGGGCCCCACGTAATGAGGGTTCAACTTACCCCTCCTTCCAAATCTCGCAACGCCTTTGAACGGAGAAACTTTCAAATAGACCTCATCGCCTTCCTCGAACTCCAGCTCTCTCCGTCTGGTGTCAACATAGCTCTTCTGCCTGCTATGTGCTACCTCTATACGCTGTCGAATGATGGCAATCTTCTCTGCCGTCTGCTGTAGAATCTCAGGACCAATGATGCTGGCCTCGCCAACCTCGTCCCAATACAACGGAGATCTACACTTTCGACCATACAGCGCCTCATATGGAGCCATGCCAATAGTAGCCTGGAAGCTGTTATTATAAGAGAACTCGATCAGCGGCAAATACCTGCTCCACGATCCCTGAAACTCCATCACACATGCTCTGAGCATATCCTCCAGAATCTGATTCGTCCTCTCTGTCTGTCCATCAGTCTGAGGATGAAATACGGTACTGAAATTAAGCTGAGTCCCCATAGCCTTGTGCAGACTCTTCCAGAACTTTGACGTGAATCTCGGATCTCTGTCGGAGACAATAGAAACTGTCACGCCGTGAAGTCTAACAATCTCCTGTACATAGAGCTCTGCGAGCTGATCCATAGATGATGCCATCCTCACCGATAAGAAGTGGGGAGGAAGGCAAAAATAACCTACAGGGAGGGGAAAGTTCTGTGAGTACACGTGGTGGGCCTGTGTGGCTGCCACGTGGCGGTGTAAACCCTCGATGTACGTGGGCCGCACAGCTCGGTGTAAACCCTCGATGTACGTGGGCCGGGTTGTTACAGAAGGGAAAAGACATGAGAATTAACAATCATTTTCCTCCTAAAATTGAGAACTTTTTCAAGCCACCAACTAAGGTTGATGACAAGAAGCCTTTTACCAAGAATTGGAACCCAAAATAGGTAGAAGACAAAAAGATAATTGAGGATACAAGCCGGCTTAGAGTAAGATAAATTGACACAAAATCCCTTAGAAAAGGTTTGTGTTCAAACCCCCAAAATGATAGGAAATGTGCTCGGGTGCAAGTGCTGTTCTTGAAAATAAAGAGAACAAAAATAGAAGAAAAGTGCAAATAAATAAAAGGTGGAGGTGTGTGAGAATGAAGGGTGGCCGAGAATGAAGAGAATGGATGTATGAATTGCAATAAAAATAGAAGAAAATAGAGAAGTGAAATATGTGTGGAAAAGTGTAGAGAGATGAGATGAAAATGAAAGAAAATGCAATAAAATAAAGGGTGGAGTGTGTGAGTTTGTTTGCTAAAAATTACAGAGTGATATTGTGTGGATGTGATGGCAATAAAAGTAAAAGAAGTACCCTTAGCGGATCCGTAGAGCGATCTTACGGGTTAAGCTCTCGGATAAACGTTTTCCGGGAGGAAAACGACCCCCGTAGGTCGGGGATTTTCGTCCTCGGTCCTACTCCCAATGGAGAAGGTGAGGGAATGGGTAAGAGCTATCCTAGCAACCCAAGCTAGGTTAGCAATGGAGGGCTTCTCAACTTGGCTCAAAAAACCAAGGAAAACTCTAAAGGCTACCCACCTTAAAAGAGAGAAATAGAAATTTCATAAATGAGCCAAAAATTGTCATACATGCACCAATGCCATGAATTTATAGAGTCCTAGGGTGGAATAGGGGTGAAGGAGAGCCATTGGATGGAGAAAATTGATCAAAGGCCGAGATTGAAGGAGATGGGCGCGTAGATCCAACGGTTGTGGGTGCTGGCACGCGCGCTGATTAGCAGGCAGGATGCGCTGCGCGCGCGCTGCCCGGATCAGTGTCTCCTGCTGCCCGCGCCTGGCTGGCGCCTGCTGCCCAGGCCAGATGGCTGCTCCTGCGCACCCCCGTGTGCCCAGATCCGACGGTCTCAATAACTTCGTGCCAAAACTTAGCCAATGGATGAGATTTTGCCAACTAATCAATCCATGCTTTCCCCAACATATGTACCTGCAAAATCATACCTTTGGATGTGGGCTCTTCTTTGGGCCGGGTATTTCTTTAGGCTCGATTTGTGGAGGCCTCTTTTCCTTTAAATTGTTGAATTTTCTTCAACCCTTAGTCCACCACCATTCATCTAACCCTAACCACACAATTTAATGCATGAAATGCAATTATAAAATCCTTAAAATAAAGGCGAATGTATGCCAAATAAGTTCAAAAATAAAAATTACAAAAATAGGGCCCGGGAAGACAAATTCCCATTGGGCTAAGTGGTGACTCCTCCAAGTGATCCGTATGCAATCCTTCTTCATAAATTTTCCTACAAAAATAAAAACACATAATAAGTAGAGAATTTAGATAAGACACGGGATTCTACTAAGTTTCTTTTAGTATACATCCCGAGGCATGTCAGAAATCAAATACTTTAAATGTCTTGGATTGGAAGACATTGCTTACCAATGTCCCAATAGGAGAGTGATGACTCTAAAATAGGACACAAGTGAAGTAGTGAGCTAGGATGAAGGCGAGGAAGGTTCTAGTGAAGACCTTGAAAGTCAAGACGAGGTTTATGATGCACAAGATGGACCCACCTCTTAATGTTTATTCGAAGAGCCCTCATTTCAAAGGAAAATGAAGAAGATTGTGAATGGGCGAATATCTTCCATAGCCAGTGTTTGATCATGGAAAAGGTTTGCTGTCTCATCATCAACGGAGAAAGTTGCACTATGTGGCTTCTCTGGAATTAGTTAACAAGCTTGGGCTTGAGACCATTAAACATCCAAACCCTTACAAACTAAGGTGGTTGAATGATCGAGATGATGTCAAGGTTTCCAAAAAAAGTGTGCATATAATTTTCTATTTGTGGTTACAAAGATAAGGTGCTTTGTAATGTGATGCCTATGATTGCTAGCAACCTATTGTTGGGAAGACCTTGGCAATTTGATAGAAGGGTTTTTCATGATGGGTATTCAAATTTCTATTCTTTTAAATTTGGGGTAAAAATGATTAAGTATGCCCTACTCAAGCCGTAACAAGTGTCTATAGATGAAGAAGCAAAGAAGAAAGGGAATGATAAGTCCAATCTTTTCATGTCCAAGAAGGAGTTGAAGAAGTCTCTCTTAGAGGGTGGGCCTCTCATTCTCTTATTATTTTAGGAAAAGATGTAAGAACTAGAAGAACTTCCCATGAAAGTTAGAGCTCTCTTGATCCAATTTGAAGATGTATTTTTGGAAGAGTTACCACAAGCCTACTACCACTTTGGGGTTTGAGCACTAAATTGATCTACAACTGGGGGTTGTACTTACGAACTGCACCGTTAATAGAATGAATTCGGAGGAAACTAAAGAGTTGCAAAGTCGAGTGGAAGAGTTACTAGAGCAGGGTTACATCTAGGAATCAATGAGCCTGTGTGCCGTACCTACCCTTTTAGTGCCAAAGAAGGATGGTTTAATGAGGATGTGTGGGGACAGCTGAGTCATTTACCAAATCACCATCAAGTACCGATTTCCTATTCCACGGCTCGAAGACATGCTAGATGAGCTTAGTGGAGCTTCCTATTTTTCCAAGGTGGATAAAAAACTAGCTACCAAAAAATTCGAATAAAGAAAGGAAATGAGTGGAAGACAAAATGCAAAACCAAGTATAGGCTTTTCAAATGGTTAGGGATGTCCTTCGGCCTCTCCAATACTCCTAGCACCTTAATGAGGCTCATGCATTATATCCTCAAGGAATTTTTGGGCAAGTTTATAGTTGTCTACTTTGACAACATTTTGGTGTATAGTTCGGACTTTGAATCCCACTTAGAGCATTTCATTATCCTCTTTGAAACTCTTAGAAGCACCAAGATTTTTAGAAATCTCAAGAAATGTTTTTTTGCTTAAGAGATGGTATGTTTTCTTAGTTTCATCATCACAAGAAATGGTATGGAGGTAGATAAATTCAAAAGGAATCTCGGAATTGCAGAGTTTTCATGGTTTAGCATCTTTCTATTGGAGGTTCATCAAAGATTTTTGCTCGATCATGGCTCGTACTACAGATTGTACTAAGAAAGAAAATTAGTTTGAATGAATTCTGCTTATCAACAGAGTTTTGAGGTGATTAAGGAAAAACTTTGTCAGGCACCCGTCCTCATGCTCCCCAACTTCAATAAAGTTTTTGAGATAGAGAGCAACGCGTCTGGATTTGTTATTGTAGCAGTGCTCATGCAAAATGGTAAGTCACTTGCATATTTTAGTGAGAAGCTCAAAGGAGCCGCCCTTAATTATTCGACGTATGACAAAGAATTATTGGTCATTATTAGGGCTCTAGAGATCTGGCAGTATTATCTGTTGTCAAAAAAATTCATCACTCACACCCATCATTAGGCACTCAACCACATAAATTGGTAAGACAAGTTGAACATGAGACATTCCAAATGGGTAGAGTTTATTGAACGATACCCTTACATTATCAAATATAAGGAGGGAGAGACTAATGTGGTGGTCGACGCATTATCTAAAAGATATGTTCTTTTGACCGAGCTAATAACAATTTTTTTTGTTTCTAATAGATCAAAAGTCGTTATGTAGAGGAATACGACTTCGGCCGTTGGTATGTGAAATGTCAAAACAAGGTTGAGGGTGACTACCACCAAGTGGATGACTACCTCTTCAAGTAGGGTAAATTTTGCGTTCCTAGTGGAGGCATTCGGGAGTCCCTAATTAAGAAAGCTAATGGTGGTGGGTTATCTAGTCCCTTTGCAAAGAATAATACTTTGGATATGATCAATGAGCATTTCTATTGGCCTCATCTACTACGAGATTGTTACGCTTTGACCCACGAGTTTGAAGCTAGTGGCTCATGCATGCGGAAGCTAGACATAAAGAGTGAGAGATGATAACTAACAGAGAAGCAAACACGTGAAACAGAAAATGGCGAGAGAGATAAGAATGATGTTACCAGTCGAAGTGGGAGGTGGGTAAATCGAATAATACTCAGAGAACGTCGTTGGATTGAAGGGAGTCCTTGCCGGCCGGTAGACGTTCATTGCGCTACGTCGGAAAACACCTTCGCTGACAAAGAAAGTTCCAGCAACAGGATGAAAGGCCCTGACATTTCTGTGCTTCTTCCACAGAAGAGGCCGACGGGGGAGGGTTGAAATGAAGGACCCGTGGCTGGTCCAAAGGCAGTGCAATACGCAACTCTGTGCCTTTGGGGAGAAACATCTTCGCGGACGAAGAGTTCACAGCATTGGACTCGGTTTTTCTTTGAACCATTTTCTTCCAGTCCAACTTGTGGATTGGAAGAGAAGAAACGGGATGAGAACACCTCCAAGTACCGTTCCTTGGAGAGCAATCGGCTTTTGCCTGGTGCAGAGTACCGGCGAGAAAGGGAAACCGACCCTCTGGAGAGAAAACTCCAATGAAGAAGATAACTTCTGTTTTTCCAAATATTCAAATCTAAAATCTGAGTTACAAATGTTTCAGAACATGACCTTATAGCCTCTGGAGATCGATGGTTACAAAAGGAAAGAAAACATAAAAGGAACATGCGAGAAAGGCTCAAAAGAGCCGTTGGAGCATCGAACAAACTAGCCGTTGGAGTGTTCAATGCTTCGGCCTCTTGCGCGTGCATCATGGTGCTGATTCCTCTCGTGACCCGATCCGTGCAACGTTGCTGCGTCGTGAGTCCTTTAGCTGAAGGTTCGTCGATTGTGGGCAACCATTGAGCTAAAGCTTTTCACTTGTGAGCTTCATCTTGCAGGCAGATATTGGAATTGAGTCTTTCTTCTTCTTGGGCTTAATTGTTTCTTCAATTGTAGCTTCTATTAGTGGGCTAATGAAATTAGCCATTTTCTCATGGCTAATTTAGAGTTGAATAACCAATTGCTTTTGGGTCATCTTGCTCTTGGGCTTTGAATGGATCAACTCCTTTACGAGCCAAGCTTTATTAGGAAGTCCCTGCACAATCAACAAACTTTGTTAGAAATATAATAATTGGTGAACTTACCTCGATGTGTAACTTGATCCTCGGCATCCAAAGCGTATCAGAGATGTACATCGGGTTTTAGAGAAGTGCATATTTGCAAGAAAGCCAAGAGCCGAGTACTTTCTCAAGGGCTCGATTTACCATTGTCCTTGCCGAGTCATCCGTAGGTAGAAATTAACATAAATTTTATTTTGTTGCTTCCTTACACCGCTCGTACTAAGCAATCAATTATGGTGGTCGTAGACCGATTCTCCAAAATGACCCACTTCATAGGTTGCTCCAAGACAGATGACTCCATTCTCATAGCCGAGTTGTAATGCCCCCGAATCCAACCCGGCTCGGTTCGCTACTTTGCTTACTCAACCCTGTTTAAAACGACGTTTAAAATAATTTTTGATAAATTATCGACTCAATTTTTGGGTTTATCGAACCCTCGAAATTTGTTTGGAAACGTGCCCAAAAACGCCCAAATTTCACTTTTTTCCAACTTTTTTCACTTTTCTTCATTTTTTTCTCCAAGCAAAACACTTCCAAAATTTCCAAAATTTTTACCACACCATCCCGACACCCTTGACTCTGTGTCTCGTAAAAATCTTGGAAAACAGACTTAAAACGGTTAACAAAAAAAAATAGAGAACGTAAACCGAAGGTTATTTATTTTAAAATCAAAACGAGCGGCATAACGCCTAAAATTTTCAAAAACCCAAACCTGAAATTAAAACCAGAAATCAAACTAATTTAACATTCCAAATATTTGCAACCACTGTCCAACAACACAACCAACTCGTAAATGTCCAAAATAGAGAAGAAAATATTTACAACACAACATACCAAATCTCTCTACTTCTCTAACTTTTCTCCAAGCAAATCCTTTCCAAAATACTTATAAAAACATTCTACATCAAACTCCCACAAAATACCCGAGGAAGACAATGGGGCATCAATAACCTGCACCGGCGTACCCCGTACTCCTCCGACTACTGCCTAGTCCTGGGCTGTCTCCTCTACCTCACCTAGGTAAATATCGTCACCTACACCATAGAACACAAAAAGTAAGCCTAATGCTTAGTAAATAGGGAATAACGAATGCTATGAAAACACTATGCAGCCAATTCTATCACATGTTGTTTCTAACACTCAGTTGTGCTTATTTGCCGTTCATTGCTTTAATCATTTCATAAGCCATGCAGATCGAGTAAGCTCACATCCCATAATCGTACAGGACGGCTATTCCTAGAACCACCATTACGTATTTTAGCCAGTCAATCCTTCATAGAGGTCCCCTCGGGGTGCTACGCTCCAGCACTTATTCCCGACAAGGCCAGTCCAATCAAGACTCAGTGTTTTAGCTTGTCACCTCTCATAGAGATCCCTTCGGGGTGCTACACTGCAGCACTTGTTCCCGACAAGAAACTCTAATCAAGAAAATTTTTTCCGTTCACTTTATCTGATTACATTTCAAGCTCGCAAACTTACCATGCAATAAAACAAACCATGATGCATGTCAACGAATATGCAACACACACCACACAACGCGAAATCAATAACCGTTAACCCTACCATTCTATGTTGTGGGCCTGAAGGCGAAACGATTCAATCCACTACTTACCTGACTGCTCGGCTTTAAGTTGCTTACTTCGTCCTATAATTTACTCGCTTGATCACCTAAAATAACGAAACTTAACTTAGTAAGCCACTAATAAATCACTAAGGAATTCTTAAACCTAAACTAACCAAAACTACACCACATTTTAGACAAACCACATCCTAAGCCTTAAAACCCGATTTTTACTACAAATTTTACCGTCCAAGTTCAAACGGCCATAACTTTCTCGTTTTTCAACAGATTTTGATGTGCCACCCCAATCCGTAAACCTCTACACATCTACTATTCATTGAAGTGCTCAAATTAACCAAATAAATCAATTGGCCAACCCGAAAATGCAGAACCAGAATCGGTGTTCTTGGCCCTAAAACCCGATTTTTGTGAAATTCACTTTCAATCCATAATCTAACCATCCAAACAACCTAAACTATCATATCTAAGGATTAAATGATCAAAAGAGGAAGAAAACTAGCCAAGGGAATGGAATTTTCGGAATTCCCATTTAGGGTTTTCTAAACCCTCACCAAACTCCTCCAAAATACACTAAAAACACCAAAAATCAATCCTAACAATTATTAAACTCAAAACCCACATGATTTTTACCTTGAACCACCTTGAGAAATTGAAGAAAAGGAGAGGAGGAGATCGGCTATGGAGGATGAAGAGAGAACCGAAAACAAATGAAGAAGAAAATGGAAAAAACCCAAATTTGTAACATAAATTGTTCCTCTTTTTCTTTTCCTCCATAAAACTTTGTAAAATTGCACCTAAACCCACCTCTTCTCTCTTGAATGTCAACGTGAATCAACATAAGAAAAGCCCCTTTTTTATTACTTTTCATTTCCATTTACAAGCATTTTTATTGGTTCATGAATTTTGACTTTTCAAACTCTTGAATTTTCAACCATTCACTTGTTATTTTGACTTGTCAACCTTCTCTTCTTCCCTTTGTATTATACTTACTTCTCATCCCATCCACACTTAACATTAAAATCTCATACAACCTAGGGCTACTCACGTTATTGAAATTTTTTGGGTGTTACACGAGTTGTTTCCAATGAAGTTTTCCATTTGCATAGGGTTCCTAAATGTATAGTGTCGGATACGGACACTAAGTTTTTTAGCTCTTTTTGGAAAACCCTATGAAGGAATGTGTGCACAAAATTACTTTTTAGTACTTCGTTTGTCACGACCCGGATCGCGAAACCCAGATCACGAGCCTTTTTTGTAAAACTTTTCATAAAACATTTTTGAATACTCTTAACTCCAATTAATCACATGCAAAGAATTGAAATCAATTATAAAAACGCTTCGAAAGAATTGATGGGAGAGTGGTTGGTCTTTAAAAGTTAAAACACAAAAAAAATCTTTTTTTTTACATGAGGGGACAATCAATCGGCCAAGGGCGCCGATCAATCGACACCCTCTTGGGTGGCGATCGATCGTGGCGCCCAAGGGGGACGATCGATCGGCACCATCTCAGGTGATGCCATTTCTGCCCCTTTCAAGCATCGATTGGTCGGCATTTTTAGCCTACTGATCGGCCTTCCTGCTTGTTTTTCTTTCCCCCAAACTGTAACACCCGGTTTTACGGGATTTTAAATATTCCGAATGTAATGACATTTTTGTAAATATGTCAAATCAAGCCCGTTTTACGAAAAGAATGCATTATTAGAATCTTAGTTATTATTATGGATTTTAAAAAAATTATGGGAATTTTTGGAGTTGTGAAGTTAAATTACGAGAATTACGTTTCTCGTAATATAATGGGCGTTTTAGTAAAAATAGTAATTGTGGTCCGATTTGCGAACGGACAGTTTTATTAGGACCCTAATAATAAGTTAGAACTATTGGTGAAATAAGGAAGTTTGGAGAAACCAAATCGTTAGCTAAATAACGAAACAAATAGAAAGTCAAACAATGCAACACAACACTCCAATGCAACTCAACAAACCGACTAAACAAAACACTACACGAAGAAAAGCAATAACAAATAAAACATACCGTTCTATGGTGTAGGCCTGAAGGCGAAAGAACATTACCCACTACTTACCTGGCTTCCTAGCTCGCGGATTTTACTCGGTTACCTGTCCATCTACAGCTCGAACTACGAAAATTACTCAAACTTCATTAAAATTAAGCCTACATTCACCAATTACTCTCAAACTACTATTTCTAGCATAACCCAACTAAAACTTAACTAAACGGGCCACTAATTTGGGTTCGGTAAAAACCGACCCAAAACTTCAAATGTGCATAACTTTCGCATCGGATATCGGAATCGAACAATTCCAGCGGCCACGTACTCCTCTAATAACCTATTTTAAGCTGCCAAAAAGAATTTTAAAACAAACGACCGTAGAAAGGTCAAATATCCAAAAACCCGAACTGCCCTTCACCCAGAAATTTCCCCCAACTCGGTTTTTCATCAATTTCCATCCATTTCCTCACCAATCAATCAACCTCACACCCAATTAGCCTAAACTAATCAAAATTCCAAGGCTACACACACAAAACCCGAAATGCCCCAATTCGGGATTCACTATTTTTCACTCAATTTGAGCTCCTCACAACTCGGCGACCATTGCTGGTCCAAGGGTCGGCAAACCCATGCTGAGAACTCCCAAAATCGACCGGTGATCGGAGCTCAAACTCGCTCCTCACACTTGGCCTCGAACATAACCGAAATAGGGCAAAAAACCAAGCCTTACCTGTCGGTTCGTGCACAAAGACGGCCGGAAACATCTTACCGCCGACGTCTTGCCGGAGAATGTCGGGAGTCGTCGGCGTTCACGATCGGCGAAAATCGCTCCTTCCCACTTCTCCCTCTGTTCCGTTCTCGGCCACGAAGAACACTGAATGGCGTCGATCGCCATTCAGTTGTTTTAATTTAAAAACAATTAATAATAATAATAATAATTATTATTATTATAATAATTCCTATTAAAACATTAATACAATAACATTTACAGTTTTGCCCTCTCGTATTTTCGACCATTTCGAACTCTCGATAAATCGTTCTTAAATTATAAATTTTCGTAAAGTGACCCTCTCCCCGTACCCGGCTTAATTTCTCCGTTGGGAATACCCGAACCTAAATTAATAAACTGTTTAGTTCAACCAAATTTATTCACTTTTCTTTTAAATTAATTAAATCTAAATTCGCGGGTGTTACAATCCACCATCCTTAGAAAAATTTTGTTCTCAAAATTCGTGGCTTTGTTATTCCTTATTGTACTCATCTCATCTCACCTACCCAATACCCTTACTCATCTATCGGTTACGCTCTAACCCGAATACTCACAAGTTCACTAACTATAATCTAATTCATACCCTCAACCCTTCTAACTGAATTTTCAACTCGATCTTTTCTCTAGCTAAGTTCATCTTTTTCTACTCGCACAAACCACTACGACTCTCTATGCTACCACAATCGAGTAATCCTAAGATACTAGTGAGTACAATTCTTACCTCAAGTTTTACTAACTTCTATAAATTCTTAGATCAGGACTAACTCGTTCCTAACTCTTCACACAATACTCTAAATGGTGTACAACACATCCTTAATGCTCATTTGTCTTCAACCCCTTGAAGACTCTCAACTTAAATCCTATTAGTGAACATCGTTTGGCTGAAATACCTATTGTATAATCCACAGCACTAAATCTTCCTAACTAATTTCACCTAATTCCGACACGTACCCATCAAACAATCTCAAACCTCCAAAGTCATCTCAATAGCGTAACACTAGAACCTACGGAGTAAACTTCTTACCCTTAGTTCTAGATTTCAAATTCCCTTCGATCTTACTATCGTATCTTACACCTATTTACCTCGTACTTCATTCTAACATCATTCACATATTCCGAATTCTAACTACCTAACTGATCACTTCTATCTCTTACACTTACTTAAATCAACCAATCAAGACAATTTATACCTCAAACAATCATAACATTTCCTTAGTTATTCCAACACAACCATCATACTCAAAGCTATACTCAATTTGTCTAACTCCTAATTTCAGTCATTACCAAACACTCAAATTCTTAGGTCTAAACAAACTTGTTCCCAACTTTACACTTAACACTCATCACCCAAATACCTTAAATGATCTACACTCACTTTAACTTCAACCTTATTAATTTCAAAATTGAAACTTCTCTAGATTCACAACCTTCCGAAATTACCCTTAATGGGTAAACTTTCTTTCCTTCTATCTGATATTCTCTAAATACCGCAGTTTCACACGAAACTCTGAAGAATCAATGGCTTACCTCACTTCTTACTCTTCACCCACTAACATAGATCAAACGCACAATTTAGTCTAACTTTCATAACTATATACTCTTTCTCATAGTTAACTAATCTCATCACTTCTTTCTTTCCTCTGTCCGTCCAAAATCTAGAATATAACCTAATCGTTCTTCTAGCGTACATCTCCCAATCTCTATTTTCTTATTCATCCTTTCCTAATACTCGAGTTCTCGTTCACATCTCACTCTTAAGCTCGCCAACTCTTAAGCTTATCTACTCTAGCCTAATCTATTTACAACATTAGCAGTTTCAACTTCGTTACATACGAGTCGAACCTTTAAACTTTCTAATTTAACATTATCTCTAAATCACTCAGACACGTTTCATACAATTTCTCATTTCTCTTACTCCAATAATTCTACTCTCTTTATGCCTCTAGTTTGGGTCACCCTAACTATACCTTTTAACACTCAACGGTCCCTACCATTATTAACCTCACTTAATTTGACAATAAATTAAACTTAACAATTACTTAAGCTAGACACCCAAACATAGTCAACATCAAAATTTTCCCCAAGAATTTGTTAACCTGAGTCCTAATTCTATCTATCACAATTTTATCTCCCCTAAGATATCTCCTTAAGAGTAAAATCCTAGGCGTACCATTCTTAAACTCTTCTAACTTAATTCTTCACTCTAGCTTTTTCTTAAGCTCAATTTGTCTAATTCCTTATTTCAAAAAAAAATGTAACTCTCTAATGAAAACCATCATACGTATATCATTCTTACAATCCCCCTAGGTTATCTATTTCCTCATTCTAAAGTCTATCTCGTACCCACCATATCCTCACCCATTTAACACTAGGACACAACTCACACCTTTTCTAACAACTATCACTTCTACCCGAACTTATTTTTACACTTAACTCGGATTGACCCTACCCTTTTCCCACATTCCTAGGGTATCAGATTTACTCTCATCCTATTTTTCATTGTGATTTACACCATTAACAACTAACACTTTGATTCTCTAATATCTGTTTCACTTTCTCCAATAAAATTCATAGCTATTTGAACTATTGATTACTACGTCTATGAATTGACTTAAGGGATCCACCAAGGTTGTCTCGGTACGCTCGGGATTTTCTAGTCCACTACAATCACAAAACAACAGGGTCAAACCAAACAAATAGGGATTAAACCAATCTAATCTTAGATATAAACTAACTAAAAGTAAAGAAATACTTACAGTCGGTGAAGCACGTTGCATGGCGGCCGGCATTGTCTGGTAATCCTTTGAACGACTCGACCATTTATGCTCTGATACCATCTTGTAACGCCCCCGAACCCACTCTGGCTCGGTGCGCTACTTTGCTAACCAATTCCACGTTAAAACATAATTTCAAAAAAATTGACACAGCAGAATTTAAAACTAAATCTCTCAAAGCTCTCTTATATCATACCTAGCTGCCTAGACTCACTAATTTCCCTTAATCCAAACCTTTAAGAACCACGGCGTCCTTCTCGTAAATTTCGGCAAAGTAACGCCTGAAAATGGCGCCTCCAAAATGCTAGGTACCTGCAAACGAATAAATCCCAACCAATCCAGAATACTCCTACTCAATTTATCCAGCATACGAAATCACCAAATAGTAGTAAAGATGAAAACTAAAATGCTAACATCCCTAAGTGAAGAAAGTTCACAGTATAGGGCGACACATCACCCTTAACTATGACTATATACAACAAATACAATTAGGTACGCATTCTCATCATTTCTACAAACAGACATCTAAAATAAACTATAAAAATATAAAGTTCCAAATCCCCCGAAGACCATGGTCGAGGCGCCCCGACAACTGCCTACACCGGCGTTCCCCGTGTACCCCCAACTGCCGCCTAAAACTGGCTCCCTTGCCTAGCCCACCTGTAACCGCGTCGTTACCTACACCACAGAAAACACACACACACGTAAGCTTAGGCTTAGCAAGTAGGGGATAACAAATATAAAAAAGTACAATGCACAAACAACCCTCGCACAACCCTAACACAAGAACACAAGACCACTCAACACGACAACGCAACACAACAACACAACACCACCCAACACAACAATACAACACGACCCTAACAAAACTGCCTGCATCGAAAGATGTCTTACTCTTTGACCGACTATCATGCCAAACAATGCAACACAACACCCCAATGTAACTCAACAAACCGACTCAACACAACACGACGACACGACCAAACAATACTAGTTGCCCGCACCGAAGTGCCTTACTCATTGCCCGCACCGAAGTGCCTTACTCGTTGCCCACACCGAAGTGCCTTACTTTTTGCCTGGACCGAAGTGCCTTACTCTTTGCCCGCACCGAAGTGCCTTACTCTTTGACTGACTATCATGCCAAACAATGCGACACAACACCCCAATGCAACTCAACAAACCGACTCAACACAACACGACGACACGACCAAACAATACTAGTTGCCCGCACCGAAGTGCCTTACTCATTGCCCGCACCGAAGTGCCTTACTCTTTGCCCGCACCGAAGTGCCTTACTCTTTGACCGACTATCATGCCAAACAATGCAACTCAACAAACCGACTCAACACAACACTACACGAAGAAAAGCAATAACAAATAAAAGCTACTGTTCCATGGTGTAGGCCCGAAGGCGAAAGAACATTACCCACTACTTACCTGGCGTCCTAGCTCGCTGGTTTTACTCGGTTACCTTTCCATTTACAGCTCGACCTACGACAATTACTCAAACTTCATTAAAATCAAGCCTACATCCACCAATTACTCTCAAACTACTATTTCTAGCATAACCCAACTCAAACTTAACTAAACGAGCCACTAATTTGGTTTCGGTAAAAACCGACCCGAAACTTCAAATGTGCATAACTTTCGAATCGGATATCAGAATTGTACAATTCCAGCGGCCACGTACTCCTCTAATAACCTATTTTAACCTGCCAAAAGGAATTTTAAAACAAACGACCGTAGCTAGGTCAAATATCCAAAAACCCGAACTGCCCTTCATCCATAAGTTTCCCCCAACTCGGTTTTTCATCAATTTCCATCCATTTCCTCACCAATTAATCACCCTCACACCCAATTAGCCTAAACTAATCAAAATTCAAAGGCTACACACACAAAACCTGAAATGCCCCAATTCGAGATTCACTGTTTTTCGCTCAATTTGAGCTCCTCACAACTCGGCGACCATTGCTGGTCCAAGGGTCGGCAAACCCATGCCGAGAACTCCAAAAATCGGCTGGTGATCGGAGCTCAAACTCGCTCCTCACCCTCGGCCACGAACATAACTGAAACAGGGCCAAAAACCAAGCCTTACCTAACGGTTCGTGCACGAAGACGGTCGAAAACAGCTCGCCGCTGACGTCTGGCCGGAGAATGTCGGAAGTCATCGGCGTTCACCATCGGCGATCGTTGCTCCTTCCCCCTTCTCCCCTTGTTATGTTCTCGGCCACGAAGAACACTGAATGGCGTCGATCGCCATTCAATTGTTTTAATTTAAAAACAATTAATAATAATAATAATAATTATTATTATTATTATTATAATTCCTATTAAAACATTAATAAAATAACATTTACCGTTTTGCCCTCTCATATTTTCGACCATTTCGAACTCTCAATAAATCGTTCTTAAATTATAAATTTTTGTAAAGTGACCCTCTCCCCGTACCCGGCTTAATTTCTCCATTGGGAATACCCAAACCTAAATTAATAAACTGTTTAGTTCAACCAAATTTATTCACTCTTCTTTTAAATTAATTAAATCTAAATTCACAGGTGTTACTGGGACAAATGTCCCTTTTGTCCCTCCAATTTGTTGGCCGATGGTTTATTTAGTTTTAATTGTTATATTAATTGTTTTAAATTTTATTTAAATTGTTTTTAAGTTTTGTTAAATGGTTTAAAAGCATAAAGTTCCACGATTATAATTTTAAAAGTTTTATCTGCGCTCGAACGTTAGGTTTAAAGTTTGAAGTAAAAAATAATAATAATACTAATATAATACGAAAAATTAAGGGTATAGTGTTAGGGTCGCTACACAAACTCCAATTTTTGTCAAAATCTTATACCATCACTTTCCTACCACATCAACCAATCCTTTCCACATAAATCCTTTGAAAACTTTTCAAAACCATCCAATCTTCAATCATAGAACTTTAACAACATCCATCATAAGAAAATCATAAACCAATGCATAGGGGACGTCTTTAATACATAATAAACTCTTAATTCAAACACATTTTTCTATCAAGTCATATTTAAACAAAACATTTCATTGTTTATGAAAACATCAACACTTTCTATTTACATCAAAACACTGCTAACAACACCTAAAGTTTTTCCAACAAAACTATTCAAATCAATACAAAATCAGAACCAAAACATTTAAGAGTACCCACAGGTCAAAAGTTGCTCTAACAGCCACAAGCATCTTGTAACACCCGACATTTCGGCCAGGTGATTTTCTGACCATTTTCATTGTCACCCTCTTATTTAACCTTTATGATTTAAAATTTAATGTTAAGATAAATTATTACAAGTTAAGTAAAACTAGGTTGGGTGGCAGTTTTGTAAATTAAAATCGATGGATTTAGTATAAATAGGAAATGGAAACCTTAAATCTCATTTATTGCCACTGTAGCCGACATTCCCTCTCGGCGATTTCTTCTCTTCCAAGTTCTTGCTCTCGGCTACCAGAACTTTCCTCTGCCGATGACCGGTTTCGAGCTTGCTTTTCTCTGCAAATCCACACCCGAGGTATGAAATGGACAATGTAGTCATTCATTAGTAAATAGAGCTCTGTTTTCAGCTCGGCACTGAGTTCGGATTTTTAGCAGTGGCCGAGCAGGTTGTGATTTTCTTAATCTGAGAGTAGAAATGTCATCCCGAATCGATTCTGAGTATTTTAAGTAACCAACTCGGATTTAATCAATGGTAAAACCTGTCCACCTAGTTTCGGATTTCAGACTACAGTGTGTCAAACAGAGGAATCAGAATGACTTTAGCTATTAGATCCTAGGATGGTTTATGATTAGGACTACTAGGACTTTGTTTTAACTACTGTAATGTACATGTTTTAGGTGAAGAAGTTAAAGAAAGGAAGTTCGGATTGCTAAGGAATCCAGGTAAGTGAATGTGTTAAGATTTCCGGCCACTAGGGCCCTACACCGCAAGGGTATTAGGAAATCACTGAGATGTTAACTTGTTGACTATGATTTGTTATTTCCACGATATGAAGAAGTTGTGTAAGTAAATGTAAAGTTACAGGATGTTCTACTTGTCCTTATGGTATGACTTTTCTCTGTGAACCTCATGTCTATGTATTATGTCCACGTTTATGATTAAGTTGAGAACATGAAAAGTAAATGTAACCATGATTAAGTGCAGAACGGGGGAAAAGACTATGTTAAGTATGACTCGCGAATTCTCCCACTGGTGGAGGCCGAGTTAATGATATGTATGGCTCGCGAATTCTCCCACTGGTGGAGGCTGAGTTAATGATATGTATGGCTCGCGAATTCTCCCACTGGTGGAGGCCGAGTTAATGATATGTATGGCTCGCGAATTCTCCCACTGGGGGAGGCCGAGAGATGTATTATGATTGCCGCGATAGGCAAATGATTATGTATGACTGCCGCGATAGGCAAATGACTATGTACCCTGTCTTCCTCCCTCGTCTCCTACCTTAATACATGTCATGTAATGATAAGATGTACACGAATGGTGAATGGTTTATGAACTTATGTCTCTTTAAATTGTGTACTCATGTATATCTGTCAGCATGCATTCCTTACTAAGCATTAGGCTTATAGTTAAACCTTATGGTGTAGGTGAAGAAGGTTCAGGTGAGGATGTTATGTGCAAAGAGGACGCTTAAGGCTGGTTGCTGGAGGATGCTCAAGGTGACAGTGCGGGCTGGAGAGGCGATTTATGACCCCTGGTTTAAACTCTCATGTTACAGTAAGTTAAAGGATATGGTAGTTTAAGTAGGATGAGATTATTTTAAAACGTTGAGTTTGAAACCGTCTAGTGGATCACTGAGTCAGGGAATGATTATATAGATTTATGATGATCTGTTGCTTAAGTCTTCACGTGAGACCCACGTGTTCACCGGAAGATGAAAAATGTGTTTTGTCGATTAGCGACCGGATGATGTTTTAATTTAGCACGTGAGACCCACGTGTTCACCGGAAGATGAAAAATGTGTTTTGTCGATTAGCGACCGGATGATGTTTTAATTTAGCACGTGAGACCCACGTGTTCACCGGAAGATGAAAAATGTGTTTTGTCGATTAGCGACCGGATGATGTTTTAATTTAGCACGTGAGACCCACGTGTTCACCGGAAGATGAAAAATGTGTTTTGTCGATTAGCGACCGGATGATGTTTTAATTTAGCACGTGAGACCCACGTGTTCACCGGAAGATGAAAAATGTGTTTTGTCGATTAGCGACCGGATGATGTTTTAATTTAGCACGTGAGACCCACGTGTTCACCGGAAGATGAAAAATGTGTTTTGTCGATTAGCGACCGGATGATGTTTTAATTTAGCACGTGAGACCCACGTGTTCACCGGAAGATGAAAAATGTGTTTTGTCGATTAGCGACCGGATGATGTTTTAATTTAGCACGTGAGACCCACGTGTTCACCGGAAGATGAAAAATGTGTTTTGTCGATTAGCGACCGGATGATGTTTTAATTTAGCACGCGAGACCCACGTGTTCACCGGAAGATGAAAAATGTGTTTTGTCGATTAGCGACCGGATGATGTTTTAATTTAGCACGCGAGACCCACGTGTTCACCGGAAGATGAAAAATGTGTTTTGTCGATTAGCGACCGGATGATGTTTTAATTTAGCACGCGAGACCCACGTGTTCACCGGAAGATGAAAAATGTGTTTTGTCGATTAGCGACCGGATGATGTTTTAATTTAGCACGTGAGACCCACGTGTTCACCGGAAGATGAAAAATGTGTTTTGTCGATTAGCGACCGGATGATGTTTTAATTTAGCACGTGAGACCCACGTGTTCACCGGAAGATGAAAAATGTGTTTTGTCGATTAGCGACCGGATGATGTTTTAATTTAGCACGCGAGACCCACGTGTTCACCGGAAGATGAAAAATGTGTTTTGTCGATTAGCGACCGGATGATGTTTTAATTTAGCACGTGAGACCCACGTGTTCACCGGAAGATGAAAAATGTGTTTTGTCGATTAGCGACCGGATGATGTTTTAATTTAGCACGCGAGACCCACGTGTTCACCGGAAGATGAAAAATGTGTTTTGTCGATTAGCGACCGGATGATGTTTTAATTTAGCACGTGAGACCCACGTGTTCACCGGAAGATGAAAAATGTGTTTTGTCGATTAGCGACCGGATGATGTTTTAATTTAGCACGTGAGACCCACGTGTTCACCGGAAGATGAAAAATGTGTTTTGTCGATTAGCGACCGGATGATGTTTTAATTTAGCACGCGAGACCCACGTGTTCACCGGAAGATGAAAAATGTGTTTTGTCGATTAGCGACCGGATGATGTTTTAATTTAGCACGTGAGACCCACGTGTTCACCGGAAGATGAAAAATGTGTTTTGTCGATTAGCGACCGGATGATGTTTTAATTTAGCACGCGAGACCCACGTGTTCACCGGAAGATGAAAAATGTGTTTTGTCGATTAGCGACCGGATGATGTTTTAATTTAGCACGTGAGACCCACGTGTTCACCGGAAGATGAAAAATGTGTTTTGTCGATTAGCGACCGGATGATGTTTTAATTTAGCACGTGAGACCCACGTGTTCACCGGAAGATGAAAAATGTGTTTTGTCGATTAGCGACCGGATGATGTTTTAATTTAGCACGTGAGACCCACGTGTTCACCGGAAGATGAAAAATGTGTTTTGTCGATTAGCGACCGGATGATGTTTTAATTTAGCACGTGAGACCCACGTGTTCACCGGAAGATGAAAAATGTGTTTTGTCGATTAGCGACCGGATGATGTTTTAATTTAGCACGTGAGACCCACGTGTTCACCGGAAGATGAAAAATGTGTTTTGTCGATTAGCGACCGGATGATGTTTTAATTTAGCACGTGAGACCCACGTGTTCACACGGAAGATGAAAAGGTGTTTTGTCGATTAGCGACCGGATGATGTTTTAATTTAGCACGCGAGACCCACGTGTTCACCGGAAGATGAAAAATGTGTTTTGTCGATTAGCGACCGGATGATGTTTTAATTTAGCACGCGAGACCCACGTGTTCACCGGAAGATGAAGAAAATGTGTTTTGTCGATTAGCGACCGGATGATGTTTTAATTTAGCACGTGAGACCCATGTGTTCACCGGAAGATGAAAAATGTGTTTTGTCGATTAGCGACCGGATGATGTTTTAATTTAGCACGCGAGACCCACGTGTCCACCGGAAGATGTCTCCTTTTAGGTGATGTTAAGCGAGTCACGCGTAATGCACGTGATGACCGGACGACTAAATTTCTGAGGGCTGTCAACGCATGCAACCCATGCAAACCCGAGTGGTATTATGTTAAGAGAATTGAGGATACCTCCTCTTTTCCCGGAATTGTCAAGAAACCAATGACCGAGCCTAGTCGCTCGACTCTGTGAAAGTTTGAGCCGACGAGGCGTGGGAAGTCGGGCACGAGAGGGCTCGTTTTCCTTAATGGTTCTGCGTCTCTATTACCAGTAAAAAAAAAAATATATATATATATATGTATAATGTGGAAGTTTTTTGTGAGATAGTAAGTGAATGTAATAATAGTAAAAGTCAAGCAAACGGTTAATGAAAGTATATGAGTACGTGACGGCTCCTGGCCGGGGTCGTTACACATCTTCCATGAACATACTCTTTCAACTGCATTGTAACACCCAAGTTAACGGCCAGGTGATTTTCTTAACTGTATTAACGGTCATAAATATTTAATCTTCGTAGTTTAGGATTTATGCCAAGCTTAATTAATTACATGTGGATCTAAACTAGGTTGAGTGGCAAAGTTGTAATAATGGAGGATTGAGGCCAGTTTTTAAAGGAAAAGGAAAGGGATTTAAACCTCATTTAAACCACTGTAGCCGACACCTCTCTTTCCGGCGATTTCTTCTCTCCCAAGCCCCCGCTCACTGCTATCAGTGTCTTCCTCGCCGACAACTGGTTTCTAGCCCGCATTCCTCTGCAAATCCGCACCCGAGGTATGAAATGGACAATGTAGTTATCTGTTTGTGTTTGGAGCTCTGTTTTCAGCTCGACATTTGAACTCGGATTTTATCAATGGTTGAGTAGTAATGTCAACCCGAATCGATTCTGGACATTTTAAGTAATCAACTCAGATTTAATCGATAGTGGAACCTGTTTGTTTTATTTTGGATTTCAGATTTTTGCACAGTATATCAAACCAAGGATTCGGGAATGACTTTAGCTAATAGATCCTAGGATGATTTATGAGTAGAGTTTTAGGATTTTGATTTAACTACTGTAATGCACATGTTTTAGGTGAAGAAGTTGAAGAGAAGAGGTCCAGATTGCTAAGGAGACCAGGTAAGTAAATGTATAGGTTTCTTGGTCATTAGGACCCTACATCAGAGGATACTAAGTAGAATGTTATGTGATGATTAGAAACTCCCTTATGCGGATGTCTAGTGTTCTTGATGATGTTTAGTTCGAAAGTAATATTCCGTGATGGATAGTGCTCTGCTCTGTAGCTTGATGTTTTAAGAGTTTCCATATTCACGCATCATGAAAGTTTTATGCATATGAAAATGTTTTAAAAGCATGTTTTCTCATGAACAAGATAAGATGATAAAATCCCTGCAACGTGGTTGAGTGAGGGTTGGGGGCGGTTCGGCGTATGTCACAGTCCAAAGAAGGACATATGTATACGACCCGCAGTAGGGACCATGATCAAAATCACTGTCGAACCCCTTTTACCGGCACAAATCCTCTCTCATTCCACACAACTGAAATGATGAATGTGAACAATGATTATGAACAATGATTATGAACAATGATTATGAACAATGATTATGAAAGATGAAAATGATTCAATGATTATGAATGATGAATATGATTCATGATTATGAATGATGAATATGAACAAGTATATGAACAAGAAATGATCTATGAGCATGTTTTCTCCGAATTATGCATTCATACACTCATGTTAATGTCGCATTCCTTACTAAGCATTAGGCTTATAGATGAACCTTATGATGTAGGTGAAGAGACTACAGGTGAAGATACTAACTTCAAAGAGGATATTTAAAGCTGGTTGCTAGAGGATACTCAAAGTGACAGTGCGGGGCTGGAGAGGCGATTATGACCCCTGGTTATTGCTCCCTTATGTCAGTAAGAATATAAGAACTGGAATTATGTAGGATGGTGTTAGTATTTTTTCAGTTAACTTTTGAGTCTGGATTGGATATGAAGATATGTTTCCTTTTAGAGGATTTATGTCATGCAAGTCTTCCGCTATTTATACTCTGAATGAATTTGTTATATCAGTAAGAGCCTTTCTTAGCTAAGTTGTGTTATGTGAAAGTTGGATGAATCCTTTTGGTAGGAGTTTCTACCGGAAGATGTGTTCCTCCTACGGTAGAGTGTTTAGCCATCGGATGATGAAAGTGTTAGCCATCGGATGATGAAAGTGTTATTTTGTCGTCTAGCGATCGGTGAATGTAGAGTGTTTAGCCATCGGATGATGAAAGTGCTATTTTGTCGTCTAGCGATCGGCAGATGTAGAGTGTTTAGCCATCGGATGATGAAAGTGCTATTTTGTCGTCTAGCGATCGGCAGATGTAGAGTGTTTAGCCATCGGATGATGAAAGTATGGTTTTGTCGTCTAGCGATCGACAGATATAGAGTGTTTAGTGATTGGATGATGTAAAGATTGTAAGCTATCGGTTGATGTCTTAGATGAACACGTGAATTTCACGCGTCTATCGGTAAATGTTTTAATGAGTCACGAGAGCTGCACGTGTCCATCGGTAGATGTCCACTACCGGATGATGTTTAAGTGATCACGTGAGAGGCACGTATCGGTAGATGTTTTCTGCCGAGCGTCGGTGAGAGAGTTGTATGAAGTGCACGATACGAATCGGATGGTGCGAGCTTTGATGCATGCAAACCCATGCAAATCCGAGATCGATGAAGTCGAGCGACTTGAGGGCAATTCATCTCTGCCCGACTATGTCTTAGAATCCGATGATCGTGTATGGTCGCTCGTGCCTGTGAGCGATTAAGTAAGTAATATCATTAAGAAGTCAGGTACAGGGGAATTATTTCTCCATAAGATAAGTTGAAGTCTTAAGTCTGCTAGATACACTGTTAAAAAAAAATAAAGAGAAGAGAGTCCAATTATGAATTAAAGTTTTAAGTAAAGTCAAGAATTTCGTGGCGATCCTCCCCGGGTCGTTACATACATCCTTTATCCTAGACGAGGCTCAAAATCCTCACCTGTAAGTTCTTCACCTATATCACAAAGTTCAAACTAATTAGCCTAATGCTCAGCAAGTGATGCGTGATAAAGTGAATGCTCATGCACATGCTATTTGTAAAGCCATGTAGTTTTCGTTTCTCTTATTTCTTTTCTTTCATGTGTCATTAGTTATTAGGGTACACGTAAGGAGAGTTGGTACATATAATGGTCCTGGGCGTGGACACGTATCGTGGTCCTGGGCGTGGACACCTATCGTGATCCTGGGCGTGGACACGTATCTTGGTTCTGGGAGTGGACATCTTAACTCAAGCCCCGCCCCACAATTAACCATTTATGTACATTTCATATTCGTTTCATTCATTCCATTTTATGCACAAAATTGTTTTCTTTAATTTCGTAAAATGGGATGCACAATTCATGAATAAAGCATATAAACATATCCTCAATCATCATATTAAAATCTCCAAACAAGATCATCATTCAAACACATGACATAATATCAACAAACCACTAATCCTAAAACATAATCTACCCATAACTAAATACTCTAACAATTCATATAAACCATCAAAGTAATCCAGCAAATTCCTAATACCTTGTGATGTTGGCCGATAGACTAAGCACATGCAACATCACTTACCTCGAGTCCTTAGCGATATTTAGAGCAATTAAACCACTTCCTTTTTTGAGTTGCCAACCTATATCATGCACAATAATCCATCAACATCAAAATGTATCTTCACAGCAAAATCATGCATATCACTTATTATACATTATCTAATTTGAGAGAAACTGATGTGAACCGAGAAGCGATAAATCTCATTGTCATGGACATATATCTATTAGAAGATAAAGCAGGTCCAACGAATAAAGCTTCACATGGTTTAGTCGTGGAAACCCGAGGAAAAGAGCGATCACAACAAAAGCAAGAGACTATAAAAATAAAAAGCTTTGTAGCATGGAAGTGGGCCCCACGAAATTGGCAAAAGAAGACTCATAAAGCACAGAGTTGGGCTCCACAAATCCCAATGGTTTGGAGAGAGAAGGGTAAAGATCCACGTAAACTACAAAGAGATAAAGAGTCACGTGGGTTGGAAAGAGATAAAGATCCATATGACTTGGGTTATGATGTGATCCAACCTGAGACCAGGTCAAAGCCCAAGAACAAAGATACAATTGAAGATACGAGCGGCCCAATGAGTAGAGTAAGAAGCCCAAGATTATTGGAAGATCTTTGAAGAAAGGGTGCGACGCACATGCACATGTAGGAATTAAAAACACATGTGCCATGCACATGTAGGAATTAAAGAGGACATACGCCAAGCACATGCATATACGAGGAATTAAAAGGTCACATGGAAAGCACATGCAAAGCACATGCAAGTAATACAAATCTCGTAGGAAAGGATCTTATTCGACCGAATCTACTAAAATCAATTCAAATCATGTTCAAACGTAGTTTAAACGTGAGATGATATCTGATCATGCAAAAGATCATTATCTCACGATTTTATTAGTTATTTTATTTTTATTTTCATTTTTTTAAATATTTAATTTAATTTTAATGTGTAGCTTATTTAATGGCAAAACTATTTGATTTAATTGAAGAACAAGTTTGAATTAAAAAGGTTGAGTTTTTAGAGAGAATTTCTCTTTAGTTCTTTGCGAAGAATAACGATCTTCTTCAAGTCACGCTTGAAGAATCTCGCTTGATAGCTTTGGTTCTTACCAACGAGTTTGGTCTGGGTCAAGCTCCTATTTTGATAGCTTCGGTTCAGGCAACAAGTATGGCTCGGGTCAAGCTCCTGTTTTGATAACTAGGGTTCTATCAAATTCTTCGATTGGGGTCTTAGTTCCTTACTTTGTTCTTGAATTGAAAAGGCGTTCCTTTGAATTATTCTGCATTGTTGTCGGGTCCTGGGTCCTTTCGATCTGAGGTTCACATCCGTTGGTATCAGAGCTTCGGTTCCTTGATTCAATAAGCTATCTTTAATTTTTGTTATAAATATTTTCTTCATCTTATTCTATTCGTCTCAGTACTCAAAGCACAAAAAAAAAATATCATTTTTTTTCCATCCTTATTATCAAGTCTCGATTTTTATCATCAATTTTTTTTTCTTCTTGTGAATTTCTCATCTTGAAATTCGAAAAATAGAAAAAAAAAATTGTCAAAAGTCAAAAAAATAGGAGTTGTCAAAAGTAAAAAAAAAGAGTTGTGAGAAGTCAAAAAAAAATCGAAATTTTGTTCTAGAGATTTTGAAAATTCTATCCTTTTAAATTCAAAAATTCTTTCTTAAATTCGTAGATAATTGTTATTTGACAATTCAAATTGTTGAATCTTCATTCGGAATATTGTCTTTATCAAAATTTATTCTTTGAAGGTTTAAATTGTTGAATCTTCTTTTGAAATATTGTCATCATCCAAATTTTTGTCTTATTTCAATTATACCCTTGATTTAGCCATCCTTACAAGTTTGAACTTTTAAACTTTAAAGTTTGATTTTTTTAAAGTTTGGCTTGTTGAATATTTACCATCGATTAAGTTCTTACGTAAATAACTAAAAGGGAGATTTAGAGGTAAAAGGCAAGAGGGTGAGACTATTTGTGACGACCCTAACACTGTACCTAATTTTCTCGTATTATATTTTTTTCTTATACTTAAAACTTTAAATCTAGCGTTTTAGCAGAAATAAAACTTTAAATGTCGGAATCGGAATCGAAATTGAAATCGATGGAGTCTATGTTTATAAACTATTTAAAACAAAACTTAAAACAATTATAAAATAATTTAAAACAATTAAAAACTAAATAACAATCGGCGGAGGGCAAAACGAGACGTTTGTCCCAAAAACGAGGGGCGATCGATCGCCATATGCAAAAACAAGAGGGGCAAACATTCGCCCCTCAAAACGGTGAACGATCGCCTCACGATCGTTCACCAGGCGATCGATCGCCTCGCGATCGTTCACCAAGCGATCGATCGCCCCCATTGGGGCAATCGATCGCCACACGCTCTAGAAATTTTCCAGAGCGTGGCGATCACTTGGTGACCGATCGCCAACCCCTCTGCCACCCCCATTTTCTTCTTCTTCTTTTCTTTTCTTCATCCTTCTTCCTTTCCTCCCTTGCACAATATACCTAAAAAAACTAACACATACACCCCTTCCGATTATCACTAACTACGTTTTCAAAATACAATTTAAGATAAAATCCCAAATACTCGTACCTCCTCCACAATCTCTTTTAAATTGACTCGAAACACGTTTAGAACGAAATATATTTTCATGAAAACGAACTGCATGGATATGTTTAAAAACTGAACATATCCTTGTTATCAAACATTTTACAAAACAAGTTTCTAAAACGTTTAAAAACTTCAGAACGTATACCTATCAACAAGTCAGAACCAAACATCCTAAAATGTTCTAACTATACAATTTTCCTACTATCTAACTACCGTGTCCCAAAATACCTTTACATGATTTCCCACGGGTCAAAACGCACAGACTGCCTAGCGCACTCCCACAGGCCATCCTCCTTCAATCTGTACGATCGTCTGGTAGAGAGAAATCCTCCTCAACTGGATCTATGTCGTCTACACCATACAGACACACTATGAGATAAAAATCTCAGTAAGGCTTGTAAATGTAAATGCATGCTGTGCATATGAGTTCATAAATCGTGCAACCATTTCTTATCTTTACATCGTGGGTGTCACCGAGATCTCAACCCCCTAACCGGAGAGGGTACGTCCAGTGGTCGGACTACCCTTTCCACCTAGAGGAGGGGGTACACTCTTACAACACGTACAGCCGTGCCTAAGCCCCATCTCGCATGACCATAACATACATGAGTCCATATTAGTTGCGGTATTGTGACAGACCCGTAATCGATCTACACAATAGATCAATAGCCCCTCTCCAGGCCGCATCGCCATTTTCTTTATAACATAGGGTGGAAATTCCTTGTCATGCTCTTTTAAAATACGTGATGCGTGAACAATTTATAACATAATTTAAACATGCATCATACGTACCATCAAGACAATAAAAGCAATTAAAGGCATAACTTATAAAACAACTAAACCTAACTACCCAACCAAAACAATTTAAACAAACGCGTCACCAAAACTCCTCGAGACAACATCGAAGTACGGTGTAGGCCAATAGGCCAGAGTAAGTCACGAGAACTTACCTCGTGTCCGATGTAATCCAAGCTCCGTCCACGAGCGTTTACCAAGAGCAATTTCACATTATTGTCGTCAAAACGAGTTTAAAATATTAAACGTCCAAATTTAACAAAACCTTAACTAAGGAAATTCCTTAAAGCTTTATTTTTATTCCTTGAAACACTTTTATCGAGCGTTCAACACTTGATACCTTAAAACTTCCATTAACGAGTTTTTGAGAAAACCCCTAAATTCCTAAACCACTTTTTTACGAAACCCTAAACGAAACCCTAATCGTTTAAACTCCATAAAAACTGAAACAAACTTTGCTAAAACCTTAGAATCGTACCTATGGTCGAGTTTGGAGGAGAAATCGCGAAGAAAACGAGACGATCGGAGGACGAATCGTCAGAGAGGAGAGAATCGCCGTTGAATTGCCGAAGGAGGGAGAGAATTCGCAGGAGAGAGAGAGAGTGAGCCGTGAAGAAGAAGAAGAAGAGTGTAATATGTTATAATATTGACTTGGCAATTTACCATTTGGTCCTTCCTTTGTTTTCTATTTGTTTCGTCTTTCGTTTCGTTAATTGTCTAACGATTCTGTTTCTCCAAATTTTCTTATTTCGCCAATAAATTCTACTTATTACTAGGGTCCTATTAAAACTATCCGTTTGCAATTTGGACCTCGTTTACTATTTTTACCAAAGTGCCCTTTATGTTACGTTAAACGTAATTCTCGCAAAATTAGCATTCAGATCCTAAAATTCCCAAAATTTTCTTAAAATCATTATTAATTATTAGGATCGTAATAACGCTTTCTTTTCGTAAAAGGGCTTGATTTGAAATTTTTACCAAAAATGTCATTTATATTAAAATATGAATATTCCGTATAGCCGGGTATTACATTATTAAAGAAAAAGCCTTAATTTTTGAGCGAAACACGAGTGGAGTGACATCTATCGAGAGCAAACATGTGAGGGAGAGGTAAGGTCCATTACTTGATTATTTTTCTATTACTTCTAACAGTTTTCTTTTATTTTCTTATTGTGGTCGAAAAAGAATATCATGAGTGGAGAACATAACAATGTTGATTTAAAATTGTTAATGAAAGTCATGCAAGATCAATACACGGCTCTAAATCAGAGAATGGAACGATTGGAAACTCCGACCCCTAGTCATACGCGACAAATGAAGGATTTTGATGGAAAATTCAAAGATGATAGTGGATTTTATCAAAGGAAAAGGAATGATAGGTCATACTGAGAAGATGGTGATCTAAGTAACATCAAGGTAAATATCCCTTCTTTCCAAGGAAAAAGTGATCCCGAGGTGTATTTGGAATGGGAAAGAAAGGTGGACCTTTTGTTTGAATACCAAAACTACACGGATGAGAAAAAACTTAAATTGGTGACAATGAAGTTCACGGACTACGCTAACAATTGGTAGGATGAACTAGTAGAGTACCGAATAAGGTATGGTGAGTCACAAGTTCAGACATGAAAGGACATGAAGGCACTCATGCGAAAAAGATTTGTTCCATCACAGTATTATAGAGATTTGTGTCGAAAACTCCAAAATTTGACTCAAGGTTATAAAAGCGTGGAAGATTATTATAAAGAGATGAAAGTAGCCATGAAAAGGGTTTGTAACGCCCCCGAACCCACCCGGGCTCGGTGCGCCACTTTGCTAACCAATCTCACGCTAAAACCTCATTAAAAAAAATAAAATTAATACCGCAGGATTTAAACTAAATCTTCTGAAACTCTTTTAGGTCACACCTAGTTGCCTAGACTCCTTTAATCCTAACCTTTAAGCACCACGGCGTCCTTCCCAAAAATTTCGACAAAGTAACGCCTGAAAATGGCGCCTCCAAAATGCTAGATACCTGCATACAATCCAATCCCAAACAATCCAGAATAATCTTACTTCACTAACCAGCTATCCACTCAACAATCCCACATATAAAAACCTCAAAATACAGGGCGACACATCACCCTTAACCTAACTATATACAACAAATACAATTAGTTACGCTTTCCCATCATTTCTACAAACAGACGTCTAAAATAAACTATCAAATATAAATCCCCACATCTCCCGAAGACCATGGTGGAGTCGCCCCGACAACTGCCCGTACCGGCACGCCCCGTGCATCACCGACTGCTCCCAAGTCTTGGCTGACTCACATAGCTCACCTGTACCCACGTCGTTACCTACACCACAGAACACACACGCACACGTAAGCTTACGCTTAGCAAGTAGGGATTAACCAATACGACTAGATAAAATGCAAGCTACATACAACGCTGAACAAAACAACCAAATAACACAACGACACGAAACAAAACACAGATTTGCCCACAATGCAGCACGACAATGCAACACAACACCACAACACCACAATGCAACTCTACACAATATCACTCACACAACACATCCGTTGTAGAGACCCTCCCGAGGTGCTCCACGAGCACTACTCCCCGGCGAAGCAACTCTACACAGGATCACTTTGCATTCCTAATTGCATCATTATCTTTAATGCTCACTCATCAAAACTATGCTCACAACTCATGCTCACTCATCATCAAACCCGTGCTCACAACTCATGCTCACTCAATGCACAACATAAAATAACCACAACAACCAAACAATCACCAAACAACAACGAACAAAGCAATTCATTCCCACACTACTCAATATAAACCACAATAAGCAATTCATTCTCACACAACTCAATATAAACAACACACAATGCAATCAACCTAACACATGCAGTTTCTAACAGTCAGTTATGCTTATTTGTTGTTAGCTAGTCATCCTTCGTAGAGATCCCCTCGGGGTGCTACACACAAGCACCTCAGCCTGACAAGGCACACTATTCAGGATTTCGTGTTTTAGCCGGTCATCTCTCATAGAGTTCCCCTCGGGGTGCTACACACCAGCACCTCAGCCCGACAAGGCACGCTATTCGAGATGCATTTACAATTTACTTTATCTGATTACGTTCATGCTCACAATGCCAAACACAATGCCAAACAATGCCACTAATCGTACCTAACGGGCTATACCATGATGCATGCTTCAAATATGCAATACCACACGAAACCAACAACACAACACAACACAACACGAAATAAATAACCCTACCGTTCTATGTTGTAGGCCTGAAGGCGAAGGAATAACTACCACTACTTACCTGGCGTCCTAGCCCGATGAGGATTCTCGGTTACCTGTCCACCTACGGCTCGACCTACGACAAATATTCAAACTTCATTAAATCAAGCCTAATTCACCAATTTACTCTCAAACTACTATTTCTAGCCTAATCCATCTAAAACCTATCTAAATGGGCCACTAATTGGGGTTCGGTAAAAACTGACCCTAAACTTCAAACGCGCGTAACTTTTGCGTCGGTTATTGGAATCGAAAGATTCCAGCGGCCACGTACTCCTCTAATAACCTTTTTTAACCTGCCAAAAGAAATTGCAAAACAAACGACCGTAGCTAGGTTAAAATTGGAAAAACCCAAACTGCCCTAAGCCGGGAATTTTTCTCTTTTGCAATTTTCCATCAACTCTCACTCAATTCTTCACCAATCAACCACATATACCCTCAATTAGCATAATCTAACCAAAAATCCCGAACTACAAGCAAAAACCCGAAATGCCCCAAACTGGGCTTGCTGTATTTTGCCCAAATCAGGCTCCTCACTGCCAAGCAACCAAAGCCAGTCCAAGGGTCAGCAAACCCACGCCAGAGGTGACCAAAATGGGCCTGCGATTGGAGCTAAAACAAGCTCGTCCCTCACAGCCTCAAGCGAACCGAAAACAAGGCAAAAACCACACTTACCGGGTCGGTTCGTGCACGAAGGTAGCCGTACCTTGCTCATCGCCATCGTCTGGCCGGGGACCGTCGGCAATCGCCGGTGAACGGCACCGCGTCGCCTCCCCCTCTCCCCTGTTCTTCTCTCGGCCGTCGGGCTCGAGCTCGAACACAAACAGAATGGTTTTTAACCATTCTGTTGTTTTAATTTGAATTAATAATAATAATAATAATAATAATAATAATAATAACAACATTAATAAAACTAAATTACCATTATGCCCTCCCGTGTTTTCAACCATTTCAAATTTCGTTAAATCTCTTTCTTAAATTGTAACCCCGGCTTAATTTCACTAGGACCCGAACTTAAATTAGAAACTTCACTTTTCTTTTAAACTAATTAAAATAACCTATTTATTAAACAATTACCTTATCATTTTATTTTCTCTCAAATTTTTCCTTCTTAAAAAAAATCTCGGGTGTTACAGGGTTAATGTGGAAGAAGACAACGATGAAACAATGGCTAGATTTATCGGATGACTAAATAGAGAGATTGCGGATGTCGTAGATCTACAACATTATGTGGACTTGGAAGAATTGCTTCACAAATTAATCGAGATCGAACGACAACTAAGAGAAAAGAGGAATTCTAAGATGGGATCAACTTTGAATTCATCTTGGAAATCAAATTGGAAGGATGAAAGTTTGAAACCGAGAAATGAACCTAAGAGCAAACCCGCTGCTACCAATGTATTTTCACAAAAATTCAAGACCGATAGATCAAAGAACGAGTATGCATTAGTTAACAATGGAAGACCTGTGATCCTTATACCATTAAATTCGTGGGAGGCAATTGAAGATCAGAGGATCATGAAGGAATTTCAAATCAAAAAGGATGAGAGAGAGAAAAAAAAAGGTGAAAAGAAATTAGTTGAAAAAGAAAGAGAAAGTGATGAAAAGAAAATAGCTGAAAAGAGTACAAAGAATGATGAAAAATCGAGGGAGAAAGAGAGAAAAGCCAAGGGAAAAGAGATAAAAGTCAAGGGAAAATAGAGAAAATTTGAGGGAGAGAGAGAAAAAAAGTCGAGTGAAAAACAAATTGCATTGATGAACAAAAGTGAGGATAAGCGTGAGATGATTTTGCTTTTATATAAAGATGTTTATTTATCATCTAACGACTTACCAAGTTTTCTTCCAAGTGTTGTTTCTTTTCTTTTGCAGAAAAATAAATATGAAATTCCTGAGGAGTTTCGAAGAGAAATTTATCCTTTGAGAGAGATTGAGAAGCATAAAAACCTTGTACCGAGTACGCTAGTTACAAGTCGACTAGAAACATCAAATAGGTTTGAGTGGTTGGTAAAACCATATGATTTTTATATTGCACCTATTATATGTTTAAGGTTAATAGATAATATACAAAATTATTTTATTGGAAAATTTGTCATTGATTACTTTGCACACAACTTGGTTTATGACAAAATTGTAGATACATATTTTTCGAGTTTCAAATTTGATTTTAATGTTTTAAAGGATTTTATAGGTATTATTCGTTGTTTGATATTATTGATGATTTTAATCTATTAAATCCGTTAAATTTATTAACTCCGTTTACTAATAAGTTTGTTCTTGTGCATGAAAGTAAAAAAGATGAATTTGCTAAGAAATTTCATTCAATGGTAAGACTTATTTTTGAACTCGGAGATTTGGTTCGGCTACGTCTACAAAAAGAAAGGTTTCCGAACAAATGGAACAACAAGCTACAACCTCGAGGAGATAGACATTTTCAAGTCCTAAAGCGTATCAACGACATTGCTTACAAGATCGACCTACCGAGTGAATACAGTAATGTAAGCATTTCTTTTAATTTTACTAAATTGTTTTTATATGATGCAGGAGATTCGAGGACGAATCTTTTTTAAGGGAGAGGGAATGATGTGAACCGAGAAGCGATAAATCTCATTGTCAAGGACCATGATCTATCAGAAGATAACGCAGGTCCAACAAACAAAGCTTCACATGGTTTAGTCGTGGAAACCCGAGGAAAAGAGCAATCATAACAAAAGCAAGAGAATATAAAAATAAAGATCTTTGTAGCATTGAAGTGGGCCCCACGAAATTGGCAAAAGAAGACTCATAAAGCACAAAGTTGGGCTCCACAAATCCCAATGGATTGGAGAAGAAGGGTAAAGATCCACGCAAACTACAAAGAGATAAAGATTCAAGTGGGTTGGAAAGAGATAAAGATCCATATGACTTGGGTTATGATGTGATCCAAGCTGAGACCAGGTCAAAGCCCAAGAACAAAGATATAATTGAAGATACGGGCAGCCCAATGAGTAGAGTAAGAAGCCAAGATTATTAGAAGATCTTTAGAAGAAAGGGTGCGATGCACTTGCACATGGAAGAATTAAAAACACACGTGCAATGCACATGCACATGTAAGAATTAAAGAGGACATACGCCAAGCACATGCATATACGAGGAATTAAAAAGTCACATGCAAAGCAAATGCAAGTAATACAAATCTCGTAGGAAAGGATCTTATCCGACTGAATCTACTCAAATAAATTCAAATCATGTTCAAACGTAGTTTAAACGTGAGATGATATCTGATCATGCAAAGGATTATTATCTCATGATTTTATTAGTTATTTTATTTTTATTTTTATTTTTTTAATTATTTAATTTAATTTTAATGTGTAGCCTATTTAATGGCAAAACTATTTGATTTAATTGAAGAACAAGTTTGAATTAAAAAGGTTGAGTTTTTAGAGAGGATTTTTCTTTAGTTCTTTGCGAAGAACAATGATCTTCTTCAAGTCACGCTTGAAGAATCTTGCTTCATAGCTTTGGTTCTTACCAATGAGTTTGGATTAGGTGAAGCTCCTGTTTTGATACCTTCGGTTCAGCCAACAGGTATGGCTCGGGTCAAGCTCCTGTTTTGATAACTAGGGTTCTATCAAATTCTTCCATTGGGATCTTAGTTCCTTACTTTGTTCTTGAATCGAAAAGGCATTCCTTTGTATTATTCCGCGTTGTTGTCGGGTCCCAGGTCCTTTCGATCCGAGGTTCGCATCAGAAACCATGTCCAAAGACTTCATAAAAGATAAAGAACAAGATCCCTTAATTCTCTTGAGCATTCAACGAGGTGGCTTTAAACATCAAACAACCAAATCCAATCACCACTCAATTTCAAACCCAGAATCGACCTATAATTGCCTAAACTTCAAAATTCTATAACTTATGCTACACTTATCCAAATCTAATAATTCCAAAGCCTATGGATCACTTAAAGAGTCTACTTTAACATGATACAAGCCATGTTCAAAGGAGGATCAAGCCAAGGATGTAAGAAACCTCTTTATCTCAGTAAGATATTGTCTACTTTGGGTCGCCCATACAGCCCTCACGGATTTGCTTTGGCGAGGACTTCCTAGTCGGTCAAACAACTTGGTATTGCTCTCATCGAAACACTATTAACTTCGGAGTTTTTATGGGATCTGATGCCAATTGTGCTCCAAAATGCGTCTTACTATATTGGGAGGGTTCTTTTACATATATTTTATTTTCATCTTTTCTCCAAGCAATGTGTGATTCCGCCCAACCTCTTATTTTGGGTCATCATAGTCACCCCTCTTTTGGGGCCCAACGTCCTCGTTGGCCACATCTCTTTCTCCACAAGCGATGTGGTATTGTGACAAGCTTCTCTCAGTCTTCACATAGATCAATAGCCCCATTTCGGGCCACATCTTAGGTTGGGTACAGACTCTGATACTATTTGTAATGAATCCCATCATCCTAGTAAGATATTGTCCACTTTGGGTCGCTCATACATCCCTCACGGATTTGTTTTGGCAAGAACTTCCTAGTCGGTCACCCAACTTAGTACTGCTCTCACCGAAGCACTCTTAACTTTGAAATTTTTATGGGATCTGATGCCAATTGTGCTCCAAAACACGTCTTACTATATTGGGAGGGTTCCTTTACATATATTTCATTTTCATCTTCTCTCCAAGCGATGTGAGATTGTGCCAGACCCTTATTTTGGGTCGTCACAAAGGGAATGAACTAAAGAGGGTCCAAAGCAACCTCCACCATGAAAGATTATGCTCGGCCATCATCCAAGTGAAGAAGAGATTTGTCTCCTTTAAGACAAACTATGTTTAATTTCTTGCAAAATACTTAGTTTATTTTCCTTAGTTGCATGCATCTTATAACTTTATCAAGGTGAGTTTTGCTACTAGAATACTCTAAAGGAAAGTGTGACACATTTGGAGGGGTAAATTTGGAAAAGAGGTCGTGGGGAAGAGAAGGAGCTCAACCATGAGTGGCTGATGAGGTGTCTTCCTTCTAGAATCTCTCACCCTTCTTTCTTCCATTTATCTCAACTCTAGATTAGAGGAAAGTATTTAGCATTGCTTGTAGGCTTATAGCCGCCAACTTTTGATTATTGAAAATTGAGAAAGAGCTTTTGCCTTTGAGTGTTCTTCCTTCTCCCTCTTTGGTGAGAGTCAAAGTGAGTGATTCCTATAGCATCCTTCATTATCCTTTCCTAGGAGAGGATATTATCCAACAAGGTTGTTTCCATCCATCCCTCTCGCGAGCAAAGTTAGTGATTCTTCTTCAAGAGGAGTTTCAACCAGAGTTGTGTTTGATCACTTCTCGGACCAGCTTGCATTCCGCCATCCATTTCTTTTCAACCTCAGAATATTTTCATCTGAAACTTCAGGAGCAAGTTGTCTAGTCATCATGTAAGGGTGTCTTAAAATTCTAGAGCATTTGGTTTAGAATCATTTAAGATATGCTTGCTGGAATTTGAGTCTCCTTCGGCCACTAGTGGTTTAAATCTGAGGAGCATTTTTTTGTTTTGATTGAGCAGATTTTAAATTGACTTTTCGACCAACTTTTGGCATATCAGGTAGTGTATGATTTTAACCCACTAACTCTGTTGGATCTAGTACCTTTGCCCATAAAAGACCTTGCAACCCTTTAGGAGCTAACAAAGCCGAGCAAGTCAAGAAAATGCATTAGCAGGTTAGCAAAAGCATTCAAAAGAAGAATGAGACATATGCTAAGCATGCCAACACAGGGAGAAAGGAGATTATCTTCAATGAGTGAGGCCTAGTTTGACTTCACCTAAGGAAAGGTTTCCAAAACAACAGAAGTCTAAGTTACTCTGAAGAGTCGATGGTCTGTTCAAAGACAACTCGTTTGCGCGCTCGTCCTTGCTTCCATCTACATGCACTCGTTGTTCCCTCGTGTGTCATTGCTTCAGACATGTCAATGATGATTACTTTGCGCGCAAAACCTCCGTTGTGCATCAGGTAATCCTTGCGTGATAAAATCTCAGCCATGTGCACACCCAACCTTGGCCACCAACAATGTAACACTCAATTTTTCTGATCATGTAATCATCCCTAAATTTGTTTGTATGAAAGAAATTTGCTATAAATACAATGTTCATTTTATTAGAATTTGGACGTCGAAAATTTGAGGGTTTAAGAAAATAGAGTGAAAAAGAAGTAGTTAAAACGCACGAGATTTCAAGTGAAAATTTTAATTAAATTACAAAGTTTCTTCAAGAAGCTACTCTTATCCCCATTGTCAAACACCTCACTTACCATTGTCTCTCTCTCTCTCTCTTTCACGTAAGTAATCAGACAAACTCCCTCCCCCTCCAAATGCATCACGTTTTCAGGAAATCATGCAATAGTTTTATGCACATGTTGTATGTAAGAAAGATAAGAAAATGTTATGTTATGTAATGTATCAGTTAAGTTGTGGGATGGGGAATAGCATACAAAATCGTCCATCGTAAGCACTACCTATCCTTATCGTTGAGTTGTAACACCCTGTTTTACGGGATTTTGTAATTCCAATAAATAATGACATTTTTGTAAATATATCAAATTAAGCCCGTTTTGTGAATGGAGAGTTGAGATAAGTGGAGAAACAAATAGAAGTCAAATGGAGGGGCAATTAAGTAATTTTGCAAACCAAATTTTAATAAAAACACAAAATCTCTCCCTCCCTCACACTTACATGATTTCTTTTCCTGCATTTCCCTCTCCTTGCGCAATTTCCCTCTTCCTCACGCAGCTCTCTCCTCCGACGATTTCTCCTCCTCTGATCACAACGATTTCTTCCCATTTTCTTCTTCAATCCCGACCTTAGGTATGAATCTATAGTTTTGGTACGTTAGATTTCGATTTCTAGGGTTAAAAATGGTTAGGGTTCGTTAGGATTTCTATTGAAAACGAGGATTGATGTTTGAAATTAATAGGTTTAGCGTAGTTATGCCTCTAATGGACGTAGTTGATCGGTTTATTGATTAATATTGGAGTTTTGGTTGGTTTGGAGCTTGAAAAACTCCATTGATGGAATTTTCTAAGTGTTGAGCATGAATCGCTCGATAAAATGCCTCAATGAATTTATTTAAAGTATTAGGAGAATTCCTTAGTTAAAGTTTTGTTAGTTTGGAAGTTTAACGGTTCAAACTCGGTTTTAAATGACAAATGTTGTGAATTGCCATAGATGAACAATGCTCGTGGACATAGCTTAAATTGCAATGGACACGAGGTAAGTCTTTGTGATTTGTTAGGCCGATTGGCCTACACCGTAAGAACAGTTGTTGATCGAGGATTTTGGTTAATTCAGATGCTTCGGGGAGATAGGACGGGTAGTTTAGGTTGATTGTGTATTAGAATGTTTTCCTAGGATCTTTTATGCATTATTCTATGTTTTTACTCGTATTGCACGATCCATGTTCATGCACCATGTTTTTGAAAAGCATGGAAAATGAATTTTCTGCATATGATTTCATGAAAAGGATAACGAAAAGGTAAATGAATGTAATGATGGTCACGTCGGTGGCAGTGATTCAAACATGTTTGTCAGATGAAGCATGTTTTTCCCCTGGTTCGATAAGAGGGGCTATCCAATCGTGGGATGTGCCACTCCTATCTAGCGAGAGTGAAGCCCCGGTGACATAAATGAAATGAATAGCGAAAAGGTAGGATGCATGATTTATAAACTGTACATGCATAGCATTTACGTGAATTCACGTAGACTTACTGTGCCCCTAGCTGAAATTTTATTCTATGGTGTAGGTGACTTCGATATAGGTGAGGACGACGTTCCTCCGCCCGATGTCTAAAAAGGTTGAAGAAGAATGCTCGCAGGGGTGTGCTGGCGCAGTCGGTGCTTATTTTGACCAGTGGGGACGTAGGTAAACGTTTTGGGAAATTGATAGATAGAAGAATAGGAGATTTGTATAGTTGAACATTTTAGGATGCTTGGTTCTGGATAGAAAATATACGCGTTTTGGATGTTTTGGAAAGTTATTTATTGAAGTATACTGGAACAGCTTGGTGACTTTTAAGTTTTATAGGGTTTTGTTCAGTTTTCAAATGGATCCACATAGTTCATTTTTGTGAAAACTTACTTCGTTTTAAATATGTTTTGGGTTGGTGCATGAGCGATTGTGGCAGTGTTGTTATGAAGTCCTTAGAGGTGAATTGATGAAGGAAAATAAGTGGTTGAAAGAGTTGTGTATGTGTGTTTAGGCGTGAGAAGAGTGGAAGAAAAACAGAAAGAGAAGGGGAGGGAAGAAAGAAGAGGCAGCTCTCTAGAAGAATTGGATTCCAGAGAGCTTGCTGATCGATTGCTAGTTAGGGCGATCGATCGGCCCTCTTTGGTTTATTTGGTCACGCTCTGGAAGAAATTCCAGATCGTGTGCCGATCGATCGCCTGTTAAGGGCAAATCAATCGGCTGGTTGGTCGCCGAAGGGTGATCGATCGCCCATATAAGGGGCGATCGATCGCCCCAAATTTTTATACCATAGACGATCGATCGACTGAATTGGCCGATCGATCGGCCATGAATTTTCCTGGGCAAATGCCCTTTCTGCCTCTGATTTCTTTGGCCGATGTTTTTTTATATATTTCTTTAATGTTTATATTTTTTTTCCAAAGCAATTTCAACAGTTACTCTATGGCATTTTCTTCAAATAGTTTTGAGGATGTTTTAATTGATTTAGAGATTTAAAAAAAAAAAGAAAAATTTTCACAGGAATTTAAGGGTCGTTACATTTATGGTATCAAAGCCCCCGAGTTTTAAAAACGGTTCTGTAGACTGCTTGACTGCACAGCCACTACGCGGACATCCTTCCTCAACCGTAAGTACGTTTTACTTTATTTTCTTGCTTTTGTTTCTTAGAATTGCTTGTTTCAACTTTTATAGAAATTATAGCAAAATGGTTCAAGGTAGTGATGCTAGGGATGATGCTCTAGATAGAATGACGGATTTTCTCGATCGTCAGGCCCAGCATATGGACCGACAAGCACAACAGATCGAGAACTTAGTGAACTGAGAAAATCAGAGAGCCTGGGATATAGTCGTTTCGGACAACCACAGCATGGAGAGGTTTCAAAAGCTAAGGCCTCCAATATTCAACAGACAATATACGAACCCCTCTGTCGCTGAGGAGTGGGTTCGAACAATGGAGGACATGTTGGCTTATGCCAAAGTGGACAATGCTGAAAAGGTCGCGTGCGTCACTTTCTACCTGGCATTGGATGCCCGATCTTGGTGGGATTCTGTTAAGGCGACGATGGACGTGACACTGATGAGATGAGAACGGTTCAAGACCTTGTTCTTTGATAAATATTTCAACCGTACTACGAGGGCGACAAAGAGAGGTGAGTTTACGCAGCTGAAGCAGACTAGTACAGTTGCGGAGTATATCAGGAAGTTTGAAGCTTTATTCCGGTTCGCACCGCCCCTAGTCAGCGATAACGAAGACAAGGTGCAACAATTTATGGACGGACTAAACAGGGAGATCCGAAAGAACATCATAGTATCGGGCATTTTAGATGTGCCCTACGAAGACATCGCAGCGAGAGTCTTGGAGTTTGAGGCTACGGAATTGACCTGCGTTAAGCCTAGAGAGCTTGAAAATGCATCTTTCGCGAGATCCAGCCTCAGGTACGGAATCGAGGCTGGCAACCCAGAGGACAGCCACAACAGCAAATAGGCGTTAAAAGGCCTCATGAAGGAGGAAATGATCAGAGCAAAGGGAAGCAGGTTCAAGAGACTTCTCAAAAGCCTATTTTTCCTAAGTGCCAGAAAGAACATTTTTGCGAGTGTCGGATGGGTACCACCAGCTGTTAAAGATGTGGAGAGTTTGGCCATTATATCATGAACTGCCCATTATTGGACCAAAATCAACTAGGCAGAATTCAACATGGTAGAGATCAGCGAAGAGTTATGCTGAGGATCTTCGCATTTATTGAGCCTGGTGATGTCCACGACGAGGCCCAACCATCTGTCATAACAAGTACTGTTTTAGTCATGGGTGTACCAGTATTTTCTTTGATTGACACGGGAGCTACACACTCCTTCATTTCAACCGCTTACATGATTAGATTGGGATTAGTGTCTGAATTAGCAGAATGTGAGTATAGAGTGATGCTGCCTTCGGGAGCGAATATGTAGTCTGATCGGGTTTTCTAGGGCAACGTCGTCTCTGTGGGAAACAACACCCTCTATGCCCGATTGATAGTTGTGGGTATAGAGGTGTATGATCTTATTTTGAGGATGGATTGGCTTGCACGCCATTGTGCCACTATTGACTGCGGGTCTAGAATGGTGACTTTCTTCCCCCTGAACAAAGAAGAGTTCACTTTCCAAGCGATGAATAAGTTAAGTGGGCTGCCTACTAATTATTCGATGATGGCAAAAGAAAAATTTAAAGATGGATGCTCAATTTTCATGGTCGCGGTAATTGACACTCGACTACTTAGTGGGTTGAAGCCAAATGACCTCCCGATTGTTAGAGAATTCTCAAAGATTTTCCTTAACGATCTTCCTTGACTACCGCCAGATTGGGAAATCGAGTTTGTAATTGATGTATATCCAAGTTCGGCACCTGTGTCCAAGAATGCATATAGATTGGTGCCCACTAAATTGAAAGAGCTGAAGTCTCAGTTGGAAGAGCTGTTAGAAAAGGGGTTCATTCGACCCAGCTTTTCTCCTTGGGGTACGCGAGTCCTGTTCGTTAAGAAAAATGACGGAACTCTCAGGATATGTGTTGATTACCAAGAGTTAAATAAATTGACAGTGAAGAATAAGTATCCACTGCCCCGGATTGACGATCTGTTTAACCAACTAAAGGGTGCCCGAGTGTTTTCGAGGATTGTCCTACGCTCGGGTTATTATCAGTTGAAGGTCCGAAAAGAAGATATTGAAAAGACGACGTTTCGAACGAGGTACGGGCATTATGTGTTTTTAGTAATGTCTTTTGGACTTACGAATGCTACTGCAGCATTTATGGATATGATGAATCACGTTATCAAGGATAATTTGGACAAGTTTGTTGTTGTTTTCATCGACGACATCTTGGTCTATTCTAAAACAAAGGAGGAACACGAAGAGCAATTACGGATTGTCTTAGGAATTTTAAAACAACATCAGCTTTACCCAAAGTTCTCCAAGTGTGAGTTCTGGCTGGGTAGAATTAATTTTCTTGGCCATATCATATCTCAAGAGGGAATTTCAGTGGATCCAACGAAGATTGAAGTTGTTAGAGATTGGCCACAGCCTAAAAATGTACGAGAGGTGCGTGGATTTCTAGGATTGGCAGGATACTACAGGAAGTTCATTGAGGGATTTTCAAAGATAGCAGTCCCTCTATCCCGATTGACGAGAAAGAATGAAAAGTTTGTATGGTCGCCTGCTTGTTAAAAGAGCTTTGTGGAGCCAAAACAGAGATTGACTACAGCTCTAATTCTGACACTACCAGTTGAGGGTGATAAGTTTAATATTTACTGTGACGCCTCAAGAATCGGACTGGGATGTGTATTGTTGTAGGAAGGTAGGGTCCTTGCTTATGCTTCTACGCAGTTGAAGCCATATGAGCAAAACTATCCGACACACGATATTGAGCTTGCAGCGGTTGTTTTTGCATTAAAAATCTGGAGACACTATCTGTACGGGCAGCAGTGTGAGGTGTTCTCAGATCATAGGAGCTTAAAGTATTTGTTTATGCAGAAAGAACTTAATATGCGACAGCGTCGGTGGTTAGAGTTCGTTAAAGCTTATGATTTTAAAATTAAATACCACCCAGGGAAGGCAAACAAAGTCGCTGATGCCTTGAGCAGAATGCCTATTGCAAGTCAGCCTTCACTTGCATCGATGTTGAAAATGCTGAGGTCTGAGATTGAGAAATTTGATGTGGAGAATGTGGTAGAGTTGTCCAGCATGCTCACCAACATTTCTCTTAGACCGACGATTTTTGACAGGATACGAGAAGCTCAACAGAAAGATTTGGAATGTGAAAGGCATCGAATGATCATGACATCTAAAGGTTTGTCTGATTTCAACCTGACAGATGAAGGAGTATTGAAATTTAGGCACAGGTGGTACGTGCCTAGCGATGATGAGCTGAAGAGAGAGATCCTAACCGAGGCACACTCCTCGGCATACTCAGTGCATCCGGGGAGCACAAAAATTTATAGAGACTTGTGACAACATTTTTGGTGGACGAATATGAAGAGAGAGATTGCCAGATACGTGGAAACTTGTTTGATTTGCCAAAAGGCAAAGCAGAACATCAAAGGCCAGCTGGAACCTTACAGCCATGGTTGATTCCGGAGTGGAAATGGGAGCAAATCTCTATGGATTTCATTGTTGGACTCTCGAGAATGACGAAGAGGCACGACGGTATCTAGGTGATTGTGGATCATTTGACAAAGACGACCCACTTTCTATCAGTGAAGATGACCTATTCTATGGATCAGCTCGCCGAGTTGTATGTGCAGGAGATCGTCCGGTTGCACGGAGTGCCTATTTCGATTGTCTCCGATAGAGATGCCAGGTTTACTTCAAAGTTTTGAAAGAATTTACATAAGGCCATAGGAACTCAGTTGAATTTTAGCACGGCGTTTCATCCTCAGACTGACTGACAGACAGAAAGAACAAATCAGATTCTTGAGGATATGCTTAGAGCTTGCGTGCTGGAGTTTCAGGGCTCGTGGAGTCGATATTTTCCCTTAATTGAGTTCTCTTACAACAACAGCTTCCAGGCTACGATTGCCATGGCTACGTATGAGACATTGTATGGTCGAAACTATAGATCCGCTATATTGGGACGAGGTTGGTGAAGCTAGTATAATCGGCCCAGATATTTTGCAACAAACAGCGGAGAAAATCGCGGTTATCAGGCAACGTATAGAGATAGCACTGAGCCGCCAAAAGAGCTATGCTGACCCCAGACGGAGACAATTGCAGTTTAAGGAAGGTGACGAAGTGTACTTGAAGATTTCTCCGTTCAAAGGCGTTATGCGGTTCAGAAGATGAGGCAAGTTGAACCCTCGTTTTGTTGGGCCCTTTCCTATTTCGAAGAGGATTGGGACTATGGCGTACAGGTTACAGGTTCCAACATCCATGGAAGGTATTCATGACGTATTTCACGTATCCATGCTCAGAAAATACGTGCGTGATCCATCACACGTCGTTGAAACAAGAAAGATCGAAGTGCAACCAACGCTAAACTACGAGGAAAAGCCGGTGCAAATTCTAGTGTCCTCTATCAAGGTGTTGCACAATAAGGAAATCCCGCTGGTAAAAGTTCTGTCGTGAAATCATGATGTTGAGGAGGCCACTTGGGAGAGGCAGCAGGATACGATGTTGAAGTATCCTGAACTGTTTATATAGTCAAATTTTGAGGACAAAATTTTAATTAAGGTGGATGGAATGTAACATCCTATTTTACGAGATTTTGTAATTCCAATAAATAATGGCATTTTTGTAAATATGTCAAATTATGTGACAACCCCAACCCGGTCAGGGTCGCCACGGCCAAACCATGACGTAATCATAATCTCAAACCCTCGAACATTTCACAAAATATTTTTTTTATTACACAACACTCTAAAACCAATCGGACCTAGACAAATGACCCACCTCGATCGACTCTAAATAGCCTAACCTTAACTTAAACATGACGGGCATAAAAGTCGTCAAATTTTAAATCTTTAAAACGAAGTAGAAACCCTTTTTCAGAAAATTGTCGACTCGGTTTTTGGGTCCTTAAAATCCTTTAAAATACGTGCGGGGTCGCCCGTAAAATACGTTTAAAAAGTATCATAAAAGGTCGGGTCGAAACATATTTTAAAACGTCAAAAACTAAAAATTTGCATGTGGGTACCCGGTGGTGCTCGCACCCAGCGCTCGGCGCGCGAGCGCCTGTCGCTGCTGCGCCCAGCTTGAGGCCCTCCTGCGCGTGCCAGGGCGCCCCCAGCGCTTCCCTCATGTGTTAAACACGTGCCAAACGCGATCGATCGCGCCCAAAGCCCGATCGATCGGGCTGACTCGGGTTTCCCGACTAAAAACGACCCTAATTCACGATCGATCGCCCCTCGGCCGATTTTTCTTTCCAAACTCTTACCCTTCACCTTAAACTTTCCAATAATAATTCCTCACCATAATAAACACACGATACTTCAATTCCCGAAGAACCCGACTAAAAAACGTACCCGAATACATATTTAAAATTCATGAAAATAAACCGCGTGGATCGTTCTGCAAACCGAGCGTATCCTTACAGGTTTGAAGTACCTAAAATCATCACCAAAACAAATACATTTATGAAATCATTCAAAACAACTTAACTCCAAGCCTACATCCACTATAACATTCCCAAAATAACAAACTTACTCACATCCATTCGACACAAAACAGTTCGGTGTACACCATCGGATCATCAAGCCAAGCCAAAACACGTCTCGTCGCCACGAGCCCCTCCCGTCGACCATATACGCATGACCATCGAGATAAAGCTTCGCACCTTCGATCTTTTCACCTACATCATGGAACATAAACATTCAGCCTAATACTTAGTAAGGGAATGCCCTATACTTAACATGTACATGAATGCATGAATTCATACAGCTTATTCATTTACTTGTTCTTATTCTTTTACTTGTTCATATTCTTTTCTTTTCAGTTGACATGGATTAAGGCGGGGATGTGCCAGGGAGTAGGCCAAGTGCGTGTACATAGTCCTTTCGGCCGTAATCATGATCCATCGCCTGGACAGTGACATTAGTTTTGTTGATATGGCCATACTGTCCAAACCCACACTTAATCGTTACCTTTCCTTTACATAAATCATACATGAAAACATTTCATATGACATTTGAGCAAACATGATGCATGAGGAATTCATGTATGACATATCATCAAACAATTTACAAACGTACATAACATGCTTTACTCGCAACGAACCTAACAAACAACTATTAACTAACATCCTAGGCTACCCGACACGTTAAACCCCACAATTAGAAAATAATCATCAAAGCACGAAAACCTAACACCCACTTACCTGGCGTCCTTAGAAATGCCGAGCACCGTCCGAAAACTTGGTTCACCTAACAAATTTTACAAGTAGTGGCATTAAAATTGATACTAAATAAACGAATTCCATACATAAACTAAGCTCCTAACTAAGGCAAATTCTTTCCTTAAACTTCATTTTCTCCATTTGGGCATTTCATCGAGCACGTTGTGCTCACAAATACCCAAACTCCATTAATGGCTCTCCAACAACCCAAAATCCCTAAAAGTTTATCAATTCACCACAATAACCGTAAGTGCTTCACCAATCAACAACCCAACACATTTCTATCCTAAAATGACAATTTCAAGAAAAGACCAATTGAAACCCTAACGGAAAAACTGTGACGACCCCGACCCGATCAGGGCCGCCACGGACTTGCCGTGACATAATCGTTACCTAAGCCCTCGTATTTTCTCATAAACTTTTTCATTTTTTACTTTAAACATAACCCAAAACCCTTAAACAAACTAACCCTAACGTAACCTTAACTTTAAACTCTCGTAACCACGTAAATTTTTCTTTTTATATCACTCATAACGTTTCGACTTCTAAACCATTAAATTGAAGTCTCGGATTGTTGAAATCCCTTAAAATCACTCATTCCTCGATCATCAAAACATGACACTAATCTAACCTACAATTTCGGACAAATTCGAGAAATCGAACTGCGTGGATCGCTCTAAAAATCGAGCGTATCCTTACCTGTAAAAAAATAACCCAAACAGTTCCAGTATGTTTCTAAAATTAAGACTCTACATTCTAAACAATCTACTACCACTACATATACATCAACACTCGACTTTCATACAATTTTCTATCAAAACCTCTAATCCATATACTTAAACATTTTTATAAACAAACCGACACGTAGACCTACTAACCAACAAGGCTAACTCACAACCATACGACATACATCATTCAAGCCATCGGATCATCAAGCCAAAACACACCCCGTCGCCACGAGCACCATCCGTCGACCACCTGTTCTTTGTCATCAAGTTCACACTTGTCACCTACATCATACAACATAAACAGTAAGCCTAATGCTTAGTAAGGGGATGCACTATATGAATTTAAAACATTTTACTTAACATATGCAGTTTCTACAGTTTCATCGTATAAAATCATTTCGTTTCGTTTCATCGTTCATATTCATTTCGTTTTGTTTCATCATACATTTTCATTTCATTTCGTTTCATCATTCATATTCATTTCATTTCCCGTGAGAACACATATCATTCAGTCAAACCCGCCGGCCCAACCACTGGGATCCGCGACGTTTCATGTAAAGCCCGCCGGCCCAACCACTGGGATCCGCGACGTTTCATGTAAAGCCCGCCGGCCCAACCACTGGGATCCGCGACGTTTCATGTAAAGCCCGCCGGCCCAACCACTGGGATCCGCGACGATTTAACCCACCTCCGGCCCAACCACTGGGATCCGCGGAGATCGGGTGGCCCACTCACGATCTTCCCTCAGACACTTTACATTTTCGTTTTACATCGTTGTCGTTTCTACGTTTAAATCATGAAATCATATGCTAAACATTTTCGTATTTTTTTTCTAAAACATGATGCATGAGAGATCTATATACGACATATCATCAAACACTTCACGACATATATAGACATATACTATTCTCAACAGACTTCTCAACAACTAACATTCTAAGCTACCCGACTCATTAATCCCCACAATCAGAAAATAATCATCAAAATAGTAAAGCCTAAAGTTGCCACGATGTAGGGCCTTAAGGGCCGGAAACCTAACATCCACTTACCTGGCGTCCGTAGTAAGCCGAGCACCGTCCAAAAGTCGTCTTCACCTAAAGCATTTCATAAATAAAAGACATTAAAATCAATTCTAATCAAACTAATTTCAAACTTAAACTAATCTCCTAATTTAGGAAATTCTTTCCTAAAATTTCCATTTTCTCATTCGGGCATAACTAAACTCTTATTTTCTTAAAAACATCTTAAACTACTATTTATAGCTTAATCTAACTAAAATCTAACTAAACGAGCCACTATTTTGGGTTCGGTAAAAACCGACCTAAAACTTCGAACGCGCGTAACTTTTGCGTCGGTTATCGGAATCGAACGATTCCAGCGGCCACGTACTCCTCTAATAACCTATTTTAATCTGCCAAAAGGAATTGTAAAACTAACGACCGGAGCTAGGTCAATTTATCAAAAACCCGAACTGCCCCTTTTACCTAAAATTTCACTTTTTCAATTTTTCATCAAATTCCTTCAATTTCTTCACCAATCTATCCTACTAACATCCAATTAACAATATCTAACCTAAAATCGAAGCTACATTGAGCAAAACCCGAGTGCCCTAATTCGGGCTTTACTGAAATTTGCTCAAATTGAGCACACCACTGCCAGTCGACCAAAGCCGGACCAAGGGTTTACAAACCCACGCCGGAAGCAGCACATTTCGGCCGGTGATCGGAGCTCAATCGAGCTCACCACGCACAGCCACAAAAAACCGAGCAAGAACAGGGGAGAAAAACCGAGCTTACCGTCGGTTCGTGCGTGAAAACGGTCGGAGCCTGCAAGTCGCCGTCGTCTGGCCGGAAAGGGACGGAAATCGCCAGCGTCGTCGATCGTCGCCGTCCACTTCTCCCCTGCGCGCTCTCGGCGTCGGGCGCTCAACTTCGAACGACAGAATGGCCTTCGGGTCATTCTGTCGTTCTAGTTTTATTTTTATAAAACTAATAATAATAATTATTATTATTATAAAACTAAAACTATTTCTATAATTTAAACTAGTTAATTACCGCTTTACTCTCTCATTTTTAACCATTTCGAATTTCATTAAATCTCATTATTAATTTATGACCAACGGCTTAATTTCACTGGAAGTGCCCGAATCTAAATTAATTAACCAATTAGGTTAACCAAAATTATTCACTTTTATTTTAAATTACTTAAAACAACTATTTTACTATTCTTTTATTTTCTTTCCAATATTCCTTTTAAAATTTTCCGGGCGTTACAAAAACACCCTAAAAACTACAACAAAACACGCCCAACGCTTAGAGCTTACCTAGAACGTCAAACAAGGGAAAAAAATGAAGAAGAAACACCGGAGGAGGAAGAGTTGATCGGCAAAGGAGAAATGGCATGAGAGGAGGAATCGCCAAAATGGAGAGCAAATTGCTCTCTGGAAACTTGCGTGGAAATGGCTAGGGAGAAGAAGAGTAATTTGTGTTTTTATAAAACGAATTAATGATTCCCTTAATTACAAGTTTGCCCCTAAATAAATTACACACTTAGTTCGTTATTTTGCCTATAGATTTGGTTTTTTCGAAATTCTCTTATTCCTCCAAAAATCTATATTAATCTCTAGGGTTCCAACGAAACTCTCCGTTCGCAAAACGGGCTTAATTTACTATTTTTAAGAATTAAAACCGCTATATGGCTAAAAATGGAATTTGGCGTTACGCTATCAATTTGGATTTCAAAAATTTACTTATTCTTCTAAAAATCCCCAAAAATTCCTCGGATTCTAATAAAACCTCCCGCACACAAAACGGACCTATATTTCTTATTTATGAAAATACCCCTAAGACGGAAACCCGAAAAACCTGGGCGTTACAAATTAAGCCTGTTTTGCGAATGGAGAGTTTTAATGGAGCCTTAATAATAAATTGGAATTTATGGTGAAATAAGAAAATTTGGAGAAATCGAATAGTTAATCAAATAACGACATAAGTGGAGAAATAAATAGAAATCAAATGGAGGGGCAATTAAGTAATTTCGCAAACCAAATTTTAATAAAAACACAAAATCTCTCCCTCCCTCACACTTACACGATTTCTTCTTCTGCATTTCCCTCTCCTCGCGGGATTTCCCTCTCCCTCACGTGGCTCTCTCCTCCGACGATTTCTCCTCCTCTGATCACAACGATTTCTTTCCGTTTTCTTCTTCAATCCCGACCCTAGGTATGAATCTATAGTTTTGGTACGTTAGATTTTGATTTCTATGGTTAAAAATAGTTCGGGTTAGTTAGGGTTTTCGTTGAAAATGAGGATTGATGTTTGAAATTGATAGGTTTAACGTAGTTATGCCTCTAATGGACGTAGTTAATCGGTTTATTGATTAATATTGAAGTTTTGGTTGGTTTGGAGCTTGAAAAACTCCATTGATGGAATTTTCTAAGTGTTTAGCATGAATCGCTCGATAAAATGCCTCAATGAATTTATTTAAAGTTTTAGGATAATTCTTTAGTTAAAGTTTTGTTAGTTTGGAAGTTTAACAGTTCAAACTCGGTTTTAAATGACAAATGTTGTGAATTGCCATAGATGAACAACACTCGTGGATAGAGCTTAAATTACAACGGACGCGACGTAAGTCTTTGTGATTTGTTTGGCCGATTGGCCTACACCGTAAGAATAGTTGTTGATCGAGGATTTGGTGAATTCAGATGCTTCGGGGAGATAGGATGGGTAGTTTAGGTTGATTATGCATTAGAATGTTTTCCTAGGATCTTTTACGCATTATTCTATGTTTTTACTCGTATTGCACGATCCATGTTCATGCATCATGTTTTCGAAAAGCATAGAAAATGAATTTTCCGCTTATGATTTCATGAAAAGGATAACGAAAAGGTAAATGAATGTAATTATGGTCACGTCGGTGGCGGTGGTTCAGACATGGCGGTCAGATGAAGCATGTTTTCCCCTTGGTTAGATACGAGGGGCTATCCAATCGTGGGATGTGTCGCTCCTATCTAGCGAGAGTGAAGCCCCAGTGACAAAAATGAAATGAATAGCGAAAAGGTAGGATGCATGATTTATAAACTGTACATGCATAGCATTCACGTAGACTTACTGAGCCCCTAGCTCACATTTTATTCTATGTTGTAGGTGACTTCGATATAGGTGTGGACGACGTTCCTCCGCCCGATGTCTAAACAGGTTGAAGAAGAATGCTCGCTGGGGTCTGCTGGCACAGTCAGTGCTTATTTTGACCAGTGGGGACGTAGGTAAACATTTTGGGAAAATGATAGACAGAAGAATAGGAGATTTGTATAGTTGAACAATTTAGGATGCTTGGTTCTTGATAGAAAATATACGCATTTTGGATGTTTTGGAAAGTTACTTATTGAAGTATACTTGAACTGCTTGGTGACTTTTAAGTTTTATAGGGTTTTGTTCAGTTTTCAAATGGATCCACACAATTCATTTTTGTGAAAACTTACTTCGTTTTAAATATGTTTTGGGTTGGTGCATGGGCGATTGTTGCAGTGTTGCTATGAAGTGTTTAGAGGTGAATTGATGAAGGAAAAGAAATGGGTGAAAAGGTTGTGCATGTGTGTTTAGGTGTGAGAATAGTGGAAGAAAACAGAAAGAGAAGGGGAGAGAAGAAAGAAGAGGTAGCTCTCTAAAAGAATTGGATTCCAGAGAGCTTGCCGATCGATCGCCAGAGAGGGCGATCGATCGGCCCTCTTTGGTTTCTTTGGTCTTCTAGAGCGTGTGCCGATCGATCGCCTATTAAAGGCGAATCGATCGGCTGGTTGGTCACCGAAGGGCGATCAATCGCCCATATGAGGGTCGATCGATCGCCCCCAATTTTTATACCATAGCCGATCGATCGGCCATGAATTTTCCTGGGAAAATGCCCTTTCTGCCCTCTGATTTCTTTGGCCGATGTTTTTTATATATTTCTTTAATGTTTATATTTTCTTTCCAAAGCAATTTCAACAGTTACTCTAAGGCATTTTCTTCAAATAGTTTTGAGGATGTTTTAATTGATTTAGAGATTTAAAAAAAAAGAAAAATTTTCCCGGGAATTTAAGGGTCGTTACATGAGTAGGCCAGGGGGCAGTTAAAACTCCGCAGATCTTGAGGCTTACCTGGGTAAGAGAGACACATGTTATGTTTCTAATATCTACTTCTCTAACACGCCCGTTTAACCACTATGTCACTAGAACTAAATGAAATGTAAAGTATGTACATGTTTTGAAAAATATCATGCATAGCACGAGTATTTTACGTTTATGTATGACCTTACTTAGCGTTAGACTCATTAGTTAAACTTTATGATGTAGGTATGGATCGTACAGATGAGGACTTTGAGCCTCAAGTTAATGAACATACGCAGTTGGGGAACGAGCTCATGTGGGGTTGATTGATGTAGTCTGGGAACGTTGTAAACCATTATTGATGTTTTTATCTTTGATGTGAATAAGTAGTTATTTGGATAGGGTTTAAATTGTCTTCTAGATAGGATGTATAATTTAATTTCCTATTTTGAAATACTAGATGGATTCGTTTGTTTTTTGTCAGCATGGGTATGCTCAGTTTAGATGTATCCGTGCAGTTTGTTTTCAAAATTTCGTTAAACACTCGTTATGTCGATATGGTGATAATGTTATTATGTTTTTAAAGTGTAAATGTTAGGTTTGTAGTGTTTTAAAGTAGTTTTAGATGTTTGAGGATGTTTAGAGATGAAAAGAAGTGATACGCGCAATAAAGACGGTATTCTGCCTTCAGGTGTCAACTGAGATCCGCAGGTGTCGACCGTACTTGGTATGTGTCGACCACCAGGATCGACCAGAGAGAAAAGAGTGGACCAAAGTGTCGACCTATTTGTATAGGTGTCGACCGGTCTATACAAAAGTGTACAATGTGTCGAACACCAGGATCGACCAAAGAGAACAGAGTGGACCAAAGTGTCGACCTCTTTGTATAGGTGTCGACCAGTCTGTTCAAAAGTGTACAATGTGTCAACCACCACGATCGTCCAGTTTATATAAGTGTCGACTCGCTGACACTCGTTCTAGTTTGGTTCTTCTTTTTAAGGCCTCGAAACCGATTTGAAGTTTTAAAGAAAAGTCGAAAAAAATTTCAACTCGAAAATGTCTTAAGTAAAGAGAAAGTCATGTCACGTCTCGTGACGACCTACGGGTCATTACAAACAAACCTACAAACTAACATGCCATATACAACAAAATAAATGCCAATGTTTGCCAAAAAATCAAGAAAAGACCAATGTTTTTCAAAAACCAAAAATATACAAAACACATGATACAATGATTTGCCTTCAGGAAGACGAATGCCCTCTTCAATATGTGATAATCCTGGAAGTGATTCCCAAGAGAGAACATTAGTAGGATTCCCCATGTCTTGAAAATTTGGTTCCCACTCAAAGCTACTAAAAGGGCCTTCACCTGTAAAACTAGCAAACTTGTTAAAATAAAGACAATTTGTTGATTGTACCTTGGTTTGAGAACAAGTCATAAGCCTCTAAGACATTTCATCATCCCCGAGTGATTGAGGATTTTGACCTCAAATCAGGGGTTTTTCCTTCTTGATGTTTGCTTCCTCTCAAACATACAGTAATAGATCCTGCACGTTAAATGTGGCTGATACTCCATAGTCCCTTGGTAAATCCAATTTATAAGCATTGTTGTTAATCCGCTCTAAAATCTTAAAGGGTCCATCTACTCGTGGAAGGAGTTTAGATTGTTGTTTCTGGAGAAAATGTTCATTCCCCGGGTGGAGCCACTCTAAATCACCTTCGTTTAATATTACTTCTTTGCGCCCCTTGTTGGCCTACTTTGCATTGTCTCATCTTCTTCTATATAGCTTTCCAAGCGGCCTCATGTATTTGTTTAACTTGTGGTACCACCACTTGTAGCCCATGGTACTTAAGCCTAGAGGTCCCTCGAGTGGTGGGGAAGACATAAAACTCCTTATCTGGAAGGAGAAGTTCATGAGTTTAGGCCGGGCCGATGGCGGTGCGTCTGTGGGCTCCGAGCCCTGCTGAACCCAGTCGA
>CM039510.1:18487436-18855564 GCA_022432975.1 Begonia masoniana
ATAAAAACAAAAGTTGTGGAAACAGAATGTATGAAAACTTCAAACTTCAGAAAACGATTCAAAACATGATTTTTGAACATATCGGGAAAAACACGACGGAATTTTAAGGAAAAACAAATTACATGGATGGCTCTAACATGACAGAAACTTAAGAAAAATCACACTACATGGATAGCTCTAAAACCAGAAGCTGTCCATGCACAGACTAACAGAAAATATTCCAAACGAATTCCAGAATACTTCAAAACATAGTTCAACTGTCGAATACAGAGGTTTTAACAAGAGAAAGCTTAACCAACAGAATACCTTACATTATCTATATCCAACAGAATTTCCTACAGAGTTTTCAACAACCAAAAATACAGAATCCTAACATAGTTTAAAAATCAAACACAGAATTCCAGTAGGGTTTACAGACATAGACTTTACTTTAAATACTTAAACCCCGGGACAGGATTTGTCTGGCTGCAGCAACCATCCCGTGAGCTCCTCCCCCAACTACATCAACTCGTCAGTTTGAGGATCAAGCTCCTCATCTGGAAAATCCATACCTACAACAGGAGTTCAACTATGAGCCTAGAGCTCAATAAGAACATGAAATGCAATGCAGTGATGCATGGACTTTTGAAATACGTGAACATTACATTACTTAACATTGCGTTTCACTGGACAGGAAAGGTATAAATGGGAGAAGGAGCTGGCGCAACAGGATGTACATGCCACTTTCAGGACATAACAGGAGTACTTGACAGGATGCCAGTCCTCATCCACACTTAACCATACATTTTCTTTACAGGATTTTATCTTACTTACTTCAAAACCGGTGCTGAAAACATTTGCATGATTTTACAGGAAACGTGTATGCATGAATAAGTGAAATGCTTAAACTTAACATTCACAGATGACAGAATGAATACAACAGGAAACAGAATATAACGGAAACACGTTTAACTTAAAACATAACCTAAAACCTATCAACCCGAACCAGACCTAGTACCTCCGAGTTGTAGGGCCTTAAGGGCCAACGTAGATGCATGAACTTACCTGTGGTCCGAAATGCAGCAAGCTTGAACGCACGAGCACCGTGGTTCACGAACCTATAGCATGCATAAACGGACATTAACCCTAAACCTCACGAAACAAGCAAATAAATAAACTAAAATCGTTTTCTATCTAAGATGATTACCTTAGACCGAAAAGCAGGAGGAAAATCAGAGAAGGAAGAAACTCCTTGCGTTGGTTTTCTTCAATCGAAAGAGAGAAGCAGAGAGGAAAAATGAAAGAGAGCAGAGAGGGAAATGTCTCACGTAGGAGGAAGAGAAGGAAATGGGATACATGACTTGTCTTCTTCCACAAGTTTGCCAAGTGTCAATCATCCATTTGATTTCTCCCACCAACCTTAATTTCTTCCTAATTTGCCCTTCCATTGGTTTTTAACTAAAACATTATTTAGTTAATCGATTCGGTCTCACGAATCACCCTCGTTCGGTTAAACACATCGACAATATTATTAAAAAAAATCATTGCATTAATATCGGAGAAATTCCGCTTACATATTCGGGGAATTATTACATAGGCAAAAATGCCGGGTGTTACATTCCACCCACCTTAACAGAAATTTTGTCCCCAAAATTTGCCTAAGCAAAGAGGTCCGGATATTGGGCTCTAACATCTTCTTGTCTTTCCCATGTGGCTTCCTCCACGTTATGATTGCGCCACAAAACTTTCACTAATGGGACCACCTTGTTGCGCAATACTTTGACTGAGGTATCCAGAATCTGTATGGGCCTTTCTTCATATGTCAGCGTCGGCATTATATCAAAGTCCACATGTTCCACGATCTGAGTTGGATCTCGTACACATTTCCTCAGCATCGACACGTGAAAAACATTGTGTACTCCTTCCATAGATGCAGGTAACTGTAGTCTGTACGCCACGCTTCCCACACGCTTCAAGATGGGAAAAGGGCCAATGAACCTTGGGCTTAGCTTCCCTTTCTTTCCAAACCTCATCACGCCCTTGAAAGGTGACACCTTCAAGAATACTTCATCACCTTCAGCAAACTCTAAATCTCTTCTCCGATGGTCTGCATAGCTCTTCTGTCGACTTTGTGCAGCCTGGATTCTTTGCTTGATCGCCGTTATTACCCCAGACATCTGTTGCAGTATTTCGGGGCCGATAAGCTTGGTTTCTCCGACTTCATCCCAACATAATGGGGATCTACACTTCCTGCCATAAAGTGCTTCATATGGAGCCATACCGATCGTAGCCTGGTAGCTATTGTTGTAAGCAAACTCCACAAGTGGCAGGTATCTACTCCAAGGAGCATGAAATTCCAGCACGCACGATCTTAGCATATCCTCCAATGTCTGAATCGTTCTCTCAGATTGTCCATCCGTCTGTGGGTGAAATGCCGTGCTGAAGTCCAATCTAGTGCCCAAGGAGCTTTGCAAACTTTTCCAAAATCTGCAAGTGAATCTGGGATCACGGTCTGAGACGATTGATACAGGAATGCCATGCAGCTTAATAATCTCACTAATATACAGCTCGGCATACTGATTCATGGTGAACGTCGTCTTCACAGGTAGAAAATGGGCCGACTTCGTTAATCTGTCCACTATGACCCAAATGCTATTATGGCCTTTAACTGTTCTTGGCAGACCAACAACGAAGTCCATTGTAACGTTCTCCCATTTCCATTTGGGAATCGGAAGAGGTTGAAGCGTTCCACTTGGTCGTTGATGTTCAGCTTTGACCTGTTGGCATATCATACAAGACTCCACATATTTTGCCACTTCATTCTTCATATTCGGCCACCAGAAGTGAAGTTTCAAATCCTGGTACATCTTCGTGCTTCCAGGATGCACAGAGAAAGGAGATGAGTGGGCTTCTGATAAGATGTGCTTCCGTAGCTCTTCGTCTTTCGGAACATACCATCTGTTTTTGAACTTTAGAACTCCATCTCCCGAATAACTGAAATCGGAAGAAGCCATTGGTACTTTGCTCACCATATCAGCCATCTCTTTTGAATTGGTCTTCTGAGCTTCTTTAATTCGGTCCAGGACGGTGGGTCGTAGCGTCAAATCTGCTAGTATGGCCGATAGCCCAGAAACCATCTCCATATCGAACTTCTGTATCTCCGTCCTCAAAGGCATTGATACGGCCGACATAACTGGTTGCATGGTAGCTGGCATCCTGCTCAGTGCATCAGCTACCACATTAGCTTTACCAGGATGGTATTTGATCTCAACATCGTAATCTTTCACAAATTCTAACCACCGCCTTTGTCTCATATTCAACTCTTTCTGAGTAAAGAGGTACTTCAAACTCTTGTGGTCAGAAAACACCTCACATGACTGTCCATATAGGTGGTGTCTCCATACTTTCAGCGCAAATACAACTGCCGCTAACTCAAGGTCGTGAGTAGGGTAGTTTTGTTCATGGTTCTTCAACTGTCTTGATGCGTATGCTACCACTTTACCCTCTTGCATCAATACGCATCTCAGGCCAATCTTTGACGCATCACAGTATACGCTGAATTTGCCATCTTCAACTAGCAATACTAACAGAGGAGCAGTGGTTAATTTCTGCTTAAGTGTCTGAAAGCTCTCCTCACATGCTTCAGACCACTTGAACTTGATTTCCTTCCTTGTTAAGCTGGTCATAGGCTTCGCGATCACAGAAAACCCCTTGATGAATTTCCTGTAATAACCAGCTAGCCCGATAAAGCTTCGTACTTCACTTGCATTTCTCGGCCTGGGCCAATCCCTCACAGCCTGAATCTTGGCCGGGTCCACAGATACTCCTTCAGCAGACACCACGTGCCCAAGAAATTAATCTTGTTTAACCAGAACTCACACTTTGACAGCTTGGCATATAATTGATGTTGCTTTAGGATTGACAGTACCATAGCCAAGTGTTTCTCATGCTCAGCCATACTCCTAGAATAAACCAGAATGTCGTCGATGAAAACGATCACAAATTTATCCAAGACATCATGGAATATCCTGTTCATTAGGTCCATAAATGCTGCCGGAGCATTAGTCAACCCGAACGACATCACCAAGAACTCGTAGTGCCCGTACCGGGTTCTGAAGGCAGTCTTTGGAATATCCTCAGCTCTGACCTTCAACTGGTAATAGCCGGAGCGTAAGTCAATCTTAGAAAATACCCGAGCCCCCTGTAGCTGATCAAACAAATCGTCAATTCTTGGCAACGGGTACTTATTCTTGATAGTCAACTTGTTCAGCTCACGGTAGTCAATACACATCCGTAGGGACCCATCCTTCTTCTTGACAAACAAGACGGGAGCACCCCACGGAGAGAAACTAGGGCGCACAAAACCCTTGTCCATTAATTCTTTCAACTGAGCCTTCAACTCCTTCAGTTCAATTGGTGCCATACGGTACGGATTCTTCGATACTGGTTCCGCACCAGGATACACATCGATTTCAAACTCGATGTCACGATCAGGTGGCAATCCCGGTAAGTCATCCAAGAAAACCTCTAAGAAGTCCCGGACTACCGGAATGTTTTGAAGTTCCACCTCATTTTGTCTTTGAACATCCACAACGTGGGCAAGAAATGCGATGCATCCTGACTTCATTAGTCGTTGAGCTTTCAAGGAAGATATCACAGGCATACGGTGTTTCTTCGGTACTGCCTGATAAGAGAATTCTACTTCATTTGGGCGCTTAAATGACACAAGCCCGGACCTACAGTTGATGGTGGCATAATGTCTAAATAGCCAGTCCATCCCCAGAATGACATCGTACCCTTTCATACCGATGACGATAAGATCGGCATAAATTTCTGGTCTCCCACTGACACTATATCACCCCGTACAACCTGCTCAGAGTGCATAAACTCTCCGGACGGTAGCATAACGCTGTAGGGCTGATCTGAGGACGTACTACAAATTTTTTGTCTAACTACAAAGTCCATGGCCACAAACGAATGTGTGGCCCCCGTGTCCCACAAGGTATAAGCAGGCACATTACATACTAATATTGTACCTGTAATTGCTGTGTGCTGATCAGCATTATCGACGTCCTCCATCATTGCAAACACTCTAGGCATAGCACCAACCGGCCTTGTGTCAGGCACCGGACAATTCCAGACTTGATGGCCTTCTTTACCACACCGGAAACATTGACCAGTAAAGAGCCTGCAGTCTCCTGTATGATTCTTCTGGCAACGTGGGCAGACAGGAGGCTGAGGAGCTCCCATAGGTCTCTTCCCTTTGTCCTGGTAAGTAAGGGTCTCATTGGGCCTTTTAATGCCCCTGTTCTGTTGCTGTTGAGGATGTACATTCTGAATCTTTTGTTGTTGTTGTTGAGGAGTATTTCTTATAATTCCTCTCGGTGGTTCTCTCTGTCTCTGGGACTTTATTTCTAAGGCCTTCAGTTGATAAGCCTTGGCCACCACTTTCACATATGGTGCCTCATCAAAACCTCCAGTCGTGATTCCTCGCAGAAGGTCCATCTTTAAACCTTGAATAAACTGGTGCACCTTGTTCTCATCAGTGGCCACCATGTGTGTTGCATATCGGGATAGCGGCTCAAATTTCTGAACATACTCGGCCACAGATCCATACTGTCGCAGCCGAGAAAACTCAAGTAACTTCTCCTTTCTCACTCCTCGGTCAAAGTACTTATCGTAGAAAATCCCCTTGAACCCTTCCCAGCTCAATGCCACTGTAGACGACTGTACTGCATCCCACCAGAATCCAGCACTTTCAGTGAGATGGAACGTGGCACAAGTAACCTTCTTGTTATCTTCTACTTCTGCATAACTGAACATCTTCTCCATAGTTCGAATCCAGGTTTCAGCACGGGTCGGGTCTGTAGACAACCCATCAAATGAGGGTGGCTGAAGTCGCCGGAATCTGTCTCCACTATTGTCTCGCGGTGCATTATCACGATTGTTATTTCCATGGTTATTGTTTCTGTCGTCTTCTCTGGCCATCATTCGATCAACCATGCGGGATTGTACTCCCACCAGCTCTGTCAATCGATCTATGGCCCGAGAGCTCTCACTGGATTCTTCCTGATGTCCTCTCACCATTTCTAAGATAGTCCTATAAGAATAACAGAATAACCTAATTTAATAAACAAAACTTTTACAGGAATTTAAACACTTACAGTTGGTGGAGCGATCTCACGTGGCGGGTTGCGCAACCAGACATTTCACAGAATCGGTTTTAAAACCTTATCTCTCTGATACCATTACTGTGACGACCCGAAAACCGGACCCGATCGGGATCCAAGAACCGAGCCGTCACTCCGGGACATTTGCAGAAAACGGGGACAACTATTTTTTTTTTTCGACTTTTTAAAACTCATGGACATTAAAATGGATAACATAAAATAAAATCAAAGTAAAATAAATAAATATAAACTGGAAATGAATAAAAACGTGAACAATGACCGGAAGATGCAAAGTGTGAACAGTAACCGGAAGATGAAATTTGTGAACAGTGACCGGAAGATGAAATTTGTGAACAGTGATCGGAAGATGAAATTTGTGAACAGTGACCGGAAGATGAAATTTGTGAACAGTGACCGGAAGATGAAATTTGTGAACAGTGACCGGAAGATGAAAAATGTGAACAGTGACCAGAAGATGAAATTTGTAAAAGACAAAACTGGCAACTTTTAACATGATTACATAAAAACAAAAGTTGTGGAAACAGAATGTATGAAAACTTCAAACTTCAGAAAACGATTCAAAACATGATTTTTGAACATATCGGGAAAAACACGACGGAATTTTAAGGAAAAACAAATTACATGGATGGCTCTAACATGACAGAAACTTAAGAAAAATCACACTACATGAATAGCTCTAAAACCAGAAGCTGTCCATGCACAGACTAACAGAAAATATTCCAAACGAATTCCAGAATACTTCAAAACATAGTTCAACTGTCGAATACAGAGGTTTTAACAAGAGAAAGCTTAACCAACAGAATACCTTACATTATCTATATCCAACAGAATTTCCTACAGAGTTTTCAACAACCAAAAATACAGAATCCTAACATAGTTTAAAAACCAAACACAGAATTCCAGTAGGGTTTACAGACATAGACTTTACTTTAAATACTTAAACCTCGGGACAGGATTTGTCTGGCTGCAGCAACCATCCCGTGAGCTCCTCCCCCAACTACATCAACTCGTCAGTTTGAGGATCAAGCTCCTCATCTGGAAAATCCATACCTACAACAGGAGTTCAACTATGAGCCTAGAGCTCAATAAGAACATGAAATGCAAAGCAGTGATGCATGGACTTTTGAAATACGTGAACATTACATTACTTAACATTGCGTTCACTGGACAGGAAAGGTATAAATGGGAGAAGGAGCTGGCGCAACAGGATGTACATGCCACTTTCAGGACATAACAGGAGTACTTGACAGGATGCCAGTCCTCGTCCACACTTAACCATACATTTCTTTACAGGATTTATCTTACTTACTTCAAAACCGGTGCTGAAAACATTTGCATGATTTTACAGGAAACGTGTATGCATGAATAAGTGAAATGCTTAAACTTAACATTCACAGATGACAGAATGAATACAACAGGAAACAGAATATAACGGAAACACGTTTAACTTAAAACATAACCTAAAACCTATCTACCCGAACCAGACCTAGTACCTCCGAGTTGTAGGGCCTTAAGGGCCAACGTAGATGCATGAACTTACCTGTGGTCCGAAATGCAGCAAGCTTGAACGCACGAGCACCGTGGTTCACGAACCTATAGCATGCATAAACGGACATTAACCCTAAACCTCACGAAACAAGCAAATAAATAAACTAAAATCGTTTTCTATCTAAGATGATTACCTTAGACCGAAAAGCAGGAGGAAAATCAGAGAAGGAAGAAACTCCTTGCGTTGGTTTTCTTCAATCGAAAGAGAGAAGCAGAGAGGAAAAATGAAAGAGAGCAGAGAGGGAAATGGGATACATGACTTGTCTTCTTCCACAAGTTTGCCAAGTGTCAATCATCCATTTGATTTCTCCCACCAACCTTAATTTCTTCCTAATTTGCCCTTCCATTGGTTTTTAACTAAAACATTATTTAGTTAATCGATTCGGTCTCACGAATCACCCTCGTTCGGTTAAACACATCGACAATATTATTAAAAAAAATCATTGCATTAATATCGGAGAAATTCCGCTTACATATTCGGGGAATTATTACATAGGCAAAAATGCCGGGTGTTACAGCTGTACCCATTTTTACCCGTATAAATTTTTCATTTTCTTTTATACTTAGCGTTTATGCGGAAAACATTTTTGAAATCAAACTAAATAAAACTTTGAAAACAATTTTAAACATTTAATTTAAAACTATAAACAATTAAAACTATTCAAAACATTAAACAAATTTCAGAGGGGCAAAACCGGAAAAACAGGCGCTGCACAATGCAGCGCCCTATCGCTGCATTGTGCAGCGATTGGGTGCTGCATTGTGCAGCGACCAGTCGCTGCACTTTGCAGCGACCAGTCGCTACACTTGCAGCGACCAGTTTCCTTTATTTCTCTCTGGAATCCGAGATTCCAGAGAGCAATCCAACATGCATTTTCCTACAATTCAAGCGATCCCTCATTCCATTTTCATTCATTCCCTCTCGGTTAAACTACCTAAACTCACACAATACTTTCGTAAAAACAAACCGCGTGGATATGTTTAAAAATCGACAATCCTTCCTGTTTTCAATTTTTCCACGCAGTTCCAAAATAGATTTTTCCAAACAATTATAAAACAGTTCCAAAAACGTTTAAAAACATTAAACCTATCTAATATCAGATTCCAAACATCCTAATATGTTCTAACATTATACATATTTCCTCAAAATAACCCAGTACCCTCAAAATCTATACATACATCCCCCACGGGTCGGTAAGGCATCGACTGTACAGCACACCACCGCAAGCATCATCCATCAACCGAGTCATGTCTCAGGTGGAGGGATCTCATCCTCACCTTGCTCGATGTCACCTAAGACGTCACCTACACCATAATACACGCTATGAGATAAAAATCTCAGTAAGTCCTACGTAAATGCAAATGCGTGGTCATGCATGCTCAATGCTATGAAAACAGTCCATGTCAGTTCATATATTAGTACGTGTCAGTCTATGGTTATCGGAAACGCTCGACAGATAGATAGGGCACGTCCAGCGGTTAGACAGCCCACACCATCTGAAGGGAGGAAAACCCGCTCACCACAGAACGCCAGGTCTGAACCTCATCCCCGATAACCCCATGCCATGGTTGTTTACTGTGATACTTTACTTGCCTTTACGATGCATGTTCTTTTCATGAAATCCGTGCATAAATCCATTTTCATGTCGTTTTTAAAACCATGATGCATGAACAGTTCAATATAAACGTAAAGTAAACAATCAACATATATACCATCAAAGACTACAAAAGCATAACCTATAACCTGTAAAAGACTAAACCTAACTACCCATCAAAACAATTTAAAACAAACAATCCATTTAGATCCTCGACGCGACATCGAATTACGGTGTAGGCCAATCGCCAAGTAAGTCACGAGAACTTACCTTGAGCGCACAGATTCTCGAGCTTCGTCCAAGAGAGTCGTTCACCTAAGCAATTCGAAGCACTTATCGTTAAAACAAATTTAACTTCTAAACGTCCAACTTCAACGAAACCTTAACTAAGGAATTCCTTAAAACTTCTAGCTCATCAAATCGAGATACTTAAACGACTAATTCATGCTCGATGGTTCGAAATTACAATTAACGAACTTTTCCAAGAATTCTTAATTTTTTAACCTTTTTACGATTTGATTTAACTTCGTCCAATAACGTCAAATACGTCCAATATATACTTAATCATGGCTAACCTATTAATTATGAACCCTAAATCTCATTTTTTAACGAAAATCGATCGAAACCCTAATTACCTAAAATGCCGTAAACGTCGAAATAAAAGCTCTAAGAACGTAGATACATACCTAGGATAGCGAGAGGAGGAGAAACCGTGAAGAACAGAGGAGAAACGGAGGTCGGGATGGTGAGAAGTCGCCGCGGCCGTGAGAGGAGAAGGTCTCTGGCGATCGTGATTTCCAGAAAAGAAGAGAGAAGTGAGGGAGAAATGTTTTTAGGTTAGATTTATAATATAAAATTGCAAATTACTATTCTGCCCTTATTTGATTTTTATATTGGTTTCGTCCTTCGATTCATCAATCGTCTAGCTATTCGGTTTCTCTAAACTTTCCTACTTCACCAATAAGTCCAACTCGTTAATAGGGTTTATTCAAAACTGTCCGTTCGCAATTTGGACCTCATTTACTATTTTTACGAAAGCGTCCTTTACATTACGATAAATGTATTTACTCGGAATATAGCATCTAAACTCCAAAAATTTCCATAATTTCCCTAAAATTCCTATTAATCGTTAGGATCATAATGACGCTTTCCGTTTGCAAAACTGATTTGATTTGATATATTTACGAAAAATGCCATTAGATAATGAAATAATAATATAATATAATATATCCAAAAACCCGTACAAGCCGGGTATTACATTCCACCCACCTTATTTAGAATTTTGTCCACAAAATTAAATCATGCAACAAATCAGGATACTAGTCATCATATCCTGCTGTCGTTCCCACGTAGCCTCTTCCACCTCGTGGTTCCGCCACAAAACTTTGACCAGTGGAATCTCTTTGTTGCGCAAGACTTTGGTGGAATACTCCAAAATGCGTACCGGCCCCACCTCGTAAGTCAAGGTAGGCTGTACCTCGATCTCTGTAGCCTCCACGATATGCGACGGGTCGCGCAAGCACTTCCAAAGCATAGATACATGAAACACGTCGTGGATACCCTCCATAGAAGCCGGAAGCTGTAATCTGTACGCCAACTTCCCGATCCTCTTCAGAATAGGAAACGGCCCCACATAACGAGGGTTCAACTTACCCCTCCTTCCAAATCTCGCTACGCCTTTGAACGGAGAAACTTTCAAGTAGACCTCATCGCCTTCCTCGAACTCCAGCTCTCTCCGTCTGGTATCAGCATAGCTCTTCTGCCTGCTCTGTGCTACCTCTATACGCTGTCGAATGATGGCAATCTTCTCTGCCGTCTGCTATAGAATCTCAGGACCAACGATGCTGGCCTCGCCAACCTCGTCCCAATACAACGGAGATCTACACTTTCGACCATACAGCGCCTCATATGGAGCCATGCCAATAGTAGCCTGGAAGCTGTTATTATAAGAGAACTCGTGTAACACCCGACATTTCGGCCAGGTGATTTTCTGACCATTTTCATTGTCACCCTCTTATTTAACCTTTATGATTTAAAATTTAATGTTAAGATAAATTATTACAAGTTAAGTAAAACTAGGTTGGGTGGCAGTTTTGTAAATTAAAATCGATGGATTTAGTATAAATAGGAAATGGAAACCTTAAATCTCATTTATTGCCACTGTAGCCGACATTCCCTCTCGGCGATTTCTTCTCTTCCAAGTTCTTGCTCTCGGCTACCAGAACTTTCCTCTGCCGACGACCGGTTTCGAGCTTGCTTTTCTCTGCAAATCCACACCCGAGGTATGAAATGGACAATGTAGTCATTCATTAGTAAATAGAGCTCTGTTTTCAGCTCGGCACTGAGTTCGGATTTTTAGCAGTGGCCGAGCAGGTTGTGATTTTCTTAATCTGAGAGTAGAAATGTCATCCCGAATCGATTCTGAGTATTTTAAGTAACCAACTCGGATTTAATCAATGGTAAAACCTGTCCACCTAGTTTCGGATTTCAGACTACAGTGTGTCAAACAGAGGAATCAGAATGACTTTAGCTATTAGATCCTAGGATTGTTTATGATTAGGACTACTAGGACTTTGTTTTAACTACTGTAATGTACATGTTTTAGGTGAAGAAGTTAAAGAAAGGAAGTTCGGATTGCTAAGGAATCCAGGTAAGTGAATGTGTTTAAGATTTCCGGCCACTAGGGCCCTACACCGCAAGGGTATTAGGAAATCACTGAGATGTTAACTTGTTGACTATGATTGTTATTTCCACGATATGAAGAAGTTGTGTAGTAAATGTAAAGTTACAGGATGTTCTACTTGTCCTTATGGTATGACTTTTCTCTATGAACCTCATGTCTATGTATTATGTCCACGTTTATGATTAAGTTGAGAACATGAAAAGTAAATGTAACCATGATTAAGTGCAGAACGGGGGAAAAGACTATGTTAAGTATGACTCGCGAATTCTCCCACTGGTGGAGGCCGAGTTAATGATATGTATGGCTCGCGAATTCTCCCACTGGTGGAGGCCGAGTTAATGATATGTATGGCTCGCGAATTCTCCCACTGGGGGAGGCCGAGTGATGTATCATGATTGCCGCGATAGGCAAATGATTATGTATGACTGCCGCGATAGGCAAATGACTATGTACCCTGTCTTCCTCCCTCGCTCCTGCCTTAATACATGTCATGTAATGATAAAGATGACACGAATGGTGAATGGTTTATGAACTTATGTCTCTTTAAATTGTGTACTCATGTATATCTGTCAGCATGCATTCCTTACTAAGCATTAGGCTTATAGTTAAACCTTATGGTGTAGGTGAAGAAGGTTCAGGTGAGGATGTTATGTGCAAAGAGGACGCTTAAGGCTGGTTGCTGGAGGATGCTCAAGGTGACACTGCGGGGCTGGAGAGGCGATTTATGACCCCTGGTTTAAAACTCTCATGTTACAGTAAGTTAAAGGATATGGTAGTTTAAGTAGGATGAGATTATTTTAAAACGTTGAGTTTGAAACCGTCTAGTGGATCACTGAGTCAGGGAATGATTATATAGATTTATGAATGATCTGTTGCTTAAGTCTTCAGCTATATGCATTTGGATGAGTTGTGTTTTCTTTCAGTGAAAGGAGTCCTTGATGTTTTAGTGTTCTCTACCGTAAGACGGAAGCTGGATGAGGCAATCTTCCGGCTGACGTCATCGGCAAATGCCGAATGTTAGAGTTTGATGGTTTAGGTCTTCCGGCTGACGTCATCGGCAGATGTCGAAGGTTAATTGTTTGATGGTTTAGTCTTCCGGATGACGTCACCGGAAGATGAAAAAATGTGTTTGGTCGATTAGCGACCGAATGAATGTTTTAATTTAGCACGTGAGACCCACGTGTTCACCGGAAGAATGAAAAATGTGTTTTGTCGATTAGCGACCGGATGATGTTTAATATTAGCACGCGAGACCCACGTGTTCACCGGAAGATGAAAAATGTGTTTTGGTCGATTAGCGACCGGATGATGTTTAATTTAGCACGCGAGACCCACGTGTTCATCGAAGATGAAAAATGTGTTTTGTTGATTAGAGCGACCGGATGATGTTTTAATTTAGCACGCGAGACCCACGTGTTCACCGTAAGATGAAGAAAATGTGTTTGTCGATTAGCGACCGATGATGTTTTTAATTTCGCCATGAGACCCACGTGTTCACCGGAAGTGAAAAATGTGTTTTGGTCGATTATCGACCGACCGGATGATCTTTTATTTAGCACGCGCGACCCACGTGTCCACCGGAAGAGTCTCCTTTTAGGTGATGTTAAGCTAGTCACGCGTAATGCACGTGTATGACCGCGACTCATTTCTGAGGCTTTCACGCATGCAACCCATGAAACCCGAGTATGGTATTTATGTTAATAGAATTGCGGATCCTCCTCTTTTCCCAATTGTCAATAACCATATGACGAATCCTAGTCGCTCGACTCTTTAGACACAGTGAGACGCGAGCGTGGGAAGTCGGGCAGAGAGGCTCGTTTTTTCCTTAATTGTTTCGGCGTCTCTATTACCAGTAAAAAAAATATATATTAATATATTATGTATATGTGGAAGTTTGTTGTGATAGGTAAGGTGAATGTAATAATATACAAGGCAAGCAAACGGTTAATGAAAGGTATGAGTACGTGACGGCTCCTGCCGGGGTCGTTACAATTGTGGTATCAAAGCAAAACCAGGTTCTAAAACCGATTCTGCAGACTGCCTTCCAGCACTGACTGTCACTTGAGCACACCTCAGCAACTGTAAGTGTTTATGATTTCATGTTTGTCATTAAGTTAAATATATCTGAAATGATTTGTCTAGGAATCCCAAGATGGTTAGAGGTCAACAGAGAGAGAGCAATGAGGATAGCAATGCTATTGCTCAGTTGACTGAGTTGGTCATGCGCCAATCTCACCAGATAGAACGACTGATGACAGCTAGGGAAGAACAAGGCACTCCAGTACTAACGCAACTCATGATCATGGGGGTGAGCGCTTTCACCGGCTTCGACCCCCGGTGTTTAATGGGTATGTTTCAGATCCTATTCATGCTGAGGAGTGGATCCGAAAGATTGAAGACATGTTTAAGTATGCAAAGGTTGACGAAGGGGATAAGGTCACCTATGCCGTCTTTCATTTGGAGTTAAGTGCAAGGCATTGGTGGGACTCGATCCAGAGCACCGCTAATGCCGAGCTATGACCTGGGGGATGTTCAAGACTGCCTTCTTTGACAAATACTTCAATAGGACTGTTCGGGCCACCAAGAAGAAGGAATTTTCAGAATCTACAGACAAACTGCGTCTGTTACGGATCATATATGTGAATTTGATGCTTTATCACGTTTGCTCCCGCCGTAATATTGGAGGTGAAGGAAGATAGATTTACCAGTTTGTTGCAGGGACTGTAAGCCAGTCGTGTACCGGGGTAAAAAGAAAGCTAAAAGAGCGTGCTGGAGTTACATAGGCCTATGGGTAACCTTATTGAGGTGATTGACGCCAGGCCTTCTGCGCTGGAAAGCCGAAAAGGACAGCATAACTGAGGAAACGCAAGACAACACCGAGGCAGAACAAGATTCCATGCTCTGCTGAACAGTTTGCTGCGACAGCAACCAAGGAAACTCATGAAGGACTGCTCAACGCGTGGTCTCAACCTGTTCTGGTCGGGGCTTAGCGGCGCGGGGGGTGGGGGACAATCACTTCAAAAGCTCACACAGGCTTTGTTCGTCCGAGTGTGCGGCTCGCACACGCTACTCAGAACCAATTTCGATATGGCAGTTTCTTTGGCTGTTCGCGGACGATATCATGTGACGTCAGGGGACGCACTAGCTCAGCCTTGGCATATGAACTGACTGGTCGCCCTTCCAGCTCCAGCCTTGGCCGTCACATCTCCATAGTGACATTCTACTGTAACCAACACATGACATCGACTCTGCGACGAAACAGGTGAAAAGCACTGCACTCTTGACGCACATCTGCCTACATGTCAGCATTCCCGATCTCCTGTGTAGAGCAATGCAGGCGGGCTTAAATCTTATCGGTCCTGCTGTCATCTCTCAAGGTTGTACGGTGTAGCAAACCGGTACTGCATGAGTCAGAGTCATCAAATTCCCATGCACCGACGTAGACTACTCCCATACCGCATCACAAGTCGGCAGATGTGTTGTCCAGTTAGATATCCTGACCATGACTTCGTATCGTGTCGTTGATTGGGCCCAAGTAATGAGGGAGCTGAATACAAAAAATACAGTATTCTCAGGTACACACATCCTATGTGATGTCTAGTATTGTGTACCAGAAGGCACTCTGTGAGCATGCCCGCCATTCTACATCCAAGCCTCTCGACATTAGCGGTGCATGACTGGATCGCTGTCCGGGCCACCACACCTCTTAGCCGTTTTGATCACTTACACTCCAAATGAAACAGACTGGCACTAGGTACCTTATGCTCATGCAAACATACCCCTCTCAGCTAAAGGACCCTTACCACTGACAAGTAGCTTACACATATAGTGTCTTCAATCTTTCGGGCCATAATGGAAGTCCCTACTCTGCAGAACAGATTAGTCTCAACTGGGTGACACTGTCGTGTACGCTTAGGGGTAGCATAAGAAGATATCTGAAACTATAACGGCCGGAGTTAATTGGCACTGAGCATGAAGGGCTATGAGGTGATCTTAGGGATGGATTGGTTCACTTTAGACCGGTCATGGCGCTACGACTAAGTAGTCCGGTAGATCACGCGCAGTAGTGCCTGTTTAGACCCCATAGATGGTCATCGAGTTGCGATTCCTCTAGTACTCACGCTGTTCAGTAATGAATAAGTAAGCACTACCTAGATTCTATCCTCACTCGGACAAATATACCTGAAGTCGTCTGACTGCATGTCCGGTTATGTGAGACGGCATAGCCTGTCGCTTGTCTCAATACTGATATTGTACGAGGTGTGAGACGGCATAAAGAACCTAAGAGTCATGTACAATGGATACACTGAGCATCTCACATGACATATGTCCGGGATGGTTGTCCGACTATGGCATCTTAGCATTATGCTACTTACCGTGTATACCACCTGATAGAGAGATAGGTTGTAATTGATACATACACGAGGCATCACCTGATCATAAGAACCCTTACCGTAGCACCTGTTGAGCTGGGCGTCGCAAAGATCACGGTTAGACCGGTCCAACTGCAGGATTGGGGTATGACACAGGGCATACTTGGGTTATTCGCCAGATCAACAGCATCAATTTGTTCACGTCACTATAGGTTTAGATCGTTAATCAGACGAAACATAGGAATCATAAACAAATACTTTATATCAAGGTATGAGCTAAGAGACTGGTGTCTGCTCAAGTGACTCTATGAATTCTTATCATAGACGTGCAGACATGGAACTAAATAAGTTGCACTCAAGACTAGGTACCTGCTTAAAACGGCGCAGTCTGCATTTGCGACGATATTGCTAGTTGAAATCGCGATTTCAGATAGTAGACATAAGCGTGGGAGGGGGGTGTGGTTCCAGATGAAACACTGTTGGTTATTTGCTTGTTGCTACGCACACGTAATATTTGACTCACACATGACGACGTGTCAAGAAGCGTCGCAGATAGGTACCAAAGTCAGCACATGTCCGTCAAGCGCTCTGACTGATGGACATATATAAATTCTTAGTCATTGACCTCGTTGCGTGGTGCTACATATCTCTACTATTATTAACATTCAGCGATTACATATCTCTTTCAGCAACCTGCAGCATCATGGATTTAATGGAACCGTGTGTTCGCGGATTTAGAAATAAGTTCGTGATTGTATTCATAGAAGAGCTTGATATAATCCTGAACTGTGCTGACCATGAAGAACAGTTTGAAAGCCTAGTTTTGACACATGTGAATAGGCAGCATCACAACTATCCACATTTTCATACATACAGCAAATGACTATGAGTCTAAGTTGATGTAGTTTTGAGTGATTGAGTATATATGGTGTTAGTCTGTACTCATGGACCAAGGAACGGCAGAACGCGATGTACGTAGGTTTCTTCTACAATGGCTATCTATTAAACTGAGGCACCAATAAAGAACACAAAGAAAAAAATATCAAGAAATACAGTAAAGTAAAAAGAAAGAAGGGGGGGGGGGTGGGTTGGGCGGCAAAATAGCGACCAGCCTATCGAGAATGCGATGCGCAATCGATCTCGCATGGGCTTCCGCACTGGGTATTGGCATGGCGTACTGCGAACAGAAAGGATTCTAGAATCTCAAGGGATTCTCACACCATAGACTATGTCACAGTAATACCGCAGGGGGGTCGACTGAACAGAGTTTGACAAAGAAGGACATTAAGTCTTCTTGGACTGAAGCTGTAAGACAGCTTCCAGACGTTACAACAGAAGTAATCAACACGCTACCTGTACTGTGCCCTGGTCATCTCTAGGCTCTCTTAAGACAATTCCGGAAGAAAGAAGAGAGAGGTATCCTCGTAGTATATGAATAATATAGATGCATGTCTAAAAATATTCGAAGTCAGTGTTGGTATATCATGTATTACTGGCAACGAGGGATACGAGTTTATAAAGATGACTATATAATCTCTTATAGACATAATCTAACTGGCATGGGATACGAGCAAAACTTACGCCTCTCTCAGTGAGACGATCTAGGAATTGTGCTGGCATGTTAGTTTATTTGCATGTTCGTATGTACGATTCTGCGCCACACCTACCATAAAATATCCCTCATCTACTGCGACCAGTCGTGCTCGGCGCACGGCTGCCCTTTTCCTCCTCCTAGAACTATCTAGGACTGCAGGTAAGAAGTCCAAATCGGTACCTCCTCACACAAGATTATTCTTGTCATCGAGGGGAGACTTGGTTAAGGAGTATTTCACCGTGAGCTATTAGCTAGTTTTTTGACTCGCACTCAAGTTGACACAGGCATCACCCGTTAAGAAGGAGCTAGACATCTGCTACGGCATGGATCACGCGTGGGGTGTAGCTGTACATGTCAACGTAACAATGCATAAGCTCCAACCACAGCGCATGCGTTTCACATGTGTCGGTATACCTTTCGAGACATACTGCAGAATTGGATAATGGAGAAGTTCCAGAAGCCAATATACTACACTTGTGCTCTCTTCTGAATTAACTTCGCAGAGTCCGAACACTGTGTGTGTACTACACGAGATCGCGAAAGATTAAGAGCGACAACTCATGCAGACGGCCGAGTTCTGTGCGCAAAATATCAGCATGGTTGGATTAATTGAATACACATCCGACGCTCCGAAAACACAGTTTCAGCTGCATCTCCATAGGATGGGTACCGTGTGAAGCACGTGGTTCATGACATACGGTGTCGCATTGTTCGCTACAATATGTATGCGAGAAAGACATTTGTCATAAGTTGAATCTTAGCTAGCGCACTTCCCTGTCCTAATTCTGTACATCCATGGCATGCAGCAAGATCGTCCTACCGATGACCGAAGTTACTAGTACGGGTGTCACTAACACTCAAAAAGTGGACTGCTCATCACAGTATGTGGTAGCGCCTGTGGAGTATGCCACAATTCAAGCGATGCGCAGCGATCCAGGATGTACTCTCATCCGTTTGCCATATTCCGAAGTGGAAAGAGGGAACTCGAGTTTGCAGTAGGAGATGAGTATTCTTAAAGGTGTCACATTTAAAGGAGTCTATATTGCAAAAGGGAAACTTAATCCGAGATTTATTGACCCTTCCCTTTCTTGGCCAAAGGTTGGAAATCACCGCTTACAGACTGCAACTGCCTCCATCATTGGATCAAGTTCATAATGTCTTCCAGGTGTCATGTTAAGGAAGTGTAGCGTGATACCGATGAGGTCCATCCACCATCGGATATTGGTGTTAGAGAGCCGTACATGGAGATTAAGAGAAACCAAGCCAGATTTTTGGAATTGCATCAAGACTCTGAGAAACAAAGAGGATTCCATTGGTTATAGAGTTTATGACAAATCACTGCATTGTAGGAAGCCACGTGGAAAGACAGCAGGAAATTTGGAACAAATATCCTAAGTATTTGCTTGAGCAATTTCGAGGAGAATTTGTTTAAGATGGGTGGATGTAACCCCGACATTTCAGCCAATGGGATTTTCTGACCATTTTCATTGCTCACCACCTATGTAACCTTTTTGATTTCACTATTTAATATTAGATAAATTATTACACGTTAAGAAAACTAGTTGGGTGGCAGTTTTGTAAATTAAAATCCGATAGATTTTTAGTATAATAGGAAATGGAAACCTTAAATCGCATTTATTGCCACTGTAGCCGACATTCCCTCTCCGATTTCTTCTCTTTCAAGTTCTTGCCTCAGCTACAAACTTTCCTTTGCCTGACTACGGTTTTCGAGCTTGCTTTTCTCTGCAAATCACACCCGGTTATGAAAGGACCATGTCGTCATTCATTATTAAATAGAGCTCGTTTTCATCTCAGGCACTGAGTTCGATTTTTAGCAGTGGCTGAGCACGTTGTGATTTTCTTAATCGGAGAGTAAATTCATCCCAGAATCGTTCTGATTATTTAAGGAACCAACTCGGATTTTATCAATGGTAAAAACCTGTCCCCTAGTTTTCGGATTTCAGACTACCGTGTGTCAAACAGAGGAATCAGAATGACTTTATCTTTAGATCCGTAGGATGGTTTAGATAGGACTCTATATACTTTTTTTTAACTACTGATGTACATGTTTTAGGTGAAAGAAGTTAAAGAAGGCAGTTTCGGATTGCTAAGGATCCAGGTAAGTGAATTTGTTAAAATTTCCGGCGCACTAGGGCCCTACACCGCAAGGGTATCGGAAATCACTGAGATGTTTAACTTGTTGACTTGAGTTGTTATTTCCACATATTAGAAGTTTGTGTAAGTAAATGTAAAGTTACAGGATGTTCTACTTGTCCTTATGGTATACTTTTCTCTGTGAAACCTCATTCTAATATTAATGTCCCCGTTTATGGGAATTAGTTGAGAACATGAAAAGTTAAATGTAACCATGATTAAGTGCCGAACGGGCAAAGACTCCTGTTAATATGACTCGCGAATTCGCCCACTGGTGGAGGCCGCTAATGTATGTATGCTCGCGAATTCTCCCACTTGAGGCCGAGACTGAGATGTATGTCCGCAAATTCTCCCACTGTTGGAGCCGAGTTATGAATGTATGGCCTCGTGGAATTCCTCCCACTGGGGGAGGCCGAGTGATGTATCATGATTGCCGCGATAGTCCAATGACTATGTACCCTGTCTTCCTCCCTCTCACTGCCTTAAGTACATGTCAGTAATCTAAAGATGAACACGAATGGTGAAGGGTTTAGGAACTTTGGCTCTTTTAAATTGGTACCTCATGTAATATCTGTCAGATGCATTCTTACTAAGGCTTAGGCTGATAGTTAAACCGATTTGTAGGTGGAAGAAGGTTTTCAGGGTGATGATGTTATTCAAAAGAGGCCGCCCCCCCCTTTTGTTTTTTTAGGCCTGTGGCCAAAGTAGTTTCTGCTAATGGCATCATCGGTAGGCCCGACCAAATTCAGGCAGTAAAGGATTGGCCTCAACCTAAGAATGCCAGCGAAGTCCGCAGCTTCCTTGGATTGGCAGGCTATTACAGAAAGTTCATCAAGGGATTTTCTATGATAGCTAAACCCCTGACGAGTTTGACAAAGAAGGACATTAAGTATTCTTGGACTGAAGCCTGTGAAGACAGCTTCCAGACGTTAAAACTGAAGTTAACAACAGCTCCTGTATTGACCCTCCCAACCGAAGAAGAAAATTTAGTGTTTACTGTGATGCTTCTAAAGTCGGTTTAGGTTGTGTTTTGATGCAAGAGGGTAAAGTTATAGCGTATACTTCTAGACAGCTAAAGGGTTACGAGCAAAATTACCCCACTCATGACCTAGAATTGGCTGCTGTTGTTTTTGCCTTGAAGATTTGGAGGCACTATTTATATGGACAGCAGTGTGAGGTGTTTTCTGACCATAAAAGTCTAAAGTACCTCTTCACACAAGGAATTTATTCTTGAGAGGGAGACGTTGGTTGGAGTATGTCAAGGATTACGATTTTGAGATCAAGTATCACCCCGGGAAGGCTAACTCTGTAGCTGATGCGTTGAGTAGGATGTCAACAACAATGCAGCCCGTGGTTTCAACCATGTCTATACCCTTGAGAACAGAAGTTCAGAAATTTGACTTGGAGATAGTTCCAGAGTTATCAGTCTTGCTCGCTGAATTAACTATTCAACCAACAATTTTGGAAAAGATCAAGGATGCGCAGCAGAGGGATTCAGTGGAAAATATCAGCATGGTGGATAAGTTGAAGGACACCACCTCCGAATTCAGTCTCTCCAAGGATGGGATCCTGAGGTTTATGAATCGGTGGTGCATTCCTAATGATGCGGGTTTGCGTAAGTTGATCTTAGCTGAGGCGCACTCCTCTTCCTTTTCTGTACATCCTGGCTGCACCAAGATGTACCGAGACCTGAAGTTACAGTACTGGTGGCCTAACCTAAAAAGGGATGTTGCTAAGTATGTAGCGTCCTGTTTAGTATGCCAACAAGTCAAGGCCGAGCACCAGCGTCCAGGAGGTACTCTTCAGCCGTTGCCTATTCCCGAGTGGAAGTGGGAACACATAGCTATGGATTCGGTGTAGGACTACCTAAGACGACAAAAGGACATGACTGTATTTGGGTTGTGGTGGATAGACTGACGAAATCAGCCCATTTCTTACCTGTAAGGACCACCTATACGATGGACCAATTTGCTGATCTTTATGTTCAGGAAATTATTAGGTTGCATGGAATCCCGGTATCTATTGTTTCTGACTGTGACCCCAGGTTCACCTCTCGATTCTGGAAAAGTTTGCAAGGTACATTAGGTACAAAGTTATCTTTCAGCACAGCTTTTCACCCACAGACCGATGGCCAATCAGAAGGACGATTCAAATACTCGAAGATATGTTGAGAGCATGTGTACTTGACTTTCAGACAACTTGGAGTAGACATTTACCGCTAGTTGAATTCTCCTACAATAACAGTTATCAGTCCACCTCGGTATGGCACCATATGAAGCTCTGTATGGTAGGAAATGTAGGTCACCTCTTTATTGGGACGAGGTTGGTGAAACAAAACTTCTTGGACTCGATATTCTGCAGCAAATGTCAGATAAGATTGCAACTATTCGGAAAAGAATGATGACTGCACAAGCCGGCAGAAGTGTTATGCAGATCGAAGGAGAAGGGAACTCGAGTTTGCAGTAGGAGATGAAGTATTCTTAAAGGTGTCACCATTTAAAGGAGTCTTAAGATTTGGCAAGAAGGGAAAACTTAATCCGAGATTTATTGGACCCTTCCCTGTCTTGGCAAAGGTTGGAAGTACAGCTTACAGACTGCAACTGCCTCCATCATTGGATAAAGTTCATAATGTCTTCCATGTGTCAATGTTAAGGAAGTGTATGCGTGATCCGATGCAGGTCATCCAGCCATCGGATATTGGTTTAGAGCCGACACTGGAGTATGAAGAGAAACCAATACAGATTTTGGAATATGCAGTCAAGACTCTGAGAACAAAGAGATTCCATTGGTGAAAGTTTTATGGACAAATCACGGCATTGAGGAAGCCACATGGGAAAGACAGCAGGAGATGTTGGACAAATATCCTAAGTTATTTGCTTGAGCAATTTTCGAGGACGAAAATTTTGTTTAGGAGGGGTGGATGTAACACCCGACATTTCGGCCAGGTGATTTCTGACCATTTTCATTGTCACCCTCTTATTTAACCTTTATGATTTAAAATTTAATGTTAAGATAAATTATTACAAGTTAAGTAAAACTAGGTTGGGTGGCAGTTTTGTAAATTAAAATCGATAGATTTAGTATAAATAGGAAATGGAAACCTTAAATCTCATTTATTGCCACTGTAGCCGACATTCCCTCTCGGCGATTTCTTCTCTTCCAAGTTCTTGCTCTCGGCTACCAGAACTTTCCTTTGCCGACGACCGGTTTCGAGCTTGCTTTTCTCTGCAAATCCACACCCGAGGTATGAAATGGACAATGTAGTCATTCATTAGTAAATAGAGCTCTGTTTTCAGCTCGGCACTGAGTTCGGATTTTTAGCAGTGGCTGAGCAGGTTGTGATTTTCTTAATCTGAGAGTAGAAATGTCATCCCGAATCGATTCTGAGTATTTTAAGTAACCAACTCGGATTTAATCAATGGTAAAACCTGTCCACCTAGTTTCGGATTTCAGACTACAGTGTGTCAAACAGAGGAATCAGAATGACTTTAGCTATTAGATCCTAGGATGGTTTATGATTAGGACTACTAGGACTTTGTTTTAACTACTGTAATGTACATGTTTAGGTGAAGAAGTTAAAGAAAGGAAGTTCGGATTGCTAAGGAATCCAGGTAAGTGAATGTGTTAAGATTTCCGGCCACTAGGGCCCTACACCGCAAGGGTATTAGGAAATCACTGAGATGTTAACTTGTTGACTATGATTTGTTATTCCACGATATGAAGAAGTTGTGTAAGTAAATGTAAAGTTACAGGATGTTCTACTTGTCCTTATGGTATGACTTTTCTCTGTGAACCTCATGTCTATATATTATGTCCACGTTTATGATTAAGTTGAGAACATGAAAAGTAAATGTAACCATGATTAAGTGCAGAACGGGGGAAAAGACTATGTTAAGTATGACTCGCGAATTCTCCCACTGGTGGAGGCCGAGTTAATGATATGTATGGCTCGCGAATTCTCCCACTGGTGGAGGCCGAGTTAATGATATGTATGGCTCGCGAATTCTCCCACTGGTGGAGGCCGAGTTAATGATATGTATGGCTCGTGAATTCTCCCACTGGGGGAGGCCGAGTGATGTATCATGATTGCCGCGATAGGCAAATGACTATGTACCCTGTCTTCCTCCCTCGTCTCCTGCCTTAATACATGTCATGTAAATGATAAAGATGAACACGAATGGTGAATGGTTTATGAACTTATGTCTCTTTAAATTGTGTACTCATGTATATCTGTCAGCATGCATTCCTTACTAAGCATTAGGCTTATAGTTAAACCTTATGGTGTAGGTGAAGAAGGTTCAGGTGAGGATGTTATGTGCAAAGAGGACGCTTAAGGCTGGTTGCTGAAGGATGCTCAAGGTGACACTGCGGGGCTGGAGAGGCGATTTATGACCCCTGGTTTAAACTCTCATGTTACAGTAAGTTAAAGGATATGGTAGTTTAAGTAGGATGAGATTATTTTAAAATGTTGAGTTTGAAACCGTCTAGTGGATCACTGAGTCGGGGAATGATTATATAGATTTATGAATGATCTGTTGCTTAAGTCTTCAGCTATATGCATTTGGATGAGTTGTGTTTTCTTTCAGTTGAAAGGAGTCCTTGATGTTTTAGTGTTCTCTACCGTAAGACGGAAGCTGGATGAGGCAATCTTCCGGCTGACGTCATCGGCAAATGCCGAATGTTAGAGTTTGATGTTTTAGTCTTCCGGCTGACGTCATCGGCAGATGTCGAAGGTTAATTGTTTGATGGTTTAGTCTTCCGGATGACGTCACCGGAAGATGAAAAATGTGTTTTGTCGATTAGAGACCGAATGATGTTTTAATTTAGCACGTGAGACCCACGTGTTCACCGGAAGATGAAAAATGTGTTTTGTCGATTAGCGACCGGATGATGTTTTAATTTAGCACGCGAGACCCACGTGTTCACCGGAAGATGAAAAATGTGTTTTGTTGATTAGCGACCGGATGATGTTTTAATTTAGCACGCGAGACCCACGTGTTCACCGGAAGATGAAGAAAATGTGTTTTGTCGATTAGCGACCGGATGATGTTTTAATTTAGCACGTGAGACCCACGTGTTCACCGGAAGATGAAAAATGTGTTTTGTCGATTAGCGACCGGATGATGTTTTAATTTAGCACGCGAGACCCACGTGTCCACCGGAAGATGTCTCCTTTTAGGTGATGTTAAGCGAGTCACGCGTAATGCACGTGATGACCGGACGACTAAATTTCTGAGGGCTGTCAACGCATGCAACCCATGCAAACCCGAGTGGTATTGTTAAGAGAATTGAGGATACCTCCTCTTTTCCCGGAATTGTCAAGAAACCAATGACCGAGCCTAGTCGCTCGACTCTGTGAAAGTTTGAGCCGACGAGGCGTGGGAAGTCGGGCACGAGAGGGCTCGTTTTCCTTAATGGTTCTGCGTCTCTATTACCAGTAAAAAAAAATATATATATATATATATGTATAATGTGGAAGTTTGTTGTGAGATAGTAAGTGAATGTAATAATAGTAAAAGTCAAGCAAACGGTTAATGAAAGTATATGAGTACGTGACGGCTCCTGGCCGGGGTCGTTACAACTCGATCAGTGGCAAATACCTGCTCCACGATCCCTAAAACTCCAGCACACATGCTCTGAGCATATCCTCGAGAATCTGATTCGTCCTCTCTGTCTGTCCATCAGTCTGAGGATGAAATGCGGTGCTGAAATTAAGCTGAGTCCCCATAGCCTTGTGCAGACTCTTCCAGAACTTCGAGGTAAATCTCGGATTTCGATCTGAGACAATAGAAGCTGGCACGCCATGCAGTCTGACAATCTCCTGCACATAGAGCTCTGCGAGCTGATCCATAGACGATGCCATCTTCACAGATAAGAAGTGGGCCGACTTTGTCAATCGGTCCACAATAACCCAAATGCCGTCATGGCCTCTCGTAGTCCTCGGGAGCCCCACAATGAAATCCATGGATATCTGCTCCCACTTCCACTCCGGAATCGGCAGTGGTAACAGTGTTCCAGCGGGTCTCTGGTGCTCAGCCTTTACCTGCTGACATACTAGGCAGGTCTCAACGTACTTGGCAACTTCCCTCTTCATGTTCGGCCACCAGAAATGCTGTTTCAAATCCCGGTACATCTTGGTACTCCCCGGGTGTACAGAATATGCCGAAGAATGTGCCTCGGCCAATATCTCCTTCTTTAGATCCTCGTCACTAGGCACGTACCACCTATGCCTGAACTTCAAAATACCATCCTCTGATAAATGGAAATCTGACGAGTCTCCCAATGTCATGCTCGATCGAAGCTCCATACACTCCGTATCACTCTGCTGAGCCTCGCGTATACGATCAAGAATAGTTGGCCTGAGAGAAATGTTGGCAAGCATATAGGACAACTCTGCCACTATCTCCACGTCGAATCTCTGAATCTCAGACCGCAGCGTAGCTGACATCGCTGCTAATGATGGCTGACTCGCAGAAGGCACTCTACTCAATGCATCAGCTACCTTGTTCGCCTTTCCTGGGTGGTACTTGATATCAAAATCGTAATCATTGACGAACTCAAGCCATCGCCTCTGTCGCATATTCAGCTCTTTCTGCGTAAATAAGTACTTCAAGCTCTTGTGGTCGGAAAATATCTCGCACTGCTGCCCATATAAATAATGCCTCCATATCTTTAGTGCGAAGACCACAGCTGCTAACTCGAGGTCGTGCGTGGGGTAATTCTGCTCGTACGGCTTCAACTGCCGAGAAGCATAAGAAATAACTCTACCCTCCTGCATCAATACACAACCGAGTCCCACTCCCGATGCATCACAATAAACACTGTATCTGACACCTTCATCAGGTAGCGCCAGTACTGGGGCAGTGGTCAATCTCCGCTTTAACTCCATAAAGCTGTCATCACAAGCAGACGACCATACAAATTTCTCGTTCTTCCGAGTCAATCGTGTAAGAGGAAGTGCGATCCTCGAGAATCCCTCTATAAACTTCCGATAATAACCGGCCAACCCGAGAAATCCACGCACCTCACGTACGTTCTTCGGCTGTGGCCAATCTCTGACCACCTGAATCTTGCTCGGATCCACAGAAACTCCGTCCTGTGATATAACATGGCCAAGGAAGCTCACTCTGTCAAGCCAGAACTCGCACTTCGAAAACTTTGGATACAGCTGGTGCTGACATAGGGTCCTCAGAACAATCCTCAGATGCTCCTCGTGTTCTTCCTTCGTCTTAGAGTAAATCAATATGTCATCGATGAAAACCACCACGAACTTATCCAGTTACTCCTTGAAGACACGGTTCATCAGGTCCATAAACGCTGCAGGGGCATTAGTAAGTCCGAAAGACATGACAAGGAACTCATAATGCCCATACCTCGTTCGGAATGCTGTCTTCTGAATATCATCTCTCCGGACTTTCAGCTGATAATAACCCGAGCGCAGGTCGATCCTGGAAAATACTCGGGCACCCTGTAGCTGATCAAATAAGTCATCAATCCACGGCAATGGATACTTATTCTTCACCGTCAATTTGTTCAACTCTCTGTAATCAATGCACATCCTGATGGTCCCGTCTTTCTTCTTGACGAATAGAACAGGCGCACCCAAGGGTGAAACACTAGGTCGAATGAAACCTTTCTCTAATAACTCATTAAGCTGAGTCCTCAACTCGGCTGGTGCCAACCGATATGGGTTCTTAAACCTCGGTGCGGAATTAGGATATACGTCAATAGTGAACTCAATCTCCCGGTCTGGTGGTAATCCGGGAAGATCATCAAGAAAGATGCCAGAAAACTCTCTGACTATAGGAATATCGCTCGGCTTCAATCCGCTGAGCAACTGACAATCAAAGACAGAGGCCAAATAAATAGAGCACGCACCTTTGAACTGCTCGTTGACCATCATGGAATAAGAGATAGGAGAGCTACTCAATCTGCTCATCGCCTGATAAGAAAACTCAGCTTTACCCGGAGGTCGAAAGGTGACAATCCCGGATCGACAGTCGATGGTGGCGAAATGCTGTGACAGCCAGTCCATCCCTAAGATAATATCATAGTGCTCGATGCCCATAACAATAAGGCGGGCATAGAGGGTGCGATCCCCAATCGAGATAATATTGCCCTGGACAATACGACCTGACTGCATACGCTCTCCTGAAGGTAGCATCACGCTATACTCGCATTCTGCTAACTCAGGCGCAAGCCTCAATCTCGACACACAAGTGGTGGAAATAAAAGAATGTGTAGCCCCCGTGTCTAGTAAAGAAAATACAGGAACACCAGTAACCAATATAGTACCTGCTATCACGGCTGGCTGATCCTCGTTATCAACATCTCCAGGCTCAATAAGTGCGAAGATCCTCGGCACAACTCTCCTCTGATCGGTATCTGCCCTCGGACAGCTCTGAGCAAAGTGGCCGACCTCCCCACATCGATAACAACTGTTCGTGCCCAATCGGCACGCACCGTAGTGTTCCTTCTGGCATATAGGACAAACAGGTTTCGGAGCTGCCCCTTGAACTTGCTTGCCTTTCCCCCGATCGTTACCTCCCTCAAGAGGTCTATTCACACCCCACGGCTGCTGCTGGCGCTGCGCTCTAGGCTGCCAACCTCGGTTCTGCGACTGAGGTCGGATCTCTCAGAAGAAGCCCTTCGCTGGCTCCCTCGGTCTGACACAAGTGGCTCTGTCAGCCTCGATATCCAGAGCTCTAGCTGTGATGTCAGAAAAGGGTACATCAATAATACCTGAGACAACCAAGTGCATCCGGATCTCCGGATTAAGTCCCTCCATAAACTGGTGCACCTTCTCCTCATTATCGCTAACAAGACGAGGTGCAAATCTGGATAATGCCTCAAACCTCCGAATATAATCAGCAACTGAACCAGTCTGCTTCAGCTGCATAAACTCGTTCCTCTTGGCCACCCTCACCGTGCGGCTGAAATACTTATCGAAGAATAGAAACTTGAACCGATCCCAAGTCATAACAGATACGTCCGTCGTCACCCTGGTCGAATCCCACCAGAAATGGGCATCCATCGCTAAATGAAAGGTAGCATACGCCACCTTGCTCCCGTTCCCTACCTCGGCGTAAGCTAACATGTCCTCCATAAATCGGATCCATTCCTCGGCACGCGTCGGATCCGATGACTAGCCCTCGAATACTGGAGGCCGTAGGCTTTGAAACCTCTGCATACCCTGATTACTGGGAACTACCAGCTCCTGAGCTCTCTGATTCTCACGCTGGTTCTCTCGTTTCACTAATTCTGTAATTTGTTGTGCTTGCCGGTCCATATGCTGAGACTGGCGGTCTAACAACTCCGTAAGTCGATCCATCGCGTCATCTCGTGGATCTTTTCCTCGAACCATATTTTATAACTCCTAAAAAAAAAGAAATAATAATTCTAAGAAATGTAAAATCAAACAGAGCAGTAAACATACTTACAGTTGATGAAGGATGTTCGCGTAGTGGCTGTGCAGTCGAGCAGTCTACAGAACCGATTTTAAAACCCGGGGGCTCTGATACCATAATTGTAACACCCCTAATACTGTACCCATTTTTACCCGTATAAATTTTTCATTTTCTTTTATACTTAGCGTTTATGCGGAAAACATTTTTGAAATCAAACTAAATAAAACTTTTAAAACAATTTTAAACATTTAATTTAAAACTATAAACAATTAAAACTATTTAAAACATTAAACAAATTGCAGAGGGGCAAAACCGGAAAAACAGGCGCTGCACAATGCAGCGCCCGATCGCTGCATTTTGCAGCGACTGGGCGCTGCACGCTGCATTGTGCAGTGATTGGGCGCTGCACAATGCAGCGCCCGATCGCTGCATTGTGCAGCGATTGGGTGCTGTATTGTGCAGCGACTAGTCGCTGCACTGTCGCTGCACTTTGCAGCGACCAGTCGCTACACTTGCAGCGACCAGTTTCCTTTATTTCTCTCTGGAATCCGAGATTCCAGAGAGCAATCCAACATGCATTTTCCTACAATTCAAGCGATCCCTCATTCCATTTTCATTCATTCCCTCTCGGTTAAACTACCTAAACTCACACAATACTTTCGTAAAAACAAACCGCGTGGATATGTTTAAAAATCGACAATCCTTCCTGTTTTCAATTTTTCCACGCAGTTCCAAAATAGATTTTTCCAAACAATTATAAAACAGTTCCAAAAACGTTTAAAAACATTAAACCTATCTAATATCAGATTCCAAATATCCTAATATGTTCTAACATTATACATATTTCCTCAAAATAACCCAGTACCCTCAAAATCTATACATACATCCCCCACGGGTCGGTAAGGCATCGACTGTACAGCACACCACCGCAAGCATCATCCATCAACCGAGTCATGTCTCAGGTGGAGGGATCTCATCCTCACCTGGCTCGATGTCACCTAAGACGTCACCTACACCATAATACACGCTATGAGATAAAAATCTCAGTAAGTCCTACGTAAATGCAAATGCGTGGTCATGCATGCTCAATGCTATGAAAACAGTCCATGTCAGTTCATATATCAGTACGTGTCAGTCTATGGTTATCGGAAACGCTCGACAGATAGATAGGGCACGTCCAGCGGTTAGACAGCCCACACCATCTGAAGGGAGGGAAACCCGCTCACCACAGAACGCCAGGTCTGAACCTCATCCCCGATAACCCCATGCCATGGTTGTTTACTGTGATACTTTACTTGCCTTTACGATGCATGTTCTTTTCATGAAATCCGTGCATAAATCCATTTTCATGTCGTTTTTAAAACCATGATGCATGAACAGTTCAATATAAACGTAAAGTAAACAATCAACATATATACCATCAAAGACTACAAAAGCATAACCTATAACCTGTAAAAGACTAAACCTAACTACCCATCAAAACAATTTAAAACAAACAATCCATTTAGATCCTCGACGCGACATCGAATTACGGTGTAGGCCAATCAGCCAAGTAAGTCACGAGAACTTACCTTGAGCGCACAGATTCTCGAGCTTCGTCCAAGAGAGTCGTTCACCTAAGCAATTCGAAGCACTTATCGTTAAAACAAATTTAAACTTCTAAACGTCCAACTTCAACGAAACCTTAACTAAGGAATTCCTTAAAACTTCTAGCTCATCAAATCGAGATACTTAAACGACTAATTCATGCTCGATGGTTCGAAATTACAATTAACGAACTTTTCCAAGAATTCCTAATTTTTTAACCTTTTTACGATTTGATTTAACTTCGTCCAATAACGTCAAATACGTCCAATATATACTTAATCATGGCTAACCTATTAATTATGAACCCTAAATCTCATTTTTTAACGAAAATCGATCGAAACCCTAATTACCTAAAACGCCGTAAACGTCGAAATAAAAGCTCTAAGAACGTAGATACATACCTAGGATAGCGAGAGGAGGAGAAACCGTGAAGAACAGAGGAGAAACGGAGGTCGGGATGGTGAGAAGTCGCCGCGGCCGTGAGAGGAGAAGCTCTCTGGCGATCGTGATTTCCAGAGAAGAAGAGAGAAGTGAGGGAGAAATGTTTTTAGGTTAGATTTATAATATAAAATTGCAAATTACTATTCTGCCCTTATTTGATTTTTATATTGGTTTCGTCCTTCGATTCATCAATCGTCTAGCTATTCGGTTTCTCTAAACTTCCCTACTTCACCAATAAGTCCAACTCGTTAATAGGGTTTATTCAAAACTGTCCGTTCGCAATTTGGACCTCATTTACTATTTTTACGAAAACGTCCTTTACATTACGATAAATGTATTTACTCGGAATATAGCATCTAAACTCCGAAAATTTCCATAATTTCCCTAAAATTCCTATTAATCGTTAGGATCATAATGACGCTTTCTGTTTGCGAAACTGATTTGATTTGATATATTTACGAAAAATGCCATTAGATAATAAAATAATAATATAATATAATATATCCAAAAACCCGTACAAGCGGGTATTACACTTAGCCTCAGTTGCCGATCGATCGCCCCTTGTGGCTGTAGCGACCCTAACACTGTACCCTTATTTTGCCGTATTATTTTTTTTATTATCCTGATAAACTTTATTACGATCAAGCGGAAAAATCATTTTTTTTAAAACGTTCGAGCGGAATCTAAATTGAAAACGAAATCGTTAAATTCGTTTATAAATTCATTTAAAACAAATCTTAAAATCAATTAAATAAAACAAATTAAACATATGAAACTATGAAGCAGTGGAAACAGACAAAAACGGGGGCAAAAAGGGACTATCGTCCCTAAAATGCAGGGGCGATCGATCTCCCAAAAAAAGGCAATCGATCGCCTGTTGAAAACAACTGAGGGGCGATCGATCGCCCAAAACAGGCGATCGATCGCCCTTCGACGATCACATTTTGCCCAGCGATCGCCTCCACCAGGCAATCGCACGACACACGCTCTGGAATTTCTTCCAGAGCGTGGCCAAGAGGGGCAATCGATCGCCAAGTCCTCTGGATTTCCAGAGGACTTGTGTTCCTCTTTTCTTTCTTCCCATCTTTCTGCTCTCTACATACAACCTACACTTCAACATAAAATTAACCATTACTCATACCTCCTCCTTAATCTCACTCAAAACTGACTCGAGACGCATTTAACACGAAATACATTTTCACGAAAATGAACTGTGTGGATCAGTTTAAAAACTAAACATTTCCTCCTGTTGAAAATCACCTGACAGTTCCATAAAACTTAGATAAAAGCCTTAACAAAACGTTTTATAAAAACAGTTTGTCAAAACATCTGTACATTAATCTAACAGCTAACCAGATCCAAACATCCTAAAATGTTTTAACTATACAATTATTCTTTCTATTCTACCATCAGCCCAAAACATCCTAATACCCTCAAAACACATACGTTCATCCCCACGGGTAAGGTTAAGCATCAACTGCGCCAGCACACCCCCGCGAGCCATCCTCCGTCAACAGCATCACTCCTCGGGTTGAGGGATCTCATCCTCACCTATATCCTGATCACCAACACCATACAGCCAATCTATGAGCTAAAGGCTCAGTAAGTTTTGTAAATACAGATGCATGCTGTGCGTATGAAGTTCAGAAATCATGCATATTACTTAACATTACAGATCGTTCCGATAACAGATACAGAGATGCCACTGAGGTCTTATCCCCCTAAATGGAGAGTGCTTTTCCAACGGTTGGACAACACTTTCAACTTAGAGAGGGGGGGTACATGCTTACTAATCCGTAACAGCCACGCCTGAGCCCCACCTCCCGTGACCAGATAACAGATAACAGATTTCGTATTTTCTTTGCATTAGTCCATTTCATTTTCATAAACCGTGCAACAATCGTTTTTCATGCTATTTTAAAATACGTGATGCATGAACAGTTAAAGACGTAAAGTAAACAAGTATCATACATACCATCAAGACTATAAAAACATAACCTATAAGGAACTAAGCCTATATACCTGACCAAAGCATATAAACAAATAAACTCCAATATTCCTCAACGCGACATCGAGGTACGGTGTAGGCCACTCGGCCAAGTAAGTCACGAGAACTTACCTTGCGCGCGCTGAACTTCGAGCTCCGTCCACGAGCGTCGTTCATCTAGGGCAAAACACAACAGTTGTCGTTAAAACGAGATTAAACCGTTTAACGTCCAAATTTAACAAAACCTTAACTAAGGAAATTTTCCGAAAATTCTAACTTAGCTGAATGAGGCATTTTACCGAGCAACTCACGCTCGTAAATTTCTAAACTTCATTGACGGAGATTCTCAAGCTCCAAATATCCATTTTTCAACCTAAACACCGTATACACTCTAGATTTCGTCAAATAACATTTAATACATTCAATATACTCACAAATACAAGAAACTTATAAATTTCAAACCCTAAATCACAATTTTCATAAAACCCTAAACGAAACCCTAACTTTGAAACTTCGCAAAAACCCAACAATAATATTTCAAAACTACATAATCATACCTAGGGTTGCGAGAGGAGGAGAAAACACGAAGAAAACGAGTCGAACGGAGGAGGAGAAGTCGCCGGAAATGGAAACGCTGGAGGAGGGCGATAAAAATTTGCCTGGAGGAAAACACAGAGAGGATCGCAAATGAGGGAGAAGAGAAAAGAGGAAATATGTAATTTTAATAAAACTTGACTTTGCAAACTACCATTTTGCCCTTCCTTTGATTTTCTATTTGTTTCGTCCTTTGTTTCGTTAATTGTCTAACGATTCGGTTTCTCCAAATTTTCTTATTTCACCAATAACTTCAACTTATTTTCAGGGTTCTATTAAAACTGTCTGTTCGCAATTCTGACTCCGTTTACTATTTTTACCAAAGTATCCTTTATATTACGATAAACGTAATTCTCGTAAAGTTAGCGTTAAACTCCTAAAATTCCCAAAATTTTCTTAAAATCCTTATTAATTATTAGGATCGTAATAACGCTTTCTTTTTGCAAAATGGACTTGATTTGACATATATCCAAAAATTCTATCAATATTAAAATATTAATATCCCGTAAAGCCGGGTATTACAGTGGCGATCGATCGGCAACCTCTCTGGAATCTAAATTCCAGAGAGTTGCCTCAATTCACCCTCACCTATTTTTTTTTCCACACTTAACACTCAACACACTCACAATTAACAACCCTTCACCTTTCTCTCATAAACCATACCAAATCACTCATTCACATAACTACTCCTCTATCCCCATAAATTCATCAATTCCTGAATCCTCAAAATACTGCCCAGAGCATAGCCTAAACTTTACCAAGACACGACATAAATCACGGAGACGGACTTCATGGATCGCTCTAAAAACCAAGCGAATCCTTATGGGTTTAAAGTGCCTAAAATCATCAAATACCATCCTACCCCAATTTACATGTAACACCCAGTTCTATCAAACCGATTCCCTTTTCTTTTTAAATTAATGGCACACTTTATATGATAATAATAAATGCAGGGTTAATGGATATCTAGGCAACGACATAATGCTAATTGGAAATTTGAAAGTGGATAACGTATTTAAGGAAAGGGGTTTTGGGTTTAATGCACTGTAGCCACCACTATTTCCTATTTTCCCTCTCGACCTTCAGCTCTCCAGCAGAAACCTCTGGGCGATTTCTTTCTTGCTCGACTCTCTTTCAACTTAGGTACATTTTTCATCATTCTCTTCTGTTTTAGCAGTTAGATAACTGAGGAGTACAATGTGAGGATTTCAAGGATGCTGTAGATGAGAGTAGGTTCGGGTTTTTGGGGATAAATGGAAATGTGCAAGCAGTAGAGTGCCAAACTGGTTTCCTTGTTCTTCTAGTTCATGTTTGGTAAAGTTTAGTGAAGGTTTGATTGATGTTCTGTTATGAACTTAGGTGAGCGAGCTTCTAAAGTAGCTTACAGCCGAGCGATTTCCAGGAGAGCCAGGTAAGTAGAGTATGCTTGTGCCTTCGGGCCTACATCACAAAACAGTAGGGTTGTGCATGCTTGAATGTGTTTGTATGTCATGCATCATATTTTGAAAATTATGCAAAAATGAATTTACATGAAATGACATGGTAAGGAATTAACAGACTGTAACAGTTGTTAAGGGAACTAATCCGCCCCTTAACCAAGAGAGAGGATGTATGACTTTGGGGGAAGTGATCAAAACCCCAATTTCACAGGGGGATCTGAACAGTTGTTAAGGGAACTAATCCGCCCCTTAATCAAGAGAGAGGATGTAAGACTTTGGGAGAAGTGATCCAACTCCCAATTTCACAGGGGGATCAGATCAGAACGAATGCATATGCAACTGAGATGAGAAAGTAGAAACTGCATGATTAGGAATTTATGTTTCAGCATTCCATTTCATTATTGCTTTACTTACTTAGCATTAGGCTAATAGATGAGTTTTGTGATGTAGGTGAAGAGGCAACAGAAGGTGTGTTCTCTGAACATGTTGAGGATTAGGCTGTTGAGGGAGCACTTTAATGACATGGATTGGTGATTCTGATGAGGCGGTTTAACTGATGTCGGTAAATGAGAAGGTTTAGTGAACCGTGATTTATTTTAAGTTTTGTTGAGTTTTCTAATAACAGAAATGGTTTAGTGTTTTTGAATACATTGGTGAGACTTTTCTGATAATAGCACTCTGTTGGTTTTAACGTTAGCTCTTGCTGGATTTTTGAGTAAATGTAAGGATTTAGGTTGGTTCTAAATGGTTTTAGTGAAGTAAGCAAATTCCTTTCTGTAGTAAGAGTTGTGTGGTATAGCAAAAGAGTAGTTGAAATGTTACTCTGTTCTCTACCGGTAGATATTGCCTATCCATAGAAGTCGGGTGTTTTGTCTACCAGCGGATGTTGGAGGATTAAATCATCTGACTGACGTTACCGGAAGATGTCTTCAGTAGAAGTTTTGTCGTTTAGTGATCGGTGGATGTCGGGTATTAAACCTGTCGGATGATGTAGTAGAAGTTTTGTCGTTTAGTGATCGGTGGATGTCGGGTATTAAACCCATCGGATGATGTAGTAGAAGCTTTGTCGTTTTGCGATCGGCAGAAGTTGGATGAACGATTCATCCGGCTTACGTCATCGGTGGCAACTTTCGGTTTTGTTTCTGCCCTTTTTGTTGACTTTGTTCAGCGGATGATGTGTTTGACTTTTATGAACTTTAGGTATTTCACGCCTAAGCCTTCATCTCTTCCGGCCAAATTATTTTCCTAATATTTTAACTGATTATTCGAACACTGTTTTATAGTTTTGTTTAACTTTGCTTTGCTCAAAAATTTTCCGCTGCAAGTTTTTGTTTTTTCAGCAAACGTTCACATTTGACTTTCGAGCGAAGTTTTAAATTTGGTCCGAAATTTCCTAGTTATGTTCGGATTTATGAGTAACAAACTGAGTTTAGAAAACTCAGGGCGTTACAGTATGGTATCAGAGACATTCAGTTAAACCGTTCAAAAGATTACTCATCAGTGCCGATCGTCGCATGGGAGTACTCCAACAACTGTAAGTGTTCACGTTAACCTTAGTTATTAGATGTTTATGAGAGTAGTTAACCTTGAACAGGAGTATAGAAATGTGACGACCCTAACAATGTACCCCATTTTCCTGTACTATTTTTTTTTATCTTTATATCCTAAATAAATCTCGTACGTGTGAGCGGAATTAAAACTTTTTAAATCGAAATCGAAGTCTAAGTTTATAAACCATTAACAAAACTTTAAAACAATTTAAATAAAACTTAAAACAATTATTTAAAACCATTAAAACCAACCAAAACGTTGGCCACTATTCAAGAGGCAAAAAGGACATCTGTCCCATAAATGGCAGGGGCAATCGATCGCCCCTGTGGCAGGCGATCGATCACCCATTGTAAAAAATCGATCGCCCCTCATTGTGGCGATCGATCGCCCATTTACAAATGGGGGACGATCTATCGCCCCACATATGGGCGATCGATCGCCCCGCTCTCTGGAAAATCCAGATAGCGGCGATCACCCTGCCAATCGATGGCGATAGATCGGCAGGTTCACTTCCTCTTCTACTTTTTCTTTTCTTCGATTCTTTCTTTCTTTCCTTCTCTTCATTCCTTCACTTCCCTGTAAACATACTTCACTAACACCCTAAACCTTTCAATAATCATCAACATAAACTAACACACAACCCCATCGATTTCTCATTTGCCAATCACCCAGATAAACGACTCATAACACGTTAGAAGCATAACCATAACACATTTAAAACATAATCCGTTTTCGTAAAAACAAACTGCGTGGTTCAGTTTAAAAACTACAACATTTACAAAATACATTTTCAAAATGTTTTAAAAACTCAAAACGTAACCTATCAACTATCAGAACCAAACACCCTAAAATGTTTCTATACAACCATTAGCCCGACAATTCTCAAAAATCCTCATGACACATAACCATGAGTCCCACAGGTCAAAATGCGCCTCGACTGCGCCAGCACACTCCCGCAATCATCCTCCGTCAACTGCATCACTCCTCAGGTGGAGAGATCTTGTCCTCACCTATGTCGAAGTCACCTACACCATACAGACACACTATGAGATAAAAATCTCAGTAAGCTCCACGTAAATGCAATGCATGCTGTGCATATGAGTTCGTAAATCATGCATCATCTTTATTATTTTTACTCTGGTTGTCACTGAGATCTTAACCCCCTAACCGGAGAGGGCACATCCAGCGGTCGGACTACCCTTTCCAGCTAGAGGAGGGGGGTACACGCTTACAACACGTACAGCCGTGCCTGAGCCCCATCTCGCATGACCTATAACTGTATGAGTACATATTAGATGCGGTATTGTGACAGACCCCTTCGTGCCTACACAATATATCAATAGCCCCTCTCCAGGCCGCATCGCCATTTTCTTTAAAACATTGTGCAGAAAATTCATTTTCTATGCATAATTTAAAACCGTGATGCATGAAGAGTTACGTACTTAAAGTAAACAAACAACATACATACCATCAAGACAGAAAAAGCTATTACAAGCATATCCTATTTAACTACCCAACCAAAACAATTTAAACCAAAAGCGTCACCAAAATTCCTCGAGACGACCTCGACGTACGGTGTAGGCTAATTGGCCAGAGAAGATCACGAGAACTTACCTCGTGTCCGTGGCAATCCAAGCTCCGTCCACGAGCGTTGTTCACCTAAGCAATTTCACCAAATTGTCGTTAAAACGAGCTTAAACAATTAAATGCTCGAACTAGCAAAATCCTTAACTAAGGAATTTCTCCTAGAGCTATAACTCAACTAATCGAGGCGTTTAAACAAACAATTAATGTTCGATACATTGAACCGCTATTAACGAGTTCTCTTCCAAAACTTAAAAATTTGACAATTTCTAATATTCATCCTAAATCGATTTAACTTCATCCAATAACGTTCAACACGTCCATTATATTCATAACTAAGGTAAACCTATCGATTTCAAACCCTAAACGAACCCTAATCATTTTAACTCCAAAAAAAATGAACAATAGGCTTCCAAAACTATAGAATCATATCTAGAGGGTTGATTGGAGGAGAAAGCACGAAGAAAACAAGTCGATCGGAGGAGGAATCGATCATCGGAGAGGAAAGAACCGTGAGGGAGAAGGAAATGTCGCGAGAGGAGGGAGAATCGCAGGGAGAAAGGTGATGGCGTGAAGAAGAAGAAGAAAGAAATGGTTTTTAATAAAATTTTGACTTTGCAATTTACCATTTTGCCCTTCCTTCAATTTTCTATTTGTTTCTTCCTTCGTTTCGTTATTTGACTAACGATTCAGTTTCTCCAAATTTCCTAATGTCAACAATATATCCAACTCATTACCAGGGTTCTTTAAAACTGTCCGTTCGCAAAACGGACCCCGTTTACTATTTTTACAGAAATATCCTTTATATTACGATAAACTTAATTCTCGTAAAATTAGCGTTACGACTCCTAAAATTTCTGAAATATTCTTAAAATCCTTATTAATTATTAGGATCGTAATAACACTTTCTTTTTGCGAAACGGACCTTATTTGACATATTTACAAAAATTCCGTCATATATTAAAATAATAATTTCCGTACCGCTGGGTATTACAATCCATCCACCTTATTTAAAATTTTGTGCTCAAAATTTGATTATACAATTAATTAAGGATACTTAGCCATCATATCCTGATGTTGCTCTCAAGCTGCCTCTTCCACCTCGTTGTTCCGCCACAGGACTTTAACTAGCGTAATCTCTTTGTTGCACAACACTTTGATGGAAGGCTCCAAAATGCGCACAGGCTTCTCCACATAAGTCAAGGTAGGCTGTACCTCGATGTCTCTCGCCTCCACAATATGCGATGGATCGCGCAAACATTTCTGAAGCATAGACACGTGGAGCACGTCGTGAATACCGCCCGTAGAAGCCGGAAGCTGCAGTCTATACGCCTTAGTCCCTATCCTCTTCAGAATAGGAAAGGGACCCACATAACGAGGGTTCAACTTACCCCTCTTTAAAAATCTCATTACGCCCTTAAACGGAGAAACTTTAAGATAAACCTCATCTCCTTCATCAAACTCTAGCCCTCTCCGTCTGGTGTCAGCATAGCTCTTTTATCGACTCTGAGCTATCTCGATACGCTGTCTAATAATGGCAATCTTCTCTACTGTCTACTGTAAAATCTCGGGACCAACAACACTGGCTTCACCAACCTCGTCCCAATGCAGCGGAGACCTACACTTTCTACCATACAGAGCTTCATAGGGAGCCATACCAATGGTAGCCTGGAAGCTGTTGTTGTACGAGAGCTCAATCAGAGGTAAATATCGGCTCCACGAGCCCTGAAACTCCAGCACACAAGCTCTGAGCATATCCTCCAAAATCTGATTCATCCTCTCTGTCTTACCATCAGTCTGAGAATGAAATGTCAGGCCGAAATTAAGCCGAGTCCCCATAGCTTTGTGCAGACTCTTCCAGAACTTCGATGTGAATCTCGAATCTCTGTCTGAGACAATCGAAACTGGCACTCCATGAAGTCTAACAATCTCCTGCACATAAAGCTCGGCGAGCTGATCCATAGAAGCTGCCATCTTCACAGCTAAGAAGTGAGCCGACTTTGTCAATCGGTCCACAATCGCCCGGATGCCATTTTGGCCCTTCGTCGTCCTCGGGAGCCTCACAATAAAATCCATGGAGATCGGCCATAATGTTCGGGCTGGCCTCTGGTGTTCTGCCTTAACCTGTTGACAAACTAAACAGGTGTCAACGTACTTGGCGACCTCTTTCTTCATGTTTGGCCACCAAAAATGCATCTTTAAGTCCCGGTACATCTTCGTACTTCCGGAGTGCACAGAATAAGCTGAAGAATGTGCTTCGGCCAAAATCTCTTTCTTCAACTCCTCATCGTTAGGCACGTACCACCTATGCCTGAACTTCAGAATACCGTCATCTGACAAGTTGAATTCAGACACGTCTTCAGATGTCAAACTCAATCGAAGCTCCTCACACTCCATATCATTCTGCTGAGCTTCACGTATCTTATCTAGAATAGTCGGTCTGAGAGAAATGTTGGTGAGCATACTAGCCAACTCTGCCACAATCTCCACATCGAACCTCTCGATCTCAGACCGTAGTGTAACTGACAACGCTGCAAGTGAAGGCTGACTCGCAGAAGGCACTCGGCTCAGAGCATTAGAAACCTTGTTCGCCTTTCATGGATGGTACTTGATTTCAAACTCATAGTCCTTCACGAACTCCAGCCACCTTCTCTGTCGCATATTAAGTTCCTTCTACGTAAATAAATATTTCAAGTTTTTGTGGTCAGAAAATATCTCGCACTGCTGCCCATATAAGTAATGCCTCCATATCTTCAATGCGAAGACCACAGCTGCTAACTTAAGGTCGTGCGTAGGGTAATTCTGCTCGTACAGCTTCAACTGCCAAGAAGCATACGCAATAACTTTGCTTCCTGCCTAAGCACGCATCCAAGTCCAACTCCGGATGCATCACAATAAATACTAAATCTGTCACCTTCAACAGGTAGTGTTAGTACTGGTGCTGTGGTCAACTTCTGCTTCAACTCCATAAAACTGTCATCACAAGTAGCCCACCATATAAATTTCTCGTTCTTCTGAGTCAAACGTGAAAGAGGAATCAGAATCTTTGAAAATCCCTCTATGAACTTCCGATAATAACCAGCCAACCCGAGAAATCCACGTATTTCTCGCACGTTCTCAGGCTGTGGCCAATCTCAGACCACCTCAATTTTGCTCGGATCCACAGAAACGCCTTCTTCTAATATGATGTGGCCGAGAAAACTGACTCGAACTACCCAAAACTCGCATTTAGAGAACTTCGGATAAAGCTGGTGTAATTTTAGAATTCCGAGAACAATCCTCAATTGCTCTTCATGCTCCTCTTTCGTCTTAGAATATATTAAAATATCGTCAATGAAAACCACAACGAACTTGTCCAGGTACTCCTTGAAGACTCGGTTCATCAAATCCTTAAAAGCTGCAGGGCCATTAGTGAGTCCAAAAGACATTACAAGGAACTCGTAATGCCCGTACCTCGTTCGAAATGTCATTTTCGGTACGTTTTTCTTCCGGACCTTCAACTGATTGTAACCTGAGCATAGATCAATCCTCGAAAATACTCGGGCACCTTGCAGCTGATCAAATAAATCATCAATCCGGGGCAGTGGATATTTATTCTTGACTGTAAACTTATTCAGCTCTCTGTAATCCACGCACATCCTAAGGGTTCCGTCTTTCTTCTTGACGAATAGAACGGGCGTGTAGCGACCCTTACCCGTATCCTAATTTTCCCGTATTATTATTATTTTTTTTTTTATCCTTACATATATTTATAAACTTTAATGACGTTGGGCGGAATTAAAACTGTTTAAACCGGAATCAGAATCGGAATTAAAAACGTCAAAGTCTATATTCTTAAAACCGTTTAAAACTAAACATATTTCAAATTAATAAAACATTTAACAATTAAAACAATTAAATAACACTTTAATTAAAATAATCATCGGCCGAGGGACAAAAGAGACTTTGTCCCTCACAAATTGAAGGGGTGATCGATCTCCTATTTCAGGAGATCGATTGCCGAGGTGAACAATAGGAGGGGCAATCGATCGCCCCTCACCATGGCGATCGATCGCCAAAACCAACCATTAAGGGGCGATCGATCGCCCCACATTATGGGCAATCGATCGCCCACTTGGGCGATCCAGATTACTCTCTGGAATCCAATTCCAGAGAGCAAACTTCCTACATTACCTTCATTCTTTTCTCATTCCATTCACGTTTCTTCTCATCCATATACGCTATAAACTCTTCAACAAAACTTAACTCTTTTCTCATGTTATCAACTACCGATTAAACGACCCAAAAGATATTTTAAAATGTGTTTAAAACATAATAAACTTTCGTGAAAACAAACTTCGTGGATCTGTTTAAAATCGAGCATTTCCACCTATTTTAAAGATCACCAAAACAGTTTATAAAATAGGTTTCCATCACGTTTAAAACATCAAACATAAACCTATCCACTACCAGATCCAAACACCCTAATATGTTAAGCTATACAATTCATATCATGTCCCCAAAACATATACCTACATCCCCACGGGTCAAAATACGCACCGACTGCCCAGCACACTCCCACGGGCCATCTTTCTTCAACCGATCATGTCTCGGGTGGAGGGATCTCATCCTCACCTGTGTAGAGGTCACCTACACCATAAGTCTACGTGAATGCTTATGCATGAACATGTTTGTGTAATTTTTATAACATCGTCACTCATGCATTTCATTCATTCATTCATTAATTCTCACGGTGACATTCTTTTGGTTACCGAAGCCTATCACTCGGTAGATGTGTGATGACCTGGATCTGTAAGTATGGTACGATAGCTGCACGAACCGGAACCCGGATCGCGGTACGTCCGCGCGAGCGAACTGGAAGGTGACGAGTCGTAAAAAGGGGGTCGTCACAATCCCACATCGCTTGGGGAAGTATATAGAAATGAAACATATGTAAAGATACCCTCCAAAAATAGTAAGACGCATTTTTGAGCACAACTGGCAACGGAGCCCATAAGAACTCCAAAGTTAAAAGTGCTTCGGTGAGTACAATTCCAGGTTGGGTGACCTTCTGGGAAGTTCTCGCCAAACAAAGCCGTGAGGGGAGGATGTTGGGTTGCGGCCCAATCCCCAGAGCGGACAATATCTTGCTGGGAAATTGGGTCATTACAAATGGTATCAGAGCCTGTACCCAACCGGAAATGTGGCCAACGAGGACGTTGGGCCCCCGAGGGGTGGTGATTGTGATGACCCGGATCTGTAAGTATGGTACGATGGCTGCACGAACCGGAACCCGGATAACGGTACGTCCGCGCGGGCGAACCGGAAGGTGACGGGTAGTAAAAAGGGGGTCGTCACAATCCCACATCGCTTGGGGAAGTATGTGGAAATGAAACATATGTAAAGAGACCCTCCAAAAATAGTAAGACGCATTTTGGAGCACAATTGGCAACGGAGCCCATAAGAACTCCGAAGTTAAAAGTGCTTCGGTGAGTACAATTCCAGGTTGGGTGACCTTCTGGGAAGTTCTCGCCAAACAAAGCCGTGAGGGGAGGATGTTGGGTTGCGGCCCAATCCCCAGAGCGGACAATGTCTTGCTGGGAAATTGGGTAATTACAAATGGTATCAGAGCCTGTACCCAACCGAAAATGTGGCCAACGAGGACGTTGGGCCCCCGAGGGGGGGTGATTGTGATGACCCGGATCTGTAAGCATGGTACGATGGCTGCACGAATCGGAACCCAGATAACGGTACGTCTGCGTAGGCGAACCGGAAGGTGGTGGGTAGTAAAAAGAGGGTCGTCACAATCCTACATCGCTTGGGGAAGTATGTGGAAATGAAACATATGTAAAGAGACCCTCCCAAAATAGTAAGACGTGTTTTGGAGCACAATTGGCAACGGATCCCATAAGAACTCCAAAGTTAAAAGTGCTTCGGCGAGTGCAATTCCAGGTTGGGTGACTTTTTGGGAAGTTCTTGCCAAACAAAGCCGTGAGGGGAGGATATTGGGTTGCGGCCCAATCCCCAGAGTGGACAATATCTTGCTGGGATAAGGGGTCGTTACATGATGGATAGGGTCCGTCAAGCGGTTAGACCGCCCACACCATCTGAAGGGAGGGAAACCCGCTCACCACGGAACGCCGGGTCTGAACCTCACCCCGATAACCACATACAGAGGGTTGTTTACATGACACTTTACTTGCCTTTACGTGCATTTCCTTTTCATGAAAACCATGCGTAAATTCGTTTTCATGACGTTTTTAAAACTATGATGCATGAACAGTTATAAACATAAAATAATCAACCATCATACGTACCATCAAGACACTCAAAGCATAACCTACAAAAGAACTAATCCTAATTACCCAACCAAAGCATTTAAACAAGCAATTCACCAATGATCCTCGACGCGACATCGACGTACGGTGTAGGCCAATCGGCCAAAAAAGTCACGAAGACTTACCTGATGTCCTTAGCAAATCGAGCGATGAGCCTTGTTCACCTAAGCCAATTCACAACAATTATCATTAAAATGCATTTGAACCGTTAACGTCTAAATTAATGAAATCCTTAACTAAGGAAATTCTTCTAAAGCTATAACTTAATTAATCGAGGCATTTTTAACAACCAATTCGTGCTCGATTCTACGAAACATCCAGTAACAAGCTTTTCCAAAAACCCAAAATTCATTAAATTTAACATTTCTCACAAATTAGTTTAAATTCGTCCAATAACGTTCAATACGTCCTTTATATCCATAAACTCGATAAACCTATCAATCTCGAAACCTAAATCTCATTTTTAACGAAACCCTAAACGAAAACCCTAACCGTATAACTTCGTTAAAACTGAAAACTAACGTCCGAAAGCTGTAGAAATTTACCTAGAACGTTGATCGAAGGAGAAAACGTGAAGAACGGATATCGATCGGAGGAGAAACGGAGGTCGGGATGGAGGAGAACCGTTGATGGCAGAGAGCTTCGCTCTCTGGTTTTCTTGCGCAGGAAGAAAGAAATGAGGGAGAAAGAGAGGATTTTTATATTTTATAATATTGACTTGCCAAATATCCGTTTTGCCCTTTCCTTTGTTTTTATATTTGTTTCGTCTTTTGTTTCGTTAATTAACTAGCTATTCGGTTTCACCAAATCTCCTTATTTCACCAATAAGTCTAACTTATTATTCAGGACTCAATAAAACTTTCTGTTCGCAAATCGGACCTCGTTTACCATTTTTACTAAAACGTCCTTTATATTACGAGAAACGTAATTTCCGTAATTTAGCGTCACGACTCCTAAAATTCCCATAAATTTCCTAAAATCCATATTAATTATTATGATCGTTATAACGTTTTCTTTTCGTAAAACGAGCTTGATTTGACATATTTACAAAAATGCCATTTATATTAAAGTATTAATATCCCGAAAAGCCGGGTATTACATTCCATCTACCTTATTTAAAATTTTGTCCTAAAAATTTTACCCTAACTTATAGTTCTTTGATGTTAATGTTTCATGTCACGCGGCCTTACGCTTCGATTATCATCTGTACTTACGGTCATTCTTCGTGGTTCTTAACCAAAACTCTCCACTGTACCCTCCAATATCGGCCTTAAACTTGTATTCTCTACCTTAGATCTGACCGTACACTTCCTTACTAAAGTACTGAGCTTAGTTAAGTTCTTAAATCTCCAATCAATTTGCCCAAACTTCTCCATAACTTTGTTGGCTTCGTCTGTAGTCGAAACTCCTGTCGACCCAAATTTCTATATTCGCTCGGGTAACAATTTCTTGTAAGTGTATCATCCATATGATTTCCTGGTCACCTATCTTCTTGGGTAACCCATTGACCTTTAGAGACTATTTCGGTGCGGGTTTCCTAATTAAGTTCTCATTGTTATACTCTGTAACTTTACGACTATAACATTACTTGGTCTATGCGAGTCAAACTAGGAGCTACAGTCGCTACTTACTTAGGATCCTATCTCTTTTATAAATAACATCCTATGAACGTCATACGTCATTTTAACTACGTTGACGAACTTTCCTCGTTATGTCTTTAACTGAATTCTTCATACTGTCTAAATTATGTTGGTTTATCTAACTTAAATTTCTATTTGCTCTCACGGTCAAGTCTCTAAGCCTCCTCATTGATGCGCTCTAAACAAGTCATTCCAACCTTAAGTCATTTATGCATTATTTTGTCTCGACTTGCCAAACACGAGTCGATCTCTAAGAAATTCGCTAACTTCGCCTCACTTCTAAGCTTACTTAGATAGTTTTTATGAAAATTCTCACCCTCTTTATTCTATAAATCGCAAATTTCGCAATTTGCAGACCTTTACACGCCAACCTATACTTCCAATCTTAAAATCTCATTTAATCCCAACAATCTCTTTTACTTCTTTCCTAAATTCACACAAGGACTACATCGAATCTACTAACTAATCTTACCACCTATCGCTCCTCCTTGTCAGGTTCTAACTATTCTACTCGACAATTATCCTAAGTTTAGCTCTTGTATTCTATCTTCGTCTAGACACTCTCAATTTCACACGAATCCCAATATACAAATTTTTTGGTACCCCTTCATCTATTTAAACACACACTCAACATTTCAACAGTCTAGGGCATCCCTCTATAGGTTTACATCTTAACTTTCATCTTTCTCGATTAGTCGTATTCTAATACTCTAAGGGGTTGCCAATTAGACATAATCCTTACCTACTTAAAAACCATATCTCATAGGGTGTATTCCTCTAATTGTTACTAAACCTTTAGTGCGCAAACTCCGTTGATTAAGTCAAACTAATCCTACTAACGTATAATTATATTTTTACATGGTCTTTATTGCCCATATGTAGCCTACTGTCTTCTTCTCGAGGTTAGCCTAGTAATTCTTCTTACCCCCCTTCTATTTTCTCACATTTCTATTTCTGAACCTAATATTATTATTAATATATATAAATTTTTATTATACACATATTGTCATAGAGGTAATTAAGACGGTACCTGCAATTAGAGATGGCTGGATGCCATTGTCGACGTCACCGGGCTCAATAAAAGCAAATATTCTTGGGGCAACTTTCTTCTCGTCAGTAGCAGTCCTCGAACAATGTAGGGCATAGTGGTCCACCTCTCCGCATCTGTAGCACTTGTCCGTACCCAATCTACAGGCACCAAAATGGGGTCTTGAGCACTTCGGGCATATAGGCTTCTGAGTAGATTCTTGGACTTGCTTTCCCTTTCCTTGGTCGCACCTTCCGTCTGTTGTCCCCTCAATTGCCAGCTTTGATTCTGGGTCTGAGGATGGATCTCACGAAAGAAGCCCTTAGCTGGCTCCTTCGGCCTAACACAAGTCGCCCTGGCAGCCTCAATGTCCAGAGCTCTAGCTGTGATGTCGGAATATGGCACATCCATAATACCTGATACAATAACGTGCATCCGAATCTCTGGATCTAGTCCCTCCATAAACTGGTGCACCTTTTCTTCATTGTCGCTGACAAGACGTGGTGCAAATCGTGTCAAAGCCTCGAACTTCCTTATATACTCTGCAACCGAACTTGTCTGCTTTAGCTGTGTGAACTCATTCCTCTTTGCTGCCCTCACTGTGCGGCTGAAATACTTATCAAAAAATATGGCCTTGAACCGATCCCACGTCATAATCGTCACGTTCGTAGTAGCTTTAATCGAATCCCACCAGAAACGGGCATCCATCGCCAAGTGGAAGGTAACATAAGCTACCTTACTCCCATTCCCCACCTCGGCATACTCCAACAATTTTCCTCCATAACCCGGATCCATTCTTCTGCAACAGTTGGATCTGATGATCGGCCATCAAACACTGGAGGCTGCAGGCTTTGGAACTTTTACATACCCTGATTATTAGGAACTATCAAATCTTGGGCCCTCTGGTTCTCTCGGTTTACTAGGTTCTCGATTTGTTGTGCTTGCCGGTCCATGTGCTGAGAATGACGGTCCAGCAACTCCGTAAGTCGATCTAACGCGCCATCTCTAGAATCCTTTCCTTGAACCATATTTTATAACTCATAAAAAAAAATCAAAGCAAACAATTCTAAGAAATCTAAATCAGACAAAGCAGTAAACGTACTTACAGTTGAGGAAGGATGTCCGCGTAGTGGCTGTGCAGTCGAGCAGTCTACATAATCGATTTTAAAACCTGGGGGCTCTGATACCATAATTGTAGCGACCCTTACCCGTATCCTAATTTTCTCGTATTATTATTATTTTTTTTTATCCTTACATATATTTATATACTTTAATGACATTGTGCGGAATTAAAACTGTTTAAACCGGAATCAAAATCGGAATTAAAAACTTTAAAGTCTATATTCTTAAAACCGTTTAAAACTAAACATATTTCAAATTAATAAAATATTTAACAATTAAAACAATTAAATAAAACTTTAATTAAAACAATCATCGGCCAAGGGACAAAAGAGACTTTGTCCCTCACAAATTGAAGGGGCGATCGATCTCCTATTTCAGGAGATCGATCGCCGAGGTCAACAACAGGAGGGGCGATCGATCGCCCCTCACCATGGCGATCGATCGCCCAAACCAACCATTAAGGGGCGATCGATCGCCCCACATTATGGGCGATCGATCGCCCACTTGGGCGATCCAGATTACTCTGTGGAATCCAATTCCAAAGAGCAAACTTCCTACATTACCTTCATTCTTTTCTCATTCCATTCACGTTTCTTCTCATCCATATACGCTATAAACTCTTCAACAAAACTTAACTCTTTTCTCATGTTATCAACCACCGATTAAACGACCTAAAACATATTTTAAAACGTGTTTAAAACATAATAAACTTTTGTGAAAACAAACTTCGTGGATCTGTTTAAAACCGAGCATTTTCACCTATTTTAAAGATCACCAAAACAGTTTATAAAACATGTTTCCATCACGTTTAAAACACAAACATAAACCTATCCACTACCATATCGAAACATCCTAATATGTTAAGCTATACAATTCATATCGTGTCCCCAAAACATATACCTACATCCCCACAAGTAAAAATGTGCACCGACTTCCCAGCACACTCCCACGGGCCATCTTTCTTCAACCGATCATGCCTCGGGTGGAGGGATCTCATCCTCACCTGTGTAGAGGTAACCTACACCATAAAAATAAGTCGTGAGCTTAAGGCTCAGTAAGTCTACGTGAATTCTTATGCATAAACATGTTTGTGCAATTTTTATAACATCGTCACTCATGCATTTCATTCATTCTGACGGTGACATTCTTTTGGTTACCGAAGCCTATCACTCGGCAGATGGATAGGGCCCGTCAAGCGGTTAGACAGCCCACACCATTTGAAGGGAGGGAAACCCGCTCACCACGGAACGCCGGGTCTGAACCTCACCCCGATAACCACATACAGAGGGTTGTTTACATGATACTTTACTTGCCTTTACTTGCATTTCCTTTTCATGAAAACTATACGTAAATTCATTTTCATGACATTTTTAAAACTATGATGCATGAACAGTTATAAACATAAAATAATCAACCATCATATGTACCATCAAGACACTCAAAGCATAACCTACAAAAGAACTAATCCTAATTACCCAACCAAAGCATTTAAACAAGCAATTCACCAATGATACTCGATGCGACATCGACGTACGGTGTAGGCAAATAGGCCAAACAAGTCGCGAAGACTTACCTGATGTCCTTACCAAATCGAGCGCCGTCTGTGAGCCTTGTTCACCTAAGCCAATTCACAACAATTATCATTAAAATGCGTTTGAACCATTAACGTCCAAATTAATGAAATCCTTAACTAATGAAATTCTTCTAAAGCTATAGCTTAATTAATCGAGGCATTTTTAACAACCAATTAGACCTCGATTCTACGAAACATCCAGTAGCGAGCTTTTCCAAAAACCTGAAATTCATTAAATTTAACATTTCTCACAAATTAGTTTAACTTCGTCCAATAACGTTCAATACGTCCTTTATATCCATAAACTCGATAAACCTATCAATCTCGAACCCTAAATCTCTTTTTTAACGAAACCCTAAACGAAAACCCTAACCGTATAACTTCGTTAAAACTGAAAACTAACGTTTGAAAGCTATTGAATCTTACCTAGAACGTTGATCGGAGGAGAAAACGTGAAGAACAAAGATCGATCGGAGGAGAAATGGAGGTCGGGATGGAGGAGAACCGTCGATGGCAGAGAGCTTCGCTCTCTGGTTTTCTAGCGCAGGAAGAAAGAAATGAGGGAGAAAGAAAGGATTTTGATATTTTATAATATTGACTTGTCAAATGACCGTTTTTCCATTTCCTTTGTTTTTATATTTGTTTCGTCTTTTGTTTCGTTAATTAACTAACTATTCGATTTCACCAAATCTCCTTATTTCACCACTAACTCCAACTTATTATTCAGGACTCAATAAAACTGTCTGTTTGCAAATCGGACCTCGTTTACCATTTTTACTAAAACGTCCTTTATATTACGAGTAATTTAGCGTCACGACTCCTAAAATTCCCATAATTTTCCTAAAATCCATATTAATTATTAGGATCGTAATAACGTTTTTTGTTCGTAAAACGGGCTTGATTTGACATATTTACAAAAATACCATTTATATTAAAGCATTAATATCCCGAAAATTTGGGTATTACTGGGCGCACCCCAGGGCGAAACACTAGGTCGAATAAAACCCTTCTCCATTAACTCGTCAAGCTGACTCTTCAGCTCTTTTAACTCGGCTGGTGCAAACCGGTACGGATTTTTAAAGCTTGGCGCGGTGTTCGGATACACATCAATAGTAAATTCAATCTCCCGGTCTGGCAGTAACCCGGGAAGATCGTCAAGGAATATCTCAGAGAATTCTCTAACTATAGGAATGTCACTCGGCTTTGCTCGGCTGAGTAACTGAATATCAAATACTACGGCCAAATAAATAGAGAATTCACCTTTAAATTGCTCGTTGACCTTCATGGAATATGAAATAGGCGATCCACTCAATCGGTTCATCGTCTGATAAGAAAACTCGGCTTTACATGGGGGTCGAAAGGTCACAATCCCGGATCGACAGTCGATGGTGGCGAAGTGCTGCGAAAGCTAGTCCATCCCTAAGATAAGATCTTACCGCTCTATGCTCATAACTATCAAACGAGCATAAAGGGTAATATCCCCCACCGAGATGACATTGCCCTAGAGAATACGTTTTGACTGCATATGTTCTCCTGAAGGCAGCATCACTCTATACTCGACCCCAGCTAACTCATACTCTAATCCCAATCTAGTCATGCATGCAGTCGATACGAAAGAGTGCGTAGCTCCCGTATCCATCAAAGTAAAAACAGCCGTGCCCATAACTAATATAGTACCTGCTATCACAGAGGGATGAGCCTCGTCGTCGACATCACCAGGCTCGATAAATGCAAAAATCCTTGGCATAATCCTCCTCTGATCACTGCCTGACTGATCTCGACCCTGCTTCGGGCAGTCTTTAACAAAATGGCCCACTTCTCCACACCGATAGCACATATTCGTGCCTACTCTGCACTGGCCACTGTGCTCCCTCTGGCATTTAGGGCAAAGAGGTAACTGAGAAGCCCTTTGTACCTGTTTGTCTTTCCCTCGATCGTTGCCTCCTTCCAAAGGTCTTTTAACTCCCCTTTGTTGTTTTTACTGAGCCTGTGCTCTCGGTTGCCAGCCCTTATTCCTGATCTGAGGGTGAATCTCTCGAAAGAAGCCCTTAGATGGCTCCCTCGATTTGACAGAATCCCTATCAACTGCCTCAATCTCTAAGGCCCTGGCCACAATCTCGTCATAGAATTCATTTTGCACCCCTGATATGGTAAGACGCATCCGAAATTCCTGACCAAGTCCCTGAAAAAATCTACGTACCTTGTCCTCATTAACGCTGACTTGACGTGGCGCGAATCGGGATAGTGCTTCAAACTTCCTCACATACTCGGCAATAGAACTAACCTGCCGCAACTGCATAAACTCAACCATCTTCGCCTCCCGTACTGTATGACTGAAATACTTATCATAAAATACTTCTCTGAATCGCTCCCAGCTCGTAACAGTCATGTCCGTGGTAGCCTTGATGGAATCCCACCAAAACCGAGCATCCAATGCTAGGTGGTAGGTCACCAACGCAACCTTTTCTCCATCCTCAATGCTAGCATAGGCCAGCATGTCCTCCATAGTTCGAATCGACTCCTCGGCTGAAGAGGGATCTGTAGACTGTCCGTTAAATATAGGAGGTTGAAACTTCTGGAATCTCTCCATCCCCTTATTGCTAGGAGTTGCCGCCTCCCGAGCTCTAACGCCCTCGCGGTCAATTAAGGTGCCCAGTTGTTGGGACTGCCTTTCCATCTATTGGGCCTGTTGCTCCATGTGTTGGGACTGTTGGGCAATAAAGTCCTTAAGGGTGTCTATCGTATCGTCTCGGTCATCTCGGTCATTTCCATGAGGCACCATGATTTTATAACTCCTATGTAGGTTAAAAATACATAACCCTAAGAAACTGAAATCAAACAAAGCAATTAAACATACTTACAGTTGACGAAGAATGTCCGCGTAGTGGCTGTTCAGTCGAGCAGTCTACAGAACCGTTTTTAAAACCCGAGGGCTCTGATACCATAACTTGTGACGACCCTAACACTGTACCCCATTTTTCTGTACTATTTTTTTTATCTTTATATCCTAAATAAATCTCGTACGTGTGAGCTGAATTAAAACTTTTTAAATCGGGATCGAAGTCTGAGTTTATAAACCATTAACAAAACATTAAAACAATTTAAATAAAACTTAAAACAATTATTTAAAACCATTAAAACCAACCAAAACGTCAGCCACTATTCAAGGGGCAAAAGGGACATCTGTCCTATAAATGGCAGGGGCGATCGATCGCCCCTGTGGTAGACGGTCGATCGCCCATTGTAAAAAATTGAGGGGCGATCGATCACCCCTCATTGTGGACATCGATCGCCCATTTACAAATGGGGGGCAATCAATCGCCCCACATATGGGTGATCGATCGCCCCGCTCTCTGGAAAATCCAGAGAGCGGCGATCACCCTGCCGATCGACGGCGATCGATCGGCAGGTTCACTGTCTCTTCTTCTTTTTCTTTTCTTCGATTCTTTCTTTCTTTCCTTCTCTTCATTCCTTCACTTCCCTGTAAACATACTTCACTAACACCCTAAACCTTTCAATAATCATCAACATAAACTAACTCACCACCCCATCGATTTCTCATTTGCCAATCACCCAAATAAACGACTCATAACACGTTAGAAGCATAACCAAAACACATTTAAAACATAATCCGTTTTTGTAAAAACAAACTGCGTGGTTCCGTTTAAAAACTACAACATTTACCTAATACGAAACATTTACAAAATACATTTTCAAAACGTTTTAAAAACTCAAAACGCACCCTAAAATGTTCTATACAACCATTAGCCCGACAATTCCCAAAAATCGTCAAGAAACCTAACCACGAGTCCCACAGGTCAAAACGTGCCTCGACTGCGCCAGCACACTCCTGCAATCATCCTCCGTCAACTACATCACTCCTCAGGTGGAGGGATCTCGTCCTCACCTATGTCGAAGTCACCTACACCAAACAAAAACACTATGAGATAAAAATCTCAGTAAGCTCTACGTAAATGCAATGCGTGCTGTGCATATGAGTTCGTAAATCATGCATCATCTTCATTATCTTTACTCTGGTTGTCACCGAGATCTCAACCCCCTAACCGGAGAGGGCACATCTAGTAGTCGGACTACCCTTTTTAGCTAGAGGAGGGGGGTACACGCTTACAACACGTACAGTCATGCCTGAGCCCCATCTCGCATGACCTATAACTGTATGAGTACAGATTAGATGCGGTATTGTGACAGACCCCTTCGTGCCTACACAATAGATCAATAGCCCCTCTCCAGGCCGCATCGCCATTTTCTTTAAAACATTGTGCAGAAAATTCATTTTCTATGCATAATTTAAAACCGTGATGCATGAACAGTTACGTACTTAAAGTAAACAAACAACATGCATACCATCAAGACAGTAAAAGCTATTAGAAGCATATCCTATCTAACTACCCAACCAAAATAATTTAAACCAAAAGCGTCACCAAAATTCCTCGAGACGACCTCGACGTACGGTGTAGGCCAATCGGCCAGAGAAGATCACGAGAACTTACCTCGTGTCCGTGGCAATCCAAGCTCTGTCCACGAGCGTTGTTCACCTAAGCAATTTCACCAAATTGTCGTTAAAACGAGCTTAAACAATTAAATGCTCGAACTAGCAAAATCCTTAACTAAGGACTTTCTCATAGAGCTATAACTCAACTAATCGAGGCGTTTAAACAAACAATTAATGTTCGATACATTGAACCACCATTAACAAGTTTTCTCCCAAAACTCAAAAATTTGACAATTTCTAATATTCGTGCTAAATCGATTTAACTTCGTCCAATAACGTTCAACACGTCCATTATATTCATAACTAAGGTAAACCTATCAATTTCAAACCCTAAATCACGTTTTTAACGAAACCCTAAACGAACCCTAATCGTTTCAACTCGAAAAAAAACCAACATTAGGCTTCCAAAACTATAGAATCACACCTAGAGTGTTGAATGGAGGAGAAAGCACGAAGAAAATAAGTCGATCGGAGGAGGAATCGATCGTCGGAGAGGAGAGAACCGTGGGGGAGAAGGAAATTTCGCGCGAGGAGGGAGAATCGTAGGGAGAAAGAAGATGGCGTGAAGAAGAAGAAGAAACAAATGGTTTTTAATAAAATTTTTACTTTGCAATTTACCATTTTGTCTTTCCTTCGATTTTCTATTTGTTTCATCCTTCGTTTTGTTATTTGACTAACGATTCTGTTTCTCCAAATTTTCTTATTTCAACAATATATCCAACTCATTACCAGGGTTCTTTTAAAACTGTCCGTTCGCAAAACGGACCCTGTTTACTATTTTTACCGAAGTATCCTTTATATTACGATAAATGTAATTCTCGTAAAATTAGCGTTACGACTCCTAAAATTTCCGAAATATTCTTAAAATCCTTATTAATTATTAAGATCGTAATAAAGCTTTCTTTTCGCAAAACGGACCTGATTTGACATATTTACAAAAATACCGTCATATATTAAAATATTAATTTTCGTACCGCTGGGTATTACAAGAAAATGGCTAGACGACTAGGAAGACCAAGAGCACCAAGAGAGATGCCCAACTTGAGAACTGAAGAAGATCCTAGCGTGATTAGGCAGCTGACAGAATTAGTGCGTCATCAAACAGACCTAGTGCGTCAGCAGTCTGATGAGTCAGGAGTGCTGTTGAACCGAGAGGTACAAGGAAGTGCCAACTCGAGTTCTAGCAATAAACATTCTGGAGATAGATTCAGGAGGCTACGACCACCTACGTTAGATGGGCAGTCATCTGATCCGGTTATTGCTAAAGGGTGGCTTAGAAAGATTGAGAGTATGTTTAGGTGCGCCTACATTGGGGAAGGAGACAAGGTCACGTTGGCAACGTTTTATTTGGCTGGTGATGCTCAACTCTGGTGGAAAACAATAGAGACCACCACTGATGTGTTGGCGATGCCTTGGTCACAATTCAAAGACATTTTCTACGAGAAGTATTTCAACAGTACTGTCCAAACTGCAAAGAAGTTGGAATTTCTAAACTTGAAGCAGACAGGGTCTGTGGCCGAGTACAGTAGGCAGTTCGAGTCCCTTTCCAGGTTTGCTGGACATTTTGCTCACAGGGACGAGGATAAGGTGTTCAAATTTGTGCATGGACTGAATCAAGAAATTTAACGAGGAGTTAAATTTTGAGGTATTAAAGGCTTGTAATTCAGTGAAGATGTGTCTACTGCTCTGGAAGTGGAAGAAGCTGAAAGGAAGTGTGCTGGACAAAAAGAGGTCCAACAAAAGTTGGTCCAGCCACACCATCAAAAGGGAATGAAGAGGCCTAGTGAAGGCCAGAGTAGCCAAGGAACAGGGGGGAAGGTACAGAATGTCAGGAAATTCCCCCAGTGTCCCAAGTGCTTGAAGTACCACCCGGGCGAGTGCAGATTGGGATTTGGGAAGTGTTTCAACTGTGAGGAGGTTGGACACACAATCAAAGAGTGCCCGAAGCCTAGAATCACCAGATGCTACAATTGTAACAAGATCAGCCATATTAGCAGAGACTGCCCAGCTCCTAAAAGTGGCCCTGCTATGGTTAAACCGAGGATATTCTCCATGATGGAGTCGATCAATGATGAACAGCCTGCTGTTGTGTCAGGTACTATACTGGTCAACTCTTTACCCGCTTTTACATTGATAGATTCTGGTGTAACACATTCATTCATAGCATCTACTTTTGCTGATAAGTTAGATGTAAAGCTTACCCCTACTAAGCACGTGTTTAACGTCGCATTATTCTCTGGTGAACGCATGCACTCTAACCAAGTGATGCTTGATAGTGCTGTATTAGTAGGAAACATGAACCTACCTGCTAACCTCATTATTATGGATATAACGGGTTTCGATGTAATCCTAGGAATTGATTGGCTGTTTAAGCATTATGCCACAATCGACTGTAGGACTGGAGTAGTTAGTTTTCAACCCCCTGGTGGTTTGAAACATATCTTCCAAGCTCTAAAGAAGAGTAAGGAAATTTCTGTCATGACCTCTATAAATTGTGGACCCTCACCATGCAGAGAGTACTTATGCTTCTTGGCTAGTGTTTTAGATACACAACTAGTAGGAAAAGTAACTCCCCAAAATGTCTTAGTTGTCCAAGATTTCCCAGAAGTATTCCTAGATGACCTTCCTGGTTTGCCGCCAGATATGGAAATTGAATCATTGTAGATGTTTATCCCGGCGCTGAGCCTGTGTCTAAAAATCCATATAGATTAGCACAAACCGAACTGAAGGAATTAAAGAAGCAGTTAGAGGATCTGTTGGAGAAAGGGTTCATACGCCCTAGCTTTTCACCGTGGGGTGCACCTGTTCTTTTTGTCAAAAAGAAAGATGGATCGATGCGTATGTGCATTGATTATAGGGAATTGAATAAGTTAACTGTCAAGAACAAGTATCCATTACCTAGGATTGATGACCTATTTGACCAACTCCGTGGTGCACGAGTTTTCTCTAAGATTGATTTGAGGTCAGGTTACTACCAACTAAAAGTCAAAACCGAAGATATTCCAAAGACTGCCTTTCACATAAGGTATGGACATTATGAATTCCTAGTTATGTCCTTTGGATTGACAAATACACCGGCAGCCTTTATGGATCTTATGCATAGAGTGTTTCACGAGTATTTAGACAAGTTTGTTATTGTGTTTATAGATGATATTTTAATCTATTCACGTTCTAGTGAAGAACATGCAGAACATTTGAACTTAGTACTGGAGGTGCTAAGGCAGCACCAACTCTATGCTAAGTTTTCCAAATGTGAGTTTTGGCTGGAAAGAGTTCACTTCCTTGGTCATGTGATCTCTGGTGATGGAATATCTGTCAACCAAGCCAAGGTTCAAGCAGTCAAGGAGTGGCCCCAACCGAAGAATGCTGCAGATATTCGGAGTTTCCTTTGACTTGCAAGATATTACAGAAAGTTTATTGAAGGATTCTCAAAGATTGCAACACCCCTCACTCGGTTAACTAGGAAAAATATAAAGAATGTGTGGACTGAGGATTGTGAGCATAGTTTTAAGACCTTGAAACCGAAACTGACCAATGCTCCAATTTTGACCCTTCCTGTTGATGATGGTAAATTTAGCATTTACTGTGATGCATCCAAGATTGGACTTGGTTGTGTCTTGATGCAAGAGGGAAAGGTAATAGCTTATGCCTCTAGGCAGTTGAACACACAAGAGAAGAATTACCCTACACATTACTTGGAATTAGCTGCAGTTGTATTCGCACTTAAAATTTGGAGGCACTACCTGTATGGACAAACTTGTGATATATTCTCGGACCATAAAAGTCTGAAATATATCTTCACACATAAGGAATTAAACATGAGGTAACGTCGATGGTTGGAATTTGTAAAGGATTATGATTTTGAGATTAAATATCATCCCGGCAAAGCAAATGTTGTGGCAGATGCCTTGAGTAGAGTGGCAACTTCAGCCTCCGCCTTGATTCTTGATGTACCATTAACCTTATAGTCTGAATTCTAAAGGTTTAATCTAGAAGCAGTATCCAGTGTATCAGCTATACTCTCAGCCATAACCTTAAAGCCTACTATTTTGGAGAAAATAAAGGAAGCTCAGACGAATAATGATGAGTGTAACAAGTACAAGTTAAGCATGGATTCTACGGACAAAACAGATTTTAACTATTCTGCTGATGGAATCCTTAAGTTTAGAAATAGATGGTTTGTCCTTGCCGTTAAAGAACTTCGTGATGAGATTCTTTCTGAAGCACACTCTTCCAGGTTCTCTGTTCACCATGGGAGTACAAAGATGTACAAGGATCTTAAACAACATTATTGGTGGCCAGGTATGAAACAAAGTGTGGTAGAATATGTAGGATTGTGTTTGTGTTGTCAACAGATTAAAGCCGAGCATCAGAGACCCTCAGGAACAATGCAACCTTTACCAGTTCCTGAATGGAAATGGGAACAAATAACGATGGACTTTGTTGTGGGGTTGCCTAGAACAACAAAAGGACACGATGCAATTTGGGTGGTAGTTGACCGTCTAACCAAATCAGCTCATTTCCTACCAATATAGGTGACTTACTCGATGGATCAACTTGCTGAATTGTACGTGCAAGAAATAGTTAGGTTACATGGAGTTCCAAATACCATAGTTTCAGACCGCGATTCTATATTTACATCTAAGTTTTGGAAGAGTTTGCATCAGGCAATGGGTACACAGCTCAACTTTAGCATAGCCTTTCACCCTCAAACAGATGGACAGTCCGAAAGAACCATCCAAATATCAGAGGATATGCTTCGTGCATGCATATTGGATTTTCAAGATTCCTGGAGCAAGTACATATCCTTAGTAGAATTCTCTTATAATAACAGTTTTCAAGAAACTATCGATATGGCACCATATAAAGCACTGTATGGACGAAAGTGCAGATCTCCTATGTACTGGGATGAAGTTGGTGAAACACAGTTGCTTGGTCCTGACATTGTGCAACAAACTGTTGAGAAGGTTGCCCTCATCTGCCAGAGGATCTTAACAGCTCAAAGCCGGCAGAAAAGTTATGCCTACAAAAGACGCAGAGAACTAGAGTTTGAAGTAGGTGATGAAGTTTTCCTCAAGGTATCACCATTTAAAGGAGTAGTGAGATTCGGGAAGAGAGGCAAGTTGAACCCCAGATTTATTAGACCATTCACTATTCTGAAGAGAGTTGGGAGAGCAGCCTATCAGTTGCAGCTACCGGCTTCTATGGAGGGCATACACAATGTGTTCCATGTTTCCATGTTGAAAAAGTGTGTACGGGATCCATCTCGTATTATGGAACAACAGAGTATTGAAGTTAATCCTACTCTTGCATATAAGGAGAAAACAGTAAGGATCTTAGACTATGCTGTGAAAGTGTTGCGCAACAAAGAGGTTCCACTAGTGAAAGTCTTATGGCACAACCAGAACATAGAGGAGACAACTTGGGAGCGCCAGCAAGACATGATGGACCAACATCCATAATTATTCAGGTATTGAATTTTGAGGACAAAATTCTTTTAAGGAGGGTAGATTATAACACCCAGTTCTATCAAACCGATTCCCTTCTCTTTTTAAATTAATGGCACACTTTATATGATAATAATAAAGGTAGGGTTAATGGATGTCTACGCAAGAGTATAAGGGTAATTAGAAATTTGAAAGTGGATAACGTATTTAAGGAAAGGGGTTTTGGGTTTAATGCACTGTAGCCGCCACTATTTCCTATTTTCCCTCTCGGCCTTCAGCTCTCCAGCAGAAACCTCTGGGCGATTTCTTTCTTGCTCGACTCTCTTTCAGCTTAGGTACGTTTTTCCTCATTCTCTTGCGTTTTAGCAGTTAGATAACTGAGGGAGTACAATGTGAGGATTTCAAGGATGCTGTAGATGAGAGTAGGTTCGGGTTTTTGGGGATAAATTGAAATGTGCAAGCAGTAGAGTTCCAAACTTGTTTCCTTGTTCTTCTAGTTAATTTTTGGTAAAGTTTAGTGAAGGTCTGATTGATGTTCTGTTATGAACTTAGGTGAGCGAGCTTCTAAAGTAGCTTACAGCCGAGCGATTTTCAGGAGAGCCAGGTAAGTAGAGTATGCTTGTGCCTTCGGGCTTGCATCACAAAGCAGTAGGGTTGTGCATGCTTGAATGTGTTTGTATGTCATGCATCATATTTTGAAAATTATGCGAAAATAAATTTACATGAAATGGCATGGTAATAAATGAACAGACTGTAACAGTTGTTAAGGGAACTAATCCGCCCCTTAACAAAGCGAGAGGATGTATGACTTTGGGAGAAGTGATCCAAATCCCAATTTCACAGGGGGATCTGAACAGTTGTTAAGGGAACTAATCCACCCCTTAATCAAGAGAGAGGATGTACGACTTTGGGAGAAGTGATCCAACTCCCAATTTCACACGGGGATCAGATCAGAACGAATGCATGTGCAACTGAGATGAGAAAGTAGAAACTGCATGATTAGGAATTTATGTTTCAGCATTCCATTTCATTATTGCTTTACTTACTTAGCATTAGGCTAATAGATGAGTTTTGTGATGTAGGTGAAGAGGCAACAGAAGGTGTGTTCTCTTAACATGTTGAGGATTAGGCTGTTGAGGGAGCACTTCAATGCCACGGATTGATGATTCTGATGAGGCGGTTTAACTGATGTCGGTAAATGAGAAGGTTTAGTGAACCATGATTTATTTTAAGTTTTGTTAAGTTTTCTAATAACAGAAGTGGTTTTAATGTTTTTGAATACATTGGTGAGACTTTTCTGATAATAGCACTCTGTTGGTTTTAACGTTAGCTCTTACTGGATTTTTGAGTAAATGTAAGGATTTGGGTTGGTTCTGAATGGTTTTAGTGAAGTAAGCCAGTTCCTTTCTGTAGTTAGAGTTTTGTGGTATAGCAAAAGAGTAGTTGTAATGTTACTCTTTTCTCTACCGGTAGATGTTGCATATCGATAGAAGTTGGGTGTTTTGTCCACCGGCGGATGTTGGAGGATTAAATCATCTGACTGACGTTACCGAAAGATGTCTTCAGTAGAAGTTTTGTCGTTTAGTGATCGGTGGATGTCGGGTATTAAACCTGTCAGATGATGTAGTAAAAGTTTTGTCATTTAGTGATCGGTGGATGTCGGGTATTAAACCTATCGGATGATGTAGTAGAAGTTTTGTCGTTTAGTGATCGGTGGATGTCAGGTATGTAACGCCCCCGAACCCACCTTGGCTCGGAGCGCTACTTTGCTAACCAATCCCACGATAAAACTGACTCCCAAAAATAAAAGGGAACGGACACATCTGAATTTAAAACTAAACTTCCTAAACTCTCTATTGTCATACCTAGCTGCCTAGACTCACTAATTCCTCTTAATCCTAACCTGTAAGCACCACGGCGTCCTTTCCGAAAATTTCGGCAAAGTAACGCCTGAAAATGGCGCCTCCAAAATGCTAGGTACCTGCAAACGAATAAATCCCAACACAAATCCAGAATACTCCTAACCAACTATCCAGCATACGGCATGAGAAATCTCCAAATAGCAGTAAAGAGGGAAACTAAAATACAAACATTTCTAAGTGAAGAAAGTCCACAGTACAGGGCGACACATCACCCTTAACTATGATTATATACACCAAATACAAATAGCTATGCAATAACTCTAAAACCAACATCAACCAAAAAGACAACTCTACAAACCACCAAAATAATTGTAAATTATACACGACCCCAAAAATACAGTTCCACCCACGTCTTTCCGAAGACCATAGTCGAGGCGCCCCGACAACTGCCCGCTCCGGCGTGCCCCGTGTGCCACCAACTGCCGCCTAATCCTGGCTCCCTCGTCTAGCTCACCTGTAACCGCGTCGATACCTACACCACAGAACACACACACACGTAAGCTTACGCTTAGCAAGTAGGGAATAACGAATGAACGAATGAGACAACAACACAACGCAATCAACCTAACCCATGCAGTTTCTACGACTTAGTTGTGTATGTTCGTTGCTGTGAATCGGGTAAGCTCACATCCTATAATCGAGGACGGCCCTTAGCTCACATCCCGTAATCGTACAGGACGGCCCTTAGCTCACATCCTATAATCGAGGACGGCCCTTAGCTCACATCCCGTAATCGTACAGGACGGCCCTTAGCTCACATCCTAAGGATGGTCATTCCCAGAACCAGCATTAAGTATTTTAGCCAATCATCCTTCATAGAGTTCCCTTCGGGGTGCCACTGCAAGCACCGTATCCCGACAAGGCACACTAATCCAGATCTCAAGTTCCCTTCGGGGTGCCACTGCAAGCACTGTATCCCGACAAGGAACACAAAGTCGTGCAGTTCCCAACTATGGGCTGCTGCCACGTGGGTCCCCGTAGGGCGTACACGTGCACACACTGCTGTCACGTGGGTCCCCGTAGGGCAGTACATGTGCACACACTGTTTACCCTCTCCACTCACAAATGCCAACAATGCAATCACTCATCTCTAGCGTAGCGTACTCTAACTCACGATGCATGCGTCAACCAAGATATGCAATACAACACGAAACAACCCAACTCTAAAGAATATTTAAGTTAACTCTAACTACAATTACTCAAACTTCATTCAAATTAAGCCTACATTCACCAATTACTCTCAAACTACTATTTCTAGCCTAATCGAACAAAAACCTAACAAAACGGGCCACCAATTTGGGTTTGATAAAAACCGACCCGAAACCTCAAACGTGCATAATTTTTGCGTCGGATATCGGAATCGAACGATTCTAGTGGCCACGTACTCCTCTAATAACCTATTTTAACCTGCCAAAAGGAATTTGAAAACAAACGACCCTAACTAGGTCAAAACTCAGAAAACCCAAACTGCCCCTTCACCCGGAAAATTCCTCTTTCCGATTTTCCATCAATTCTCACTCAATTCCTCACCAATCAACCACCTATACCCTCAATTAGCATAAACTAACCTAAAATCGAAGTTCCAATTCAGAAAACCCAAAAATCCCTAAATTGGAGCCCTCGGTTTTTAGCTCCTCCCGAGCTGCCCACTGCTCGGCATTCCTTGCCAGCACCGAGCTCAGCAATTCGACGCTTTAGAGCAACCAAAAACGGCCGGCGATCAGAGCTCTAGCAGCTCGTCGCAGTCGGCCCTAAACAGAACCGAAACAAGGGAGAAAAATTGGTCTAACCTGACGGTTCGTGCGCAGAGAGAACCGGGCCCAGCTCGTCGCCGTCGTCTGGCCGGAGAACGCCGGAGTCGCCGGTGCTCGTCGGAGGAGGGACGTCGCTCGTCTCCCTCTCCTCTCCCCTGCTCCTGGCGCTCGGCGTCCGGCACTCTACATAATAACATTAATATTAACATTAACATTAATAACAATAACATTACCATTAAATCTCGTTTTTAAATTATAAATTTTCCTTTTAAAAAAATCCCGGGTGTTACAAGGTATTAAACCCATCGGATGATGTAGTAGAAGCTTTCGTTTTACGATCAGCAGAAGTTAGATGAACGATTCATCCGGCTGACCTCATCGGTGGAAACTTTAAGTTTTGTTTCTGCCCTTTTTGTTGACTTTGTTTAGTGGATGATGTGTTTGACTTTTATGAACTTTAGGTATTTCACGCCTAAGCCTTCATCTCTTCCGGCCAAATTATTTTCATAATATTTTAACTTATTATTCGAACACTGTTTTATAGTTTTGTTTAACTTTGCTTTGCTCAAAAGTTTTATGCTGCAAGTTTTTGTGTTTTTAGCAAACGTTCAAATTTGACTTTCGAGTGAACTTTTAAATTTGGTCCAAAATTTCCTAGTTATGTTCGGATTTATGAGTAACGAACTGAGTTTAGAAAACTCGAGGCGTTACATTACAACACAAGAGTTAAATGTAAAAGCGGAATTCCTTAAAACATCACCAAAACAAATACGTTTATCAAATCAATCTAAACGACATAACTCCAAGCCTACATCCACTATACAATTTCCAAAATATTAACCTCTCTATACATCCTAGAATTCATCACATCATCCAATATCCATCTAGTTCACACCTATTTACCACAAAACTGCTTGGAGCACACCCACAGGTCATCACGCCTAGGCAAAACACTTGCCGTTGCCACGAGCCCCCATCAACTAATCACCTAAGCTTGATCATCATGAGGATGTTCCTCACCTTCGTTCTTGTCACCTACATTATACGATAAACACGTTAAGTCTAATGCTTAGTAATGAGTGCACTAAATATAACATTTACATATATGCATGACATTTGTACAACATGTTTGTTTATTTAGTAGACCACATTCTCGCCCCGTGAGAACCATGACTTGCTCCGTAAGAACCGTGCCTTGCCTCATGAGAACACATGACATCCAAAGTTCATTATCGCTCTTTATTTCAGTTTTCATAAAAGCATGCTCGTAAATAGTTCGTATGCATATTTCGTAAAACATGATGCATGAGAAGATCTATGATGTGACCCAGAGGGCCGTCACTCGATCAGAAACTGTAACACCTGGTTTTACGGGATTTTATTATTCCAATAAATAATGGCAGTTTTAATGGAGCCTTAACAATAAGTTGGAATTAATGATGAAATAAGGAAATTTGGAGAAAACGAATAGTTAACTAAATAACGATTTAAGTAATGAAATAAAAAAAAAGATCAAATAGATGGTCAATAAGGTAATTGAGAAAGTCAATTTTTATAAAAATCACAAATCTCCTCTTTCTTCCTCGACACTCCACGAATTTCCCAGAGAGAAAAACTCTTCTTTGGTGATTTCTTCCCCCTCCCGCGCTCTCTTTCCGACAACCGATGTTCCACTCCGATCTTCGATTTTCTTCGCGCTTTCTTCTTCCACCCCGATCCTAGGTAAGACTGTAACATTTTGGAAGTTATTATCCGGGTTTCTAAAGCTATTAATCAGCTACAGTTTTCTTAGGGTTTCGGTTGAAGTGGTCGCGTGAAGATAGAAATTATTGGTTATAGAGTTGCGGATGATAATAGGTTGTTTACGAGTATGGTGGATAGATAAGTAGAACTAATGGAGTCTGATTGGTTTAAACTTGATTTTAATGCCATGTGTTATAAATTAGTTTAGGTGAACAAAGCTCACGGATATTGCTCGGTGTGTTGAGGAACCGAGGTAAGTTTTCATGCTTTGTTTCGCCGATCCGGCCTACACCATAGATGAGTTAACTTGATCGAGGATACTTGGTGAATATGTTGTTTAGTGTGGGTTGGATGGGTAGTTTAGGATGATTGTATGTAGGGCATTTTTCAATAGGTTCTATGTATTGTTTATGCTTTCTTTACGTTTATTGCAAAAATTCATGTCCATGCATCATGTTTTGAAAAGCATAAAAAATGAATTCCCGCATATGTTTTCATGAAAAGAAATGCCTAATGAAAACATATGAAATGCATGTAACCCGGTCACGTCGGGGTGTCGTTTAGACATGGTTGTCCTGAGAGGAGGAGCATGTTTTCCCCCTATAGATGGAAAGGGCTATTTAACCGCGAGTTATGCCCTTTGTATCTTGTGAGTCAACCCCCGGTGACACCTCCCGTTATGACACTAAATGATGAAAATGTAATGCATGTTTTTATAAACCCTGCACGCATAGCATGAAATCCCATTTACGAGACTTGCTGAGCTCTGTAGGTCATAGGTTATTTTCTATGGTGTATGTGACTTCGAGATTTGTGAGGATGAGATTCCTTCACCCAACGCATAAGCTGGTCGAAGAGGTGTACCCGTGGGAGTGTGTAGCGCAGTCAGAGCTAAATTTACCCATGGGAGCATTAGTTAAGTGTTTTGTTGTTTTGGGATTTATACAGGCTGATCGGTGAAAGAATATAATGAATTGCATAGAACTCCTTTTAGGGTGTTTGATATCTGAATAGTGTAAACATTTAAATCGATGAAATGGAAGATGATTGTTGATGAATGGTGAGTGGTGAGTAGGTACAAGGAAAAAGAATGTGAAGGCAACTCTTTGGACAAAATCCAGAGAGCTAGCCGATCGATCGCCAGCAAATTGGCGATCGATCGGGTAATGCATGGTTTAGAGTTAAGTATTTTATAAGAGGAAGTTATTGTCCAAAGTCCGTGGACGAATAGGGTTTAAGTAGTCTGTGGACAAGTAAGTCACGTGTACGAACAAGTCACGTGGACGAATGTGGACGATAAATTTTAGCTACGTGTTTCTGTAAGAAAGTCATCGTCCAAAGTTCGTGGACGATAAAGTCTAGTTAAGTATTTTGGCAGAAGAAAGTGATCATCCAAAGTTGTCGTCCAACAACGTGCACAGCCACAGCCACTACACGGACGCGCTTCTTCGACTATAAGTACGTTAGATGCTTTGTTTGATTTCGATTTCTTAGAATTGTTTGTTTGAATTTTTATAGGAGCTATATAAAAATTGTCCGAGCAAAGGATGCCAGGGATGAAGCCCTGGAGAGGCTAACGGATTTACTGGACCACCAGGCTCAGCATATGGATAGACAGGCGCAGGAAATTGAGAACCTAGTAAATCGTGAGAATCAGAGAGCCCAAGATATATTCGTCTCAAATAATCACAGCATGGAGAGGTTCAAAAAACTTTGGCCTCCAGTATTTAATGGACAATCAATGGACCACTCTGTTGCTGAGGAGTGGGTTTGAAAGATGGAAGACATGTTGGCTTACGCCAAAGTAGAGAATGCTGAGAAGGTCACATGCGTCATTTTCCATCTGGCATTGGATGCCCGACATTGGTGGGATTCAATCAAAGCAACTACGGACGTGACATTGATGAGGTGAGAATGGTTTAAGAGCGTGTTCTTTGATAAATACTTCAGTCGTACTATGAGGGCGGCAAAAAGAGCGGAGTTCACGCAGCTGAAACAGACCAGTACAACTTGCGGAATATATTAGGAAGTTCAAAGCCTTATCACGGTTTTCACCGTGCTTGGTCAGCCACAATGAAGATAAGGTGCAACAGTTTATGGATGGACTAAACCCGGAGATTCGAAAGAATATCATAGTATCTGGCATTTTTTATGTGCCCTATGAAGACATCGCAGCGAGAGCCTTGAAGTTCGAGGCTGCGGAATTAACTTGTGTGAAACCAAAGGAGCCTGCTAGGAGTTTCTTTCGCGAGATTCATCCTCAATCATGGAATAGAGGTTGGCAACAGAAAGGACAGCCACCAGTACAACAACAAAGGGTGCCAAGAGACCATTTGAAAGAGGTAATGACCAGGGCAAAGGAAAACAAGTACAGAGGACTACTCAAATGCCTTGGTGCCCTAAATACCAAAAGGAACATAGCGGTGAGTGCCGATTGGGCATAGATAGATATTTTCGGTGTGGAGAGACTGGCCATTTTGTTAAAGATTGCCCGAAGCCGGGCCGAGAACAGCCAGGCAGAGACCAGAGGAGGGTTATGCCAAGGATCTTCGCCTTTATTGAGCCTGGTGACATCGACGACGAGGCTCAGCCATCTGTTATAGCAGGTACTATTTTAGTCATGGGTGTACCAGTAGTTTCTTTGATAGACACGGGAGCTACGCACTCCTTCATTTTGACTGCTTGCATGACTAGATTGGGATTGGTGTCTGAGTTAGCAGAGTGTGAGTATAGAATGATGCTGCATGCAGTCCGATCATGTCTTCCAAGGCAACGTCGTCTCGGTAGGGATTAATACCCTGTATGCTTGCCTGATAGTCATGAGGAAAGAGCGGTACGATCTTATTTTGGGAGTGGACTGGCTAGCACGCCATTTTGCTACCATTGACTACCGATCCGGATTGGTAACTTTTCGGCCTCCGGATAGGGAAGAGTTTTCATATCAGGCAATAAATAGGTCGAGTTGGTCGCCTATTTCCTACTCCTTGATGGTCCGAGAGCAGTTTAAGGGCGAATGCTCTGTATATTGGCTACAGTGATTAATACTCGGTTGCTTAACGGGGTAAAGCAAGAAAACCTCTCAGTAGTTAGAGAATTTTCTGATATCTTCCTCGACAATCTTCCTGGATTACCGCCAGATAGAGAGACCGAGTTCACCATTGATGTTTATCCAGGCTCAGGGCCTGTATCGAAGAATCCGTACAGACTGGCACCTGCTGAACTAAAGGAGCTGAAGACTCAGTTGGAAGAGTTGTAAAACAAGGGGTTCATTCGACCCAGTTTCTCTCCTTAAGGTGCATCAGTTTTGTTTGTTAAGAAGAAGGACAGAACTCTCCGAAAGTGCTTTGATTATAGAGAGTTGAATAAGCTAACAGTTTTAGAATAAGTATCCACTGCCCCATATTGATGACCTGTTTGATCAACTATAGGGTGCCTTAGTGTTTTTGAGGATTTACTTACGCTCAGGTTATTACCATTTGAAGGTTCGGAGAGAAGATGTTCAGAAAACAGCCTTCTAAACGAGGTATGGATATTACGAATTTCTTGTGATGTCTTTTGGACTTACGAATGCTCCTACAGCGTTTATGGATTTGATAAACTGTAACGACCCGGGAAGGATCGCCACGTAATTCATGACTTTACTCACTTCTTTCACTCTTTTATATATATATGTTTTTTTTTACTAAGCAGCGGAAATACTAATTCTGTAGTCACATGTAGGACATGGACAATGAAATAAGACATTTGGATGGGGGATTTTAAAAAAAAGGCATCTGCCGAACTCAACGACAAAACTTCACTCTCATCTGCCGATCACTAAACGACAAGGCAGGAGAGGGCTCACATCTACCGATAAACCAAAGCTACATCTTCCGGTTATCCCGAGCATTTCACGTGATTCATTAATCACCCATCGGTAGATGTAAGTTCTCACATCAACCGACAGTCACGTGCATCCCACACAATTCATTAAACGTTTGTCGGCAGATATACAAACCGCATCTACCGATGACGTCAGCCGGCAGCTAATCAAACCGCGTCTGCCGTTGTCGTCAGCAGGAAGGTATATAAACTACATCTGCCGATGATGTCAGCAGGAAGATAAACAAACAGTATCTGCCGATGACGTCAGCAGGAAAATATATAAACTACATCTACCGATGACTAGGCGACAGGGAAAAAGACTCCTACATCACCCGATATAAACACACTGTATCTACCGACAGAAATCTCACTACTTCTACCGATAGCAAAAGAAAATCCTTTATATTTACCGACTGATAACATACTACAGCTACTGATAGAAAACACCCTGCATCTACCGATAGTAAACACACCACTCCTACCGGTAGGACTAAACAACATCTCCCAATAGACATAATCATGAACAAGTCTCAAACTTTCTAGACTTAACATTTCTGTAAACAGAAATCAATGATTCCCTCAGAGTACATATATCGGAAGTCTTAAACAAAAGATATTCAATAAACTGTACCATACTCTATCCAGTGAGCATCCAGATAATTTCCAATCCCAGTACTATGAAATAACTTCATTCTACTTATACTTCCATATTAAAATCATTAATAATGCTCATAGAGCATAAACCAGAGAACTTATTCGCCAATCCAGCCTTCACTGTCACACTGAGCATTCTCCAACAGCCAAACTTAGACTTCCTCATTTATCTTGAATCCCTCACCTGAAAACTCGTCACCTACATCAAAGGTTTAAACTATAAGCCTAATGCTTAGTAAGGAATGCAACAACAACATGAATGCATGAATGCATAATTCAGAGAAAAACGTGGTCATGAGTCTTTTCTTGTTCATAATCATTATTCCATATTCATCATTCATAACATAATTCACATCGCTGAAACACATTCATCGTTCGTATTATAGTCCATATCACTGAACCATATTCGTTATTCATATCATTGTTCATGTTGCGTGGGATGAGAGAGGATTTGTGCCGGTAAAGGGGGTTCGACAGTGAGTTTGATCATGGTCCCTACTGCGGGTCGTATTCATATGTCCTACTGTGGACTGTGACATACGCCGAACCGCCCCCAACCCTCACTCATCCACGTTGTAGGGATTTTATCATCATATCTTGTTCATGAGAGAACATGCTTTTAAAACATTTTCATGTGCATAAAACATTGATAATGCATGAGCATGGGGTTCTTTAACTCGTCCAACCTGTAGGACAGAACATTCAGCCAGTATGAAAAGCTTACTATCGAACCAATCGTCGACATAAATGCTAGACAGTAACATGAAAGAACTACTAATCATCGTACGAGTTTCTACTTAGCATCCTTTGATGTAGGGTCCTATTGACCGAGAAACCTATACATTCACTTACCTGGTCTCCTTAGCACTTTGAGCTCTTTCTCTTGAAACTTCTTCACCTAAAACATTCACATTGCAGTAGTTAAAACAAGGTCCTATAAGTTCTAACCTCAAGTCATCCTAGGGTCTAATAGACAAAGCCATCCTGAATCCTTAGTCTAACGCTCTGTGCAAAACCTGAAATCCAAGAACTGAAATAGACAGATTCGACTATCGGTTACTCAGGGTTTATTGTTTTTAAATGTCCAAAACTGATTCGAAAGGACATTATCACTCTCAGATTAACAATGAACTATATTATTACCCTGTTGTTTAAGGTTTTGAGTTACGGGTTCAAGCTGAAAACAGAGCTAAACGATTAACTGATAACTACATTGTCTAACTCATACCTCGAGCGTAAGGTAACCGAGAAATAGCAAGGGAACTGGTCGTCGAAGGAAGGATTACAGGCAGGCAGAGGGCGAGAGCTTGCGGGAGAAGGAATCGCTGAGAATGGAGGATGTCGGCTACAGTGAGTTAATGAGGTTTAAATCATTTCCACTTCCTTTAAATATCGGTCTAAGCCCTCTATTATTACAACTTTGCCACTCGACCTAGTTTAAACCCACATGTAATTAATTACACTTGTCTTAAAATTCTAAACCGCGAAGATTAAATGTTCATGACCGTTAATACAGTTAGGAAAATTACCTAGTCGTAACTCGGGTGTTACATCCACCCCTCCTTAAACAAAATTTTTGTCCTCGAAAATTGCTTAAGCAAATAACTCCGGATAATTGTCCAACATGTCCTGTTGCCTCTCCCAAGTGGCTTCTTCAATGCCGTGGTTTGTCCACAAAACTTTCACCAATGGGATTTCCTTGTTCCTTAGAGTTTTTACTGCAGAATCCAAAATTTGTACCGGTTTCTCCTCATACTCCAAAGTCGGTCCAATTTCGATTTCTGATGGCACCACAACATTCGTTGGATCACGTATGCATTTCCTTAGCATTGACACATGAAAAACATTATGAACCTTCTCCAATAACGGAGGTAATTGTAATCTGTAAGCTGTGTTTCCAACCTTTGCCAAAACAAGGAATGGTCCAATGAACCGTGGGTTAAGCTTCCCTTTCTTGCCAAACTTAGCACTCCTTTAAATGGTGAAATCTTCAGGAAGACTTCACCACCAACAGCAAACTCGAGGTCTCTCCTCCTTTGGTCTGCATAACTCTTCTGTCGACTTTGTGCAGTCATCATCCTGTTTCTAATAATGGCGATCTTATCTGACATTTGCTGCAAGATCTCAGGGCCCAAGAGCTTTGCTTCGCCAACCTCATCCCAATACAAGGGTGACCTGCACCTCCTGCCATAAAGCGCTTCATAAGGTGCCATACCAATGGTGGACTGATAACTGTTGTTGTAAGAAAATTCAACTAACGGTAGATGTCTATTCCAAGTTGTCTGAAAGTCCAACACACATGCTCTCAACATATCCTCAAGTATCTGAATGGTCCTCTCTGATTGGCCATCTGTCTGTGGATGAAATGCAGTACTGAAGGTTAACTTTGTTCCTAACGTGCCTTGCAAACTTTTTCAAAATCGTGAGGTGAACCTGGGGTCACGATCAGAGACAATGGATACCGGTGTTCCATGTAACCTTAGAATTTCTTGAACATACAAGTTCGCCAGTTGGTCCATTGTGTAGGTCATCTTTACAGGTAAGAAGTGAGCTGACTTGGTCATTCTGTCAATCACGACCCAAATACTATCATGTCCTTTAGTTGTCTTTGGCAAACCTACAACAAAATCCATGGCAATGTTTTCCCACTTCCATTCAGGGATAGGTAGAGGCTGAAGGGTACCTCAAGGGCGTTGATGTTCTGCTTTAACTTGTTGGCATACCAAACATGATTCTACAAACTTAGCCACATCCCTCTTCATGTTTGGCCACCAATAATATAACCTTAAATCCCGATACATCTTGGTGTTACCAGGGTGCACAGAGAAGGAAGATGAATGGGCTTCGACCAGAATTAACTTACGTAACCCTTCATCACTAGGGACATACCATCTATCTCTAAACTTCAGGATCCCATCCTTGGAGAGACTAAACTCGGAGGTGGCGTCCTTCATCTTGATCAATATTCTGTTATTCTCCTCTAAGTTCTTCTGTTGTGCTTCTTTGATCTTTTCCAAAATGGTTGGTTGGATAGTTAGAGTAGCAAGTAGACTCGACAGTTCAGGAACTAACTCCAATTCCAATTTCTGAATCTCTGTCCTAAAAGGTATAGACACAGCTGATATCGCGGGTTGCATTGTTGCTGACATTCTGCTCAAGGCATCAGCTACAGCATTAGCCTCGCCTGTATGATACTTAATTTCGAAGTCATAGTCTTTAACAAATTCTAACCAACGTCTCTGTCTCATGTTTAATTCTTTTTGAGTGAAGAGATATTTCAAGCTCTTATGGTCAGAAAATACTTCGCACTGTCGTCCATACAAATAGTGTCTCCAAATCTTTAGCGCAAATACAACTGCGGCTAATTCAAAATCGTGAGTGGGGTAGTTCTGCTCGTAACTTTTTAGCTGCCTAGAGGCATACGCTATAACTTTGCCTTCTTGCATCAAAACACACCCTAGTCCGACTTTGGACGCATCACAATAAACACTAAACTTCCCTTCTTTGGTTGAGAGGGTCAATAGTGGAGCTGTCGTTAACTTTAGTTTAAGTGTCAGGAAGCCATCTTCACAAGCTTTGGTCCAAGAGTATTTGGTGTCCTTCTTTGTCAAATTAGATAAAGGCTTAGCTATCATAGAAAATCCTTTAATAAACTTCCTATAATAACCTGCCAAGCCAAGAAAACTACGGACTTCACTGACATTCCTTGGCTGTGGCCAGTCCTTAATAGCCTGAATCTTTGTTGGGTCTACTGATATACCTTCAGCAGAAATGACATGGCCTAAAAAGTTGACCTTACTCAACCAGAATTCACATTTAGATAACTTGGCATATAGTTGATGCTGTTTCAGGGTTGTCAAAACTATCCTTAAGTGTTCTGCATGGTCAGCTTCTGTCTGCGAGTATATAAGAATATCATCTATAAACACAATTACAAATTTGTCCAAATACTCACGAAACACTCGATTCATTAAGTCCATGAAGGCTGCAGGTGCGTTGGTCAACCCAAACGACATCACCAGGAATTCATAATGTCCATAACGGGTCCTAAAAGCTGTCTTAGGTATGTCACTTTCCTTAACCTTCAGTTGGTAATACCCCGAACGTAAATCTACTTTTGAAAACACTTTTGCTCCTTGCAGTTGGTCAAACAAATCATCAATCCGGGGCAAGGGGTACTTGTTCTTAATCGTCAGTTTGTTTAATTCTCTGTAATCTATGCACATCCTCAAAGAACCATCCTTCTTCTTGACAAATAAGACAGGCGCACCCCAGGGAGAGCTACTAGAGCGTATGAATCACTTGTCTACTAACTCCTGTAATTGGACTTTTAATTCTTTTAATTCGACAGGTGCCATACGGTAAGGATTCTTAGACACAGGTAATGCCTCGGGATATGTATCAATTACAAACTCTATTTCCCTATCAGGTGGTAATCCTGGCAAATCGTCCAAGAATGCTTTAGGGAACTCTCGGACTATAGAAATATCTTGTAGCTCTATCTTATTCTTCGCTCGGGTATCCATTACACTAGCTAGATAACAATCACAACCATATTTCAATATCCGTTGAAACTCTAGTGAAGTTATAATTGGCATTTTACTTATTTTTGGGATAGCTTGGAAGGTATAACGATCTCCATTTGGGGGTCGGAACTCTACTAATCCAGACCTACAACTTATCGTGGCATAATGCCTGGATAACCAATCCATCCCTAATATCACCGCATACCCTTTCATATTAGGTCGTCGATGGAAGGATTACAGGCAGGCAGAGGGCGAGAGCTTGCGGGAGAAGGAATCGCCGAGAATGGAGCATGTCGGCTACAGTGAGTTAATGAGGTTTAAATCATTTCCACTTCCTTTAAATATCGGTCTAAGCCCTCTATTATTACAACTTTGCCACTCAACCTAGTTTAAACCCACATGTAATTAATTACACTTGTCTTAAAATTCTAAACCGCGAAGATTAAATGTTCATGACCGTTAATACAGTTAGGAAAATTACCTAGTCGTAACTCGGGTGTTACATAAACCGTGTTTTTAAGGAGTATTTAGACAAGTTTTTTGTCGTCTTCATCGATGACATATTGATATATTCAAAGACAAAGGAAGAGCACGAGGAGCATTTACGAATTGTTCTTAAGATTTTATGTCAGAACCAATTGTATCCAAAGTTCTCTAAGTGTGAGTTTTGGTTTGATAGAATAAGCTTTCTTGGCCATATCATATCTCAAGAGGGAATCTCAGTGGATCCAACTAAGATTGAAGTTGTCAAGGATTGGTCGAAGCCTAAAAATGTGCGAGAGGTACGTGAATTTCTTGGATTAGCTGGATATTATATGAAGTTCATTGAGGAATTTTCAAGGATCGCAGTCCCTCTTTCACGTTTGACCAGGAAAAATGAAAAGTTTGTATGGTCTGCTGTATGTGAGAAGAGCTTCAATGAGCTAAAACGAAAGTTGACTACAGCACCAGTGTTAACATTGCCTGTTGAAGGTGATAAGTTCAATATTTACTGCGATGCCTCAAGGATCGGACTTGGGTTTGTATTGATGCAAGAGAGCACGGTAGTTGCTTATGCTTCTTGGTAGTTGAAGCCGTATTAGCAAAATTATCCTACGCACGATCTTGAGCTTGCTGCGGTTGTCTTTGCTTTAAAAATCTAGAGACACTATCTGTATGGGCAACAGTGTGAGGTGTTCTCAGATCACAGGAATTTAAAATATTTGTTTACGCAGAAAGAACTGAATATGCGCCAAAGGAGGTGGTTGGAGTTCGTCAAAGACTATGAGTTTGAGATTAAATACCACCTAGGGAAGACAAATAAGGTCGCAGACGCCTTGAGCAGAATGCCTTCTACTGATCAGCCTTCGTTTACATCGATGTCAGTAATGTTAAGGTCTGAGATCGCGAGGTTTAATGTGGAGATTGTGGCCAAGTTGTCCACTATGCTCACGAACATTTTTCTTAGGCCGACGATAATTGACAAACTCCGAGAAGCTTAGAAGGAAGACTTGGAGTGTGAGAGATATCGATTAAGCATGACATTTGAGGACCCGTCCGATTTCAGCTTGTCGGATGATGGTGTGTTGAGATTCAGGCATAGGTGGTACGTGCCTAACAATGAGGAGCTGAAGAGAGAGATCTTAATGGAGGGACACTCCTCGGCATACTCAGTGCATCCGGGGAGCACAAAAATGTACAGAGACCTGAGACAACACTACTAGTGGCCGAACATGAAAAGGTAGATTGCCAGGTATGTGGAAACCTGCCTAGTTTACCAACAGGTTAAAGCGGAACACCAAAGGCCAGCCGGAACCTTACAGCCATTGCCAATTCCGGAGTGGAAATGGGAGCAGATCTCCATGGATTTCATAGTTGGACTCTCGAGAATGATGAAAGGGCACGACGGCAAGTGGGTGATTGTGGACCCTTTGACAAAGACGGCCAACTTTCTAGCAGTGAAGATGACCTACTCTATGGATCAGCTTGCCGAGCTTTATGTGTAGGAGATTGTCAGATTACACGAAGTGCCTATTTCGATTGTCTCCGATAGAGATGACAGGTTTACTTCAAAGTTCTAGAAGAGTTTACATAAGGCTATGGAAACTCATTTGAATTTTAGCACGGCGTTTCATCCTCAGACGGACGGACAAAGAGAAAGAACAAATCAGATTCTTGAGGATATGCTTAGAGCTTGCGTGCTGGAGTTTCGGTGCTCGTGGAGTCGATATTTGCCCTTGATTGAGTTCTCGTACAACAACAACTTCCAGGCTATGATCGGCATGACTCCGTACGAAGCGCTTTATGGTCAAAAGTGCAGGTCTCCGCTATATTGGGATGAGGTCGGCGAGGCTAGTGTAATTGGCCCAGATATTTTACAACAAACAGCGGAGAAGATTGCTGTTATAAGACAACGTATAGAGACAGCATAGAGTTGCCAAAAGAGCTATGCTGACACTAGATAGAGGGAATTGCAGTTCGAGGAAGGAGACGAAGTATATTTAAAGATTTCTCCGTTAAAAGGTGTTATGCGGTTCGGAAGAAGGGGCAAGTTGAACCCTCCTTATGTGGGGCCCTTTCCTATTTTGAAAAGGATCGGGACTAGGGAGTACAGGTTACAACTTCCAGTATTTATGGAGGGCATTCACGATGTGTTTTACGTGTCCATGCTCATAAAATGCGTGCGCCATCCATCATACGTCATTGTGACATGAGAGATCGAGGTGCAACCATTACTAACCTACTTGGAAAGGCCAGTACGAATTCTAGAGTCCTCAATCAAGGTGTTGCATAATAAGGAGATCCCACTAGTAAAGGTCCTATGGCAGAATCACGATATAGAAGAAGCCACTTGGAAGAGACAGCAGGATATGATGTCGAAGTATTCTGAACTGTTTGTATAGTCAAATTTTAAGGACAAAATTTTAATTAAGGTGGATGGAATGTAACACCTGGTTTTACGTGATTTTATTATTCCAATAAATAATGGCAGTTTTAATGGAGCCTTAACAATAAGTTGGAATTAATGGTGAAATAAAAAAATTTGGAGAAAACGATTCGTTAACTAAATAACGATTTAAGTAAAGAAATAAACAAAAAGATCAAATAGAGGGGGAATAAGGTAATTGAGAAAGTCAATTTTTATAAAAATCACAAATCTCTTCTTTCTTCCTCGACACTCTACAAATTTCCAAGAGAGAAAAACTCTTCTCTAGCGATTTCTTCCCCCTCTCGCGCTCTCTTTTCGACAACCGTCGTTCCCCTCCGATCGTTGATTTTCTTCGCGCCTTCTTCTTCCACCCCAATCCTAGGTAAGACTCTAACTTTTTGGAAGTTAATATCCGGGTTTCTAAAGCTGTTAATTGGCTAGAGTTTTCTTAGAGTTTCGTTTGAAGTGGCCGCGTGAAGATAGAAATTATTGGTTATAAAGTTGCGGATGATAATAGGTTGTTTACGAGTATGGAGGATAGATAAGTAGAACTAATGGAGTCTGATTGGTTTAAACTCGGTTTTAATGCCGTGTGTTATAAATTGGTTTAGGTGAACAAAGCTCACGGATATTGCTCGGTGTGCTGAGGAACTGAGGTAAGTTTTCGTGCTTTGTTTGGCCGATCCGGCCTACACCATAGCTGAGTTAACTTGATTGAGGATACTTGGTGAATATGTTGTTTAGTGTGGGTTGGATGAGTAGTGTAGGATGATGGTATGTAGGGCATTTTTCAGTAGGTTCTATGTATTGTTTATGCATTCTTTACATTTATTGCACAAATCCATGTCCATGCATCATGTTTTGAAAAGCATAGAAAAGGAATTCCCGTATATGTTTTCATGAAAAGAAACGCCTAATGAAAAGATATGAAATGCATGTAACCCGGTCACATCGGGGTGGGGTTCAGACATGGCTGTTCTGAGAGGAGGAGCATGTTTTCCCCCTGCAGATGGAAAGGGCTATCTAATCGCGAGATGTGCCCTCTCTATCTAGGGAGTCAACCCCCGGTGACACCTCACGCTATGAAACTAAATGATGAAAATGTAATGCATGTCTTTATAAACCCTGCACGCATAGCATGCATTCCCATTTACGAGACTTGCTGAGCTCTATAGCTCATAGGTTATTTTCTATGGTGTAGATGACTCCGAGACAGGTGAGGATGAGATTCCTCCACCTGACGCATAAGCTAGTCGAAGAAGTGTACCCGTGGTAGTGTGCAGTGCAGTCAGAGCCAAATTGACCCGTGGGAGCATTAGTTATGTAATATCCGGCTTGTACGGATTTTTGGATTTAATATATTATATTGATATATTATATTATTAGATGGCATTTTTGTAAATATGTCAAATAAGGTCCATTTCACGAAAAGAAAGCGTCATTATGACCCTAACGAATAATAAGAATTTTAAGGAAATTATGAGAATTTTCGGAGTTTAAACGTTATATTCCGAGTAATTACGTCTTTCGTAAAGTAATTGACGTTTTAGTAAAAATAGTAAACGAGGTCCGAATTGCGAACAGATAGTTTTGAATAAACCCTATCGGTGAATTGGACTTATTGGTGAAGTATGGAAGTTTGGGGAAATCAAATCGATAGACGATTAACGAAACGAAAGACGAAACGAATATAAAAACTATAGAAGGGCAATATGGTAATTTGCCAAATCAAATTATAAAATAACAAATCATTTCTCTTCTCCTCACTTCTCCTCTGCCCGCGCGAAGACCAGAGAGCAAACTCTCTCCTCTGGCCGACGACGTTCTGTCGATCCGAGCTCCGTTTCGCCTCCCGTTCGTTCCGTTTCCTTCGCGTTTCTTCCTCCTCTCGCTACCCTCGGTATGTAGCTTCGGTCTCTGAGCGTTTATTTCGAGTTTTTGGTTCGATTTAGGGTTAGGGTTTCGATTAGGGTTTTCGTTAAAAATGCGAATTAGGACTCGTAATTAATAGGTTAGCCTTAATTAAGTATGTATTGAACGTATTTGACGTTATTGGACGAAGATAATTCAATTTGTGAAAAAAGTATAAATTTGGGAATTTACGGGTTTTCAGAAATAACTCGTAATTGGAATTTCAAATTAACAAGCGTTAAGTCGTCGTTAATTACTTCGATTAATTAAGTTGAAACTTTAGGAATTGCCTTAGTTAAGGTTTTATTGAAATAGGACGTTTAGTAGTTTAAATTGGTTTTAACTACGAATGTTGCGTTTTGCCCAGACGAACGATGCTCGTGGACGAAGCTCAGCGAGCTACGGACGACAGGTAAGTCTCCGCAACTTGTTTGGCCGATTGGCCTACACCATAGGATCTTTTGTTGTTCGAGGAAATTGGAGAATTGTTTGTTTAAATGCTTTGGTTGGGTAGTTAGGATTAGTTCTTTTGTAGGTTATGTCTGAGTGTCTTGATGGTACGTATGATGATTGATATGTTATGTTTATATCTGTTCATGCATCATAGTTTTAAAAACGTCATGAAAATGAATTTGAGCATAGTTTTCAGGAAAAAGAAATGCACGTAAAGGCAAGTAAAGTATCATGTAAACAACCCTCTGTATGTGGTTATCGGGGTGAGGTTCAGACCCGGCGTTCTGTGGTGAGCGGGTTTTCCTCCCTTCAGATGGTGTGGGCTGTCTAACCGCTTGACGGGCCCTAACTATCTGCCGAGTGAATAGACTTCGGTAACCAAAAGAATGTCACGGTGAGAATGAATGAATGAATGAATGAATGAAATGCATGAGAGACGGTTTTATGAAAATGGCACATACATGTTCATGCATTGCATTCACGTAGACTTACTGAGCCTTAAGCTCACGACTTATGTTTATGGTGTAGGTGACCTCTACACAGGTGAGGATGAGATCCCTCCACCCGAGGCGTAAACTGTTGATGGATGATGGCCGTGGGAGTGCGCTGAGCAGTCGAGGCGCGTATGACCCGAGGGGAAGTTGTGTATGTATTTTGGGGGTTTAATGGTTAATATGAATGTATGAGAACATATATAGAATATTTAGGTTGGTTGGATCTGGATAGGGATTAGATAACGTTTTGATAATTGTATGTAAAACGTTTCGGTTTAAACTGTTTAATGAATGTTATGGAAATGTTTTGATTGGTTGTAGGTTGATACGGTTAAGCTCGATGTTTAGATACATCCACGCAGTTGGACTCCGCAAAGTCTGACCCGAGTCGATTGAGTTTAGGATACAGTTAAATTGGATTTAAGTAGATTTTAGTGGTGAGTTATGGTGACTGTTGGTTGTTGGTTTAATGAACGTTGGTTGTTGGTTTAATGAATGAAGAGGTTTTGCTCTCTGGAAATCAGATTCCAGAGAGCAAATTTGATGAATTAAGTCGAGGAGTAAAAAGTGAAGTGTTAAAGTTTTGAAGTCTAAAAGAGAAGGAATCGCTGCATGCTTGCAGCGATCGATCTCTGCTGCAGAGCAGAGATCGATCGCTGCTATAGTTAGCAGCGATCGGATCGCTGCATGCTTGCAGCGATCGGATTGCTGCCATAGCTAGCAGCGATCTATCTCTGCTCTGCAGCAGAGATCGATCGCCCCTGCTATAATGCATGGCAGCGATCGATCTCTGCTGCAGAGCAGAGATCGGTCGCCGCCTCCATTTTGAGGGCAGAGTTCCGATTCTACCCTCCCACTTCCTTAAATTGTTTCAAAGTTTTCTTTTAAATGTTTTTAAGTTTTAATTATTTATTAAAGGTTTGTTTTAAATGCTTTGAGGTTCAGTTTTAAATTCTGATTTCAGTTTTGATTTCAACTACAGTTTAATTTCCGCGTAAGGTTTTAATTAAAGTAGAGGAAAGAAATAAGTACAAAAATGAAAATGAAAAATTTATTACAGAAATATGGGTACGGATTTAGGGGTGTGACAAGTTAAGTGTTTTGTGGTTTTGGGATTTATACGGGCTGATCGGTGAAAGAATAGAATGAATTGCATAGAACTCCTTTTAGGGTGTTTGATATCTGGATAGTGTAAACATTTAAATCGATGAAATGGAAGATGATTGTTGATGTTTAACGTTTCTGGAAATTTTGGATGAATTGTTAGTAGGTACAAGGGAAAAGAATGTGAAGGCAGCTCTCCGGACAAAATCCAGAGAGCTAGCCAATCGATCGCCAGCAATGGGGCGATCGATCGGGTAATGCATAGTTTAGAGTTAAGTATTTTGTAAAAGGAAGTTATCGTCCAAAGTCCGTGGATGAATAGGGTTTAAGTAGTCTGTGGACAAGTAAGTCACGTGTACGAACAAGTCACGTGGACGATAAATTTTAGTTAAGTGTTTCTGTAAGAAAGTCATCGTCCACAGTCCGTGGACGATAAAGTCTAGTTAAGTATATTTTGGCAGAAGAAAGTCATCGTCCAAAGTTGTCGTCCAACGACGTGGACAAGTAAGTCACGTGGACGAATAAGTCTCATGGACGAATGTGGACGATAAATTTTAGTTAAGTATTATGGCAGAGAAAATCAGTCGTCCACACTGCCTTCTGTCTCCATCGTCCACGACACCTTCTGTTTGCAAACGTCCACGATACCTTCTGTTTACAAACGTCCACGATACCTTCTGTTTGCAAACGTCCACACCGTCTTTTGTCTCAAACATCCACACCGTCTATGGTTTTTGTCGTCCACGCCTTCTTCTGTTTTTGTCGTCCAAACCCGATAGAGATAAACATCCTCCTTCACTGTTTAAATTGATGAAACCAAAGACGAATTGTTCATTTGATGAAACTCGATAGAAAGCCTACGTTTTATTAGTTTATCACTGTTTTACCAAAGTTTAATTTAGTGTGAGATTGTCCATACATGAGTAGTCTTCTGCTGATTGGGGTTAAACACCCTTATGCATGCATGATTAATTACAGAATAAAAGTTTAAATTTCATGTGAATTTTAGGAATAGTAAAAGGGTAAAAATTAAGGTTCGTTACAGAAACCAAGGGCCAAGCATTATCTAATCTATTTACTAACAAGCCCAATTCTTTTGCAGGACTTGAAGGCCTCTTCATGGATTTGGATTGGGAGCCGGGCACAAGGGACCTGGATCAACCCGTGCACTTGCTAACTTGGGAAACACCGACGGAGGCACTTGAAGAAGGGATTTGTCTCAATTGGGATTAAAATTGTAACCGAATGCCTATCCTTTTTTCTTGTTGTTTTGGCAAACTTTTAGCCTTGTATTTTGTTGGCAAACATTGGCCTTTCATGTAATATTTTATAATTGCATGCATCCTTAGGCATTAGGATTATATGTATGCTAGTTTAGATGGTGGTTTTTAAGATGGATCAAATGAAGAGTGTGTTGTTACACTAGGCCAAGGCTTTGGCCCATTTTGAAGCCCCTTTGAAGCCCATTTCGAAGCCCTCTTTTCCAACCACCATAGGTCTATAAAAGCATGGTTATTGGTGCTTGTAATGGTTGTTGATGCTGTGAGAATAACCTAATTTCCGCTAAGTGGTTGGAGCCTGAAGACCGGTGAACGGTAAACCTCGGTTCAGTCAAGAACTAAGAAGGACTTCTCTCTTTTACTCTTTCAAGCCAACGGTTACTTGAATAGCTATCATTCCACGCTTCTTCCATCTCTTTTGAGAGTAGGATACATGAAGAAGGTGGCCATTAACCCGTTCTATTTGCTGCCATTCTTCTACGGAAGAGTGTATGCCGAAAGCTTACAAAATATTGCTTATCTGACAGCATCTGGGGTTCTTCAAATAACTTTTGATTTTCTCATCATCTGGACCCGAAACTTTGAGACATAAACTTAACTCATACTCAAAGAACCCCTTAAAATTTTTTTGAATTTAAATATTGTTTGGTTGGTCAAATCATTGCTGGAATCCTCTGGTATTTCTGTTGGTTGTTGAAATCTATTTCTTTGCTAATCTGTTTTTCTGGGTAGAAACACGAGCCCCTTGGAGACGGAATCGTGTCATGTGGTATCAGAGCCATGAATGGCTTCCTATGAAGGCTAGAAATCGAACGGTTTGAATCTTATTTCCCATTTTCTCACCTGTTTATTGTTTTCATATTTTAGGGTTTTTTGTTTTGAAAACCCATAAAACTATTTGCTGTTCTTGCTGTTTTTCTTATCTTCTCTTTATTTCTCTTCCAAAAACGATTTCCTGAATGCTATGTTAGTTGTCTACAGATTTGAGTATAGGTTTTTCAAAAATTTTCCACCATTTTTGCGCTGCACATAGCTTCCTCTTTTGGTTAAACCTTTGCTAACAACTTTTAGTACTTGATGTTTTGTTTCTCTTTCTGGTTTGGTGAATTGGCTGTTGAATGTTTATTTTTCTTGAACTGAGATACTATCCATTAATGTGTTTTTATTCCTTTCAGCATAAATATAAACTTGTTGAGATTCGAGTATGTGTGACGACCCCAACCCCGTAGGGCCGCCACGGACTTGCCGTGACATAACTATTAGCTAAGCCCTCGTATTTCTCATAAACTTTTTCATTTTTACTTAACACTTTAAGAAAATGGATCTAGACAATTGACCCACCTCTAACAACCTTTAGGGACTAACTTTGACTTAAAAATTAAACATTTGAGCGTAAAACATTTCGACTTTTAAAACATTTAAAACTAGACTAAAACCATTAATAACTTAAAACAAATAAAACATTTAAAACAATTAAAGTAAGATCAATTAAAACACGACACTAATATAACTTATACTCAAGAAAACAAACTGCGTGGATCGCTCTAAAAATCGAGCGTATCCTTACTTGTTTTAACATAACCAAAACCGTTCAAAATAACCAAACAGTTCCAGTATATTTTAAAATTAAGACTCCACATTCTAAACGTTCTACTTCCACTACATATACATCAACACTCGACTTTTCATACATTTTTCCACCAAAACATCTAATCCGTATACTTAAACATTTCCATACTTTCACAAACAAAACCTACACGTAGACCTACTAACCAACAAAACTAACATCATTCGACATACATCATTCAAGCCATTGGATCATCAAGCCAAAACACACCCCGTCTGTAATACCCGGCTTGTACGGATGTTGGATTAATATATATTATTATTATTTTATTGTATAAAAGCATTTTTGGTAAATATATCAAATCAAGTCAGTTTAGCAAACGAAAAGCTTTATTATGATCCTAACGATTAATAGGAATTTTAAGAAATTTTTGGGAATTTTCGGAAGTATAACACTATATTCCGAGTAGTTACCTCTATCGTAGTGTAAATGACGTTTTAGTAAAAATAGTAAACGTGGTCCGAATTGCGAACGAACAGTTTTAATAAATCCCAAATATTAAGTTGGACCTATTGGTGGAGTAAGGAGATTTGGTGAAACCGAATAGCTAGACGATTAACGAACCGAATGACGAAACTTATATAAAAATCAAAGAAGGGCATTTTAGTAATTTTCAAATCAAATTATATAAATTAAACAAATTTCTTTTCTCTCCCTCACTTCCTCTCTTCTTCCCTGGCGTTCACGAACCAGAGGCGATTTTCCTCTCTGGCCATCGACGGCGATTCGACGCCGAGCTCCGATTCGACCTCCGTTCGTTCCGTGTTCTTCGCGTTTCTTCCTCCAATCGACGCTCTAGGTATGAATCTATAGTTTTAGAATGTTTATTTTGAGTTTTACGGAGTTCGAACAATTAGGGTTTCGTTAGGTTTCGTTTTAAAACCGCGATTTATAGCCCAAAATTGATAGGTTGTCCGTAATTAAGGATATAGTAAATATATTGGACGTTATTGGACGAATTTAATTGATATTGGACAATTATTAGAATTTGAGAATTTTCGGGTTTTAGGGAAAAACTCGTAAATTGTAGTTTCGAGGTATCGATCGTAAATTGTTCATCGATATGCTTCGAATAATTAAGTTAGAAGTTTTAAGAAAATTCTTTGGTTAAGGTTTTGTTAATGTGGACGTTTATAAGCTTAAATTAGTTTTAACGTTGATATTGTGTTTTGCTTCAGACAAACAACACTCGTGGACGGAGCTTGAGCTGCTTTGGACACGAGGTAAGTTCTCGTGATCTTCTCTGGCCGATTGGCCTTCACCGTACGTCGAATGTCGTCTCGAGGAATTTTGGAGATGCGTATGTTTATTTGTTTTGGATGGGTAGACAGATTTAGTTGTTTTATAGGTTATAGGTTGTGTGTTTTATAGTCTTGATGGTATATATGTTATTGTTTACCTTATGGCATATTGAACTGTTCACGCATCACATGCATTGTTTTAAAGATAATGTAAAGAATAAAATGGGCCGTAAGGCATACAGTTTAAAATCGGTCGTAAGGCTTACAGTTCACCGGCCGCAAGGCTTACAGTTCACCAGCCGCAAGGCTTACAGTTCACCAGCCGAAAGGCTTACAGGCCGAAAGGCATACAGTTATAGGTCACGCGAGGTGGGGCTCAGGCACGGCTGTACGTGTTGTAAGCGTGTACCCCCCTCCTCTAGCTGGAAAGAGTAGTCCGCCCGCTGGATGAGCTCTCTCTGGTTAGGGGGATAGGATCTCGGTGACACCTACAGTGCATAGTATGGCATAGCACAGCATAGCATAGCATGGCATAGTATTTGCATTTACGAGTCTTACTGAGATTTTATCTCATAGTGTGTTGTATGGTGTAGGTGATTACGAGGGAATAGGTGATGATGGAATTCCTCCTCCTGAGGCATGAGTCCAGTTCACGGAGGATGGCTGCGGTGGTGTGCTGGCGCAGTCGAGGCTCATCTGACCCGTGGGGACGTATGTATAGGTTTTGAGGGTCTCTTTGGGATATTTTTGGTTTGTGAATTGTAAAGATATTTTAGGATGTTAAGTAATAACATTTATCTTGAAATTCTGGAACTGTTTGGTTGTATAGCGTTTTAAATGATTTAGTAAACTGTATTTGAATTGTTTTAGGTTTGATAAGGGTATGCTCGATATTTAGGTATATCCACGCAGTTGGATTTCGCAAAGTCTACTGTTAATTTAGTCAAGTTTAAGTTAAAATTCTATTGATATTGAAGAGTTGATTTATTATCTGGAATCGGATTCCAGAGAGCTTGAAATCATGTATTTTCTCTCTGGAATGCAATGTTTCAGGGAGTACTTGCGAGAAAAGTGAGAAAGGAGAAAGAAATAGAAGGAGAAGAAGTGAAGCGATCGAAGAAGCAGGGGATTGCATAGGCGATCGCTGCATAAAGGGTGCAGCGATCGATCTCTGCAGCTGCAGAGATCGATCGCTGGCTATGTGTAGCGATCGATCTCTGCAGGTGCAGAGGTCGATCGCTGGCTATGTGCAGCGATAGATCTCTGCAGTTGCAGAGTTCGATCGTTGCCTCTATTAGTCACAGGTGACTGTTTTGCCCTCCCCTTTCTTTATTTGTTTTAATCAATTGTTTTATATTTTAAATGTTTTAATAAATTAGTTTATAGTTGTTTTAAATGCTTTTAAATTTAGATTTTGATTTCCGATTTCGATTCAGGTTTCGATTTCGGTTTAGGTTCCGCATAGAATTTAATTAAAGATAAAAAAAATAAAATAGTACGGGTACAGTTTTAGGGTCGTGACAGTTATGGTATCAGAGCCCCCGGGTTTTAAAATCGGTTCTGTAGACTGCTCGACTGCACAGCCACTACGCGGACATTCTTCATCAACTGTAAGTATGTTTATAGCTTTATTTGATTTCTAGTTTCTTAGAATATTTGTTTTAACTTTTATATTGGAGTGTTATAAATATGGTGCGTCCACGAAACGATCGAGATGACAGAGACGATACGATTGACACGCTCAAAGATTTTATTGCCCAGCAGTCTCAGCATATGGAGAGACAGGCTCAGCAGATGGAGATGCAGTCTCAACAGCTGGGTACTTTGATTGACCGAGAGGGCACTAGAGCTTGAGATACAGCTGTATTGGGTAGCCGTGGGACGGAGAGATTTCAGAAGCTTCAGCCCCCTATCTTTAACGGACAGTCTACGGATCCCTCTTCAGCCGAGGAGTGGGTTCGCACTATGGAGGACATGTTGGCGTATGCTAGCATAGAGGATGGAGAGAAGGTTACACTGGTGACCTATCATTTGGCTTTAGATGCCCGATTCTGGTGGGACACTGTGAAGACGACCACCGATGTGACTGTTATGGGCTAGGAGAGGTTCAGAGAGTTATTCTACGACAAATATTTCAGCAATACCGTACGAGAGGCGAAGATGGTTGAGTTTATGCAGTTGCGGCAGACTGCTTCTATGGCCGAGTATGTTAGGAGATTTGAGGCGCTGTCTCGATTTGCACCACGACAGGTCAGCGTAAACGAGGACAAGGTACGCCGATTCTTACAGGGACTTAGCCAGGAGTTCCGGATGCGCCTTACCATATCTGGGGTACGACATGTATCCTATGACGACATTGTGGCTAGGGCGCTCGACATCGAGGCTGTTGAGCAGAGTTCTACTAGACCGAGGGAGCCATCTAAGGGCTTCTTCCGAGAGATTCGACCTCAGTCACTGAACCGAGGTTGGCAGCCTAGTGCACAGCCCCAGCAGCAAGGGGGAGTGAAGAGACCTCTTGAGGGAGGTAATGACCGAGAAGAGAGGAAGCAGGTACAGGAGGATCCTCAGATACCTATTTGCCTTAAATGTCAGAGGGGGCACAGTGGCCTGTGCAGATTAGGCAAGAATGTATGCTATTGGTGTGGAGAACAAGGCCATTTTATTAAAGACTGCCCGAAGCAGGGTCGAGGTCAGTCAGGCGGTGATCAGAGGAAAGTTATGCCCAGGATATTTGCGTTTATCGAGCCTGGTGACGTCGACAGTGGAGCACAACCTTCCCTTATTACAAGCACTGTCTTAATTGCCTGTATGACAATATGTTTATGTTAAATAGATAATAATAATAATGATGATAACGATAGGCTTGGAAATAGAAAAGTAAGAAAATAGAAGGTGGGTAAGAGGGATTATTAGGTGAACCTCGGAGAGAAATCAGTAGACTACATATAGCACAATAAAGACCAAGTAGAAATATAATTATACATTAGTAAGATTTCTTTGATTTAATCAATGGAGTTTCCACACTTTTAGAAAGAATTAGAGGAATACACCCTATGAAAATATGGTTTTTAAGTAGGTAGGGATTCTGTCTAATTGAAAATCCCCCAGGAAGTATTAAAAATACGACTAATCAAGAAAGATGAAGGTTAGATATAAACCTATTAAGGGATACCCTAGATTGTTGCAATACCTGGAGTGTGATTAAATAGATCAAGTACTTTAGAACTTGTATATTTGGGATTCGTATGAAGTTAAGAGTGTCTACGTTAAGAGAGAATTTAAGAGTTAAACTTAGAATGATTGTCGAGTAGAGTAATTGGAATTTGACTAAAAGGAGCGAACAAAATAGACTAGTCGGCAAACTCGAAGTAGACTTGAGGAATTTAGGAATTTAGTGAACGGTGAAGTAAATCGTTGGAATAAAGGAGAGGTTAGGTTAGAAGCGTAGATTGGCGTTTAAAGGTCTGCAAATTAAGAAATTTGCGAGTTATAGAATAAAGAGAGTGAGAATTATCACCGAAACTATCTAAGTAAGCTTAGAAGTGAGGTTAAGTTAGCAAATTTCTAGAGATCGGCTCGTGTTTGGCAAGTCAAGGCCAAGTAATGCATAAATGGTTTAAGTTAGAATGACTAGTTTAGAGCGCATCAATGAGGAGATTTTGAGACTTGATGATGCTCGGAGTTGATGGAGACTTAAGTTAAGACAAAGGACTATAGTAGAAGTAGTATGAGTAGATTAGTAAAGGCGTAACAACAGAATTCACGGAGGTAGTCTAGAACATATAATGTTTACAACATCTTAGTTACAAGGAGACCTAAGTCAATCCTAAGCAAGTAGTAACTTTAGCCCAGGATTAACTCGTCGAAACCTCGGAATGATATCAACGAGATGGTCTGTGAGATATAGAGATTTGAGTTCTAGTGAAGAATGTTATTAGGACCTGGTGCCCGAGGATGTGTACATTTTATAGTAAACCCAAATGACGTCGGCAAGTGGATGGTACTTCGAGGATTGAACACAAGGGACAATTTTAGGAGAGACCAATTGATAAAGTGGTGAGTTTAACGCTTTGGTGACTCAATTTAGACCAACGCGTGCTCAGGTCGTCAAGTGACGGGTACATAGTTAGGGATCGTATAATTGAAAGTTTAGAGATTTGGTAAGATTTGTTGCGTAAACTGAAAAATGAAGACTATGATTAGGAAGTTATTGTAGAAACTCGGTTGGTGTGTATCCCGATTGTGGGTAGGATCGAGGGAATTGCGTTGAGGTATGGGTTACAGCCCAGAAATTGGATGAAATTGTAGGCATTCAATTTGACTGGCGTTAGAAAGCTTATGTATAGTTATGACCTAAAGGGACAACGGAGGAAAGACGATGATGAAAGAGAACTTTGAAGCTAGTATTAATAAGAAGTTTAATAAGTGAGTCATTAATTGAAGGTTGAAAGTTGAAGCATGCACAAATATTAAGGTAGCAGATAGGTTGCAAGGTTGGTTGATTTGAGATTTAGAGATTTAATGGTGCTCAACACTTTAGAAAGAAAGTATATGATCGAGTCGAAAGTAGTGAATACAAATTAAGGCTGATGTCGGAGAGTATAGTGGAGGGTTTTGGTTTAGAATCACGAGATATGACCGCAAGTACAAATGATAAATCGAAGTATAAGGTTGCATGACATGGGACGTTAATGTCAAGGACTATAAGCCAGAGCAAATTTTGAGGACAAAATTCTAAATAAGGTGGGTGGAATGTAATACCCGGCTTGTACGGATGTTGGACTAATATATATTATTATTATTTAATTGTATAAAAGCATTTTTGGTAAATATATCAAATCAAGTCAGTTTCGCAAACGGAAAGCTTTATTATGATCCTAACGATTAATAGGAATTTTAAGGAATTTTTGGGAATTTTCGGAAGTATAACGCTATATTCCGAGTAATTACCTCTATCGTAGTGTAAATGACGTTTTAGTAAAAATAGTAAATGTGGTCCGAATTGCGAACGGAATGTTTTAATAAATCCCAAATATTAAGTTGGACCTATTGGTGTAGTAAGGAGATTTGGTGAAACCGAATAGCTAGACGATTAACGAACCGAATGACGAAACTTATATAAAAATCAAAGAAGGGCATTTTAGTAATTTTCAAATCAAATTATATAAATTAAACAAATTTCTTTTCTCTCCCTCACTTCCTCTCTTCTTCCCTGGCGTTCACGAACCAGAGGCGATTTTCCTCTCTGGCCATCGACGCCGATTCGAAGCCGAGCTCCGATTCGACCTCCGTTCGTTCCGTGTTCTTCGCGTTTCTTCCTCCAATCGACGCTCTAGGTATGAATCTATAGTTTTAGAATGTTTATTTTGAGTTTTGCGAAGTTCGAACAATTAGGGTTTCGTTAGGTTTCGTTTTAAAACCGCGATTTATAGCCCGAAATTGATAGGTTGTCCATAATTAAGCATATAGTAAATGTATTGGACGTTATTGGACGAATTTAATTGATATTGGACGAATATTAGAATTTGAGAATTTTCGGGTTTTAGGGAAAAACTCGTAAATTGTAGTTTCGAGGTATCGATCGTAAATTGTTCATCGATATGCTTCGAATAATTAAGTTAGAAGTTTTAAGAAAATTCTTTGGTTAAGGTTTTGTTAATGTGGACGTTTAGAAGCTTAAATTAGTTTTAACGTTGATATTGTGTTTTGCTTCAGACAAACAACACTCGTGGACGGAGCTTGAGCTGCTTTGGACACGAGGTAAGTTCTCGTGATCTTCTCTGGCCGATTGGCCTATACCGTACGTCGAATGTCGTCTCGAGGAATTTTGAAGATACGTATGTTTATTTGTTTTGGTTGGGTAGACAGATTTAGTTGTTTTATAGGTTATAGGTTGTGTGTTTTATAGTCTTGATGGTATATATGTTATTGTTTACCTTATGGCATATTGAACTGTTCACGCATTACATGCATTGTTTTAAAGATAATGTAAAGAATAAAATGGGCCGTAAGGCATACAGTTTAAAATCGGCCGTAAGGTTTACAGTTCACCGGCCGCAAGGCTTACAGTTCACCGGCCGAAAGGCTTACAGTTCACCGGCCGCAAGGCTTACAGTTCACCGGCCGAAAGGCTTACAGGCCGAAAGGCATACAGTTATAGGTCACGCGAGGTGGGGCTCAGGCACGGCTGTACGTGTTGTAAGCGTGTACCCCCCTCCTCTAGCTGGAAAGAGTAGTCCGCCCGCTGGATGAGCTCTCTCCGGTTAGGGGGATAGGATCTCGGTGACACCTACAGTGCATAGCATGGCATAGTATTTGCATTTACGAGTCTTACTGAGATTTTATCTCATAGTGTGTTGTATGGTGTAGGTGATTACGAGGGAATAGGTGATGATGGAATTCCTCCTCCTGAGGCATGAGTCCAGTTGACGGAGGATGGCTGCGGTGGTGTGCTGGCGCAGTTGAGGCTCATCTGACCCGTGGGGACGTATGTATAGGTTTTGAGGGTCTCTTTGGGATATTTTGGGTTTGTGAATTGTAAAGATATTTTAGGATGTTAAGTAATAACATTTATCTTGAAATTCTGGAACTGTTTGGTTGTATAGCGTTTTAAATGATTTAGTAAACTGTATTTGAATTGTTTTAGGTTTGATAAGGGTATGCTCGATATTTAGGTATATCCACGCAGTTGGATTTCGCAAAGTCTGCTGTTAATTTAGTCAAGTTTAAGTTAAAATTCTATTGATATTGAAGAGTTGATTTATTCTCTGGAATCGGATTTCAAAGAACTTGAAATCATGTATTTGCTCTCTAGAATGCAATGTTTCAGGGAGTACTTGTGAGAAAAGTGAGAAAGGAGAAAGAAATAGAAGGAGAAGAAGTGAAGCGATCGAAGAAGCAGGGGATCGCATAGGCGATCGCTGCAGCTGCAGAGATCGATCGCTGGCTATGTGCAGCGATCAATCTGTGCAGTTGCAGAGTTCGATCGCTGCCTCTATTAGTCACAGGTGACTGTTTTGCCCTCCCCTTTCTTTATTTGTTTTAATCAATTGTTTTTATATTTTAAATGTTTTAATAAATTAGTTTATAGTTGTTTTAAATTGTTTTAAATTTAGATTTTGATTTCCGATTTCGATTCTGGTTTCGATTTCGGTTTAGGTTCCGCATAGAATTTAATTAAAGATAAAAAAAATAAAAATAGTATGGGTACAGTTTTAGGGTCGTGACACCGTCGCCACGAGCACCACCCATCGACCACCTATTCCTCGTCATCATGAGGAACTCTCACTTCACATCTGTCACCTACATCATACAACATAAACAGTAAGCCTAATGCTTAGTAAGAGGATGCTCTATAGATAACTTATGCATGAATGCGTGACTTTTCATAAAACATGTTTATTTCGTTTCGTTTTGTTAAACCATTTTCTTGCCCCGTAAGAATCATAACTTGACTTGCCCCGTGAGAACATACACATAACTTGCCCCGTGAGAAACATTCCATTAGTCCCGTGAGAAACATACAGTCAGACCAGTGAGAAACATACAGTCAGACCCGTGAGAAACATACACGTGAGAATCATACAACATTCACTTAAGAAACATACATCATTCACTTGATCGTTCTTTACTTCAACGTTTCACATATCCTCTTTGAATCATTATCGTTCAATTCATCGTAAAAACATGCTCGTAAATAGTTCGTATGCACCCTTTTATAAAACATGATGCATGAGGAGTTCATAGACATACATAGACATATCATCAACCATTCACAACGTACATGGACAAGCTTTACTCATAACAAACTTAACAAACCACTAATAACTAAAATTCTAGACTACCCGACTCATTAAACCCACAGTCAGAAAATCCTCATCGAAAACATAAAATCCTAACGTTGTCACAATGTAGGGCCTTAAGGGCCGGAAACCTACCATCCACTTACCTGGCGTCCTGGCTATGCCGAGCACCGTACTTGAAGAGCTTGGATTACCTAAGGCATTTCATAGCACATCATTAGTATTAATCTAAATCATCCATTTCAAAGCTAAACGAAATCCCGAGCTAAGACAATTTCTTCAAAAACTCTAACTCATTTCGTTCGGGCATAACTAAACTCTTATTTTCGTGAAAACATCTCAAATTACTATTTCTAGCCTAATCCAACTAAAACCTAATTAAATGGGCCACTAATTTGCGTTCGGTAAAAACTGACCCCAAACTTCAAACGGGCGTAACTTTTGCGTCGGTTTTCGGAATTGAACGATTCCAGCGGCCACGTACTCCTCTAATAACCTATTTTAATCTGCCAAAAGAAATTTTAAAACAAATAACCAGAACTAGGTCAAAAAGGGCAAAACCCGAACTGCCCATTCTCGGAAATTTTCCTCTTTCCGATTTTTCATCAAATTCCATCAATTTCTTCACCAATCGACCACATATACCCTCAATTAGAATAAACTAACCTAAAATCGAAGTTCCTATTCAGAAAACCCGAAATCCCTAAATTGGAGCCCTCGGTTTTCATCTCCTCCCGAGCTGCACACTGCTCGGCAATCCTTGCTAGCACCGAGCCCGGCTAATTGACGCTAAAATCAACCAAAAAGGGCCGGTGATCGTAGCCCAATCGAGCTCAGCGATCCACGGCCACAAGCATAACAAAAACAGGGAAGAAACTCAACCTGTTTTTGGTCGGGTCTGCGCGGAGAAGGCCGAACCGAACTCTGGCTTCAGCTCACCGGCGTCGGCACGTCTGAATGGTGGTCGGAGCCGTGGTCGCCGTCGGAGGGTCGTGCGCGTCTCCCTTTCTCTCTCTCGGCGTCGGGGCTCGGCAGCAGGAGAATGGCTTCATCGCGAAGCCATTCCATTTTTATAAAAATTGTTTTTTATAAAAATTATAAAATCTTTACTTTTTAACTTACTTAAATACCCTTAACTCAATTCTATGCTTAATTCTTTAATTAGTCTATCAATTCGGTTTTTCTGCAATTTCCTTATTTCTCCAAATATTCCAATTTAATATTAGAGTTCTAACAAAACTCACCGTTCCCAAAACGGACTTATTTTGCTATTTTTACGAATTAACATACTAAAAGGGTAAAACGGGAACTCTAGCATTACTCTTCTTGATTTGGGTTTCTAAAATTTCACTTATTCTTCTACAAATCCCCATAAATTTCTAGGGTCCTAATAAAACTATCCGCCCGCAAAACGGACCTAATTTACTTATTTACGAAAATAGCCTTGGAGCGGAAACCCGAAAAACTCGGGTGTTACATCCTTCCCTCCTTAATTGGAATTTTGTCCCCAAAATTATTGCTTGGTTAAACTTCTAATTACTCACCCTCACATTATTTACTTAACCATGCTCGCAATACCATTCACGACACTCCTATGGTCTTACCCACCCCTCGGGTCTCAATGGTTTCCTATATTCCAAAAGCTTTAAATTCTTTTAAATACTCAATCGCTCATACATCCATCGACTTCAACCAAATCCATCATCACTCAATCTCTCAAATCTCCCCCAACTCAACCTCCACTCTAGTTTTCCTCGAATTAATTCAATAGTTTCCCTACTTTTCTCATACCACGTCGATCTAACGCATCTATAGCCATCACAATTCCTCGAAGCTTCTTCTCTTACTCAATACGAAGGACCTAATACATAGCCTTCTTGTCTTAATTCTTCCACTTCCAAGTCCTCCTACACCTTACCATCAAATTTTAATCCATCACTCGCACCCATACACCCATGGACATTGGGCAAACATAACGTTCCATTAGTCACTCTAATACAATCCTAGTACTCGAGGCTCTGAATACTTAAATTTACCCCCTTCTCTTTAAAAGTATTCTCTAAGTCATTATAATCATGTCCACAACGCTCGTTTGTCCTACTTGTGCCTCGGTTTTCATCAATCACTAACAAATTCTTAAGTCTGAACAAAGTCGTTAAACTATTCCCCCCACACCTTAAAGGGTGCATAAGTAATTGACTTAACTTACGAGTCGAAGCATTTTCTACCCCTCCTGATCTAACCTCACTTCAAAGCCCACTCGTACAGTCCTCGTGTAACTCTTCCTTCCGTCCAATATGCTCCTAATTCTTTAAGCTGCGATCTTCTTCGCACACTTAAGCTTATCATTCTTAACCTTAGCCATTTACAAAATCATTGGCTCCGACTTTGGTACATAAGGGTCGAGCCTTTGAGATTTCTTAATTCAATCTTATCTCGATGTACTTGAACATTATTTGTGCAATTTCTCGTCCTCCTCGTCCGGTGACTCATTAATCTATCAATCCGCACAACACTAACATTCGATCAAAATTTCAAACCTAAACCCTTTATTTAATTTAGATAATGTCCTATACTTATTCTTAATATCACACTAAGACTTCCTCGAAAGTTACGAACTAATCTACTACTTGGTTATTTCTTCTAGTCAGGTTCTAAATATTCTCCTTAGCTTCTTCACAATAATTTGCCTAACAATTTTCTTGTTAGCAAACTTGTTGTAGGTAGACCTACAACCTTAATCTAGATCTTCTAAAGTTCTTAAATCTTATCCTTCTATTTTCCCCAAAATTTAGAAGCATCCATAACCTTTAATGGAGCTAAGCATGCCATGACTCATGCTACAAGCCCTATCAATTCTCAAGTCTCTAGGCAAATACCAAAGTGGTAGAGTTCACTTCCTTAAATTCTCACATGAATCGGCCTTCACTTATTTCCTTATAGGCTAAGCTTTCTAACTCACCTAATTTGATTGGTCACCACCTAAACTCTTCATTACAATCCACTTCTCGAGTCCTTTAAACACTAAAGTTCCTACTTCCATCTTGGAGGTAAGTCTCATGTCTGGGGTTCTTAACTTAAACTATATCAACTATAGACTCATTTCTTAACTCCGGCGTTCATAACTCAAGGAATCTAAAATCTTTTATCCTTGTTATATCTCCTATAATTGATACTTACCTTTGTCAATTCACCAGCTCCTTTAATTTGAACGAGGTGTACTGGACCTCTAAACTTGACTTTCAATCTAAGGTGCTAAACCCTTCTTCAAAATTCTGCTACACCTCTTAGGCATTTCCAATAATTTCTAACTCTCGTACTTTGCCTCATATCCCTAGGTTAAGCAGCATCTAATTGCCTAACACATCTTCTATTTATCGGTCACTCTTAACTTTACTAAGTCTTCTTTTCTATTTAGTGGCGGTCATAATCTTTTCACGTATCAATATTTGTCCTTCGTTGCTTAGTCCTTTAAGATGGTACCTATCTCCTAGAGATCGTCCAAATTATATAACTTGAGTATCATCTATCGTATAACCTTGATCCTTTATGGTCTCTAAATTTATTAACTTACCAACCTCACTTAGATCTCAATATTTCCTTCATCAAAACTGGTCAATATTAAAACCCCTATGTAACCACCCTAACTATATATCCTAGACTTCGTATCGATCAATCGCACTGTCTTTGTAAAAGTAAGCAACACGTCCCTTACTCTCTCGATAGTTTACTTAAGTTAAACTCTCGAAAACGTCTTCATCTAAATAACTCCAACTTAGCTCGAGTCCAAGATACATGAGTTTCTACTATGTCCTCTTATTCACTTAGATGTACTAGTGGTATCAAGGTCATGTTACCTATCTTAATGCATAACTATTTCTCTCCAAAGTTTACGTCGTCTTGCATTTAATCTTTCATCATTTTTATCCTGTTCACCTAGTAACTCTCCCACCTGATATTTTCCATCCCTTTGTTTACTTCTATCTATTTTACACATCTTATTATTAAGTTCTTACTCTAAATTACACCTCTATTTTAATGTTCTTCATTTTATAGATTACCGAAATAAAATCATACCTGGAACCACACTTGGTTGAGCAGCTTCCCTATTTTCGGTTATAGCAATTGTCCTTGAGGGACCACTCGGTAGCTTCTTGCTCTGCCCTAAACAATCCCTAGCTTTGTGACACCTTTTATCGCACCTAAAACATCGGTCCGAATACAATTTACATTCCCCGAAATGACACTTCCGACATGTAGGGCACAAAGGAGCTTGACGAGCTCCTCGGGGTCGTTTGCTCTTATCCTACACCATCGATAAATCGTTGGGCCTCTTAATGTCCCCCGCTGGTGGTGGCCTTTCACTGACTGGGGGTGAAGGAAAATCACGGTGGGACCCCTCAACCTGGATCGGATCTATAACATATTCCCTAGACATTGGAGGTTGAAATTGCCTAGTTTGTTCCCTACCTCGATTCCATGAAACACTACTTTGTCCACTACCATTCCCATCTCAGTTGAGTAAAATCTCTATCTGTTCTGATTGTCGGTGCACTACGTCTATAAGCTGGCTAATGAGATTCTCCTCAGGTTGTCTAGGTGCTTTCGGCATTTTCTTGTTCCTAGACACAATACAAATACAAGACAAAATAATATAAACATCTATGAATCGAACTTAAACTTAAATACTTACAGTCGTTGGAGAGTCCTCGTGCGGCGGTGTGTTTTTGGCAGGCATATCACAGAACTCGCTTTTAAAACTCCGTTTCTCTGATACCATAACTGTGACGACCCCAACCCCGTAGGGCCGCCACGGACTTGCCGTGACATAACCATTACCTAAGCCCTCGTATTTCTCATAAACTTTTTCATTTTTACTTAACACTTTAAGAAAATGGATCTAGACAATTGACCCACCTCTAACAACCTTTAGGGACTAACTTTGACTTAAACATTAAACATTTGAGCGTAAAACATTTCGACTTTTAAAACATTTAAAACTAGACTAAAACCATTAATAACTTAAAACAAATAAAACATTTAAAACAATTAAAGTAAGATCAATTAAAACACGACACTAATATAACCTATACTCAAGAAAACAAACTGCGTGGATCGCTCTAAAAATCGAGCGTATCCTTACCTGTTTTAACATAACCAAAACAGTTCAAAATAACCAAACAGTTCCAGTATATTTTAAAATTAAGACTCCACATTCTAAACATTCTACTTCCACTACATATACATCAACACTCGACTTTTCATACATTTTTCCACCAAAACATCTAATCCGTATACTTAAACATTTCCATACTTTCACAAACAAAACCTACACGTAGACCTACTAACCAACAAAACTAACTCACATCATTCGACATACATCATTCAAGCCATCGGATCATCAAGCCAAAACACACCCCGTCGCCACGAGCACCACCCATCGACCACCTATTCCTTGTCATCATGAGGAACTCTCACTTCACACCTGTCACCTACATCATACAACATAAAGAGTAAGCCTAATGCTTAGTAAGAGGATGCTCTATGGATAACTTATGCATGAATGCGTGACTTTTCAAAAACATGTTTATTTCGTTTCGTTTTGTTAAACCATTTTCTTGCCCCGTAAGAATCATAACTTGACTTGCCCCGTGAGAACATACACATAACTTGCCCCGTGAGAAACATTCCATTAGTCCCGTGAGAAACATACAGTCAGACCCGTGAGAAACATACACGTGAGAATCATACATCATTCACTTGAGAAACATACATCATTCACTTGATCGTTCTTTACTTCAACGTTTCACATATCCTCTTTGAATCATTATCGTTCAATTCATCGTAAAAACATGCTCGTAAATAGTTCATATGCACCCTTTTATAAAACATGATGCATGAGGAGTTCATAGACATACATAGACATATCATCAACCATTCACAACGTACATGGACAAGCTTTACTCATAACAAACTTAACAAACCACTAATAACTAACATTCTAGACTACCCGACTCATTAAACCCACAGTCAGAAAATCCTCATCGAAAACATAAAATCCTAACATTGTCACAATGTAGGGCCTTAAAGGCTGGAAACCTAACATCCACTTACCTGGCGTCCTGGCTATGCCGAGCACCGTCCTTGAAGAGCTTGGATTACCTAAGGCATTTCATAGCACATCATTAGTATTAATCTAAATCATCCATTTCAAAGCTAAACGAAATCCCGAGCTAAGACAATTTCTTCAAAAACTCTAACTCATTTCGTTCGGGCATAACTAAACTCTTGTTTTCGTAAAAACATCTCAAATTACTATTTCTAGCCTAATCCAACTAAAACCTAATTAAATGGGCCACTAATTTGGGTTCGGTAAAAACCGACCCGAAACTTCAAACGCGCGTAACTTTTGCGTTGGTTATCGGAATCGAACGATTCCAGCAACCACGTACTCCTCTAATAACCTATTTTAATCTGCCAAAAGGAATTTTAAAACAAATAACCGAAACTAGGTCAAAAAGGGCAAAACCCAAACTGCCCATTATTGGAAATTTTCCTCTTTCCGATTTTTCATCAAATTCCATCAATTTCTTCACCAATCGACCACATATACCCTCAATTAGAATAAACTAACCTAAAATCGAAGTTCCTATTTAGAAAACCCGAAATCCCTAAATTGGAGCCCTCGGTTTTTAGCTCCTCCCGAGCTGCACACTGCTCGACAATCCTTGCCAGCACCGAGCCCGGCTAATTGACGCTAAAAGCAACCAAAAAGGGCCGGTGATCGGAACCCAATCGAGCTCAGCGATCCACGGCCACAAGCATAACGAAAACAGGGAAGAAACTCAACCTGTTTTCGGTCGGGTCTGCGCGGAGAAGGCCGAACCGAACTCTGGCTTCAGCTCGCCGGCGTCGGCACGTCTGAACGGTGGTCGGAGCCGTGGTCGCCGTCGGAGGGTCGCGCGCGTCTCCCTTTCTCTCTCTCGGCATCGGGGCTCGGTAGCAGGGGAATGGCTTCATCGCGAAGCCATTCCATTTTTATAAAAATTGTTTTTTATAAAAATTATAAAATCTTTACTTTTTAACTTACTTAAATACCCTTAACTCAATTCTATGCTTAATTCTTTAATTAGTCTATCAATTCGGTTTTTCTGCAATTTCCTTATTTCTCAAAATATTCCAATTTAATATTAGAGTTCTAACAAAACTCACCGTTCCCAAAACGGACTTATTTTGCTATTTTTACGAATTAACATACTAAAAGGGTAAAACGGGAACTCTAGCATTACTCTTCTCGATTTGGTTTTCTAAAATTTCACTTATTCTTCTACAAATCCCCATAAATTTATAGGGTCCTAATAAAACTATCCGCCCGCAAAACGGACCTAATTTACTTATTTACGAAAATAGCCTTGGAGCGAAAACCCGAAAAACTCGGGTGTTACAGTATGAAACCTATTTGCTAAAATCGTGATTAGTATGTTGTTTTAGTGTTCTGTTTCATTATGTTGTGCCAATTCGAGTTTCATGTTGTAGTGTTTTGTTTGCTACTAATTAACATATTATTTCTGCTGTTTTATTTGCTATTTTCAAATCTGCATTGGTACAGTAACATTACTAAAAAGGGTGAAAATTAAGTAAAAGTGCATAACCTAAACTAGCCATTACTTTAGTGTTACTATATGTCACTTTCACTTTATGCTTAGGTTTTGAATTTAAAAAAATAATAATAATTGTTCTGTTGTTAAGATAATTGCTTGCATTTTCATGTTTGAAATATTTGTATTAAGTTCACTAAGACGTTAAAAGCATGTACGAATCGGTTATCACTATTTAGTGGATTTAAAACTTGTTTGATATTGAATTTGACCTTTCTCCCTTAAAAAAGCCATAACTTTGGCTGTAAGTGTCAGTTTTTTATGGGCCACCAGGCAAATCGAAGCTATCAAAAAGATCTATAACGTCATCACAAGCAAAGCTTGTGATAATCACTTTTTTATCCCAAAAAACGTCTTCTAGGTCCTCAAAATGTGTTTTAAGATTTCTAGGTTTGAATTATACTAGTTAGGTTCCCTACTTATCCTTTCCTAACACTTAAGGATTAACTATAACCTAGTTCAATTGCCTTCCTCAAACCTTAGAAATCACATGAATGAAGACTAGGAGTTGAATTAATCGAGAGCTAAACCAAGATATGGATCAAGAACCGAACCGGGGAAAGGACATTCCCCAACCTGAGACTCACACCCCACAAGATGGAGAGTCTAGCTTGCAAGGACAATTGATTGATCAACCCATGGAACTATGGTTTGGCTACTGGTCTTACCGAGAACCCTTCAGATAGGTCCATGTGATACAATATTTATATAGAATTTCATCAGGTCTTGGTGGAGAAGTCACTAACCTAGGCCAACAACTTAAGGACCTAACCCTAGGCATGCAACAAATTATGGAAACCCTTAGCAAGCGCAATTCCGGAGAACCCTCCCTAGAGCCTACACCTATGGATAGACCCGATAATACTAGAAGGAGATTTCCATATCAATAACCCTATCCTATTGTAGAAAGACCTGATAACCTTAGGAGGAGATTTCAAGGCTTTCACCATCGTGACGAGGATAAGGGGACCCTTGATGAAAAAGAGAATTTTCGGTCAAGCCGTCAAAAGGACTTAGATTATTTAAGGAGCATTAAGTTACATGTTCCCTCTTTCAATGGCGCATGCGATGGAAATACCTTCTTAGTTTGGATAGATAAAGTGGACAAAGTTTTTTATTATTATGACTATTCTGATAAAGTAAAAATCCAATTAGTCTCAGTCGAACTCAAGAGATATGCCGCCCTTTGGTGGTCGAACATTAAATCACAAAGACAAAAGATAGGAGATGATCCTGTTACCACATGGAGGTTGATGAAGTCTCTCATGAACAAGCGATTCATTCCTACCCAATACCGACAATAACTATTCTTACAAATCCAAAACTTAAGACAAGGAGGTCGATCTGTTGAAGAATACCTAACCGAGTTTGTGTAACGACCCCAGAGGGATCGTCACCTAATCCGTATCTTTCTTAATCATTTAATTCTTATTACTCACACTCTATTCATTTTTGGTAATATATATTTTTTTGAAACATAACTTAGCTCAAGATGTCATGCACGATTCACTAGGCATCGCTCAGCAAAAGAATACATTATGCATCTGCCGGCGGGCAGTGCAATGCATATCGGCTGATGAAGAGAAACTTAAACCCTTAGACTGCATATACCGATAAAGAAATAAACAACATCTACCAGTCACTAAACTGTATTTATATCATCCGGTGAAGAAACTCTTTCCATCATCCGATGAAATAAGGAGACATCATCCGGTGAACATGTGCTTCTCATGTGAATCATTAAAATATGACCCCGTTACTAAACGACAAGATAACCGTCACATCATCCGGTAACTAGACGACAAAATTAAACTTACATCTTCCGATGGCTTAAACACTCTACATCTACCGGTCACTGGGCGATGAAATAACCCTTACATCATCTGGTAACTTAAATGCACTTCATCTGCCGATCACTAGACGACAAAATTAAACTTACATCTTCTGATGACATAAACACTCTACATCTACCGATCACTGGGCGATGAAATAACACTTACATCATCCGGTAACTTAAATACACTACATCTGCCGATCACTAGACGACAAAATAGCACTCTCATCATCTGATAGCTTAACCTTCACTGATTTCAAACTTCAATGGTGTAACATTCATACTAATGAAAATCAGTAACTCATCCAGAATTCATATAGCGGAAGACTTAAGCAAAAAGATCATCCAACTATCCTTGAAATTATTTCTAGATTCAGTGGTCAACAGACAACTTCAAAAGAGGACTCAATGTTAGAAAGAAATAGACTTGTCCTACTTAATCTATTATATTCATTATCATAACTAAAACCATAAAAACTTTAACTAGAGGTCTCATTTGCCATCCAGCCACAGAAATTGCACCCTGATCACCTTCCAACAACCAAGCTCAGACATCATCATAAACTTTGGGATCCTCACCTGAAATCTCGTCACCTACACCATAAGGTTTAAACTATAAGCCTAATGCTTAGTAAGGAAAGCAATACTAACAATTATGCATGAATGCTCATTTGAGAAACAAATGCTCATGAATCTTTTCTTATTCGTAATTATACACAAAATCTCCATTCTTATTCATCATTCATATTCATCAATCATATTCATCATTCATATTCATCATTTATATTCAACATTCGTATTCATCAATCATATTCCTCGTTCATGTTGTGTGAATTAAGAGAGGATTTGTGCCGGTAAAGGAGGTTGACAGTGAGAGTGTACATAATCCCTTGCGGGTCGTAATCATCGTCCTTCCTTTTTGACAGTGACATACGTCAAACCGCCCCAAACCCTCACTTAATTCACGTTGCATAAGATTTACTTCGTTATCTTACTTTATTCATGAGAAAACCATGCTCTTAAAATATTTTCGTATGCATAAAATAGTTATGATGCATGTACATGGGAATTCTTAAATCATCAACCTACAGAACAGAGCACTATCCAACATGGAACCTTACCATTGAACTAATCATCAACATAAATGCTAGTCAGTAACATAAGGAACTACTAATCATCGTATGAGTTTCTACCTAGCATCCTTTGATGTAGGGTCCTAAAGACCGAGAAACCTATACATTCACTTACCTGGTCTCCTTAGCAATTTGAGCTCCTTTCTCTTCAAACTTCTTGACCTAAAACATTTACATTGCCGTAATTAAAACACAATCCTATTAGTTCTAATCACAAGTCATCCTAGGATCTAATAGCTATAGTCACTCCCGAATCCTTAGTATAGTTCTCTGTGCAGTTTCAAATCCAAAACCCAAAACAGACAAATTGGATTAGCGATAACTCAGGGTTGGTTGTTTAATGTCCAAAATCGATTCAGAATGAAATTACCACTTTCAGATTTTAAAATACCCTTACTAATACTCGGCCATTGAAGAATCCAGAACGTCAACACATAGCTGAAAACAGAGCTTAACGACTAAAAGATAACTACATTGCCAAAATCGTGCCTCGAGCACAAAGTAGCCGAGAAGCAGCAAGGAAACCGATCGTCGAAGGAGGGATTTCCAGCTGACAGAGAGCGAAAACTCGGGAGAGAAAGTCGCCGAGAGTAAGAGATGGCAGCTACAGTGGTTTAAATGAGGCTTGAATCCTTTCCATTTCCTTTAAATACTGGTCTCAATCCTCCATTATTACAACTTTGCCACTCAACCTAGTTTAAATCCACATGTAATTAATTAAGCTTGGCACAAAACTCTAAACCGTGAAGATTGAATATTCATGACCGTTAATACAGTTAGGAAGTCACCTGGTTGAAGTTGTCGGGTGTTACATCCACCCCTCCTTAAACAAAATTTTCGTCCCCGAAAATTGATCAAGTGAAGAGTTCTGGATATTTGTTCATCATGTCCTGCTGTCTTTCCCATGTGGCTTCCTCGATACCATGATTCATCCATAAAACTTTCACCAGTGGAATCTCTTTATTCCTCAGAGTCTTAACTGCAGATCCCAATATCTGCACCAGCTTTTCTTCATACACCAATGTCGGTTCCAACTCAATATCTGTTGGCTGAATAACTTGCATCGGATCTCGTATGCATTTCCTTAACATTGACACGTGAAAGACATTGTGAACCCTTTCCAATGATGAGTTTTGTGATGTAGGTGAGGAAGTGACTGCAGGTGTGTTTACTGAGTTCGCTGAAGAATAGGTGAAGTTGGAGGAGCACTTCTCTGCCCCGATTTGGTATACTGATGAGGCGGATTAACTGGTGTCTGAAGAAGTGAAGATTCAGTGAGCTATGATTTGATCTAAGTATGTTAAGTTTTCTGATGACAAAAGTGATTTTAATGCTTTTGAATACATTCCCTTGAGACTTTCTGATAAAAATACTCTGTTGGTTTTAACACTTGTCCGTAGGTGAAGTCTTAGTAGTTATTTGATGTTTTGATACCTTTGGGGATTTCCTCTCTGCCAAAGAAAACGTGATTTAAATGTAGTTGGAGTTTATCATTTTCAAAGTCATGTCGAGGATACAGATGTTGTTCTTTGTTAATGGTTATTTGTTGAATTTCAAATGTTATTTGGGGTCAGGTTGTTTTTAAGGCTTTGAGTGAAGTTTGTAAGTTCCATCATAGGTGAATAAAGTTCACTGGTGGATGTGAGGTTAGTCGATCGGATGAAGGAAATCATCCGGCTGACATCACCGGTGGATGTGAGTTAGTCGATTGGATGAAGGAAATCATCTGGCTGACTTCATCGGTGGATGTCATGTGTTAAGCTTACCGGATGATGTAGTAGAAGTCTTGTCGTTTAGTGATCAGTGGATGTCGTGTGTTAAGCTTACCGGATGATGTAGTGGAGGTCTTGTCGTTTAGTGATCGGTGGATGTCGTGTGTTAAGCTTACCGGATGATGTAGTGGAGGTCTTGTCGTTTAGTGATCGGTGGATATCGTGTGTTAAGCTTACCGGATGATGTAGTTGAAGCTTTTGTCGTTTAGTCACCGGAAGAAGTCATTTTGCTAGCTGTTTCAGCCTCTTCCGTTGACTTTGCTCAGTGGCAAATGCGTTTGACCTTTGCAACTTTTAAGGTATAAACCTTTATTTCTTTTGACCGATTATTCCTTAACATCCAAACCAATTATTCAAGCACTTTTCTATGGTTTTGTTTAACTCTAGTTTTGCTCAAATGATTTCCGCTGCAAGTCTTTAAATGTTTTGAGGTTTTAGAAAATGTCAAATTTTGACTTTCGAGCGAAGTTTTAAATTTAGACCAAAGTTTCTTAGTTATGTTCGAGCTTTGAGTAACGAACCGGGTTTTTAAAAATTCCGGGCGTTACAGGAAATTTCGTAAATAATTGAAATATGTCTGTAACACCCGAGTGAACGGCCAGGTGATTTTCTTAACTGTATTAACGGTCATAGATATTTAATCTTCGTATTTTAGGATTTATGCCAAGCTTAATTAATTACATTTGGATCTAAACTAGGTTGAGTGGCAAAGTTGTAATAATGGATGATTGAGGCCAGTATTTAAGGAAAAAGGAAAGGATTCAAACCTCATTTAAACAACTGTAGCCGACACTTTCCTCTTCGGCGATTTCTTCTCTCCCAAACTCTTGCTCTCTGCTATCAGTGTCTTCCTCGCCGACGACCGGTTTCTAGCCCGCATTCCTCTACGAATCCGCACCCGAGGTATGAAATGGACAATGTAGTTATCTGTTAGTGTTTGGAGCTCTGTTTTTAGCTCGGCATTTGAACTCGGATTTTATCAATGGCCGAGTAGTATTAGAACATTTTAGAATCTGAGAGTAATAATGTCAACCCGAATCGATTCTGGACATCTTAAGTAACCAACTCAGATTTAATCGATAGTAGAACCTGTTTGTTTTATTTTGGATTTCAGATTCTGCACAGTATATCAAACCAAGGATTCAGGAACGACTTTAGCTAATAGATCCTAGGATGATTTATGAGTAGAGTTTAGGATTTTGATTTAACTACTGTAATGCACATGTTTTAGGTGAAGAATTTGAAGAGAAGAGGTCCAGATTTGCTAAGGACACCAGGTAAGTGAATGTATAGGTTTTTCAGTCATTAGGACCCTACATCAGAGGATACTAAGTAGAATGTTATGTGATGATTTGAAACTCCCTTATGCTGATGTCTAGTGTTCTTGATGACGTTTCCCTTATGCTGATGTCTAGTGTTCTTGATGACGTTTAGTTTGAAAGTAATATTTCATGATGGATAATGCTCTGCTCTGTAGCTTGATGTTTTGAGAGTTTCCATGTTCATGCATCATGAAAGTTTTATGCATATGAAAATGTTTTATAAGCATGTTTTCTCATGAACAACACAAGATGATAAAATCCCTGCAACGTGGTTGAGTGAGGGTTGGGGGCGGTTCGGCATATGTCACAGTCCAAAGAAGGACATATGTATACGACCCGCAGTAGGGACCATGATCAAAATTACTGTCGAACCCCCTTTACCGGCACAAATCCTCTCTCATTCCACACAACTTAAATGATGATTATGAACATGATTATGAACAATGAACACAAATGATGAATATGAATCATGATTATGAATGATGATTATGAACAAGAAAAGACTTATGACCATGTTTTTCTCTGAATTATGCATTCATGCACTCATGTTAGTGTTGCGTTCCTTACTAAGCATTAGGCTTATAGTTGAACCTTATGATGTAGGTGAAGAGACTACAGGTGAAGATACTAATTTCAAAGAGGATATCTAAAGCTGGTTGCTGGAGGATACTCAAAGTGACAGTGCGGGACTAGAAAGGCGATTATGACCCCTGGTTGTTGCTCCCTTATGTCAGAAAGAAGATAAGAACTAGAATTATGTAGGATAGTGTTAGTATTGTCTGAGTTAACCTTTGAGTTTGGGATTTGATATGTGGATATGTTCCCTTTTAAAGGATTTATGTCATGCAAGTCTTCCGCTATTTATACTAATGAATTTGTTATACCAGTAAGAGCCTTTCTCAGCTAAGTTGTGTTATGTGAAAGTTGGATGAATCTTTTAGGTAGGATTTTTCTGCCGGAAGATGTGTTTTTCTTCTATCGGTAGAAGTACGTATATTTTGTCGTCTAGCGATCGGCAGATATAGAGTGTTTAGCCATCGGATGATGAAAGTGCTATTTTGTCGTCTAGCGATCGGCAGATGTAGAGTGTTAGCCATCGGATGATGAAAGTGCTATTTTGTCGTCTAGCGATCGGCAGATGTAGAGTGTTAGCCATCGGATGATGAAAGTGCTATTTTGTCGTCTAGCGATCGGCAAATATAGAGTGTTAGCCATCAGATGATGAAAATGCTATTTTGTCGTCTAGCGATCGGCACATGTAGAGTGTTTAGCCATCGGATGATGAAAGTATATTTTCTCATCTAGCAATCGGCAGATGTAGAGTATTTAGCCATCGGATGATGAAAGTATAGTTTTGTCGTCTAGCGATCGGCAGATGTGGAGTGTTTAGTGATCGGATGATATAGAGCTTGTAAGCTATCGGAAGATGTCTTAGATGAACACGTGAATTTCACATGTCTATCGGTAGATGTTTTAATTGTTCACACGAGATGCACGTGATCGTCGGTCGATGCGAATATTTGCATCTGCCGATAGGTGTTTAAATGAGTCATGTGGGGTGCACGTGCCATCCAGAAGACGCAATGTCTATCGGTTGATGCATGCAGACCCATGCAACTTGTACGTCGATCGGGAGCACGTACGAGGGACTAATTTTCCATCCGTTACGTTGAAGTCTTTAAGCCTATTAGGTGTACTGTTATCAAAAAAAAAAAATGAGAAGGAGAAAAGAGTTCAAATATGAATTAAAGTTTTAAGACAAGTCACGAATTACGTGGCGATCCTCCCCGGGTCGTTACAATGTCTGTTTTCGCGAATCGAGAGTTTTAATGGAATCCTCATAATTAACAAGAATTTTGGGAGAAATATGGAAATTTTAGAGAAACCGAACCGATAGCCGAACAATAGGTTAAACGGGAATTCAAACCAAAGGGTAAACTTGTAATTTGACAAATCAATTTTAATTAAAATGTCAAATCCCCCAATTTCATTCACACTTAATGTTTTCTTCCCCCTTTCTTCTCCTTCTCTGCCGACGCCTCTCCTCCAACGGCGATTCTCCATCTCTTCACCGATTCCTCTTCCATTCATCGAGGTTCTTCACGTTTTCTCTTCCCATCGTGATTCTAGGTGAGTTTCTAGTGTTTATGGGCGTTAGATCTCGATTTATAGGTTGTTCAACGATTAGGGTTTCGTTAGGTTTCGTTGGAAGTTGTTGGGCTTTGTTAGAAAAGATTTGATAACACCCTATTTACGATTATTGAGGGTTATTGGTTGAAATAATGGATGCGTTTGGTGATAGGTTAGAAAAATCAGTTTTGAAGAGCTTAGAGAACTCCATTAATGGAGGATTATGAATTGTGAGGGTAAGTTGTTCAACAAAATGTCCGAGAGAAGTTTATTAGAATTTTAGAAAATTTCCTTTAGTTAGGAGTTTCGTTAGTTTACGAGAATTCCTTGTTTCGGCTCAGTTTTAACAAAGAACACTGTGAAATGTGCTAGGTGGACGAGGCTCACGGACGGCACCCGGATTGTTAAGGACGACAGGTAAGTTCTTGTGACTTACCGTGGCCGATTGGCCTACACCATATGTCGAGTTTTGTTGTTGAGGGTTGTTGGATCTTGCTTGTTTAATTGCTTTGCCTTGGTTGGGTAGATTAGGTTTGATTTTTTTATAGGATACGTGTTATGATGTTTTGATGTATTGAGAGGTTTTGATGGTATACTCATTAGGTATGTTTATATTATGTATTGAACTTTTCATGCATCATAGTTTTCAAAATGCCATGAAAACGAAGTTACGCATTGGTTTCAAAGAAAAGGAATTGCATGCATGTGGCAAGTATTTATTAAACAACGCATGGTGGTTATTCAGGGAGAGGTTCAGACCTGGCATTCCGTGGTGAGCGGGTCTCCCTCCTTTCAGATGGTGTGGGCTGTCTACCTGCTTGATGTGCCCTATCCATCTGATTGAGAAAGGTCCCAGTAACCAAGACTGACACGTACTGAAATGAAATGACATGGACGGCTTTCATTGCATACATGATCATGCATAAACATTTACGTAGAACTTATTGAGATTTCATCTCATAGGTGTCTTTATGGTGTAGGTGACTTAGAGCAAGGTGAGGAGGATTTCCCTCCACCTGACGAGCCTGCAGCTTGAAGGAGGATGCTCGGGGAACGGTTGGCGTAGTCGATGCGCACTTGATATGTGGGAGCATAGGTTTTGTGTTTTGGGATTTTGGGTTTAAATGGACTGATGGGTAATTTAATTGTATAGAAATATAGAAGGAAATGAATAGAAATTCATATTAGGATGTTTGGTATATCGATAGGTTGAGAATTGATATTGATGTGTATTTGGGTGAATATTGCTGATTGTGGAATGTTTTGATGAAATAGAATAGATTTTTGATGAGTTTTGGTTATTGGAAGATAGGTTTGTTGATTTAAATCGAAATCGAAGTTTTATGTCGGGATTTGATGATTTAGGTTGGGTGTTGAGGTTTTTGATGTGTATTTTGGATAGTTCGTGAACATATATGTATATAATGTTCATTTTGATGTTTCTGGAAATGGAGAATGTTATTTTTAATGTTTTTGGAAGTTCTGAGTGAATGGTGTGCAAGTACAGGGGGAAATTGTATGTGTTTCGGTTAAGTGTTTGGGAGATTCTGTCGTTTTGTGATCAGTAGAAGTTTATATAAGTGTTTGGTCAAAGTCAACCAGTAGAAGTGTGTTTAGTTACTGTTCAGCGGTGGATGTTGCTTGGCAGAAGTGAGCAGTGGATGTGAGTGAGAGGTAGAAGTGTGTTTAGTTACTGTTGAGCGGTGGATGTGGCTTGGCAGAAGTGAGCGCTGGATGTGAGTGAGCGGTAGAAGTGTGTTTAGTTACTGTTGAACGGTGGATGTGGCTTGGCAGAAGTGAGCGGTGGATGTGAGTGAGCGGTAGAAGTGTGTTTGGTTACTGTTGAGCAGTGGATGTGGCTTGGCATAAGTGAGCAGTGGATGTGAGTGAGCGATAGAAGTGTGTCTGGTTACTGTTGAGTGGTGGATGTGGCTTGGCAGAGGTGAGCGGTGGATGTGAGCGAGCGGTAGAAGTGTGTTTGGTTACTGTTGAGCGGTGGATGTGGCTTGGCAGAGGTGAGCGGTAGATGTGAACAGGGAAAATTTTGGGCTTCGGCTGTAACGCGCGATAACTTCGATCAGGTGAACTTTCTTTAAGGTAAACGGAATTAACTGCCACCTCTGTATTTATGTATTTTTTTGGTCGGAAATTGGGCGCCAAAGTTTATTTAGATCTTTTTATAAAAATTAGGTTTGGTGATAAAATTGTAATTAAGCCTAGCTTATTGAGTGTATAAATAGAAAATGTAAATCCTAAAACCTCCACCAGCCGTCTTTCCTCTCTCAGCTGTTTCTCTCTCTACTCAGCTCCCTTCTCTGTTCTTCCTCCAGCGATCAACTTCCTTCGGATTTCTTCCGATACTCCAAGCTCGAGGTAAGATTTGGATAATATGTTTACTGATTAGTCATTTGAGAGTTGATTAGAGATTTAGATTCGGGTTTTTCCGAGGAAGTTGAGGTATCATGGTAGATATAGTTATTAACATAGCATTTATGATTGTTATAGATAATAAGTAGAAATAATGAACGTTGGCTGAGCCTGGGTAGTTGGTGAACCCGAATACCATTATCGGTTAGCTAAGGTTTTTATTCACACTAGGTGAATGATATAATGCTCGAATGAAAATGAGTTAGACTTCTAGGATATATACTTAGTTAGAAAGCTACTATTCTGGAATATTAGACTACTTAGAATTTGTTTTCTTACATTAATACGAGAAATGTCTTAGGTGGGAAAAAGCTCCAAGTGAAGAAAAGACATTGCTAAGGAATCCAGGTAAGTGAGTGTGCTAAGATTTCCGGCCACTTGAGCCCTGCATCACTAGGGTAGTAGGTTGAGTTTGTTTCTGATATTCGATTATGTTTGGGAAGTTGTCTGTTTTAATATAATGTTTGGAGTAGTGTATACTCTGTTTTCTGATGAACGACTCCTTCCATGGTCTTATGTTTTGAGAATGTTTATGTTCATGTATCATGATTTATTTACCGAGTATACAAAATGTTTTATACGCATACTCCTTTATGAATGAAACAAGAAAACGAAACTTACGAAACCTTGTTTAAGTGAGGGTTGGGGGCGGTATTGGCCATGTCACTTTCCAAGGATGGACCATGATTCTTGCCAGTAAAAGGGGCATGTACACGCACTCTGCCTACCCCCCATTCGGCACAAACTCCTCCTTAATCCATGATATGAAAATGATGAACAAGAATATGACTCCCACGATTTGAAAGTGAATGTGAACATAAGCATGATTCCCGATTTGAATAAAAGATGTGAACATGATTTATGCAGCATTCATGAGTATTCATGTGTTTGTGGCACTCCTTACTAAGCATTAGGCTTATAGTTTGAACCTTATGATGTAGGTGACGAAACAGCAGGTGAGGACTTCAGTCTAGAAGGAAATGCTTAGGTCTGGTTGCTGGTTGCTGCTCATGGTGATGATTAGTGGCTGGGAAGCAATTTTTAACCCGCAGAGTGTTGCTTTTAGTACGATTTAGTAAGATCTATGATATGACTGCATGAATGGGAAATGAATTTCTTTATGTTAATAGATATTTGACTTATTAAGTACGAGTTTAAGTTTAAGAAGGTTCCAGATTTAAGATTCTTCTCTATGTGATAAATCTTTGGATGATTTACGGATGTTTGAGAACTATGTTATATGATGTTCTGATAGAGTTTATGAAGTCAACTGTCTAGTATGATATTTTCCATAGTCTGATGATTTAAAAACATTCATGTCATGCATCATGATTTACTTCTCAAGCATATAAAAATGATTTATGAGCATGTTTTTCCCCCATGAACAAGATATGAGAATGAATATGAAACTTATGCAACCGGATTAAGTGAGGGTTGGGGGCGGTTTGGCGTATGTCACTGTCCAAAGAGAAGGACCATGAATACGGCCCGAAAGGGACTATGTACACTTGCACTGTCATCCCCCTTTATGGCACAAATCCTCCCTTAATCCATATGATGAAAGTGATGAATAAGAACAGGAACAAGAACAAGAAAAGAGCATGAAACGAGCATGAATCATGGCTTTCTCGCAACTATGCATTCACGTATACATGTTAGTATTGCATTTCTTACTAAGCATTAGGCTTATAGTTTGAACCTTATGGTGTAGGTGACGGAATATCAGGTGAGGACTTCAAATTTAATGAAGATGTCTAAGTTTGGTTGCTGGAAGGTTTTGTGGGAGCAATTCTGTGGCTGGATGGCGATTATGACCCGTGGTTATGCTCATTTTATGTCAGTAAGATTTATGAGAAAACAGATGTCTAAGTAGGATAAGGTCATGTTTTTAATTTGGACTTGAAATTGTCTGGTTCAACTTCTGAGTTTGAGGATGATTGTAAGAACCTAGGACATCCTGTTTTATATGAGTCTTCCGCTTACGTATCCAGAACAAGTCTATGATATTTATTCGTTTAAGGTTTATCTCCATCAAGTTGAAATGTGTGTGAGTCGAGGTGTTTCCTGTTGATTGAAGTTGCTTGATGATTATTGTGTTTTACTGCTGAATGATAGAAGCTGGATGTAGACATCTGTGAAGGTCAGGTTACCTTTCTGTCGGTATGAATTGTTTAAAGATTTCCAGGTTTCATTACTGTGTGATAGAAGTTGGATGAATAAATCATTCGACTGACGTCATCGGCAGGAGCTGTGTGATAGAAGCTGGATGAATGAATCATCCGGCTGACGTCACCGGTAGATGGTGAACGTTTGCTGTTCACCGGATGATGTCTCTTATTGGATGAGGTAAGTGAGTCACGTGTTTTGCACAAGCCTACCAGTAGATGTCTCTGACGGATGAGGACATCATCCGGCTGACATCATCGGTGGATGGTGAATGATTGTTGTTCACCGGATGATGTCTCTTACTGGAGATGTTAAGTAGTCACATGAGATGCACATGATAACCGGATGATGTAGATTTTCACTACCGGTAGAAGCGAGCCCTATGTTTGTTGTTTAGCGATCGGCATAAGTGAGTATTATGTTTTGTCATTTAGTGATCGGTAGAGGTCGAGTGTTTTATGCATCGGATGATGTGGGTATAGCTGCTTGTTGTCTAGCAACCGAAAGATGCTTGCGATTTCGAGCAGCTCAAGAATAATGAGGTCGAGTGCTCTAAGGGCATTTTCTACTGCCCGATTATGTTACAAAACCAATGTCTGAGTTAGTCGTTCGATTCTGTTGATGATAAATTTGCAAAATCTAAGATGAAGGCAAGTTTTGAAAGGATCGAGCTTTGTCAATTATAGCGTTGTCCCGAGTTCTGTCAAAAAAAAATAATAATAAGAGATATATATATATATATATATATATATATATATATATATATATATACACATAAAGTTGTACAGATAGGAGGATTAATATTTCTGATTTAAGAAAGTTTATTAATTTTGCCTTGACCCTACTAGGGTCGTTACAATTATGGTATCAAAGCAAAACAGGGTTCTAAAATTGATTCTGTAGATTGCCTCCCAGCACAGATTGCCACCTGAGTACACTCCAATAACTGTAAGTGTTTATTATTTTAGTAATGTCATTAAGTTAAGATATGTTATGATTATTTGTGTAGGAATCTGAAAATGGTAAGAGGTCAACAGAGAGAAGACAACGTGGATAGTAACACCATTGCTCAGCTGACAGAATTAGTTATTCGCTAATCACGCCAAATAGAGCAGCGTGTGGCTACTAGAGAGGAACAAGGGAACTCCAGTACTAATGTAACTCATGATCATAGGGGTGAGCATTTCCACCGGCTTCGACCCCCAATATTTAATGGGCAAGTTTTGGATCCTGTTTATGCCGAGGAATGGATTCGAAAAATGGAGGACATGTTCACATATGCAAAGTTGGAGAAAGGAGATAATGTCACATATGCTGTTTTCCATTTGGAATTGAGTGCAAGACATTGGTGGGACTCAATCTAGAGTACCATTAATGCAGGACCTATGACCTGGGAAAGGTTTAAAACTGCTTTCTTTGACAAGTATTTCAATAGGACCATTCGGGTCAGCAAGAAGAAAGAGTTTTCGAATTTGCGACAAACTGGCTCTGTGGCAGATTACATATGCAAATTTAACGCTTTATCACGGTTTGCTCCCCGATTGGTTGAGGATGATGAGGACAAGATTCACCAATTTGTTCAAGGACTGAAGCCGAGTTTGTATATGAGAGTAAAGACTGCTTGAATACATAATATACCATATGGTGAAGTGACGGCTAAGGCCTTGGAGCTGGAAGAGGCTGAGATAACGACATATGCCCAACGTGAACAGCCAAGGAAGTTCACTAAGGAGGCTCAGCTGCCACTACGTCTGAACAAAGGATGGCAACCGCAACAGAACAGGGGACCACAACAACAACAGCAAGGTATAAAGAGACCCTTCAATCCAAATGATGACCAAGGGAAGGGAAAACGACCATTAGCCCCTCTATACTCCAACTGCCAGAAGAACCACCATGGCGAGTGCAAGCTACACTCTGGCCGTTGCTACAGATGTGACAAGGTCGGACATGTAGTCAGAGACTGCCCCATGCCTCCAGACCCCAATCGAGCAAGAATAGCACCAAGATTCTTTGCTATGATGGAGGATGAAGATGTTGTGCAGCATACAGTCATAACAGGTACAATTATGATTTGTGGTATTTCTGCTTACATACTTATAGACACGGGGGCCACCCACTCATTTATAGCAGCCCTGTTTTTCTATAAGCATAAGTTAGGATACTTATTAGCTGATAGGCCATATAGTGTCATGTTACCGTCAGGAAAATCCTTACATTCTGAACAGATAGTTAAGGGTGACATTGTGTCCTTAGGAGATAAGAAGTTATATGTAGAGCTGATTGTAATTGACATGAAGGGATATGAAGTTATATTATGAATGGATTGGTTATCTAGACATTATGCCACAATAAGTTGTAGGTCTAGATTAGTTGAGTTTCGACCCCCAAATGGAGATCGGTATACCTTCCAAGCTATCCCAAAAATAAGTGAAATACCGATTATATCCTCACTAGAGACTCAACGGTTATTGAAAGATGGCTGTGAGAGTTACCTAGCTAGTGTAATCGATATTTGGGTAAGGAATAAAGTAGAACTACAAGATGTTTCTATAGTTAAAGAGTTTCCTGAAGTATTTATGGATGACTTGCCCGGATTGCCACCTGATAGAGAAGTTGAATTTGTAATCGATATATATCCCGAGGCATTACCTATATCCAAGAACCCTTACCGCATACACCAGTTGAGCTGAAGGAATTAAAGGTCCAACTGCAGGAATTAGTAGACAAAGGGTTTAAACGCTCTAGTAGTTCTCCCTGGGGTGCACCTGTTTTATTTGTTAAGAAGAAAGACGGTTCTCTTCGAATGTGCATAGATTACAGAGAACTGAATAAGTTGACAATTAAGAACAAGTACCCCTTGTTGACTTAAATGATGTTTAAGTCTAAATATGTTTTTGATGATGTGTTTGTATGGTTATTATTATAATTTGATTATGTTTATTGAATTAGAATAATGAATATGCATTTGAGATTAATCTGTTGGAAATACCCTTGAAAAGGGTATTTTAGTTATCTAATGAATCTGGTTAAGTGTTCTAGGTGTGATAGTTAAACAGGGCTGAGAATTTCATATCCACTATTAGCAGAACAATTTTTGATATCAACCGGTTGAAGAAAAGAACTGCATCATCTGATAGGAAAACGACAAAAATCGAAGTCGTTCAGAGACTGCATCATCCGATGGGAAAACGACAAAACCGAAGTCATTTTAAAGATTGCTTCATCCGAAGGGAAAATGACAAAGGCAGATGACTTCGAATAAGAACATCTCCGCTCACTAAACGACAAAGGCGGAAGACATCTAGGAATGCATCATCCGATGGGAAAACAACAAAACCGAAGTCATTTTAAAGATTGCTTCATCCAAAGGGAAAACGACAAAAGCAGATGACTTCGAAGAAGAACTAGGCGGAAGACGTCTAGGAATACATCATCTGATACTGGTTCAGTTATTTAAAGCAACATATTCCGATGGCGGTTCAGCGTTGTATTGTTTCATCTGCCGATTCCAGTTCAAGATTATAAAGCTGCATCCACCGATGGCTGTTCAAGACTATAAAGCAACATTGTCTTCCGCCAGAATTCAAAATAACCGTGAAGCTACAGTGACGTCGTTTTCAGCCTTAACTCCAAAACATTAATGGAGACGACGAATAGCAATTTCAGATGCAACAGATATCTGCTTGAGTACGGATGCTTCCCAACGGTAACATTTTTCCATAGGTAGAAAGAAGCATTCAATACTGTGAAGCAGAAATTAGACAGAGTATTTAAGCCGAAGAAAAAGCTCGAAGAAAAAAACTTTTTCCGAATTTTATCCTTGAGACCTAACCTGCGAAATTTATCATACTCTGTATTTCTTCTACACCTCTCGATTTTAACTTGAGATTTAATCCTTGTGATAGTGTAGTTTGAGCTTGCAATTTACAAACAAAAAAAATCTATATAAGGCAGTGGATTGTCGCCCGTGAAGAACAATCCAGATCTGTAAAAGGCAGTTGATCGGAGCCTAGAATTTCGATCTATTAATTCTCATGAGGAGAAGGTTAAGGATCTTCAAGGGGAAAACCTTGAAGCGTGGATGTAGGCAGGTTTTGGCCGAAACACGTAAAAACCCGTGTGTTGAATTTTCTCTCTATCTCTCTTTTACTGGTTGTTTGTTTGCGGTTAGTTTAAGAAATTTTAAAACGGTCTAATTCACCCCACCTCTTAGACAATCTCGATCCTAGAATTGGTATCAGAGCAAGGTTTGTTATTCTCTAAGTTGTATTTGAATACTCTGTGAGATATTAACCATGGCATTCAACACAAACACCTCACACATTGAGGGTCAATCCATTTCTCATCCACCACTGTTTGATGGCAGTGATTATGTTTATTAGAAAGCAAGAATGAGAATATTCATTCAAGCTATGGATTGTGAGATTTGGAATATAATAGAGAATGGCCCTTTCAAGGCCATGAAAACTGTAGAGGGAAAAAGTGTTCCTAGGGACTCTACTGATTTAACTAAGTCCGATAAAAGAAATCTAAGCCTTAATGCCAAGGCAATAAACACCCTGTATTGTGCTCTAAATAGAGATGAATTTAATAGAGTGCAAGGGTGTGAAAGTGCTCAAGAAATTTGGCACTTATTAGAAGTCACACATGAGGGAACTAACCAAGTAAAGGAGAGTAAATTGAGCATGTTAGTTCACGAATATGAACTATTTCTATGGAAAAAGAAGAAACCATTAGTTTTATGTTCACTCGATTTACTAACATCACTAATGGTCTTAAAGTTCTTGGTAAGATTTATTCAGGTGAAGAACAGGTAAGAGCTCATTGGCTCTATGATGACTCATGAGATAACCATGAGGGCCAATGATAAGGAAGATCTCAAAGAAAAGGAGATCAATAAAAGGAAGGATATTGCTCTAAAAGCCTCTTCAAGCAAAAATGAAGCATTTGAGGAAGAAGTAGAAGAAGATGATGAGGACATTGCTCTCATCACTAGGAGATTCAACAAGTTTCTCCGTAGGAAGAAGCTGCAAGGGAGAAGTTTTCCAAGGAATGAAAAACTTCCTAAAGACAAGGAGATTACCTGTTTTGGGTGCAGTAAGCCTGGCCACATGAAGGCAGATTGTCCACAGGCCAAGAAATATCCCAAGAAGTTTAAGAAGAAGACTATGAAGGCCACTTGGGATGACAGTGAAGGCGACACCTCTTCTTCAGAAGATAAGGAAGTTGCCAACTTGTGCTTTTTGGCACACGAAAATGAGGTTAGTGTTTCCTCAAGTGATAGTGAATCTGATGATGATGGTGATATAGTTGATGCATTTAATGATTTGGTAAAACAATTTAGCATATTAAAGGCTAAATATAATTTGTTGAAAAGTGAAAATACAAGTATAATTGAAAAGCATGCCAAGGAAACTAATCTGCATGAAAAGGAAGTTATTGAACTTTAAAAGAAAAATGAGACTTTGAATAATCTTGTTCTTTGGTTCTCAAATGATTGCAAGAACTTAACACTGCTGATAGGAAATCATAGAGCTACTCATGATAAGGCAGGTATAGGTTATGATAAGTTCAATAAAAGGAAAGCTTTTAAGAATTTCTTTGTCAAACCTTCCACTTGTCATGCATGTAATGAAGTAGGACATAAATCCTTTGAGTTTCCTTTAAAATCAAACAATATCAAATCTGGTAGTAAACTTCAATGGGTTCCTAAGGGAACCAGACCTAACTCTAGGACCCAAAAGGTTTGGGTACCAAAGAAGACAACTTGATCTTCTGTTTTGCAGGTTAACTGTTCTCCTAGGAAGAATCTGTGGTACCTTGACAGTGGTTGTTCAAGGTATATGACGGGAGACTCAACCAAGTTTGTTGTTGTCAACAAGAAGAAGGACAGTGTTACTTTTGGTGGAAACCAAAATGGCAAGATTGTTGGCATCGGCAATATAGGTAATCTTTATAATCCAATCATTGAAAATATTTTATTAGTAGAAGGATTAAAACATAATCTGCTGAGCATAAGTCAATTGCGTGACAAAGGCTATAAAGTAACATTTATATCAAATGCTTATGTGATCAAAGACATTTCAAATAACAATGTTCTGTTTAAAGGCTTTAGAAAAGATAATGTCTATATTATTGATCTGACTGATTTTGAGCATGTTGATGAGAAATGTTTTGCTGTTAATTCTTCCAATGACTGCTGGACTTGGCATAGGAGATTAGGTCATGTAGGAATGGATACCTTAGCTAAGATTACTAGGGAGAATTTAGTTAGAGGGATCCCTAAGATATCCTTTGAGAAGGATAAGGTCTGTGAAACCTGCCAAATGGGAAAGCAGATCAAAAGTTCCTTTGCATCTAAGAATGCAATTTCTACTTCAAAGCCTCTCCAACTTATTTATATGGACCTCTTCGGTCCTTCCAATATAGCCAGCTTAGGAGGAAAATTCTATGCCTTTGTTATTGTAGATGACTTCTCTAGATTCACCTGGGTATATTTTCTGAAGTCTAAGGATGAGACTTTTGATACCTTTTCTAGCTTTAGGAAAAGAGTTCAAAATGAAAAGGAGCTCACCATTGTTGCTATTTGTAGTGATCATGGTGGAGAATTTGAAAATGAAAGTTTTGAACTCTTGTGTCTCAAATATGGAATTGAGCACAATTTCTCCCCTTCTAGAACCCCTCAGCAAAATGGTGTTGTTGAGAGGAAAAATAGGTCTTTTCAAGAACTAGCCCGAACCATGCTAAATGAGAATTCTCTTCCTAAGTACTTCTGGGCTGAAGCTGTCTAAACAGCTTGCTATGTGCTCAATCGGGTCTCAATAAGACCTATTCATGAGAAAACTCCATATGAGCTCTGGAGTGGAAAAACTCATTCTGTTAAGTACTTTAGAGCCTTTGGTAGTAAATGCTTCATGCTCAACACTAAGGATAACTTAGGAAAATTTGATTCCAAATCTGATCTTGGAATTTTTCTTGGTTATTCTCTTACTAGTAAAGCATATAGGGTATTTAATAAGAGAACTCTAGTTGTAGAAGAATCAGTTCATGTTAACTTTGATGAGACACCTCATCCCACAATCAATGTGGATGAGGATGATACTTTGGATAAACAACTGGATTCTCTTTCTTTAGAAAAGCCTAGTGATTCTCTTCAAGTAGAAAAATCTTTAGAACCCTCTTCTACTTCTCTAGATGTTGTTCCTGTCAAGGGTGAAAATCTTGCTCTTTCTAGAGATTGGAAATATGTTAAAGAAAATCCTTTAGATGAAGTCTTAGGTGATCCTTCATTAGGAGTTAAGACTAGATCCTCTCTTAGGAATCTCTGTGCCAATGTGGCATTTATCTCTCAAGTAGAGCCTAAGAAGTTTGAAGAGGCCAAAAATGATGAAAATTTGATTTTGGCTAAGCAAGAGGAGCTAAATCAATTTGAAAGGAGCAAGGTATGGGAACTTGTTCCACGGCCTAATGATCATCCCATTATTGGAACTAAATGGGTTTACAAGAATAAATTAGATGAAAATGGGATTGTTGTTAGAAATAAGGCTAAACTTGTAGCTAAGGGATACTCTCAAGAAGAGGGTATTGATTTTGAGGAATCTTTTGCCCCTGTAGCTAGACTAGAGTCAATCAGAATGCTCTTAGCTTTTGCCTGCTACAAAAACTTCACTCTCTTTCAAATAGATGTAAATAGTGCATTCTTAAATGGTTATATAACAGAAGAAGTTTATGTTGAGAAACCTTTAGGTTTTGAAGCCTTTGATAAACCCGACCATGTCTTCAAATTTAGGAAAGCTCTTTATGGTCTTAAGCAGGCTCCTAGAGCTTGGTATGACAGATTGAAGAATTTTGTTGAGGAAAGGAATTTCAAAAAGGGGAACACTGACTCAACTCTATATACCATGCAAAAGGAGGAAGACATTCTGTTAGTTTAGATTTATGTCGATGACATTATTTTTGGATCAACTAATGTCACTATGTGTAATAAATTTTCCCCCCTTATGCAAAGTGAATTTGAAATGAGTATGATGGGGGAGTTAAAATTCTTCTTAGGTTTCCAGATTAGTCAATCTCCTGATGGAATTTTCTTATGTCAAGAAAAATACCTCAAGGAACTTCTAAAGAAATTTGGTTTAAAATCTTTCAAGTTTTCCAAGACTCCTATAAGTACCACAACTAAATTGGATAAAGATGAAAAAGGAATAAGTGTTGATATTAAAAAATATCGTGGTATGATTGGATCATTACTATATTTGACTGCTAGTAGGCCAGATATACTCTTTAGCGTCTGTTTATGTGCTAGGTTCCAAGCTTCTCCTAAAGAATCCCACTTAAATGCAGTCAAGAGAATATTTAAATATTTGAGTGGAACTTATGATATTGGTTTATGGTATCCTAAAGGCACTTCTATTGATCTGATTGGATACTCAGATTCTGACTATGCTGGTAGTCTAGTTGATAGGAAAAGCACCAGTGGAACATGTCAGTTCCTTGGTGAATCTCTAGTCTCCTGGTATTCTAAGAAACAGAATTCTGTTGCATTGTCAACTGCTGAGAGTGAATATATTGTTGCAGGAAGTTATTGTGCACAAATGCTTTGGATGAAACAGACTTTGGAAGATTATAATTTGTTTTATGATAGGATTCCTATTCAGTGTGATAACACTAGTGCCATCAACATTTCTAAAAATTCTATTCCGCATTCTAGAACCAAGCATATCGATGTTAGATATCACTTCATAAGAGAGCATGTTCTAAGAGGTGATATCTCCTTAGATTTTGTAAATTTTGTAGATCAATTGGCCGACATCTTTACTAAGCCTTTGGATGAGAAAACCTTATGTGGTATAAGGATAAGATTAGGCCTTATTAGTTGTGAGAAGAGTTACGTTTTTCTTCTTTCACTGCCTTTGATATTCACATCACCCGCTATTTACTATTCATCGGACGATATGCATCATTCGGTTTTCGGAAGACGTTTTTGTATCGGATGATGTTGTCTTTAATCTGAGGACACGTGCAATCCATCGGGTGATCTCTGACTTTCACGTTTGTCTTTCTCTAATCGCGTGATGCCCTATTTCATTTAAATTCTTTTTCTTTACAAAGACGCTTCAACTTTCGCGCTCTTTCACTTGCTTCTGCTATGACAGACATTTTTCCCCTTCCCAAAACCCTTCTATTCTTCGCATTTTCGCTCTGTGAGTTCTTCAATCGATTCAATGGCATCCTCCTCTAGAGCTGGTAAGGAACCCGCTACTAAGAAGGCCAAGACCACCACCCATCAACCGCGAGAACTGCCTCGGGCTACACAATGGCCAACTCACTATTTCCTCACTCAATATGCAGAAGAGAGGTATCACAATGACTTCAAACTTAAATCATTGATTCTCAGTCGGGGTTTGGTTCCTGATGAATTAGCAGGATTAGATTTAGTTGGACTTCTGTCGCACATAGGCTTAGTTAGTTTATTTGATGTTGATTCCTTTTACTACTCGACTGCTATTCGAATGTTCTATGCCAATCTGGGCCATTCTTCTGACCTTTCAGCTATTTCAAGCTATGTGTATGGAAAACACGTAGTTTTAACTTTCAAACCATCAATGAAATTCTTGAGTGCCCCAAGTTGGACAACGAAGCCACATTTTATGACACAGGGTCTACGCCCCCTGATCTTATTTCTTCTAAGGGTCGTCTCTTCTTACAGACTATTGCTCTTGATCCGAACAATATCCATACTCCTTTGAAGAGCAAGCATCTCAATATAAGGGCTCGACTGTTTCACCAAATGATAGGATATAATATCATTTCCAAGAACGGTCATTATGATGAAGTGAGTACAATGGAACTATTTGTCATGATGGCAATCTACAACAAGACTCCTTTCAACATAGGATATGTTGTTTTAAGACGAATGATTCAGAGTATTTCCGGCAGGTCTACTTCTCTTCCATACAACCTACTTCTTATGAAGATTTTTGGGAAATTTGAGGTAGAATTTCCAGAGGACGATGATCCCTTCCGGCTTCAACCTTCGAGCCACTATTCTGCTTCAACATTGAAAAGGATAAGGATCAAAAGGAACAGAAAGGGAGAATACTTCTTGTATGAGCCTAAGAAGAAGGCTTCTAGGGTACCTGCTGTTAAAAAGGGGAAGAGGAAGCTTCTCCTGCTTGAGGAATCAGTTCAAGAAGGAGGGGATGAGTCTGAAATTCCAGCCTTTGATAATTCCCCTTCTCACTCTTAGGCTTCTCGCTCCCATCTTTCTCCTCAAGTGCCAAGATATCCTGCAAAAACCTCTCTAACCTATATTTTTGAGGCACTCTCAGCTCCCTTCTTTGCACCCCTTCCTCCTTCTCCTCCACCTGCACCTTTGCTACTCTCTCTGCCTGCTCCACCACCGTCTCCACTCTTGTCACTTGCTCCTCCTCCGCCTCCTACGCGACATTCTTCTCCTCCACCAGCCCCAAGAAACTCTGTTCCCTCTCTTCCAATTTCAGAGACTCCTGCTTCTCCTCCACCTGCGCTTTTGTTGCCCTCACTCCCTGCTCCTCCACCTATCTCTCCTGTCATCCAATCTGCTTCTCTAAAAATTGCTCATATAATCCCAATAACTACTCAAGTCCATACTCTGCCAACTACTCCTGCCACACCTCTCACTTATCACAGACAATTTTCTATGAGTGAGTATCAGTACCTTGAGTTGAAATCAAGCGTTGAGAGTATTGGGACAACTCTCAGCTCCATTCAAAGTCAGATTGAAAAATCTCTAGATGCGAAGCTTTAAAAAAAGCAAAAGGAAATGGGCATCGCTTTGGATACAGGTCTTGATTTGTTGTCACAGAAAATGGCTGCTAATAGACGCATTGTTGTCAGAGAACTTGAGTCTCTCCGATCTTCAGTTGAAGCTTTGAATCCCGAACCTGAACCCGAACCATCTAGTTCTGTCAGTGTCACAGAGGCCTGCTATGAAGATCTTTTTCTTCCTTTTTCCAGGCCTATAGTTGCTGAAGATGTGCGCTTTCTGTTGTTGGATCTTCAGGAGGCTGAACTGGCATTCTCTCCTTATGTTGCCTCTCCTGCTGGTCCATCTGTCTTGCCTCCTCCATGTCTGGATATGGTGGTGTACACAGAACCTTCTCCACCTCCGGCTCCTTGTCAGGCCATGGTGGTCTATCAACCACTCATCCCTCATGATATTCATTCACTTCCAGCACTTGTGGATGCATATTTCAATCCGAACCTTAAAGTGCCCTCTTGGGTTCAACAAGCTTTTTGGAATCATTTTTTAGCTTTCTTCAAATAGATTTTTTTTATATACACTTTTATTAGTCTTCTAATACATTTACTCTGATCTTCTTTTCTGAATTGATTGTTTTGTTGAATGCATTGCTTCTGCTGTCTCTCTGATTGTTTTTGATAATGTCAATGGGGGAGAATTAATGTATTTGATTGAGCATGATTGGCATGTAGTATGAAATTATTTTGATATGCTAGTTCTGGATATGCTCTGTGTTTGTAACTGGATAAAATGCATATATTGTGGGGGAGCTAGGACTATGGGGGAGAGTTATGATTAATCATATTTACAACTTATATTTTGTCATCATCAAAAAGGGGGAGATTGTTGACTTAAATGATGTTTAAGTCTAAATATGTTTTTGATGATGTGTTTGTATGGTTATTATTGTAATTTGATTATGTTTATTAAATAAAAATAATGAATATGCATTTGAGATTAATCTGTTGGAAATACCCTTGAAAAGGGTATTTTAGTTATCTAATGAATCTGGTTAAGTGTTCTAGGTGTGATAGTTAAACAGGGCTGAGAATTTCATATCCACTGTTAGCAGAACAATTTTTGATATCCACCAGTTGAAGAAAAGAACTGCATCATCTGATAAGAAAACGACAAAAATCGAAGTCGTTCAGAGACTGCATCATCTGATAGGAAAATGACAAAAAATCGAAGTCGTTCAGAGACTGCATCATCCGATAGGAAAACGACAAAAATCGAAGTCGTTCAGAGACTGCATCATCCGATAGGAAAATGAAAAAATCAAAATCGTTCAGAGACTGCATCATCCGATGGGAAAACGACAAAACTAAAGTCGTTTTAAAGATTGCTTCATTCGAAGGGAAAACGACAAAGGCGGATGACTTCGAAGAAGAACTTCTCCGCTCACTAAACAACAAAGGCGGAAGACGTCTAGGAATGCATCATCTGATGGGAAAACGACAAAACCGAAGTCGTTTTAAAGATTGCTTCATCCGAAGGGAAAACGACAAAGGCGGATGACTTCGAAGAAGAACTAAGCGGAAGACGTCTAGGAATACATCATCCAATATCGGTTCAGTTCTTTAAAGCAACATATTCCGATGGCGGTTCAGCGTTATATTGTTTCATCTACCGATTTCGGTTCAAGCTTATAAAGCTGCATCCACCGATGGCTGTTCAAGACTATAAAGCAACATTGTCTTCCGCCAGAATTAAAAATAACCGCAAAGATACAGTGACGTCGTTTTCAGCCTTAACTAAAGAACATTAATGGAGACGACGAATAGCAATTTCAGATGCAATGGTTATCTGCTTGAGTACGGATGCTTCCCAATGGTAACATTTTTCCATAGGTAGAAAGAAGCATTCAATAATGTGAAGCAGAAATTAGACAGAGTATTTAAGCCGAAGAAAAAACTCGAAGAAAAAAAACTTTTTGCGAATTTTATCCTTGAGCCCTAACCTGCGAAATTTATCATACTCTGTATTTCTTCTACACCTCTCGATTTTAACTTGAGATTTAATCCTTGTGAGAGTGTAGTCTGAGCTTGCAATTTACAAACAAAAAAAATCTGTATAAGGCAGTGGATTGTCGCCCGTGAAGAACAATCCAGATCTGTAAAAGGCAGTTGATCAGAGCCCAAAATTTTGATCTGTTTATTCTCATGAGGAGAAGGTTAAGGATCCTCAAGGGGAAACCTTGAAGCGTGGATGTAGGCAGGTTTTGGCCGAACCACGTAAAAACCTAAGTGTTGAATTTTCTCTCTATCTCTCTTTTACTGGTTGTTTGTTTGCTGTTCGTTTAAGAAATTTTAAAAAGGTCTAATTCACCCCCCCTCTTAGACAATCTCAATCCTACACCCCTTGCCCCGGATTGATGACCTGTTTGACCAATTACAAGGAGCTAAAGTATTTTCAAAGATTGACTTACATTCGGGCTATTGCCAATTGAAGGTTAAGGAGAGTGATATACCTAAGATAGCCTTAAGGACCCGTTATGGACATTATGAATTCCTTGTAATGTCGTTTGGGTTAACCAATACACCTGCAGCCTTTATGGACTTGATGAATTGAGTGTTTCGTGATTACTTGGACAAGTTTGTAATTGTATTCATAGATGATATCTTAATTTACTCACGGACTAAAGCTGACCACGAGGAACACTTAAGAGTAGTTTTGACAACATTAAAACAGCAGTAACTCTATGCCAAGCTGTCTAAGTGTGAGTTCTGGTTAGATAAGGTCAACTTCTTAGGCCATGTCATCTCTGCTGAAGGTATGTCAGTAGATCCAACCAAAATTCAGGCAGTTAAGGATTGGCCATTGCCAAGGAATGCTAGTGAAGTCCGCAGTTTCCTTGGTCAGTCAGGTTATTATAGAAAGTTTATTAAGGGATTTTCTATGATAGCTAAACCTTTAACAAGCTTGACTAAGAAGGACACCAAGTACTCTTGGACTGCAGCCTATGAGAATGGCTTCCAGATACTAAAACAGAAATTAACAACGGCCCCTCTTTTGACACTCCCAACTGAAGGAGGAAGGTTCAGTGTCTATTGTGATGCATCTAAAATTGGATTGGGGTGTGTTTTAATGCAAGAAGGCAAGGTTGTGGCATATGCTTCCAGACAACTGAAAGGTTATGAGCAGAATTACCCCACCCACGATTTGGAATTAGCTGCTGTTGTTTTTTGCACTAAAAATTTAGAGACACTATTTATATGGTCAGCAGTGTGAGGTGTTTTCTGACCATAAGAGCCTGAAGTACCTCTTCACCCAAAAGGAATTAAACATGAGACAAAGACGTTGGTTGGAGTTTGTTAAGGATTATGACTTCAAAATCAAGTATCACCAGGGTAAGGCCAATGCTGTGGCTGATGCATTAAGCAGAATGTCAAAGACAATGCAGCCCGCAGTATCAACCATGTCTATTCCATTATGGAAGGATGTTCAGAAGTTCGAGTTGGAAATAGTTCCTGAGTTGTCAACCTTACTTGCTGATTTAACCATTCGACCAACTATTTTGGATAAGATCAAAGAGGCACAACAGAAAGATTCAAAGGAGAGTAATAGTATGATGAGTAAATTAAAAGATGCCTCCTCTGAATTCAATCTCTCCAATGATGGTATTTTGAGATTTATGAATCGATGGTACATTTCAAGTGATAAGGAGTTACGTGAGTTGATCTTGGCTGAGGCACACTCATCTCCTTTCTCTGTACATCCTGGTAACACCAAGATGTATCGGGATTTAAGGTTACATTATTGGTGGCCATATATGAGGAGGGATATTGCCAAGTATGTGGAGTCATGTTTGGTTTGCCAGCAAGTTAAAACAGAACACCAACACCCAGTAGGTACTCTCCAACCCTTACCGATCCCTGAATGGAAGTGGGAAAACATTGCCATGGATTTTGTGGTAGGATTACCTAAGACAACTAAAGGACATGATAGTATTTGGGTTATAATTGATAGAATGACGAAATCGGCTCACTTCCTGCCTCTGAAAACAACTTACACAATAGACCAGCTTGCTGGTCTGTATGTTCAGGAAATTATCAGATTGCATGGGATTCCAATATCTATAGTCTCTGACTGTGATTCTAGGTTCACCTCAAGGTTTTGGCAAAGTCTTCAAGGCACGCTTGGTACTAAGTTATCCTTCAGCACTGCATTTCACCCTCAGACAGATGGCCAATCAGAGAGAACATTTCAGACACTCTAAGACTTGTTAAGAGCGTGTGTGCTAGACTTTCAGGCATCTTGGAGTCGACATCTGCCCTTAGTGGAATTCTCCTACAACAATAGTTACCAGTCCACTATCGGTATGGCACCCTACGAGGCGTTGTATGGTAGGAAATGTAGATCACCCTTATACTGGAATGAGGTTGGCGAAGCAAAACTCCTAGGCCCCAAAATTTTGCAGCAGATGTCAGAAAAGATCGCCATTATTAGGAAAAGGATGACGACTGCACAAAGCCGACAGAAGAGTTGTGCAGACCAACGAAGGAGAGACCTTGAGTTTGCTATCGGAGACGAAGTTTTCTTAAAGATTTCATCATTTAAGGGAGTTTTAAGATTTGGCAAGAAGGGAAAACTTAATCCGCGATTTATTGGACCATTCCCTGTCTTTGCAAGGATTGGTAGTACAGCTTACAAACTGCAATTGCCTCCATCACTGGAAAATGTACAAATGTCTTTCATGTGTTAATGTTAAAGAAATGCATACGTGATCCGACACATGTTGTTAAGCAAACTGAAATCGAAATCGAGCCGACACTGATGTATGAAGAGAAGCCGGTAAGGATTATAGAATCTACAGTTAAGACTCTGAGGAATAAGAAAATTCAACTAGTGAAAGTCTTATGGATGAATCTTGGTATTGAAGAAGCCACATGGGAACAACAACAAGACATGCTGGACAAATATCCGGAGCTCTTTGTTTAAGCAATTTTCGAGGACAAAAATTTTGTTTAAGGAGGGGTGGATGTAACACCCGACAATTTCGACCAGGTGATTTCTTAACTGATTTAACTGTCACCATTATTATTGGACCTTTTGATTTAAATTTAATACCAAGATTTGCTCCAAATTGTGTGAAACTAGGTTTGGTGGCAAAATTGTAATAAGGGTGGGTTGTGATCGTTATATAAAGAAAATGGAAAATTTTTAAACCTCACCAACGCCACTGTAGCCGACACTTTCTCCTTCCAGCAATTTTCTCTCCCGAGCTCTCGGTCTCTGCCAGCCAGTAATCCTCCCTTCGACGACCATATCCCTTGCTATTTCTCGGATACTCTACGCTCGAGGTATGGGTTAGACAATGTAGTTGTCGGTTAGTTGTTAAGCTCTGTTTTTCAGCTTAGTGTTGGAGTTTGGTTTCTCCCATGGCCGTGTAACCATAGTAACATTTATAATCTGGATTTAGTAATGTCATTTCCAAATCAATTTTGAATATTTAATATAACCGACCCTGATTAATCGTTAGTTGAACTTAGATGTTTCGATTTTTGGATTTCAGACTGCACAAAGATAACTAGTCTAAGGGATTCAGGAATGACTTTAACTACTAGATCCTAGGATGACTTGTGATTAGGATTTTTAGGATTTTGTTTTAACTACTATGATGTAAATGTTTTAGGTGAAGAAGTCTGAAGAAAAGGAGCACGAATTTGCTAAGGAAGCCAGGTAAGTGAATGTATTAAGATTTTTGGCCATTAGGGCCCTACATCCTAAGGGTACTAAATTAGTTATGTGTTTGATGTTTGTTTTAAGTTAGTAAGGTGGTTGTACTTGGATGATTTACGGATGTTTGAGAACTATGTTATATGATGTTCTGATAGAGTTTATGAAGTCAACTGTCTAGTATGATATTTTCCATAGTCTGATAATTTAAGAACATTCATGTCATGCATCATGATTTACTTCACAAGCATATGAAAATGATTTATGAGCATGTTTTTCCCCCACGAACAAGATATGAGAATGAATATGAAACTTATGCAACCGAATTAAGTGAGGGTTTGGGGCGGTTTGGCGTATGTCACTTTCCAAAGAGAAGGACCATGAATACTGCCCGAAAGGGACTATGTACACTTGCACTGTCATCCCCATTTACGGCACAAATCTTCGCTTAATCCATATTGTAACACCCGACAATTTTGGCCAGGTGATTCTTTTAACGGAATTAACTGTCACCTTTATTATTACTCTTTTGATTTAAATTTTAATGCCAAAGTTTAATTGATTTCATTTGCGTGGTGGCAGAATGGTAATTAATAAGGATACTATTTAGTATAAATAGAAAACCGATATTCTTAAACCTCACTAAAACCCCACTGTAGCCGACATTTCCTCTGCGATTCCTCAACCTCCCGAGCTCTCCATCTCTCTACCGGTGACTCCCTCACCGGCGATCGATTTTTCCAATCTCCACTCTATCAAATCACGCTTCAGGTAAGGCATTGACAATGTATGTGTTGTTCTTTGTTTAGAGTTCTGTTTTTTCAGCAAAGCTTGTAGTCCAGGTTCTTCAATGGCAGAATAGTATAGTAACATTTGTTAATCTGAGTTTGGTAATGGCATTTCCAATTCGACTCTGGATATTTAAATAGCCGAATACGATTAGTTACTAGGTTGAATCTGGAAATTCGATCTACGCACACAAGGTGCTCGGCTGAAGGATTATGGAAATATATGTACGATACGTTCTAGGATAATATTTAGTTAAGATTTTCTAGCTTTGATTTCAGAATATTTAGGATTTATATTAACTCTGAAATGTGAAATGATATCAGGTGAAGAAGTTGAGGTGTAGTGCACGAATTTGCTACGGAAGCCAGGTAAGTGAATGTATTAAGATTTCCGGCCATTAGGGCCCTACATCTTAAGGGTACTAAATTAGTTATGTATTTGATGTTTGTTTTGAGTTAGTAAGATGGTTGTACTCGGATGATTTACGGATGTTTGAGAACTATGTTATATGATGTTCTGATAGAGTCTATGAAGTCAACTGTCTAGTATGATATTTTCATAGTCTGATGATTTAAGAACATTCATGTCATGCATCATGATTTACTTCTCAAGCATATGAAAATGATTTATGAGCATGTTTTTCCCCATGAACAAGATATGAGAATGAATATGAAACTTATGCAACCGAATTAAGTGAGGGTTTGGGGCGGTTTGGCGTATGTCACTTTCCAAAGAGAAGGACCGTGAATACGGCCCGAAAGGGACTATGTACACTTGCACTGTCATCCCCATTTACGGCACAAATCTTCGCTTAATCCATATTGTAACACCCGACAATTTTGGCCAGGTGATTCTTTTAACGGAATTAACTGTCACCTTATTATTACTCTTTTGATTTAAATTTTAATGCCAAGTTTAATTGATTCATTTGCGTGGTGGCAGAATGGTAATAATAGGGATACATTTTAGTATATATATGTAGAAACGATTATTCTTAAACCTCACTAAAACCCCACTGTAGCCGACAGTTACTCTGCGATCCATCAACCTCCCGAGTCCCCCCCTCAAATCTCTCTCCGGTGACTTCCCTTCACCGGCGATCGTGTTTTTCCAATCTCCACTCTATCAAATCACGCTTCAGGTAAGGCATTGACAATGTATGTGTTGTTCTTTGTTTAGAGTTCTGTTTTTTCAGCAAAGCTTGTAGTCCAGGTTCTTCAATGGCAGAATAGTATAGTAACATTTGTTAATCTGAGTTTGGTAATGGCATTTCCAATTCGACTCTGGATATTTAAATAGCCGAATACGATTAGTTACTAGGTTGAATCTGGAAATTCGATCTACGCACACAAGGTGCTCGGCTGAAGGATTATGGAAATATATGTACGATACGTTCTAGGATAATATTTAGTTAAGATTTTCTAGCTTTGATTTCAGAATATTTAGGATTTATATTAACTCTGAAATGTGAAATGATATCAGGTGAAGAAGTTTGAGGTGTAGTGCACGAATTTGCTACGGAAGCCAGGTAAGTGAATGTATTAAGATTTCCGGCCATTAGGGCCCTACATCTTAAGGGTACTAAATTAGTTATGTATTTGATGTTTGTTTTGAGTTAGTAAGATGGTTGTACTCGGATGATTTACGGATGTTTGAGAACTATGTTATATGATGTTCTGATAGAGTCTATGAAGTCAACTGTCTAGTATGATATTTTTCATAGTCTGATGATTTAAGAACATTCATGTCATGCATCATGATTTACTTCTCAAGCATATGAAAATGATTTATGAGCATGTTTTTCCCCATGAACAAGATATGAGAATGAATATGAAACTTATGTAACCAGATCAAGTGAGGGTTCGAGGTGGTTTGGCCTATGTCACTGTCCAAAGAGAAGGACCGTGAATACGGCCCGAAAGGGACTATGTACACTTGCACTGTCATCCCCCCTTTACGGCACAAATCCTCCCTTAATCTATATGATGAAAGTGATGAATAAGAACACGAATAAGAACAAGAAAAGAGCATGAAACGAACATGATCAAGATTTTCTTGTAACTATGCATTCATGTATACATGTTAGCATTGCATTTCTTACTAGGCATTAGGCTTATAGTTTAAACCTTATGATGTAGGTGACGAAATACCAGGTGAGGATTCCAAAGTTAATGAAGATGTCTAAGTTTTGTTGCTGGAAGGTGTTCAGGGAGCAATTCTGTGGCTAGATGGCGAACAAGACTCCCTGGTTAATGCTCTTATGATTTTAGTGACGATTATGAATATGGAAGTCTAAGTAGGATGAAATTATTTTAGAACATCGAGCTTTTGAAATTGTCTAGTTTAATTACTGAGTCTGAGAATGATTATAAGGATATAGAACGAGTTATTTTAACTAAGTCTTCCGCTATAAGAATTGTGGATGAGTCTCTGGTTTTCATTTATAAGAGTGATGAGTCAATGAAGTTGGAAGTCTGTATATATTTATGTCCACCGATAGCTGTACTCTATCGGAAGATCACTTAAAAGAACACGTGGATTGCACATGTCTATCGGTAGATGTTGTGTATTTCAAATACCGGATGATGTGACTGTTGTTTTGTCGTCTAGTGACCGGGCGATGTAGTGTATTTCAAGTACCGGATGATGTAAATGTTGTCTTGTCGTCTAGTGACAGGGCGATGTAGTGTATTTCAAACACCGGATGATGTGAGTGTTGTTTTGTCGTCTAGTGACCGAGCGATATAGTGTATTTCAAGTACCAGATGATGTAAGTGTTGTTTTGTCGTCTAGTGACCGGGTGATGTAGTGTATTTCAATTATCGTATGATGTGATGTTGTTGTCGTTAGTGACCGAATGATGTTTGATGAGTAATGAGAGATGCACGTGCCCACCGGAAGATGTCTTCCATTGGGCAACGATAATTGAGTCATGCAGAGTACACATGACAAATCGGAAGAGATACACTCTGTTAGTCGATGCATGCAAACCAATGCAAACAAGAAAAGAGTATCGTCGTACAATCTGAGGGCCTTTCTTTCCTGCCCGAATTAGTTATAGAGCTGATGACTGCGTATGGTCGCTCGACTCTGTGAACGAATATGTTGTTAGTTTTAAGAGGAAGTCAAGTTCGATGAATCTAGTTTCTGTGTGTCATGTTAAAATCCTTAAGTTATGTTTAGGAAAGGTAAAAAAAATAATAATACAAAGGGGAACTTAGTGTAAAGTGGTTGAAGGGTGAAAGATCTAAAGAGGTCAGGGTAAATATGAATTTAAGAGGTTAAGTTATGAATTACGTGGCGACTCAAACTGGGGTCGTTACACATATAATGAAAGTGATGAATAAGAACACGAACAAGAACAAGAAAAGAGCATGAAACGAACATGAATCATGGTTTTCTCGCAACTATGCATTCACGTATACATGTTAGTATTGCATTCCTTACTAAGCATTAGGCTTATAATTTGAACCTTATGATGTAGGTGACGGAATATCAAGTGAGGACTCCAAATTTAATGAAGATGTCTAAGTTTGGTTGCTGGAAGGTGTTAAGGGAGCAATTCTGTAGCTAGATGGCGATTATGACCCGTGGTTATGCTCATTTTATATCAGTAAGATTTATGAGAAAACTGATGTCTAAGTAGGATAAGGTCATGTTTTTAATTTGGACTTGAAATTGTCTGGTTCAACTACTAAGTTTAAATATGATTGTAAGAACCTAGGACATCCTGTTTTATATGAGTCTTCTGCTTACCTAGTGTAAAGACCCTATATCCTAGCAAGATATTATCCGCTCTGGGGATTGGGCCGTAGCCCAATATCCTCCCCTCACAGCTTTGTTTGGCGAGAACTTCTCGGAAGGTCACCAAACCTGGAATTGCTCTCGCCGAAGCACTTTTAACTTTGGAGTTCTTATGGGATCCGTTGTCAATTGTGCTCCAAAACGCGTCTTGCCATCTTGGGTGGGATCTCTTACATATGTTTCATTTCCATGTACTTCCCCAAGCGATGTGGGATTGTGACAACCCCCTCTTTACGACCCGGGATTCGCCTATACTCGAGTCCGGGATTCGCCTACACTCGGCTTAGGTCCCGAGGTTTGCCCCGCAACCCGAGGTTTGCTCCGCAATCGTATACATACGTTCACATTCGGGTCATCACAATCACCCCCCCTCGGGGGCCCAACGTCCTTGTTGCCACATTTCCGGTTGGGTACAGGCTCTGATACCATTTGTCACGACCCCATATCACAGCAAGATATTGTCCGCTTTGGGGATTGGGCCGTTGCCCAATATCCTCCCCTCACGGTTTTGTTTGGCGAGAACTTCCCGAAAGGTCACCCAACCTGGAATTGCTCTTGCCGAAGCACTTTTAACTTCAGAGTTCTTATGGGATCCGTTGCCAATTGTGCTCCAAAATGCGTCTTGCTATCTTGGGTGGGATCTCTTATATATGTTTCATTTCTATGTACTTCCCCAAGCGATGTGGGATTGTGACAACTCCTTCTTTACGGCCCGGGATTCGCCTATACTCGAGTCCGAGATTCGCCTACACTCGTCTTAGGTCCTGAGGTTTGCCCCGCAACCCAAGGTTTGCCCCGCAGTCGTACACATACGTTCAAATTCGTGTCATCACACGTATCCTGAACAAGTCTATGATTTTTATTCGTTTAAGTTTTATGTCCATCAAGTTGAATTGTGAGTGAGTCGAGGTATTTCCTGTTGATTGAAGTTGCTGTGATGATTTATTCGTTTACTACTGATGATGAAGCTGGATTAGACATATGAGAAATCGGTTTGGCAGGAGATGTGTGATAGAAGTGGATGAATGAATCATCCAGCTGACGTCATTGGCAGGAGATGTGTGATAGAAGTGGATGAATGAATCATCCAGCTGACGTCATTGGCAGGAGATGTGTGATAGAAGTGGATGAATGAATCATCCAGCTGACGTCATTGGCAGGAGATGTGTGATAGAAGTGGATGAATGAATCATCCAGCTGACGTCATTGGCAGGAGATGTGTGATAGAAGTGGATGAATGAATCATCCAGCTGACGTCATTGGCAGGAGATGTGTGATAGAAGTGGATGAATGAATCATCCAGCTGACGTCATTGGCAGGAGATGTGTGATAGAAGTGGATGAATGAATCATCCAGCTGACGTCATTGGCAGGAGATGTGTGATAGAAGTGGATGAATGAATCATCCAGCTGACGTCATTGGCAGGAGATGTGTGATAGAAGTGGATGAATGAATCATCCAGCTGACGTCATTGGCAGGAGATGTGTGATAGAAGTGGATGAATGAATCATCCAGCTGACGTCATTGGCAGGAGATGTGTGATAGAAGTGGATGAATGAATCATCCAGCTGACGTCATTGGCAGGAGATGTGTGATAGAAGTGGATGAATGAATCATCCAGCTGACGTCATTGGCAGGAGATGTGTGATAGAAGTGGATTATAGACACTGAGAACGTCGGGTTACCTTTTTGTCGGTATGAATTGTTTAAAGTTTCCAGGTTTAATTGCTGTGTGATAGAAGTGGATGAATGAATCATCCAGCTGACGTCATTGGCAGGAGATGTGTGATAGAAGTGGATGAATGAATCATCCGGCTGACGTCACCGGTAGCTGGTGAACGTTTGCTGTCCATCGGATGATGTCTTCCATCGGATGATGTCTTCCATCGGATGATGTTTTCCATCGGATGATGTCTTCCATCGGATGATGTCTTCCATCGGATGATGTCTTCCATCGGATGATGTTTTCCATCGGATGATGTCTTCCATCGGATGATGTCTTCCATCGGATGATGTCTTCCATCGGATGATGTCTTCTATCGGGTGATGTCTTCTATCGGGTGATGTCTTCTATCGGGTGATGTCTTCTATCGGGTGATGTCTTCTATCGGGTGATGTCTTCTATCGGATGATGTCTTCCATCGGATGATGTCTTCCATCGGATGATGTCTTCCATCGGATGATGTTTTCCATCGGATGATGTCTTCCATCGGATGATGTCTTCCATCGGATGATGTTTTCCATCGGATGATGTCTTCCATCGGATGATGTTTTCCATCGGATGATGTCTTCCATCGGATGATGTCTTCCATCGGATGATGTTTTCCATCGGATGATGTTTTCCATCGGATGATGTCTTCCATCGGATGATGTCTTCCATCGGATGATGTCTTCCATCGGATGATGTCTTCCATCGGATGATGTCTTCCATCGGATGATGTCTTCCATCGGATGATGTCTTCCATCGGATGATGTTTTCCATCGGATGATGTCTTCCATCGGATGATGTCTTCCATCGGATGATGTCTTCCATCGGATGATGTCTTCCATCGGATGATGTCTTCCATCGGATGATGTTTTCCATCGGATGATGTCTTCTATCGGGTGATGTCTTCTATCGGGTGATGTCTTCTATCGGGTGATGTCTTCTATCGGGTGATGTCTTCTATCGGGTGATGTCTTCTATCGGGTGATGTCTTCTATCGGGTGATGTCTTCTATCGGGTGATGTCTTCTATCGGGTGATGTCTTCTATCGGGTGATGTCTTCTATCGGGTGATGTCTTCTATCGGGTGATGTCTTCTATCGGGTGATGTCTTCTATCGGGTGATGTCTTCTATCGGGTGATGTCTTCTATCGGGTGATGTCTTCTATCGGGTGATGTCTTCTATCGGGTGATGTCTTCTATCGGGTGATGTCTTCTATCGGGTGATGTCTTCTATCGGGTGATGTCTTCTATCGGGTGATGTCTTCTATCGGGTGATGTCTTCTATCGGGTGATGTCTTCTATCGGGTGATGTCTTCTATCGGGTGATGTCTTCTATCGGGTGATGTCTTCTATCGGGTGATGTCTTCTATCGGGTGATGTCTTCTATCGGGTGATGTCTTCTATCGGGTGATGTCTTCTATCGGATGATGTCTTCCATCGGATGATGTTTTCCATCGGATGATGTCTTCCATCGGATGATGTCTTCCATCGGATGATGTTTTCCATCGGATGATGTCTTCCATCGGATGATGTCTTCCATCGGATGATGTCTTCCATCGGATGATGTCTTCCATCGGATGATGTCTTCTATCGGGTGATGTCTTCTATCGGGTGATGTCTTCTATCGGGTGATGTCTTCTATCGGGTGATGTCTTCTATCGGGTGATGTCTTCTATCGGGTGATGTCTTCTATCGGAATGAATTTTAATGAGTCACGTGATATGCAAGTGTCAATCAGAATCGGATGATGTCTTCCATCGGATGATGTTTTCCATCGGATGATGTCTTCTATTGTATGAAGTCTTCTATCGGGTGATGTCTTCTATCGGAATAAGTTCTAATGAGTCACGTGACATGAATATGTGTCAATCGGCATCGGATGATGTCTTCCATCTGATGATGTTTTCCATCGAATGATGTCTTCTATCGGGTGATGTCTTCTATCGGAATGAGTTTTAATGAGTCACGTGACATGCATGTGTCAATCGGCATCAGATGATGTCTTCCATCGGATGATGTTTTCCATCGGATGATGTCTTCTATCGGGTGATGTCTTCTATCGGAATGAATTTTAATGAGTCACGTGATGTGCATGTGTCAATCGGTAGAAATCGATATTAAGTCTTGTCATTTTGTGATCGGATGAAGTTTAATGAATCATGCGGGATGCATGTGTCAATCGGTAGGAGTGTGCACCATGCCTTGTCATTTTGAAATCGGTAGATGTCCTTGAGTTTCAAATTCCCTTTGGCCAAATGTCTTAAGGTTTTGTCTAATTATGAATGTTGTCAACTTATTGAGTTTTTCCGCTGTAAAGTCAAGGATCAAAGATAAGGATTTTCATCACTAAGAGAAAATTTAAAATTTTTCGTAATTTCTCTTAGTTCAGTTCAATGTTTTGGTATCAAACCGGGTCTGAAAGACCAGGGTCGTTACAGAGAGGATCGTCAAGCCCGACAGGTGGTCGTTCCATACCATCGGGGCATGGAAAGATTTCAGAAATTGCAACCCTAATATTCAACGGACAATCGCCGGATCCCACTTTAGCCGAAGAGTTGATTCGGACTATGGAAGATATGCTATGGTACGCAGAGGTAGAAAACGGGAGTAAGGTGGCCTACGTCCCTTTCCATTTAGCGTTGGACGCCCGTTTTTGGTGGGATTCGATTAAAGCAACAACGGACGTGACAATTATGACTTGGGAGCGGTTTAAGACCGTGTTTTTCGACAAATATTTCAGCCGCACTATGAGGGTGGCGAAGAGGAATGAGTTTACGCAGCTGAAGCAGACACGTTCAGTTGTAGAGTATTTACCAAAGTTTGAGGCCTTGTCGAGATTTGCACCACGCCTAGTAAGTGATAACGAAGACAAGGTGCACCAGTTTATGGAGGGGCTGAACCGAGAGATCCGGATGAACATTATTGTATCGGGAATTAAAGATGTGCCCTATTCAGACATCGCAGCAAGAGCTCTGGACTTCGAGGCTGCACGGGCGACTTGCATCAAGCTGAGGGAGCTAGCTAAGGACTTCTTCTGTGAGATCCATCCTCAGTCGCAGAACCGTGGTTGGCAGTCCAGAGCACAACATCCTCAACCACAACAGAGAGGCGTAAAGAGGCATTCTGAAGGAGGTAATGATCGAGGCAAAGGAAAACAGGTACAAGGGGCTCCTCAGATACCATGGTGCCCTAAGTGTTAGAGAGAGCATAGTGGAGAGTGTCGGGTGGGCACTAATAAATGTTATAGATGTGGTGAAGTCGGCCATTTTGTTAGAGATTGCCCAAAGCCAGGCCGAGATCAGTTGGGCAGAGATCAGACAAGGGTCATACCGAGGATCTTTGCCTTTATTGAGCCTGGTGACGTTGACGATGAGGCTCAGTCGTCCGTGATATAAGGTACTATATTAATTATGAGCATAGCTGTACTTTCTTTGCTAGATACAAGAGCTACACACTCCTTCATTTCAACTGCTTGCATGAATAGATTGAGATTAGAGTCTGATTTAGCAGAGTTCTGTATAAAGTAATGCTACCTTCAGAAGAGCATATGCATTCAGATCGTATCCTCTAAGGCAATGTCGTCTCAGTGGGGATTACTACCCTTTATGCTCGTTTGATAGTCATGAGCATAGAGCTGTACGATCTTATCTTAGGAATGGACTGGCTGTCACAGCACTTCGCCACCATCGATTGTCGATCTGGGATTGTGACTTTTCGGCCCCCGGATAAAGCCGAGTTTGCTATCTGGCGATGCACAGATTGAGTGGGTCGCCTACTTCCTATTCCATGAGGGTCAACGAGCAGTTTAGAGGTAAATGCTCGATTTATCTGGCCACGGTAGTTGATACTTGGTTGCTTAGTGGAGTAAAGCCGAGTGACCTTCCTATAGTTAGAGAATTCTCTGAGATCTTCCTTGATGATCTTCCCGGATAACCGTGGGACAAGGAGATCGAGTTTACCATTGATGTGTATCCGAGCTCCGCGCCATTGTCTAAGAATCCATATAGATTGGCGCCTGCTGAATTGAGAGAGTTGAAAACTCAGCTTGAGGAGTTGCTGGATAAAGGTTTCATCCGACCCAGTTTTTCTCCCTAGCATGCGCCCGTTCTGTACGTTAAGAAGAAAGACGAGACCCTCGGGATGTGCGTGGATTACAGAGAGCTGAATAAGCTTACGGTGAAGAATAAGTATCCACTGCCCCGGATAGATGATTTATTTGATCAACTGCAGGGTGCCCGAGTGTTTTCCAGGATTGACCTACGCTCGGGTTATTACCAGTTGAAGGTTCGGAGAGAAGATATCCAAAAAATTACATTTCGAATGAGGTATGGGCATTATGAGTTCCTTGTTATGTCTTTTGGACTTACTAATGCCCCTGCAGCATTTATGGACTTGATGAACAGTGTTTTCAAGGAGTATTTTGACAAGTTCGTCGTTGTTTTCATTGACGATATTTTGATCTATTCTAAAATGAAGGAAGAACACGAGTAGCATCTGAGGATTGTTTTGGGAATTATGAGTCAACACCGTCTATATCCAAAGTTTTCTAAGTGTGAGTTCTGGCTGAACAAGGTCGGTTTTCTTGGCCATATCATTTCACAAGAAGGAGTTTCTGTGGATCTGAGTAAAATACAGGTGGTCAGGGATTGGCCTCAGCCTAAAAACGTGCGTGAGGTGCGTGGATTTCTCAGGTTGGCTGGTTATTATCGAAAGTTCATAGAGGGATTTTCGAAGATCGCAGTTCCTCTCTCACGGTTAACTCGGAAGAATTAAAAGTTTGTATGGTTGGCTGCTTATGATGAGAGTTTTATGGAGTTAAAGCAGAAGTTGACCACAGCTCCAGTTCTAATGCTGCCTGTTGAAGGTGATAAATTCAGTATTTACTATGAAGTGTCTGGAGTTGGACTCGATTGTGTATTGATGCAGGAGGGTAGAGTTATTGCTTATGCTTCTCGGCAGTTGAAGCCGTATGAGCAGAATTATCCTACGCACGACCTGGAGTTAGTAGCCGTGGTTTTTGCACTGAAAATTTGGAGACATTATTTATATGGGCAGCAGTACGAGATATATTCAGACCACAAGAGCTTGAAGTATTTGTTTACGCAGAAGGAACTTAATATGTGGTAGAGAAGGTGGCTGGAGTTCGTCAAGGACTATGAGTTTGAAATTAAGTACCACCCGGGAAAGGCGAACAAGGTCGATGATGCTTTGAGCCGAATGGCTACTGTGAGTCAGCCTTCACTTGCAGCTATGTCGGTTACGTTGAGGTCTGAGATTGAGAAGTTTGATGTGGAGATCGCGACAGAGTTATCCAACATGCTCACCAACATTTCTCTCAGGCCGACTATTCTGGATAAGATACGCGAAGCTCAGCAGAAAGATGTGGAGTGTGAGGAGCTTCGATTGAGCATGATATCTGGAGACTTATTTGATTTTAACTTGTCAGATGATGGTATTCTGAAGTTCAGGCACAGATGGTACGTGCCTAACGACGAAGAATAGAAAAAGGAGATTTTGGCCGAGGCACATTCTTCAGCTTACTCTGTGCACCTGGGAAGTACCAAGATGTACCGGGAATTAAAGCAACACTTCTGGTAGCCAAACATGAAGAGAGAGGTCGCAAAGTACGTGGAAACCTGTTTAGTTTGTCAACAGGTAAAGGCAGAACACCAGAGGCCGGCCGAAACATTACAGTGACTTCTGATTCCAGAGTAGAAATGGGAGCAGATCTCCATGGATTTTATTGTGGGACTGTTGAGGACGACGAAAAGGCATGACGGTATCTAGGTGATTGTTGACCGATTGACAAAGTCGGCTCACTTCTTATCTGTGAAGATGACATCTTCTATGGATCATCTCGCCGAGCTTTATGTGCAGGAGATTGTTAGACTGCATGGAGTACCAGTTTCGATTTTCTCAGATCGAGATCCGAGATTTACATCAAAGTTCTGGAAAAGTCTGCACAACGCTATGGGAACTCAGCTAAATTTCAGCACAGCATTTCATCCTCAGACTAATGGTCAGACGGAGAGAACGAATCAGATTCTGGAGGATATGCTCAGAGCTTGTGTGTTAGAATTTCAGGGATCGTGGAGCAGGTATTTGCCACTGATTGAGATCTCTTACAACAATAGCTTCCAGGCTACCATCGGTATGGTTCCGTACGAGACATTGTATGGCCGAAAGTGTAGATCTCTGTTACATTGGGACGAGGTTGGCGAAGCTAGTATTGTTGGTCTCGAGATTTTACAGCAAACGGTAGAGAAGATTGCCGTTATTAGACAGTGTATCGAGATTGCTTAAAGCCGACAGAAGAGCTATGCTGACGCTCGACAGAGATAATTGGAGTTCGAAGAAGGTGACGAGGTGTATTTGAAGATTTCTCCGTTCAAGGGAGTTATGCGATTCGGAAGAAAGGGCAAGCTAAGCCCTCGATATGTGGGGCCCTTCCTTATTTTAAAGAAGATCTGGAAGATGGCGTATCGACTACAACTTTCGACTTCAATGGAAGGTATCCACAACGTATTTCACGTGTTTATGCTTCGAAAGTGTATGCGCGATCCATCGCATATCCTGGAGGCAAGAGAGATCGAGGTAGAGCCTACCTTAACTTATGTGGAGAAGCCAGTACGTATTTTAGAGTCTTCCATCAAGGTGTTACACAACAAAGAAATTTCGCTAGTCAAAGTCTTATGGTGGAACCCCAAAGTGGAGGAAGCTACTTGGGAGCGACAACAGGATATGATGTCCAAGTATCCTGAGTTGTTTGTGTAATCAAATTTTGAGGACAAAATTTTAAATAAGGTGGATGGAATGTAACACCCGATTCTTTACGGGATTTTTGTAATTATATATGTATAATGGCATTTTTGTAAATATTTCAAGTTGGTCATTTTCGCAAAAAGAAAGCGTTATTAGAATCCTAATTATTAATATGGATTTTAGAAAAATTATGGGAATTTTAGGAGTTGTAACACTAGATTATGAGAATTACGTTTCTCGTAATATAATGGACGTTTTAATAAAAATAGTAAACGGGGTCCGATTTGAGAACGAACAGTTTTAGTAAAGCCCTGATAATAAGTTGGAGTTGTTAGTGAAATAAGCAAAGTTGGAGAAACCGAATCGTTAGTTAATTAACGAAACAAATGATGAAACAAATAGAAAATCAAAGGAAGGGCAAAAAGGCTAATTGCCAAGTCAAATTTTAATTAAAAATCACAAACCTCTCTTCTCCATAAATAATTCACGAAATTTCTGAATTTTCTTTCCTCTCCTCTCGGCAACATTTCCTCTCTCGCGGCATTCTCTCCTCTCCAGCAACCGATTCCTCTCCGATCAACCTCTGTTCTTCACGTTTTCTCCTCCAATCCCGACCCAAGGTATGATTCTATAGTTCTAGAAGGTTTACGTTCGATTTTCGGAGAGTTAAAAGGTTAGGGTTAGGGTTTTCGCGAAATAGTTGGGTTATGATAGAAATGGCTAGGGTTGCCTTATTTATGACCTTGGTGAATGTATTAATGGGCATTGGAAGTAGTTGGACGAATTAGTGGTCATTAATATGAATTTTGGGTTGTTAGAAAACTTAGAAAAACTCCATTAATGGAGGTTGGGAGTTTATGAGCACGAATTGCTCGACAAAATGCTTCAATGAGCTAAATTCGAGTTTTAGGAAATTTCTTTAGTTAAAGGTTTGTTAATTTGGACGTTTAACGACTTAAACCTCGTTTTAACGACAATTGTTGTGAAATTACCTTAGGTGAACAACGCTCGTGGACGGAGCTAAAATTGCAATGGATGCGAGGTAAGTTCTCGTGACTTACTATGGCTGATTGGCCTACATCGTACGTCGATGTCGTGTCGAGGAATCTTGGTGATTTGTTTGTTTAAATGCTTTGGTTGGGTAGTTAGGATTAGTTCTTTTATAGATTATGCTCTTTATAGTCTCGATGGTATATATGTCGTATGTTTACTTTATGCACGTAATTGTCCATGCATCATGGTTTTCAATTATGCATAGAAAATGAATTTTTGCACTATGTTTTCATGAAAAGAGATGTGACTCGAAAGTGGGCTATTGATCTATTGTGAATGCCAAAAGGGGCTTGTCACAATACCACATCGCCTATAACGAAATGAACCTACGTAATCTGTTATTTGGTCATCCAAGTTGGGCTCTGGCACGGCTATATACGGATATAAGCGTGTACCCCCCGCTAGGTAGAAAGGGTTGTCCAATCGCTAGATGTGCCCTCTCCATTTAGCGGACTAAGATCTTGATGACATTCTGTCTGCGACGTAATGATAAGAAAATATTGCATGATTTCTGAAACTCATATGCACAGCATGCATTTACATTTATGAAACTTGCTGAGCCCTTAGCTCATAGTTGTCTGTATGGTGTAGGCGATCTAGATACAGGTGAGGACGAGATCCCTCCACCCGAGGAATGATCAATTGAAGAAAGATGGCTCGTGGGAGTGTGCTGGGTAGTCGGATCGCTTTTGGCCTGTGGGGATGTTAGTAAGTATTTTAGGGAACGTGATAATAGATTAGATTGTATAGTTGAACATATTAGGATGTTTGGAATCTGGTTAGTTGATAAGTTTATGTTTTGACGTTTTGGAAACCTATTTTATTGGAAACTTACTGGAACTGCTTAGTAATTTAAAACAGGGAATTGTTTAGTTTTTAAACATATTCACGCAGTTTCGTTTTTATAAAATTTAACCATGTTTTTAAATACGTTATAGAATATGTTTTGAGTCGTTTATTTGGTGGTTGAAATGAAAAAAAAATGAATGAAGTTATGAAAGGTTTTAGAAAAGTATGCAGGGCAAGCGATGGAAACAAAAAAAAAACAGAGAAAGAGGCATGTTCTCTTGATTTTCCAGAGAACCTGCCGATCGATAGCCATCGATCGTGTGATGACCCGAATATGCACGTATGGCTACGATGGCTGCACGAACCGGAACCCAGATGGCGGTACGTCCGCGCGGGCGAACCGGAAGGTGACAGGTCGTAAAAAGGGGGTCGTCACAATCCCACATCGCTTGGGGAAGTATGTGGAAATGAAACATATGTAAAGAGATCCTCCCAACATAGCAAGACGCATTTTGGAGCACAATTCACAACGGATCCCATAAGAACTCTGAAGTTAAAAGTGCTTCGGCGAGAGCAATTCCAGGTTGGGTGACCTTCCGGGAAGTTCTCGCCAAACAAAGCCGTGAGGGGAGGATATTGCGCTACGGCTCGATCCCCAGAGCGGACAATATCTTGCTGGGATAAGGGGTCGTTACAAATGGTATCAGAGCCTGTACCCAACCGGAAATGTGGCCAACGAGGACGTTGGGCCCCCGAGGGGGGGTGATTGTGATGACCCGAATATGCACGTATGGGTACGATGGCTGCACGAACCGGAACCCGGATGGCGGTACGTCCGCGCGGGCGAACCGGAAGGTGACAGGTCGTAAAAAGGGGGTCGTCACAATCCCACATCGCTTGGGGAAGTATGTGGAAATGAAACATATGTAAAGAGATCCTCCCAACATAGCAAGACGCGTTTTGGAGCACAATTGACAACGGATCCCATAAGAACTCTGAAGTTAAAAGTGCTTCGGCGAGAGCAATTCCAGGTTGGGTGACCTTCCGGGAAGTTCTCGCCAAACAAAGCCGTGAGGGGAGGATATTGGGCTACGGCTCGATCCCCAGAGCGGACAATATCTTGCTGGGATAAGGGGTCGTTACAGATCGGTAGGGTGATCGCCACTCTCTGGATTTTCCAGAGAGTGAGCTGATCGATCGCCCAAAGTGCAATCGATCGGTTGGCGATTGATCTGAGGCGATCAATCGCCGGGGTGGGGAAAGAAACGATCGCCCCCTATTTTTGTTGGTGCTGATCGATCGACTGCCATGCAGCCGATTGATCGCCCCTTTCATTTGCCACCCATGACGATTTTACCCTCGGTTCCTTTTTGTATTTTGCCTCTGTTTGTTCTAATTGTTTTATAGATTGTTTTAAGTTTTATTAAAAGGTTTTTTTTTTAAATGGTTTTCCCCTTAAACGATAAACTTAAAGTATATAAGGATAAAAAAAAATAATAAACAATACAGGAACATTAGGTACAGTGTTAGAGTTGCTATAGTTATGGTATCAGAGCCCCCGGGTTCTAAAAACGGTTCTGTAGACTGCCCGACTTCACAGCCACTACGCGGACATCCTTCATCAACTGTAAGTATGTTTAAAAGTTTTATTTGATTTTAACTTTATAGGAGTTATTTAAAATGGTTCGAGGAAAAGATCCTAGAGATGAGGCTTTAGATCGACTTACGGATTTGCTAGACTGTCATGCCCAGCATATGGACAGGCAAGCACAACAAATCGAGCGTTTAGTAAATCGAGAGGATCGTCAAGCCCGAGAGGTGGTCGTTCCAAACCATCGGGGCATGGAAAGATTTCAGAAATCGCAACCCTCAGTATTTAACGGACAATCGTCGGATCCCACTTTAGCCGAAGAGTGGATCCGGACTATGGAAGATATGCTAGGGTACGTAGTGGTAGAGAACGGGAGTAAGGTGGCCTACGTCACTTTTCATTTAATGTTGGTTGCCCGTTTTTGGTGGGATTCGATTAAAGCAACAACGGACGTGACAATTATGACTTGGGAGCGGTTTAAGATCGTGTTTTTTGACAAATATTTCAGCCGCACTATGAGGGTGGCGAAGAGGAATGAGTTTACGCAGCTGAAGCAGACAGGTTCAGTTGCAGAGTATATACGGAAGTTTGAGGCCCTGTCGAGATTTGCACCACGTGTGACGACCCAAAACCGAACCCGATCGGGGTTCGAGATCGGAGCCGTCACTCCGGACAGTTGACGGAAAATGGTGACTATTTTTTTTTTAAAACATAACTCTTTTAAAAACGTTGTCAGAGGGAGAGGGAAAACTACAGTGAATAACAGAAAACATTTACAGGGAGAGAGAGAGTTTTCTGGACTTGAAAGCGAAACAGTTTTCAATAATGGTTAGCAGGAGAAAAACCGAAATGCAGGAAGCTGTTGGGCGGAAGACGTAAAACAATGGATGACGTCATCGGAAGAGAAGATGACGTCAGCCTGAAGACGCAGGAAGCAACTGTGAAATAACTGGGCGGAAGACTAAACTTTACGGGCAGCGGTGAAATGAAAGTTTCTGAAGACAGTGAACCAAATGGGCAGCGGGCAGCGGGCAGCGGTGGACTCGAATAAGACAAAAGATGCACAGTGATCACCGGTGGATGTCGAATACGACAAAACAGCTGATGTCAGACGGTAGATGTAATTGCAAAGGCAGAAACAGAGATGACGTCAATCGGCAGATGCAGACATTGAACCAAATTGGCAGAAGTTGATGACGTCAGCCGGTAGATGGATGACGTCAACCGGTAGATGTGGATGACGTCATCGGAAGGTAAAGGCAACAGATGAAGTCGGAATGTGTGATGACATCACCGGAAGATGTGATGACATCATCGGCAGATACAGGTAGTAAACGTAGTCGGCAGAAGGTGATGACGTCATCGGAAAAAACAGACAATAAACAGAATCGGCAGGAGGAAAGCCTATAACAGAACTACTATTTGGCGGTAGATGCAACTAAGGAAAAATGTGAACAGTGACTACCGGCAGAAAACCTCAAAACAGAAGGTATAAAGGTTTCAAACCTTCAAAACCCGATTTCAAAACAAAGTTCTGAATCATGCTCTACAAGTGACAGGGGTTCAAGAAAACAAACTGCATGGATGACTCTAAAACTCAAAACCATCCATGCATGACCTGAAAAGGGAGAACTCAAGCAGTTCCAGAATGTTTTCAAAACATTTCAAGGCATTAATACAGAGTATTTCAGGAGGCAACTATCAACTGTCAACAGAGATTTAAAACTTGGACATCAGAACTGATACATTATATATATATCCAACAGAATCTCCTACAGAGTTTTTAAAGCAGAACACAGAACTTTAACAGAGTTTTAAAACGAATACCACAGGATTCCAGGAGAGTTTACGGACACTAACTTTACTTTGAAAACTAAAACTTAAACCTAGGGACAGAAAATAATGTCTGACTGCAGCATCCACCCCATGAGCTCGAACCACCCTCTACATTAGGTCATCATTTTGAGGAATAAGATCCTCGGTTTCAGATGCAGTACCTACATCAGAGAGTTCACCTATGAGTCTAAAACTCAGTAAGAACATATTATAAATGCAGTGATGCAAAATTCTATGCATGCGGTTTTCAGAATACAGTGGCAGAGCAGAACTTTACGTTTCAGTGGCAGAGGGGTATAAGTGGGGCTTATAGGGGAACTGGCAACAGTAGGTGCACTATCAGGCACGACAGTTTTCAGATTCCCAGGGAGGGATAAAACCAGAGGGCCAGTCCCCGTCCCGCACTTAACCAATACATTACAGACAGTCAGATTTTATCTTGTTTAGTTTCAAACAGTGTACATAAAATAGTTTTGCATGAGCTTTCAGAAAATCGTGTATGCATGAACATTCACAGTGCTTACAGTTAATACAGCAGACAACAGAAATAACAAAACATACTATGAAGCAGAATACAGACAACTCAGAACATAATCTATACTCTTTCTACCCAGAACAACCCGACAGAACATAAAACCTAGTACCTCCGTGATGTAGGGCCTTAAGGGCCGATCCTACAGTATGAACTTACCTGTTTTTCTGGAGAGTTGAAAACTTGGATGTTTCTGGAAAACTCGGACCTGTAGTATGTATGTACAGAATTTAATCACCCTACAAATGCTAACTAGAATCATGTAGAATATGCAGCAAACACATTTCAACTCTTTAGAAAACACAACAATGTGTTTTTATCCAAAAGCAGTGAGTTTTCACCAAATACCAAAACCCTAAACTTCGGTAAAAACTCACATTAAACTTGTCCAAACTTGTTAGCATTAAAAGACGCTCACCTTTGCTGAAGAGAACGGAGATATGCTGGGAAACAAAGTGTGGAAGTTTTGTTTTAATCGCCTGGAAGAGAGAAAGCCGAGAGAGATGGGAGGAAGCAGAGAAGTGAATGAAAACTCACGTAGGAGGATGAACTTAGCTTCCTCAACAAGTTGCCACTTGGAAAACATCCATTGGCTTACTCCCACCAACCTTAATTTCTCTCCAATTTACCCTCCGATGCATTACAAACTAAATGTCTTGTCTAGTTACATATTAGTTTGGCTCCCCAATTGAATTTGTTGCATAAATTCATCAATCCGTTTTCTCTGAACATTCACTTTATTTCTGTAAGGTATTATAACACTTTAATAAAATTACGTATTTTAATAACAGCCAATATATTCCATTTAATAGTTTGCGGAATAATTTACATGGCAAAATGCCGGATGTTACACCACACCTAGTAAGTGATAAGGAAGACAAGGTGCACTAGTTTATGGAAGGGCTGAACCCGGAGATCCGGATAAACATTATTTTATCGGGAATTATAGATGTGCCCTATTCAGACATGGCAGCTAGAGCTCTGGACTTCGAGGCTGCACGGGCGACTTAAGTCAAGCCGAGGGATTTTCGAAGATAGCAGTCCCTCTGTCCCGATTGACAGGAAAAAATGAGAAATTTATGTGGTCGGCGGCATGTGAAAAGAGCTTTCAGGAGCTGAAGAAGAAGTTGATAATGGCTCCATTTTTAACGTTGCCAGTTGAAGGCGAAAAGTTCATCATATATTTCGACGCATTTAAGGTTGGTCTTGGATGCATGTTGATGCAAGAAGGGAGAGTTATTGTGTATGCTTCTCGACAGTTGAAGCCAAATGAACAAAATTACCCGACGCATGATCTAGAGTTAACAGCCGTTATCTTTGCGTTGAAAATTTGGAGACACTATGTAACGACCCCTTTTCCCAGCAAGATATTATCTGCTCTGGGGATTGGGCCGTAGCCCAATATCCTTCCCTCACGGCTTTGTTTGGCGAGGACTTCCCAGTCATTCACCAAACCTGGTACTACTCTCGCCGAAGCACTTTTAACTTTAGAGTTCTTATGGGATCCATTGTCAGTTTTGCTCCAAAACGCTTCTTGCTATCTTGGGAGGGTCTCTTTACATATGTTTCAATACCACATACTTCCCCAAGCGATGTAGGATTGTGATGATCCCCTTTTTACAACCCGTCACCTTTCGGTTCACCCGCGCAGACGAACCGCCATCCGGTTCCGATTCGTGCAGTCATCGTACACATAATTACACATCCGGGTCATCACAATCACCCCCCTCGGGGGCTCAACGTCCTCAATGGCCACATTTCTTGTTGGGTACAGGCTTTGATACCATTTGTAACGACCCCTTTTCTCAGCAAGATATTGTCCACTCTGGGGATTAGGCCGTAGCCCAATATCCTCCCCTCACAGCTTTGTTTGGTGAGGACTTCCCAGTCGGTCACCCAATCTGGTACTGCTCTCGCGGAAGAACTTTTAACTTTTGACTTCTTATGGGATCCGTTGTCAATTGTTCTCTAAAAAGAGTCTTGCTATCTTGGGAGGGTCTCTTTACATATATTTCATTTCAACATACTTTCCCAAGCGATGTGGGATTGTGACGACCCCCTTTTTATGACCCGTCACCTTCCAGTTCGCCCGCGCGGACGTTCCGCCATCCGGGTTCCTATTCGTGCAGCCATTGTACACATACTTACACATCCAGGTCATCACAAGCTTGGTGTATGTACGATGTGAAGCTACCGTCTGGTGAGTGCCTACATTCCGATCAAGTGGTACCCAACAGTTTGGTAGCAGTAGGAATAAAGACATTGCCTGCTAACTTAATTGTGATGGGGATAATCGGGTATGATGTGATACTCAGAATGGATTGGTTATTTGGACATTATGCAACAATTGACTGCTGAGCCGAAACTGTTATTTTCCAACCTCTGAATGGTAAGAATAATTCGTTACAGGCCTTGAAGAATGCAAAGAAGTTATCTGTAATGGCACCCATGGATGCTCAGGGATCTTTAATGGGTGAGCATCTTTGTTTTCTTGCAACACTAGTAGATGTTCAGTTTCAAGTAGAGCCAAAACCGCAGGATATTTTAGTTGTTCATGACTTTCTTGATGTATTCTTGGACGATTTGCCTGGTTTAACTTTGGACCCAGAAATCGAATTCGTGATTGACACATACCCTGGAGCAGAACCAGTGTCGAAGAATCCTTACAGGTTGGCTCCGCCTGAATTGAAAGAGTTGAAGAAACAATTGGAAGGACTGGTGGATAAGAGGTTCATACGCCCTAGTTTTTCACCTTGGGGCGGGCCAATTCTATTTGTGAAAAAGAAAGACGGATCGCTTCGAATGTGCATTGATTATAGGGAGTTGAATAAGTTGACTATTAAGAACAAGTATCCATTGCCGAGGATAGATGACTTGTTCGATCAACTTCAAGGAGCTCGAATTTTCTCGAAGATAGATTTGAGATCGGGGTATTATCAGTTGAAATTCAGATCACAAGATATCCCGAAGACAGCTTTTCAGATGAGATACAGACACTATGAATTTTTAGTTATGTCGTTCAGACTAACGAATGCCCCAGCTGCTTTCATGGACCTCATGAATTGGGTATTTCAATAGTATCTCGATAAATTTGTCATTGTATTTATCGACGATATCTTGGTATATTCCCGTAATGAAGATGAGCACAAGGAGCATCTGAAGATTGTTTTGGAAACTTTGAAATGGCATCCACTCTATACAAACTTCTCTAAGGGCAAGTTTTGCCTCGATAGGATTCATTTCCTTGAACATGTCATTTCTAGCAGAGGGATATTGGTAGATCCAGCCAAGATACAATCAATCAAGGAATGGCCTCAACCAACGAATGTCAGTGAGATTCGAAGTTTTCTGTGGTTAGCTGGTTACTACAAGAAGTTTATTAAGGGCTTTTCAAAGATTGTAGCACCCTTGACTCAGCTGACAAGGAAGGATATCAAGTATGATTGGTTAGAAGATTGTGAGCTTAGTTTTCAGATGCTTAAGCAGAAATTGACTACAACTCCGGTGTTGACGTTACCGATGGTGGAGGAGAAATTCAGCATTTACTATGATACTTCTAGGATCGGACTGGGCTGTGTATTAATGCACAATGATAAAGTGATTGCCTATGCTTCCAGGCAGTTAAAGTCTTAGGAGAAATATTATCCAACCCATGACCTAGAGTTAGCAGCGTGGTGTTTGCTCTAAAGATCTGGAGACACTAACTGTATGGACAACAATGTGAGATATATTAAGATCACAAAAGTCTAAGGTATATTTTCACTCAGAAGGAGTTGAATATGAGACAACGCCGGTGGTTAGAGTTCATTAAAGACTATGACCTAGAGATCAAGTACCACCCCGGTAAACCCAATGTAGTGGCGGACGCATTGAGCCAAGTTTTGACTTCAATTTCAGTGATGGAGGTCGGAATGCCAATGCCGTGGAGTAATTAAATTCAAATAATTGATTTGGTGCTGGTTTCAAATATGATGGTGGTGTTAGCAGCTTTATCTCTGAAGCCTACAATTCTCGAGATGATTAGAGAAGCACAGCAGGAAGACCAATAGTGCAACAAATTCAAGTTGAGTATGGTGTCCGATGACAGAACCGAGTTCAGTTATTTGGAAGACGAAATTCTGAAGTTTCAGGATAGATGGTATGTTCCAAATAATGCAAAACTTCGAAATGAGATTCTATCTGAAGCGCACTCTTCGAAGTTTTTAGTTCATCCCGGGAGTTCCAAAATGTATACATATCTTAAGTAACATTATTGGTGGCCTAGCATGAAGAAGTTTGTAGCTAAATATGTTGAAACATGCTTGATTTCTTAGCAAGTTAAGGCATAACACCAGAGGTGTGCCAGAAAGATGCAATGACACGGGATCCCTTTGAAAAGGGTCCGTGTATAACCTTCAAAATGTGCAAAAATGTGCTCGGGTATGTGGTTGTGAAAATGACCAAAAATGAGATGAAATGACAAGGAAATAAATGCAAGGAAAATGAAGTGAGTGATGTGTGTGCTAATGCCCGAATTGATGCAAGGAAATAAGTGAATGAAACGCACAATAAAATGGAAGAAAGTGATGGTGAAAATATGTGTGAAATGGTGAAGAAGGGGAGACGAAGATGAAGGAATAAAATGACAAGAAAATAAATGTGAAGTGTGTCGAATATGTGTGGTCAAAATTAAAGAGTGTCCAAGTGTGTGAAAGTGGTGGCAAGAAGTAAATGGAAATACCTTTGGCGGGCTCAAAGAGCTATCCTACGTTAAGCTCTTTGAACATACGATTTTCCTAGGGGAAAACCGACCACCTAGGGCCTAGGTTTTCTTCCTCAACTCTGACTCCCAATGGAGAAGGCAATGGAAATGTTAAGAGCTAACCTAGCAACCCAAGCTAGGCTAGCAATGGAGGGCTACTCCACTAGGTTCAAGGAACCAAGGAAAAATACCAAAGGATAACCTCCTTGGATAGGGAAATAGTAGTTTTTTATAAATTTGGGAAAAGTTGTAATACATTCATCAATGCCATGCATTTATAGAGTCCTAAGGTGGATTAGGGTTTGGCATGGGTGAAGGAGAGCCATTGGATGGAGAAAATTGATCAATGGCTAAGGTTGAAGGAGATAGTGCGCGCGGATCCACGGAGGAGGAGCAATCTGGCTCGTGCGATCGACGGTTCTTGTGCTGCTGCGTGCGCGTACCCGGATGCGTGTCAGCTGCTGCCCTCGTTGTGACGACCCTAATACTGTACCCGATTTTCCGTACTATATTATTATTTTTTTATTTTTTATTTTATTACCAATATACTTTAAAATTTATTCCTAACTTTAAGCGGAATTTAAATCGTTAAAGTCGTTTGAAATTCATTCGTAAAAGCCACTTAAACAAAACCTAAAAGTAATTAAATAAAACTTAAAACAATTAATTAAAATAATTAAAACAAAACAAAACAGGGAGCAGGGCAAAATGGGACTTTCGTCCCAAATTGTGAGAGGCGATCGATGGCCCAAAACGGGCAATCGGTCGCCGCTGCAAAACAGGAGGGGCGATCGCGATCGCCCCTTTTCGTTGCCATTCGATCGACTTGCGATCGATGGTTAGGCGATCGATCGCCCGAGCGGCGACCAACCAAGGCGATCGCATCTCCTCCCCAGGCGATCACCCGATAACGAGGGGCGATCGATCTCCATCCCTGGCGATCGATCGCAGCCCTCACTGCCTCCCTCTCATTTTCTTTTTCTTTTTCTTCCCTCTTTCTTCTTTTCCATTTTTCCTTCATACTCCTACATACACATAAACACAATTCCACCTACATCTAAACCCCATATTTCAACAAAAACTCACCCATAATCCATCCATTCCTCACTTCATCAATGACCCAAAATATCAACTCAAAAACTCAATTAAAAACATCACATAATTTCATAAAAACAAACTGCGTAGTTATGTTTAAAAATAGATCATTTTCCTAATACAAATGTTTTATAAAAAACAGGTTTACTAAAACATCGAAATATCAAATATAAACCTATCAACTAGTCTGATTTAAGCATCCTAATATGTTCAACTATACTATTAACCTATCTAATCCATCGTTAGCCCAAAATATCCCCAAAAATCCTCAAAATACGTACATACACTCCCCACGGGTCAGGTTACGCATCGACTGCGCCAGCACACCACCACGAGCCATCCTCCGTCAACTGCATCACTCTTCAAGTGGAGGGATCTCGTCCTCACCTATGTCGAAGTCACCTACACCATACAAACACCTATGAGATAAAAATCTCAGCAAGCTCTACGTAAATGCAATGCGTGCTGTGCATATGAGTTCGTAAAACCATTCAACGTTTTCATTATGTTTACTCTGGTTGTCACCGAGATCTCATCCCCCTAAATGGAGAGGGCACATCCAGCGGTCGTACTACCCTTTCCACTTAGAGGAGGGGGGTACACGCTTACAACACGTACAGCCGTGTCTGAGCCCGATCTCGCATGACCTATAACTGTATGAGTACATATTAGATGCGGTATTGTGACAGACCCCTTCGTGCCTACACAATAGATCAATAGCCCCTCTCCAGGCCGCATCGCCATTTTCTTTAAAACATTGTGCAGAAATTCATTTTCTATGTGTAACTTAAATCCGTGATACATGAACAGTTACGTACTTAAAGTAAACAGACAACATACGTACCATCAAGACAATAAAAGCTATTAAAAGCATATACTATCTAACTACCCAACCATAACAATTTAAAACCAAAAGCGTCACCAAAATTCCTCGAGACAACATCGACGTATGGTATAGGCCAATCGGCCAGAGAAGATCACGAGAACTTACCTCGTGTCCGTTGAAACTCAAGCTCTGTCCACGAGCGTTGTTTACCTAAGTAATTTCACCAAATTGTCGTTAAAACGAGCTTAAACAATTAAATACTCGAACCAGTAAAATCCTTAACTAAGGAATTTCTCCTTGGGCTATAACTCAACTAACCGAGGCGTTTCTATAACCAATTTGCGCTCGATACCACAAAACATCCATTAACGAGTTTTTCGAAAACTTGAAAATTTATCAATCTCTAATACTCGTCCTAAATCGATTTAACTTCATCCAATAACGTTCAATACATCCATTATGTTCATAACTACTATAACCCTACTGATTTCTAACCCTAAATCGCGTTTTTCACAAAACCCTAAACGAACCCTAATCGTTTAAATTTCGTAAAACTTGAAATAAACTCCACTAAAACCTTAGAATCGTACCTAGGGTTGATTTGGGCAAGAAATCGCGAAGAACGGAGACGATCGGAGCACGAACCGGTCGCCGGGAATGAGAATCGCCGTGAATCACCAAGGAGGGAGAGAATTCACAGGAGAGAGAGGGGATTCGCGTGGAGAAGAAGAAAGGCAATTGCCTTTTTTATAATTTTACTTTGGTAAATTAACATTTTGTCCTTCCTTTGATTTTCTATTTATTTCGTCTTTTGTTTCGTTAATTAGCTAATGATTCGGTTTCTCCAAATTTCTTTAATTCACCAGTAACTTCAACTTATTATTAGGGTTTTATTAAAATTGTCCGTTCACAAATCGGACCTCATTTACTATTTTTACTAAAACGTGCTTTATATTACGAGAAACGTAATTACTCGAAATATAGCGTTACGACTCCAAAAATTCTCAAATTTTTCTTAAAATCCATATTAATAATTAGGATTCTAATGACGCTTTCTTTTTGCAAAACGGGCTTGATTTGACTTATTTACCAAAAATATCATTCACATTAAAATATTGGATTCCGTACAGCCGGATATTACAATCCATCCACCTTATTTAAAATTTTGTCCTCAAAATTTGATCATACAAACAACTCGGGACACTTAGCCATCATATCTTGCTGTCGCTCCCAAGGCGCTTCTTCGACCTCGTTGTTCCGCCATAGGACTTTAACTATCGGAATCTTTTTGTTGCGCAATACTTTGATGGATGCTCCAAAATACGTACCGGCTTCTCCACATATGTCAAGGTAGGTTGTACCTCGATCTCTCTTGCCTCCACAATATGCGATGGATCGCGCAAACATTTTCGAAGCATAGATACATGAAATACGTCGTGGATGCCTTCCATTAAAGCCGGAAGCTGTAGTCGATACGCCATCTTCCCAATCCTCTTCAAGATAGGAAAGGGCCCCACAAAACGAGGATTCAACTTGCCCTTCCATCCAAATTGCATTACGCCTTTAAACGGAGAAACCTTCAAGTAAACCTCATCACCTTCTTCGAATTCCAATTCCCTCCGTCTCGTGTCAGCATAGCTCTTTTGTTGACTCTGAGCTATCCCTATGCGCTGTCTGATAACGACAATCTTCTCTGCTGTTTGCTGTAGGATCTCAGGACCAACAATACTGGCTCCACCAACCTCGTCCCAATACAATGGAGACCAACATTTTTGCTCATATAAAGCTTCGTACGGAGCCATCCCGATGGTAGCCTGGAAGCTGTTGTTATACGAGAACTCAATCAGTGGCAAATACCTGCTCCACGATCCCTGAAACTCAAGCACACAAGCTCTAAGCATATCCTCCAAAATCTGATTCATCCTCTCTGTCTGACCATCAGTCTGTGGATGAAATGTCGTGCTGAATTTAAGCTGAGTCCCCATAGCTTTGTGTAGACTCTTCCAGAACTTTGATGTAAATCTCGGATCTCTGTTTGAGACAATCGAAACTGGTACTCCGTGCAAACTCACAATCTCCTGCACATAAAGCTCTGCGAGCTGATCCATCGAAGACGTCATCTTCACAGCTAAGAAGTGAGCCGACTTTGTCAATCGGTCCACAATCTCCCAGATGCCGTCCTGTCCTTTCGTTGTTCTCGGGAGTCCCACCACAAAATCCATGGAGATCTGCTCCCATTTCCACTCCGGAATAGGCAGTGGCTGTATTGTTCCAGCCGGCCTCTGGTGTTCTTCTTTCACTTGTTGACAAACTAAACAGGTTTCAACGTACTTGGCGACCTCTCTCTTCATGTTCGGCCACCAGAAATGTTGTTTTAAATCCCGGTACATCTTGGTACTTCCCGAGTGCACAGAATAAGCTGAAGAATGTGCTTCGGCCAAAATCTCTTTCTTTAACTCCTCGTCGTTAGGCACGTACCACCTATGCCTGAACTTCCGGATACCGTCATATGACAAGTTAAATTCAGACACGTCACCTGATCTCAAACTCAATCAAAGCTCCTCACACTCCATATCATTCTGCTGAGCTTCACGTATCATATCTAGAATAGTCGGCCTGAGAGAAATGTTAGTGAGCATACTGGACAACTCTGCCACTATCTCCACATCGAACCTCTCAATCTCAGACCGCAGTGTAACTGACAACGCTGCAAGTGAAGGCTGACTCGCAGAAGGCACTCGGCTCAGAGCATCAGCGACCTTGTTCGCCTTTCCTGGGTGGTATTTAATATCGAAATCATAGTCTTTTACGAACTCCAGCCACCTTCTTTGTCGCATATTAAGCTCCTTCTGTGTAAATAAATACTTTAAGCTCTTGTGGTCAGAAAATATTTCGCACTGCTGCCCATATAAATAATGTCTCCATATCTTCAGTGCGAAGACCACCGCTGCTAACTCCAGATCATGCGTAGGATAATTCTGCTCATACGGCTTCAACTTCCGAGAAGCATACGCGATAACCTTTCCTTCCTGCATCAATACGCAACCGAGTCCAACTCCAGATGCATCACAATAAATACTAAATTTGTCACCTTCAACAGGTAGTGTTAGTACTGGAGTTGTGGTCAACTTCTGCTTTAACTCCACAAAACTGTTATCACAGGCAGCCGACCATACAAATTTTTCATTCTTCCAAGTTAACCGCGAAAGAGGAACTGCAATCTTCGAGAATCCTTCTATAAACTTCCGATAATAGCCAGCAAATCTGAGAAATCCACGTACTTCATGTACGTTTTTAGGCTGTGGCCAATCTCTGACCACCTGAATTTTGCTCGGATCCACAGAAACCCCTTCTTCTGATATGATGTGGCCGAGAAAACTGACTCGATCCAGCCAAAACTCGCATTTAGAGAACTTCGGATAAAGCTGGTGTCATTGTAGAATTTCGAGAACAATCCTCAATTACTCTTCATGCTCCTCTTTCGTCTTAGAATATATTAAAATATCGTCAATGAAAACCACAACGAACTTGTCCAGGTACTCCTTGAAGACTCGGTTCATCAAATCCATAAACGCTGCAGGAGCATTAGTGAGTCCAAAAGACATGACAAGGAACTCGTAATGTGTAACACCCCTAATACTGTACCTATTTACCCGTACAAATTTTTCATTTTATTCTTTTTACTTTTCTATTCTTTAAATAAAAACTTAATGCGGAATCTAAACTTAAAACTGAACTTTAAAAACATTTAAAACATACCTTTAATAAATAATTAAAACTTAAAAACATTTATTAAAACTTTTAAAAACAAATAAAAAGAAGGGAGGGCAGAATCAGAATTCTGCCCTCGATAAGGCAGCAGCGACCGGGCGCTGTGCGTAGCAGCGCCTGATCGCTGCCATGCATTGATCAGGCAGCGATCGGTCTCTGCTGAAGGCAGAGACCGATCGCCGCATATGGCTGCCAACGCAGCAAGCAGAGCAGCGATCGATCTCTGCTTGCTGCAGAGATCGATCGCTGCACACATTATGCAGCGATCGCCCAAGCGATCAGACTTCTCCCTTGTTTCTTCCTTCTGTTTTCGTTCGGTTTTTGTTCAATACTTAGCTCTCTGGAATTCCAGAGAGCAGAACAAAATCTCAGCTCTCTGGAATCCGATTCCAGAGAGCAATACACTTCACTTTTCCATCAACATTTTCACATTTTCTTCATTACAATCATCAACATTATCAACCAACTCATAGCTTCAATCCCACTCGAACGTATTCTAAACTCAATCGCATTACGGCGGACTTGGCGAAGTCCAACTGCGTGGATAGCTCTAAAAACCGAGCTATCCGTATCAACCTAAAAACAATTCATAACACTTAATTTAAACAACCAAACAGTTCCAGAATTTCTATAACGTTTAAATAACGGTTCTAAACCAAAACATTTTATAACGTTCATTAAACAGTTTAAACCAAAACATTTTACATACAATTACCAAAACGTTATCTAACCCCTATCCAGATCCAAACAACCTAAATATTCTATACAATTATCAGATTAAAACACCCCAAAATAACCCCAGAGTCCATACATACATCCCCACGGGTCATATCGCGCCTCGACTACTCAGCGCACTCCCACGAGCATCATCCATCAACTGCCTCCGACATCAGGAGGAGGAACGTCGTCCTCACCTGGATCTACGTCACCTAGCAGATCACCTACACCATACAGACACATATGAGATATTGAAATCTCAGTAAGCTACGTAAATGCAGATGCATGCGTTCGTATGCCATTCAGAAATCATGCTCAGATTCAGATTACAGATACAGAATTACAGATTACCGATTCATTACGTCACAGACAGACAGAATTGTCACCGAAACCTCTACCCACTAAGCGGAGAGGGCCCATCCAGCGGTCGGACTACCCTTTCCACCTAGAGAGGGGGGGTACACGCTTGCAACACGCACAGCCGTGCCTGAGCCCCATCCCGCGTGACCAGATACAGACAGATTACGTTTATTCATTCAGATTACGTTACAGATTTCATTTCAGATATATGTCCCATTCAGATTACAGATACAGAATTACAGATTACAGATTCATTACGTCACAGACAGACAGAATTGTCACCGAAACCTCTACCCACTAAGCGGAGAGGGCCCATCCAGCGGTCGGACTACCCTTTCCACCTAGAGAGGGGGGGTACACGCTTGCAACACGCACAGCCGTGCCTGAGCCCCATCCCGCGTGACCAGAAACAGACAGATTACGTTTATTCATTCAGATTTCGTTACAGATTTCATTTCAGATATACGTTCCTTTTCTTAAAAACACGTGCAGAAATTCCTTTTCATGACTTTCGAAAACCGTGATGCATGAACAGTTCATATCAGCAGAAAGTAAACAAGCAGTTCATATCAGCAGACAATATAACATAACCTATAAACAATTAACCTAACTACCCAACCTAAACAACGTAAAACAAGGAACCCTCAAGGATCCTTGATACGACGACGAAGTATGGTGTAGACCTTTCGGTCAAGCAAGTCACGAGAACTTACCTTGAGTGCGCTGGATCTCAAGCTTCGTCCACTGGAGTCGCGTGTCTGAGGTAAAACACGATATTTGTCGTTAAATCCAATTTAAATGATTAAATGTCCAAACTAATAAAATCCTTAATTTAACAAATCGAAGCTTTTAAACAACGACACAACGCTCGATAAATCTGGAAATCCATATTACGAGTTATTTTCGAAAACCCGAAAATTCTATAATTTATACTTTTTTACAAATTGGTTTATCTTCGTCCAATAACGTCCAATACGTTCGATATATACCTAATCAAGGCTAACCTATTAATTACGAAGCCTAAATCGCGTTTTTAACGGAAAAGCTAATTTAAACCCTAACCCTAAATCGAACCAAAACTCGAAATAAACGACCGAAGACTAAAGCTACATACCGAGGGTAGCGAGAGAGGAAGAAAACGTGAAGGACGGAGGAGGAACGGAGGTCGAACGAAGTCGGAACGACGTGAGAACGCCGGCGGCCGAGAGAAGAAACCTTCTCTGTTCGTGCGTTCCAGAGAGAAAAGAGAGAAGAGAGAGCAAAGTGAGGGAAAAAGAGTGATTTTGTGTTATTTATTAAAATGGGTTTGCAAATTACCATTTTGCCCTTCTTACTTAAATCTATTTGTTTCATCCTTCGTTTCGTTAATCGTCCAACTATTCAGATTCTTGAAAGTTCCATATTTTGCCAATAACTTCTATTCATTGCCAGGGATTTATTAAAACTGTCCGTTCGCAATTTGGACCTCGTTCGCTATTTTTACGAGAACGTCTTTTACATTACGAAAAGTGTATTTACTCGGAATGTAGTGTTTGATGTCCGAAAATTCCCATAATTTCCTTAAAATTCTTATTATTCGTTAGAATCGTAATGACGCTCTCTTTTTGTGAATCGGACCTGATTTGACATATTTACCAAAAATGCCATTAAATAAGGAAAGGATAATATAACATAATATATAATCAAAGGTCTGTACAAACCAGATATTACATTCTACCCTCCTTATTCAGAATTTTGTCCACAAAATTAAATTACACAAACAGATCAGGATACTTAGTCATCATATCCTGCTGTCGCTCCCAGGTAGCCTCTTCCACCTCGTGATTCCGCCATAGAACTTTGACTAGCGGAATTTCTTTGTTGCGTAGAACCTTGATGGAATGCTCCAAAATACGTACTGGCCTCACCTCATAGCTCAAGGTAGGCTGCACCTCGATCTCTGTAGTCTCTACGATATGCGACGGATCGCGCAAGCACTTCCGAAGCATAGATACGTGAAATACGTCGTGGATACCCTCCATAGAAGCCGGAAGCTGCAATCTGTACGCCAACTTCCCGATCCTCTTCAGAATAGGAAAGGGTCCCACATATCGAGGGTTTAACTTACCCCTCCTTCCGAATCTCGCAACGCCTTTGAACGGAGAAACTTTAAGATAGACTTCGTCGCCTTCTTCAAACTCCAGATCTCTCCGTCTGGTGTCAGCATAGCTCTTCTGCCTGCTCTGAGCTACCTCAATGCGCTGTCGGATAATGGCAATCTTCTCTGATGTCTGCCGTAGAATCTCAGGACCAACGATGCTGGCCTCGCCAACCTCGTCCCAATATAACGGAGACCTACACTTCCGACCATACAGAACCTCGTATGGTGCCATGCCGATGGTAGCCTGGAAGCTGTTGTTGTACGAGAACTCAATCAGAGGCAAGTATCGGCTCCACGAGCCCTGAAACTCCAGCACACACGCTCTGAGCATATCCTCAAGAATCTGGTTCGTCCTCTCTGTCTGACCATCAGTCTGAGGATGGAACGCTGTGCTGAAATTAAGCTGAGTCCCCATCGCTCTGTGTAAGCTCTTCCAGAACTTTGACGTGAATCTCGGATCTCTGTCGGAGACAATAGAAACTGGCACGCCGTGCAATCTGACAATCTCCTGTACATAGTGCTCGGCGAGCTGATCCATAGACGATGTCTTCTTCACCGGCAAAAAGTGAGCCGACTTTGTCAATCGGTCCACAATAACCCAAATGCCGTCAAGGCCTCTCGTAGTCCTCGGGAGCCCCACAATGAAATCCATAGAGATCTGCTCCCACTTCCACTCCGGAATCGGCAGTGGTAACAGTGTTCCAGCGGGTCTCTGGTGCTCAGCCTTTACCTGCTGACATACTAGGCAGGTCTCAACATACTTGGCAACCTCCCTCTTCATGTTCGGCCACCAGAAGTGTTGTCTCAAATCCCGGTACATCTTGGTACTCCCCGGGTGCACAGAATATGCCGAAGAATGTGCCTCGGCCAGTATCTCCTTCTTTAGATCCTCGTCACTAGGCACGTACCACCTATGCCTGAACTTCAGAATACCATCCTCTGATAAATGGAAATCTGACGAGTCTCCCAATGTCATGCTCGATCGAAGCTCCATACACTCCGAATCATTCTGCCGAGCCTCGCGTATACGTTCTAGAATGGTCGGCCTGAGAGAGATACTAGTGAGCATGCTGGACAACTCTGCCACTATCTCCACGTCGAATCTCTCAATCTCAGACCGCAGCGTAACTGACATCGCTGCTAATGATGGTTGACTCGCATGAGGCACTCTACTCAATGCATCGGCCACCTTGTTCGCCTTTCCTGGGTGGTACTTGATATCAAAATCGTAATCATTGACGAACTCAAGCCATCGCCTCTGTCGCATGTTCAGCTCCTTCTGCGTAAATAAGTACTTCAAACTCTTGTGGTCGGAGAATATCTCGCACTGTTGCCCATATAAGTAATGTCTCCATATCTTTAGTGCGAAAACCACAGCTGCTAGCTCAAGGTCGTGTGTGGGGTAGTTCTGCTCATACGGCTTCAGCTGCCGAGATGCATAAGAAATAACCTTCCCCTCCTGCATCAATACACAACCGAGTCCCACTCCCGATGCATCACAATAAACACTGTATCTGACACCTTCATCAGGTAGCGCCAGTACTGGGGCAGTGGTCAATCTCTGCTTTAACTCCATAAAGCTGTCATCACAAGCAGACGACCATACAAACTTCTCGTTCTTCCGAGTCAATCGTGTAAGAGGAAGTGCGATCTTCGAGAATCCCTCTATAAACTTCCGATAATAACCGGCCAATCCGAGAAATCTACGCACCTCACGTACGTTCTTCGGCTGTGGCCAATCTCTGACCACCTGAATCTTGCTCGGATCCACAGAAACTCCGTCCTGTGATATAATATGGCCCAGAAAACTCACTCTGTCAAGCCAGAATTCGCACTTAGAAAACTTCGGATATAGATGATGCTGACATAACGTGCTCAGAACTATCCTCAGATGGTCCTCGTGCTCTTCCTTCGTCTTAGAGTAAATCAAGATGTCGTCGATAAACACCACAACGAACTTATCCAGGTACTCTCTGAAGACACGGTTCATCAGATCCATAAACGCTGCAGGAGCATTAGTGAGTCCAAAAGACATGACAAGGAACTCATAATGCCCATACCTCGTTCGGAACGCCGTCTTCGGTATATCACCCATCCGGACCTTCAGCTGATTGTAACCCGAGCGTAGATCAATCCTGGAAAATACTCGGGCACCCTGTAGCTGATCAAATAAGTCGTCAATCCGGGGCAGTGGATACTTATTCTTCACTGTGAGCTTATTCAGTTCCCTGTAGTCGATACACATCCTGAGGGTCCCGTCTTTCTTTTTAACTAACAGAACGGGCGCACCCCAGGGTGATACGCTAGGTCGGATGAAACCCTTCTCTAACAATTCGTCGAGCTGAGTCCTCAACTCCATTGATTAAATCGAACTAATCTTACTAATGTATAATTATATTTCTGTATGGTGTTCATTGTTATATGTGTATCCTACTATCTTCTCTTCGAGGCTCGCCTAGTAATTCTTCTTACTCACCTATTATTCTCTTCCTTACCAATTTCGGATCTAACTACTTTACCTATCACATGCATATCACTGTACAGGTAATTAAAATAATACCTGTAATTGTAGAAGGCTGGGCCCCATCGTCGGCGCTGTCAAGCTCGATGAATGCAAAGACTCTCGGTACAACTTTTCTTTGATCTCTGCTATGTTGATCTCGACCCTGATTCGGACAGTCTTTAACAAAATGGCCTGGTTCTCCACACCAATAGCACACGTTCGTACCTACTCTGCACTGTCCCCTGTGCTCTCTCTGGCATTTAGGACAAAGAGGCAACTGAGAAGCCCCTTGTACCAGCTTGCCTTTCCCTCGATCGTTGCCTGGTTGATTTCGGTTCAATAATGGACAATTCATGATATAGTGGCCAGCTTCCCCACATCGTTAACACCTATTGGTACGCGTCAGACAATCACCGTAGTGCTTCTTCTGGCATTCGGGACACAGAGGCTTCTGATAAGTTCCTTGTACGCGCTTGTGTCGGCTTTGTTTAGTTTCCTCCCTGCTCATCCTCTTCGTACCACGATTATTGGGAGTGACCACACCTTGGGTCCTTAGGCTTTCCCGGTTTGTCAATATCTCGATCTGATGAGATTGCCTAGCTATAAGTTGAGCTTGTAGGTCTATATGCTGGGCCTGACGGTCCAGAAATTTCGTAAATCGATCTAGCGCGTCATCTCTCGGATCCCTTCCTCGAGTCATAATGTATAAAGCCTAAAACAAATTAAACAGATAATCCTAAGAAACAAAATCAAATAAAGCTATAAACAGACTTACAGTTGATGAAGGATGTCCGCGTAGTGGCTGTGCAGTCGAGCAGTCTACAGAATCGATTTTAAAACCCGGAGGCTCTGATACCATAAATGTAACACCCCTAATACTGTACCTATTTACCCGTACAAATTTTTCATTTTATTCTTTTTACTTTTCTATTCTTTAAATAAAAACTTAATGCGGAATCTAAACTTAAAACTGAACTTTAAAAACATTTAAAACATACCTTTAATAAATAATTAAAACTTAAAAACATTTATTAAAACTTTTAAAAACAAATAAAAAGAAGGGAGGGCAGAATCGGAATTCTGCCCTCGATAAGGCAGCAGCGACCGGGCGCTGTGCGTAGCAGCGCCTGATCGCTGCCATGCATTGATCAGGCAGCGATCGGTCTCTGCTGAAGGCAGAGACCGATCGCCGCATATGGCTGCCAACGCAGCAAGCAGAGCAGCGATCGATCTCTGCTTGCTGCAGAGATCGATCGCTGCACACATTATGCAGCGATCGCCCAAGCGATCAGACTTCTCCCTTGTTTCTTCCTTCTGTTTTCGTTCGGTTTTTGTTCAATACTTAGCTCTCTGGAATTCCAGAGAGCAGAACAAAATCTCAGCTCTCTGGAATCCGATTCCAGAGAGCAATACACTTCACTTTTCCATCAACATTTTCACATTTTCTTCATTACAATCATCAACATTATCAACCAACTCATAGCTTCAATCCCACTCGAACGTATTCTAAACTCAATCGCATTACGGCGGACTTGGCGAAGTCCAACTGCGTGGATAGCTCTAAAAACCGAGCTATCCGTATCAACCTAAAAACAATTCATAACACTTAATTTAAACAACCAAACAGTTCCAGAATTTCTATAACGTTTAAATAACGGTTCTAAAACAAAACATTTTATAACGTTCATTAAACAGTTTAAACCAAAACATTTTACATACAATTACCAAAACGTTATCTAACCCCTATCCAGATCCAAACAACCTAAATATTCTATACAATTATCAGATCAAAACACCCCAAAATAACCCCAGAGTCCATACATACATCCCCACGGGTCATATCGCGCCTCGACTACTCAGCGCACTCCCACGAGCATCATCCATCAACTGCCTCCGACATCAGGAGGAGGAACGTCGTCCTCACCTGGATCTACGTCACCTAGCAGATCACCTACACCATACAGACACATATGAGATATTGAAATCTCAGTAAGCTACGTAAATGCAGATGCATGCGTGCGTATGCCATTCAGAAATCATGCTCAGATTCAGATTACAGATACAGAATTACAGATTACCGATTCATTACGTCACAGACAGACAGAATTGTCACCGAAACCTCTACCCACTAAGCGGAGAGGGCCCATCCAGCGGTCGGACTACCCTTTCCACCTAGAGAGGGGGGGTACATGCTTGCAACACGCACAGCCGTGCCTGAGCCCCATCCCGCGTGACCAGATACAGACAGATTACGTTTATTCATTCAGATTACGTTACAGATTTCATTTCAGATATATGTCCCATTCAGATTACAGATACAGAATTACAGATTACAGATTCATTACGTCACAGACAGACAGAATTGTCACCGAAACCTCTACCCACTAAGCGGAGAGGGCCCATCCAGCGGTCGGACTACCCTTTCCACCTAGAGAGGGGGGGTACACGCTTGCAACACGCACAGCCGTGCCTGAGCCCCATCCCGCGTGACCAGAAACAGACAGATTACGTTTATTCATTCAGATTTCGTTACAGATTTCATTTCAGATATACGTTCCTTTTCTTAAAAACACGTGCAGAAATTCCTTTTCATGACTTTCGAAAACCGTGATGCATGAACAGTTCATATCAGCAGAAAGTAAACAAGCAGTTCATATCAGCAGACAATATAACATAACCTATAAACAATTAACCTAACTACCCAACCTAAACAACGTAAAACAAGGAACCCTCAAGGATCCTTGATACGACGACGAAGTATGGTGTAGACCTTTCAGTCAAGCAAGTCACGAGAACTTACCTTGAGTGCGCTGGATCTCAAGCTTCGTCCACTGGAGTCGCGTGTCTGAGGTAAAACACGATATTTGTCGTTAAACCCAATTTAAACGATTAAATGTCCAAACTAATAAAATCCTTAATTTAACAAATCGAAGCTTTTAAACAACGACACAACGCTCAATAAATCTGGAAATCCATATTACGAGTTATTTTCGAAAACCCGAAAATTCTATAATTTATACTTTTTTACAAATTGGTTTATCTTCGTCCAATAACGTCCAATACGTTCGATATATACTTAATCAAGGCTAACCTATTAATTACGAAGCCTAAATCGCGTTTTTAACGGAAAAGCTAATTTAAACCCTAACCCTAAATCGAACCAAAACTCGAAATAAATGACCGAAGACTAAAGCTACATACCGAGGGTAGCGAGAGAGGAAGAAAACGTGAAGGACGGAGGAGGAACGGAGGTCGAACGAAGTCGGAACGACGTGGGAACGCCGACGGCCGAGAGAAGAAACCTTCTCTGTTCGTGCGTTCCAGAGAGAAAAGAGAGAAGAGAGAGCAAAGTGAGGGAAAAAGAGTGATTTTGTGTTATTTATTAAAATGGGTTTGCAAATTACCATTTTGCCCTTCTTACTTAAATCTATTTGTTTCATCCTTCGTTTCGTTAATCGTCCAACTATTCAGATTCTCGAAAGTTCCATATTTTGCCAATAACTTCTATTCATTGCCAGGGATTTATTAAAACTGTCCGTTCGCAATTTGGACCTCGTTCGCTATTTTTACGAGAACGTCTTTTACATTACGAAAAGTGTATTTACTCGGAATGTAGTGTTTGATCTCCGAAAATTCCCGTAATTTCCTTAAAATTCTTATTATTCGTTAGAATCGTAATGACGCTCTCTTTTTGTGAATCGGACCTGATTTGACATATTTACCAAAAATGCCATTAAATAAGGAAAATATAATATGACATAATATATAATCAAAGGTCCGTACAAACCGGATATTACATAATGCCCTTACCTCGTTCGGAATGCCGTTTTCGGTACATCTTCCTTCCGGACCTTCAACTGATTGTAACCCGAGCGTAGATTAATCCTCGAAAATACTCGGTTACCTTGTAGCTGATCAAATAAATCGTCAATCTGGGGCAGTGGATACTAATTCTGTAACGACCCTAAGACTGTACCCAACAACCTGTACATATTTTTTTTTTATCGTTATACTTTACATAAACTCTAAGCGGAATCTGAATCGGAATTTGAAATCTAACCTTTAAATCAATTAAAGTAAACACTAAACTCATTAAATAAAACTTTAAAGCTTTTAATAAAACAATTAATCATTCAGTAGAAAAAGAGTAGGGCATATCCGACTTCTGGCGACCAAAATGAAGAGGCGATCGATCGGCCACATTCGGCAATCGATCGCTGCATTGAAATAAAAAAAAGGGGCGATCGATCTCCTTATTTAGGAGATCGATCACCAAATATGTACAAATGAGGGGCGATCAATCTCCTTATTTAGGAGATCGATCGCCGATCATAAGTAGTGAGGGGCGATTGGTCGCCCCTCACAATGGCGATTAGTCGCCCATTTCCTCCTCTTTCATTCTTCTTCTTTGTTTTTTTACAGGTGCTCTCTGGAATCCGAAATTCCAGAGAGCAAACACCAACTTTCCTCCCTACAAAGTTTTCCATCGCTGCACACCTCACATTTCACAATTAACATACTAAATACCTCATAATCGCCCAAACTATTAACTTAAAACGTACTCCTAAACCAAATTAGTACGTGATATAAACTTTAAATCCAACTGCGTGGATAGCTCTACAACTCGAGCATATTCGTGCATAACCTAAAAAAATTCTATACATTTTCATAAAAATCCTTACAAAAGCTTAACGAAAACATTTTATAAAACTGGTTTACCAAAACATCAAAATATCGCCTATTCAGAACCAAGCATCCTATAATGTTCTAACTATTCAACTATCAGCTCGTCAATTCCCAAAAACCCTCAAAACATCTATACATACTTCCTCACGGGTCAGGTAAGCATCGACCGCGCCAGCACACCACAGCAGGTCATCCTCCGTCAACTGCCTCATTCCTCAGGTGGAGGGATCTCATCCTCACCTGCCTCGATGTCACCTACACCATACGAATACACTATGAGATAAAATCTCAGCAAGTCTCGTAAATGCAAACGCGTGCAGATGCGTATGTCTTTCATAAAACATGCAGATAACAGATTCAGATTCAGATTCATGCAGATAACAGATTCAGATTCAGATTCATGCAGATAACAGATTCAGATTCAGATTCATTACGTCGCAGACACATTGTCACCGAGGTCTAAACCACCTCGTCGTGACCAGATAACAGATTACGTAGATTCATTTCGTTGGTTCATTTTACTTTTTAATTAGGTCGCAGACAGAATGTCACCGAGGGCTGAACCACCTCGCCGTGACCAGATAACAGATTACGTAGATTCATTTAGTTCATTCTCTTAAACATATGCTTTAACAGACGCGATGCATGAGCAGTCAAATGCATAAAGTAAACAACCAGCATATGTACCATCAAGACGATAAACAAACATAATCTATAAATGACTAACCTAACTACCCAACCAAAACAATTTAAACAGAATGCATCACCAAAACTCCTCGAGACGACTTCGACGTACGGTGTAGGCCAATCGGCCAGAGAAGATCACGAGAACTTACCTCGTGTCCGTTGCAGCTCAAGCTCCGTCCACGAGCGTTGTTCACCTAAGTAGTTTCACCAAATTGTATTTAAAACGAGCTTAAAACAATTTAATGTACTAAACTAACAAAATCCTTAACTAAGGAATTTCCTAAAGCTCTAATCCAATTCATCGAGCTATTCCCTCGAGTAACTACGCGCTCGGCACCTCAAATCCCAATTACGAGTTTTCCCAAAATCCCTAAATTATCCAATTTTAACATTTCACACAAATTGGTATAAATTCATCCAATAACGTCCCTTACGTTCAATACGTCCACAAACTACGACAACATATCAATTTCGATCCCTAATTCGCATTTTTGACGAAACCCTAATCGTAAACCTATCTGTTAAACTTCGCAAAAACCAAAAACTAACGCTCTAAGATCATAGATTCATACCTAGAGCGTCGATTGGAGGAGAAAACGTGAAGAAAACGAGAATATCAGAGCGCGAATCGGAGGTCGGATGTTGAATCGTCGTCGGCTAGCAGAGAGAGCTTCGCTCTCTGTTTTTCTCGCGCAGCAAGGAAGAAATGAGGAAGAAATGTGGTTTGTGTTATTTTAGGAATTTGATTTGGAAAATTACCGTTTTGCCCTTATTTTGATTTTTTATTTGTTTCGTCCTTCGTTTCATTAATTGGCTAACTATTCGGTTTCTCCAAATCTCCATATTTTACCAATAAATCCATCTTATTATTTGGGTTCTATTAAAACTATCCGTTCGCAAAACGGACCTCGGTTACTATTTTTACTAAAACATCTTTTATATTTAGAGAAACGTAATTTCTCGAAACATAGCATTATTACTACGAAAAATTCCGTAAATTCCTTAAAATTCCTATTAATCGTTAGGATCGAAATGACGCTTTCTTTTCGTAAAACTGGCTTGATTTGACATATTTACAAAAATTCCAACATATATTATAATATTAATATCCCGTAAAGCCGGGTATTACATATTCTTCACTCTAAGCTTATTCAGCTCCCTGTAATCCATGCACATCCTGAGGGTTCCGTCTTTCTTCTTGACGAATAGAACGGGTGCACCCCAGGGTGAAACACTAGATCGAATAAAACCCTTTTCCAATAACTCGTAAAGCTGAGTGCCGACCGGTACAGATTTTTAAACCTTGGCGCGGTGTTTGGATAGACATCAATAGTAAATTCAATCTCCCGGTCTGGCGGTAAACCAGAGAGCTCATCAAGGAAGATCTCAGAGAATTCTCTGACGATAGGAATGTCACTCGGCTTTAATTCACTTAGTAACTGAATATCAAATACTGCAGCCAAATAAATAGAGCACTCACCTTTAAACTGCTCGTTGACCTTCATGGAATAAGAAATAGGCGATCCACTCAATCGGTTCATCACTTGATAAGAGAACTCGGCCTTACCCGTGGGTCAAAAGGTCACAATCCCGGATCGACAGTCGATGGTGGCGAAGTGCTGTGAAAGCAAGTCCATCTCTAAGATAAGATCATACCGCTCTATGCTCATAACTATCAAACGAGCATAAAGGGTAATATCCCCCACTGAGATGACATTGCCATGGAGAATACGTTCTGACTGCATATGTTCTCTTGAAGGCAGCATCACTCTATACTCGACTCCAGCTAACTCAGACTCTAATCCCAATCTAGTCATGCACGCAGTCGATACGAAAGAGTGCGTAGCTCCCGTATCCATCAAAGTAAAAACAGCTGTGCCTATAATTAATATAGTACCTACTATCACAGAGGGATGGGCCTCGTCGTCGACATCACCAGGCTCAATAAATGCAAAAATCCTTGGCATAATCCTCCTCTGATCACTGCCTGACTGATCTCGGCCAGGCTTTGGGCAATCTCTGACATAATGGCCGACTTAACCACATCTGTAACACTTATTAGTGCCCACTCAGAACTCACCGCTGTGCTCCCTCTGACACTTAAGGCACCAAGGCATCTGTGAAGCCCCCTGTACCTGCTTGGCCTTGTCTCGATTGTTGCCTCCCTATAAAGGTCTTTTAACTCCTCTTTGTTGTTGTTGTTGTGGCTGTCCTCTTGGTTGCCAACCCTTATTCCTGATATGGGGATGAATTTCTCGAAAGAACCCCTTAGATGGCTCCCTCGGTTTGACAGAATCCCTATCAACTGCCTCAATCTGTAGGGCCCTAGCCACAATCTCGTCGTTGGATACATTCCGCACCCCTGATATGGTAAGATGCATCCAAAATTTCTGACCAAGTCCATGTAAAAATCTGCGTACCTTGTCCTCATTAACGCTGACTTGACGTGGTGCGAATCGGGACAGTGCTTCAAACTTCCTCACATACTCGGCAATAGAACTAACCAGCCGCAACTACATAAACTCAACCATCTTCGCCTCCCGTACTGTATGGCTGAAATACTTATCATAAAATACTTCTCTGACTCGCTCCCAGCTCATAATAGTCACGTCCGTGGTAGCCTTAATGGAATCCCACCAAAATCGAGCATCCAATGCTAGGTGGTAGGTCACCAACGCAACCTTCTCTCCGTCCTCAATGCTAGCATAGGGCAGCATGTCCTCCATAGTTCGAATCCACTCCTCGGCTGAAGAGGGATCCGTAGACTGTCCGTTAAATATAGGAGGTTGGAGCTTCTGGAATCTCTCCATCCCCTTATTGCTAGGAGTTGCCGCCTCCCGAGCTCTAACGCCCTCACGGTCAATTAAAGTGCCTAGTTATTAGGACTGCCTTTCCATCTGTTGGGCCTGACACTCCATATGTTGGGACTGTTGGGCAATGAAGTCCTTGATAGTGTCTATCTGTGATGACCTGAATGTGCAAGTATGTGTACGATGGCTGCACGAACCGGAACCCGGATGGTGGTACGTCTGTGCGGGTGAACCGGAAGGTGAAAGGTCGTAAAAAGGGGGTCGTCACAATCCCACATCGCTTGGGGAAGTATATGTTTAAATGAAATATATGTAAAGAGACCCTCCCAACATAGCAAGACGCGTTTTGTAGCAGAATTGGTAACGGATCCCATAAGAACTCCGAAGTTAAAAGTGCTTCGGCGAGAGCAATTCTAGGTTGGGTGACCTTCTGGGAAGTTCTCGCCAAACAAAGTCGTGAGGGGAGGATATTGTGCTACGGCCCAATCCCCAGAGTGGACAATATCTTGCTGGGACACGGGGTCGTTACAAATGGTATCATAGCCTGTACCCAACTGGAAATGTGGCCAACGAGGACGTTGGGCCCCCGAGGGGGGGTGATTGTGATGACCCGAATATGCAAGTATGTGTACGATGGCTGCATGAACCGGAACCCGGATGGCGGTACGTCCGCGTGGGCGAACCGGAAGGTGACAAGTCGTAAAAAGGGGGTCATCACAATCCCACATCGCTTGGGGAAGTATATGTGGAAATGAAACATATATAAAGAGACCCTCCCAACATAGCAAGACGCGTTTTGGAGCACAATTGGCAACGGATCCCATAAGAACTCCGAAGTTAAAAGTACTTCGGCGAGAGTAATTCTAGGTTGGGAGACCTTCTGGGAAGTTATCGCCAAACAAAGTCGTGAGGGTAGGATATTGTGCTACGACCCAATCCTCACAGCGGAAAATATCTTGCTGGGAAAAGGGGTCGTTACACTATCGTATCGTCTCGGTCATCTCGGTAATTACCTTGACCATAGTTATATACTCCTATATAAAAGTTAAAACAAATATTCTAAGAAACTAGAAATCAGAAAAAGCTATAAACGTACTTACAACTGATGAACAATGTCCGCGTAGTGGCTGTGCAGTCGAACAGTCTACAGAACCGATTTTAAAACCCGGGGGCTCTGATACCATAAACTTGTGACGACCCTAATACTGTACCCGATTTTCCGTACTATATTATTATTTTTTTTATTTTTTATTTTATTACCAATATACTTTAAAATTTATTACTAACTTTAAGCAGAATTTAAATCGTTAAAGCCTTTTGAAATTCATTCATAAAAGCCACTTAAACAAAACCTAAAAGTAATTAAATAAAACTTAAAACAATTAATTAAAATAATTAAAACCAAACAAAACAGGGAGCAGGGCAAAATGGGACTTTCGTCCCAAATTGTGAGAGGCGATCGATCGCCCAAAACGGGCGATCAGTCGCCGCTGCAAAACAGGAGGGGCGATCGCGATCGCCCCTTTTCGTTGGCATTCGATCGATGGTCAGGCGATCGATCGCCCAAAAGGGGCGATCGATCGCCACGCTCTCTGGAAAAACCAGAGAGCGGCGACCAACCGAGGCGACGCATCGCCTCCCCAGGAGATCACCCGATAACGAGGGGCGATCGATCGCCCTCCCTGGCAATCGATCGCCACCCTCACTGCCTCCCTCTCCTTTTCTTTTTCTTTTTCTTCCCTCTTTCTTCTTATCCATTTTTCCTTCATACTCCTACATACACATAAACACAATTCCACCTACATCTAAACCCCATATTTCAACATAAACTCACCCATAATCCATTCATTCCTCACTTCATCAATCACCCAAAATATCAACTCAAAAACTCAATTAAAAACATAACGTAATTTCATAAAAAAAAAAACTGCGTAGTTATGTTTAAAAATCGATCATTTTCCTAATACAAACGTTTTATAAAAAACAGGTTTACCAAAACATCGAAATATCAAATACAAACCTATCAACTAGTCAGATTCAAGCACTCTAATATGTTCAACTATACAATTAACCTATCTAATCCATCGTTAGCCCAAAATATCCCAAAAAATCCTCAAAATACGTACATACACTCCCCACGGGTCAGGTTACGCATCGACTGCGCCAGCACACCACCACGAGCCATCCTCCGTCAACTTCTTCACTCTTCAGGTAGAGGGATCTCGTCCTCACCTATGTCGAAGTCACCTACACCATTCAGACACCTATGAGATAAAAATCTTAGCAAGCTCTACATAAATGCAATGCGTGCTGTGCATATGAGTTCGTAAAACCATTCAATGTTTTCATTATCTTTACTCTGGTTGTCACCGAGATCTCATCCCCCTAAATGGAGAGGGCACATCCAGCGGTCTGACTACCCTTTCCACTTAGGGGAGGGGGTACACGCTTTTAACACGTACAGCCGTGCCTGAGCCCGATCTCGCATGACCTATAACTGTATGAGTACATATTAGATGCTGTATTGTGACAGACCCCTTCGTGCCTACACAATAGATCAATAGCCCCTCTCTAGGCCGCATCGCCATTTTCTTTAAAACATTGTGCAGAAATTCATTTTCTCTGTGTAACTTAAAACCGTGATGCATTAACAGTTACGTACTTAAAGTAAACAAACAACGTACGTACCATCAAGACAATAAAAGCTATTAAAAGCATATACTATCTAACTACCCAACCGAAAAAATTTAAAACCAAAAGCGTCACCAAAATTCCTCGAGACGACCTCGACGTATGGTATAGGCCAATCGGCCAGAGAAGATCACGAGAACTTACCTCGTGTCCGTTGCAGCTCAAGCTCCGTCCACGAGCGTTGTTTACCTAAGCAATTTTACCAAATTGTCGTTAAAACGAGCTTAAACAATTAAATGCTTGAACCAGCAAAATCCTTAACTAAGGAATTTCTCCTAGGGCTATAACTCTACTTATCGGGGCGTTTCTATAACCAATTTGCGCTCGATACCACGAAACATTCATTAACGAGTTTTTCGAAAACTCGAAAATTCGTCAATCTCTAATACTCGTCCTAAATCGATTTAACTTCGTCCAATAACGTTCAATACGTCCATTATGTTCATAACTACTATAACCCTACTGATTTCTAACCCTAAATCGCGTTTTTCACAAAACCCTAAACGAACCCTAATCGTTTAAACTTCGTAAAACTTGAAATAAACTCCACTAAAACCTTAGAATCGTACCTAGGGTTAAGTTTTGGGAAGAAATAGCGAAGAACGGAGACGATCGATGCACGAACTGGTCGCCAAAATTGAGAATCGCCATGAATTGCCAAGGAGGGGGAGAATTCGCAGGAGAGAGAGGGAATTCGCGTGGAGAAGAAGAAAGGCAATTGCCTTTTTTATAATTTTACTTTGGTAAATTACCATCTTCTCATTCCTTTGATTTTCTATTTATTTCGTCCTTTGTTTCGTTAATCAGCTAACGATTCGGTTTCTCCAAATTTCCTTAATTCACCAATAACTTCAACTTATTATTAGAGTTTTATTAAAATTGTCCGTTCACAAATCCGACCTCATTTACTATTTTACTAAAACATCCTTTATATTACGAGAAACGTAATTACTCGAAATATAGCGTTACGACTCCGAAAATTCCCAAAATTTCCTTAAAATCCATATTAATAATTAGGATTGTAATGATGCTTTCTTTGTGCAAAACGGGCTTGATTTGACTTATTTACCAAAAATGCCATTCACATTAAAATATTAGATTCCGTACAGCCGGATATTACAAGCGCCATATGGCGCTGTTGTGCGTGCCTGCGCGCGCGCAGATCCTACGGTGGTTGATGAAGCCGCGCCAAAACTTAGCCAAAAGTGGCGATTGTGCCAACTCATCAATCCATGCTTCCACCCACATATGTACCTGGCAAATCATACCTTTAGATGTGGGCTCTGCTTTAGGCCAAGTCCTTCTTTGGGCTCCATTTGTTGTAGGCTTTTTTTTCTTGAATATTTGAGTTGAATTTCTTCAACCCAAATCTACCAACATTCATCTAACCCTAACCACACAATCTAATGCATGCAATGCAATTATAAAATCCATACAATAAAGGCAAATGTATGCCAAATAAGTTTGAAAAAATAAAATTACACATTTAGAGGGCCGAGAAGACAAATTCCCATAGGCCATTTGGTGGCTCCTTCCATACGCTCCATGTGCATTCTTCCCAAGTAATTGTACATACAAAAAGAGATCATGTAATAAGTAGAGAGCTTTGATAATGCAAGGAAATTTATTAAATTTCTTTTTGCATGCCACCCGAGGCATGTCATCCTCTTCGGGTGATTTGAGGATTTGACCTCAAATCCGTTCGTTAACTTCTCCTAAAAATTGTCTCTTGTGATTTCTCGTCTACTCCTTGAAGGCTTGAATGCAATGAGGGCATATTCTTTCATTTGAAAGTATATTACCAAACGATGCTCTAAATGGTAAAAAGGTTGGATGGTCTTACAAAATTTTTCTTTGGTAATGGTGGTAAAATTTGATCCAAAAGCTACTTTGGAGGGTGATTGCTCAATGATGGAATGAAATTTTCCAAAGTAGTCAAATCTGACCTGTAGTAAGGTGGAAATGCTATAATCCTTCGACCAAAGAATTTATCCAATTACTCTTAAGACCTCAAAAGGGAAATTTCTTACCAATTGAACTTTAACTCTAGTTCTATGGTAGAATTTGTGGTAGTCACATGATGGGGAATGTGGTTTTGGTAATCTACCAAATTGTAGGATTGAGTGTTTATTGTCTACAAAGGGAATAAAATTCCTACTTGTTTGTGTAGCTTTAAGAAATGATATAAGAAGAAAATATTTAGGCTCAAGACCATAAACTAACTTCTTCCTAAGTGGTGGGAATGGTAGGGGTATTTCCTCAAGTTTTGGAAAAGGAAGGAATGAGGTAATAATCATGCTACATAGTCCAAAAATACTTTCTTCACTCAACTTCCTTTTCTCTTGTTGCCACAAGGATAAATTTTCCAATTGGTGCGGCATCTCTTCTTCAAATAAGGGATTGGAATACCATTTAATGGGATACGACATTTCTTCATCGTACAATGGATTGTCATGCCAATTGATATAAGGGGGCTCTTGTTCCCTTGACGATACCAACCCGAGCTTAGGTATTAAAAGATTCTCTTTAATTTGTCCTTCCTTACAAGTGGCCTCATCACGTGCCACTTGCTCAGGGGTCATCAGAAGCTGCTTGATTTTTCTTCCTCCATAGTCAAAAGTGTAATAGTTGAGGAACCCGTCATAATTGACTATACGGTCAAAGTGCCATGGTCGACCCAAAAGGAGGTGGCTGGCACTCATTGGGACAACGTCACAAATAACCGAATCCTTATATTTTCCTATAACAAAATCAAAGGTTACTTGTTTGGTAATCTCATGTTCATTTTTATCGTCCAACCAACTGAGCTTGTAGGGTGTAGGATGGGTAATGGTTTCTAATCCTAATTTATCGACCATGTCTTAGGAGGCCACATTAACGCAACTTCCTCCATCAATTATAAGTGAGCAAACTTTGTCTTTGACCGCACATCTACTATGAAAAATATTTTCCCGTTGGCAGTCCTTGTCCACATTCTTCGACATTAATGCTCGCCTTATGACCAACAGTAAAGGTCCATCTTGAGGCGTGCACTCATCGGCTTGTTCATCGCTCTCATTTACAACAACTTCCTTTCCAACCTTGTTATATTGACCTTCGTCCTCTTCACTCTCCCATTCACCCGTGGATTCTTTAATGACCATCACACAGTGGTTAGTGCATTCGTTCACATAATGTTTTTTTCCCAAACATTTGAAGCATTGGACATCACGTGCTCTTGGTCCTTTGGATTGTGGCTCTTGGATTTTGTTAGGTGGGGAATTGTGAGGGGTGTTGGATCCTTTTTGTAACAACCCCATATCCCAGCAAGATATTGTCCGCTCTTGGGATTGGGCCGTAGCCCAATATCCTCCCCTCACGGCTTTGTTTAGCGAAAACGTCCTGGAAGGTCACCCAACCTGGAATTGCTCTCGCCGAAACACTTTTAACTTCGGAGTTCTTATGGGATCCGTTGCAAATTGTGCTCCAAAACGCGTCTTGCTATGTTGGGAGGGCCTCTTTACATATGTTTCATTTCCATATACTTCCCCAAGCGATGTGGGATTGTGACGACCCCCTTTTTACGATCTGTCACCTTCCGGTTCTCCCGCGCGGACGTACCGCCATCAAGGTTCCGGTTCGTGCAGCCATCGTACACATACTTGCACATTCGGGTCATCACAATCACCCCCCCCCCTCGGGGGCCCAACGTCCTCGTTGGCCACATTTCCGGTTGGGTACAGGCTCTGATACCATTTGTAACGACCCCTTTTCCCAGCAAGATATTGTCCGCTTTGGGGATTGGGCCGTAGCCCAATATCCTCCATTCACGACTTTGTTGGCGAGAACTTCTCGGAAGGTCACGTAACCTGGGATTGCTCTCGCCGAAGCACTTTTAACTTCGGAGTTCTTATGGGATCCGTTGCCAATTGTGCTCCAAAACGCGTCTTGCTATGTTGGGAGGGTCTCTTTAGATATGTTTCATTTCCATATACTTCCCCAAGCGATGTGGGATTGTGACAACCCCCTTTTTACGACCTGTCACCTTCCGGTTCTCCCACGCGGACGTACCGCCATCCAGATTTCTGTTCGTTCAGCCATCGTACACATACTTGCACGTTCGGGTCATCACACTTTTGAGGGCCAATTTTGATTGAAAGGTTTCTTTTCTTTATGCCTTGGTGCAGATTTCTCAGAATTGAAATTACGGGGTGAAAATTTGTTAGGCAAGTCGGTCTTGCGCTTTCTCTTAAGTTGCCTCTCCACCGTGATGGCCAATTGTATGACCATTTCCATAGTCTCCAAATGTTGCATTTCTACAAGATCGCCTATGTCTCGATTTAAGCCTCTTATAAATCTAGCGATGAGTTGATCTTCGGGTTCATCAATCGCGCATCGCAAACTAAAGTGTTTTGAATTCGATAAGATATTCATCTACCGAGAGGCTATTTTGTCTTAGATTATGGAGAGATGAAAGAGTTTGTGTTTGTAGTGTCAGGGGACGAACCTATGGTCCATTAGGTCTTTCATGGAATTCCAAGTTGTAATGGGATAACCTAAGGTTCTCATTCTTTGGGCTTTGAGATTGGACCACCATAAGGCGGCGTGGCCCGAAAGTTCAAGGGAGACGAGTTGTATCTTTACTCTCTCGAAGTAATCATGACATTCAAAAACTCTCTCGACCTTGTCAACCCAATCTAAGTATGTGTGCCCGTCGCACGTTCAACAGAATGGGGGAATGGTTATCTTAATATTTCGAAGGTTGTCGTTGTCCCTACAACGATTTGGTCGGTACTCTTCATCGCCTCTGGTCCAATCCTTATCCTCCGAATAATTAGATCTCCTTCTTTAGGGTTCAGCCCATTCTTCCTCTATAGGTGGTTGAGAGTTGGATTACGACGTCTAGGACGTTCGGGAATGATCCTGGAGGAGGTTTCTTGTGAAGGGACTTGTTCATGGGATTCTTTTCGGGGAGGATTGTTTAATAATGATTGGACTTGTTGGGCAAGGTTGTTAACTACGCTCGCTAAGGTATCGATTTGTCCTTGCATGCCTCCTTGAGCACTAGTTTCACCTTCGTGACGTGTAGGTTCGGGAGGGGTAGTGCCCCTTACACGATTTGGTTCATTGTGCGGTGTGTCACGTGCAAACCCACTTCTATTAGTCATGTCTAAGTAATTTAATTTTTAAATTTAAGTTATTGACTAAGTTGTTTCATCCAAAAGTTAGTGAGGTGATTATCTTTATTAATGTCTTAGGAAAAATTTAAGTACTAAGGAATGTTTCCTAATTAAGACAATAAAACAAGGATCATGCTCACATTAAATATTTCAAAAATTTGGAAGTCAATAACCACTTAGGGGATTCAACAATACTTAGCAAAAACTAATTGAGAAATTAAATTTCTAATACGAGCAATTACAACAAATTTAACCCAATTTAATCCAAGTATCAATTTTACACCAAATCCACTCAAGACAATATTAATATAAACTTAATTATTCCCAAAACAGCAAGCAACAACATTAATTCACAAGTTTAATCAAGAGAAACATACTGAAATTTTCAGAATAATAAGCAAAATTTTCTTAAGTGCATGGATTCAATGTGATCGATTTTAACATGTGTTTTGTCACAAATTTCCAGGTTAACTTGTTGTACTCAAATAACAGCATAAAATAGGAGATACACAAAAAAAATAAATCTAGATGCAAATATCCAGTAAATGATAAGAAAATCGGGGCATGAAGTGCTAGAAAACCCGAAAGCAATATAACATGAAGACCGATTTTAATACTTGTATTTTGTCAAATTTAGTAATTTTTATTTTCATACCAAAGTGTTAGCATAAAATAGATGATTCACTAGATAGTTCTAGGTATTAAGAAGTAGAGACAAACATTACATTAAAGCTAGAAAAACCGAATTCACAATCATGCAAAAGTCAAGCAAGGATAGTCATAAAGCCAAGAAGAAACAACAAGTAAAAACCGATTTTAAGCACTATGAATAGGGCCGAATTTCATGAATCAAAATTTCAGATTTAATGTCTAGTTAGTTGACAATATTGAGATGCAAATCATGGTTCCAACATAGATCACAAAATGCTAAGAAAAAAAATCAGAGTAACAACATGCAAAATCCGAGAAGAAAAACATTCATGAAAACCGATTTTATATTCCTAAATTAGGTCCATTTTCATGCCTCCTTTGATCTGATTTTTGTGATAAGATAACAGCATATATTTTAGATGAAATAACATGGATCAAACATCACAAAGTAACTGTAACACCCGACATTTTTGCCCTTGTAATTATTCCCCCAGATTATTTAACGGGATAAATTTTTATATAAAATCTTATGTATGTTTTAATGAATTGTCGGAGAGTTTAATGGAAAAACCAGGTTGAAGAATTTATTTAACAAATTTAGTCAAGAACCAATGGAAGGGTAAATTGGGAAGGAATTAAGGTTGGTGGGAGAAAGCCAATGGATGTGTAACGCCCCCGAACCCACCCTGGCTCGGAGTGCTACTTTGCTAACTAATCCCACGTTAAAAGTCTATCAAAAGTCTATCAAAACTCTCTTAAGTCATACCTAGCTGCCTAAACTCATTAGTTTCCCTTAATTCTAACCGTTAGGCACCACAGCGTCCTTCTCGAAAATTTCGGCAAAGTAACGCCTGTAAATGGCGCCTCCAAAATGCTAAATACCTGCATAAAATTCAATCCCAACCAGATCCAGAATACTCTACTCAATTATCTACTCAACCTTCCAACATACGAAATCTTCAAATAGTAGCAAGGAGAAACTAGAATACTAACATCCCTAAAGGAAGAAAGTCCAAAGTACAGGGCGATACATCACCCTTAACTATGATTAAATACCACAAATATACATAGCTATACCACAACTATCGAAAACATCAACCAAAATGATTTAAGCATTTCCATCATTTCTACAAACATTCATCTACAAAAAACTACTAAAATGTAAAATCCCACATTCTCCCGAAGACCATGGTCGAGGCGCCCCGACAACTGCCCGCACCGGCACGCCCCGTGCATCTCCGACTGCTCCCAAGTCCTGGCTGACTCACATAGCTCACCTGTACCCGCGTCGTTATCTACACCACAGAACACACACACACACGTAAGCTTACGCTTAGCAAGTAGGGAGTAACAAATAATAACAAGAAGAATGCACACACTACCCTACTCTAACACAACAACACAACACCCCTCGACACGACAACTCAACACAAAGATACAACACCACCCAATGCAACTCAACAAACTGACTCAACATAACACGACAACACACAGTGCAATCAACCTAACACATGCAGTTTCTATCACTCAGTTGTGCTTATTTGCTGTTCGTTGCTTTACTCTTGCTTTAATCTTTCTTAAGCCGTGTGGAACGAGTTGGCACACATCCCTTAACCGTCTAGGATGGCCACACTCAAACCACCATCCTTCATAGTGGACCCCTCGGGGTGCTACTGCCAGCAACCTCAGCCCGACAAGGCACACTATTCAGGATTAAATGTTTTAGCCAACCATCTCTCATAGAGTACCCCTCGGGGTGCTACTATCAGCAACCTCAGCCCGACAAGGCAGACTATTCGAAATGCAATACATGTTTTAGCAGGCCCTCTCTCATAGAGTACCCCTCGGGGTGCTACTGCCAGCAACCTCAGCCCGACAAGGCACCTATTCGAGATGCATTAAAATTTTCTTATCTGATTACATTCATACTCACAATGCCAACTATGCCAATGCTCGTACCTAGCGTGATATACAATGATGCATGCTTCAAGTATGCCATACCGAACAAAACGACCAACACAACACCAAATGAAACAACCAACACAACCACAACAATGCTTGACTGACAAAGAAGAGAACCAAACATCAACAAAAAATAACCAACAAGGAAGACGGTCAAACAACAAACAAATAAATCCTACCGTTCCGTGGTGTAGGCCCGAAAGCAAAACAAACGTCCTCTACTTACCTGGTTGCCCGATACGTTCTCATTCACTTCGTCCAACCAAATCACACGTCCGTTTTCCTAAAATCACGACAACTCAACTTAGTAACACACTAAAGGATTCTAAGGAAATCAACTAACCAAACTAACAACACTTAATCCAATTTCTTACTCTCAAGCTCTAAAACCCGAATTTATGTAAAAATAACAACGTCCAACTTCAAACTTCATTAAATCAAGCTTACATTCCCCAATCTATTCTCAAACTCCTATTTCTAACTTAATCCAATTAAAATCTAACTAAATGGGCCACTAATTTGGGTTCGGTAAAAACCGACCCGTAACCTCAAACGTGCATAACTTTTGCGTCGGTTATCGGAATCGAACTATTCCAGCGGCCACGTACTCCTCTAATAACCTATTTTAACATGCCAAAAGGAATTTTAAAACAAACGACTCTAACTAGGTCAAATACAGCAAAACCCGAATCTGCCCTATCCCAGAAATTTTCCCCTTTATGGTTTTCCATCAATTCACACCAATTTTCTCACCAATCAATCCCCCTCATACCTAATTAACATAAACTAACCAAAAATCTCAAACTACAAGCAAAACCCGAAATGCCCTAAAGAGGGCTTCACTGTTTTACGCCCAAATCGGGCTCCTCACAACCAGGCAATGAAAGCCAATCCACTAACCGACAATCTCAGGCCAAAATTACCCAAAAACGGCCGGTGATCGGAGCCAATTCCGGCTCGTCACCGTCGGCCTTGAACCGAGCAAAAACAAGGCCAAAAATTGAGCTTACCGTTCGGTTGTGTGCGAAGACTGGCCGGAACCCCTTGTCGCCGTCGTCTGGCCGGAGAACGCCGGAGATCAGCGGCAATCGTCGGAGGAGGAACGTCGGCTCTCCCCTGTTCGCGCTCACCTGTTCGCGCTCCCCGCTCGGGTTTGACAGAATAGCTTCGGCTATTCTGTTTAGTTTTTAATTTTTTTTTTTTAAATAATAATAATAATAATAAAACTAACCGTTAATTAATCATCAATTACCGTTTGCCCTCCCGTGTTTCCGACCAATACGAATTTCGTTAATTATCATTATTAAATTAACCTAATCCCCGTCTTAATTTCAATCAAATTTATTTACTTTACATTTCAATTAATTAAAACTCAATTACTTAAAACAACATATTTTATTATTCTTTTAAATTTAATCTCGGGTGTTACAGGATGATTGACACTTGGCAACTTGTTGAAGAAGCCATGTTCTTCCTCCTACGTGAAATCCTCATTTCTCTTCTTTGTTTCTTGTTTTCCCCTCTACTTTCTCTCTTTCTGGCGATTTCAACCTTTCCAAAAGACTTCCATTCTCCTGTCTTCTCCAGTAAAGGTAATCATCTGCTAAGTTAGCAAGTTTGGAAAAGTGAAAATGTGAGTTTTGTGGAAGTTTAAAGTTTCGATATTTTGTGAAAACCTCACTATTTTTGGATGAAAACACGTTAGTTATTTTCTGAAAGGAGTTGCTGCTGATTTTACCAAATTATTAGTTAGCATTTGCAGCTTGTTTATTTTCCTTACGTGCATGTACAGGTTTGTGCATTACCGAGACGATCAAGAACATCAACTCTACAGCAAACAGGTAAGTTCATATCCATAGGTTGGCCCTTAAGGCCCTACATCACGGAGATTCTAGGATTTTACTACTGTCGGGAGGTTTCGGGTAGATAAGTTGAAGTTATATTTCGAGTTGTCTGCTTTACCTTTAGGTTCTGTTGTGTTATTTCTGCTGTCTGCTGTTTTAATTATAAGCACTGAAAATGTTCATGCATACATGATTTTCCAAAAGTTCATGCAAAACTGTTTTCTGTATACGGTTTTGAAGTTAAGCAAGATAAAATCTGACTGAAATGAACCGGTTAAGTGCGGGACGGGGACTGACCCACTATTACTGTACTGTTATATATATGTATTACTGTATGTGCCTATTGTGCACTCACTGATTTTACTGATTGTCAGTTCCCCTATAAGCCCCACTTATGCCCCTCTGCCACTGAAATGTAATGTACTGTACTGTCACCGTATTTCTAAAAGTCCATGCATAGCATACGCATCACTGCATTTATATATGTTCTTACTGAGTTTTAGACTCATAGGTGAACTCCCTGATGTAGGTACTGAACCCGAAAATGAGGACTTTGTGCCTTAGTATGATGAATAGGTGGCTGGTGGTTCGAGCTCTCGGGGTGGTTGTTGCAGCCAGACATAGTTTTCTGTCTTAAGGTTTAAGTCTTTAAAGTAGAGTTCATATCTGTAAACTCTTCTGGAATTCTAGTGTTTTGTTTTAAAACTCTGTTATACTCCTGTGTTTTGTTTAAAAACTCTGTTGGGAATTTTGTAATGTATAGGTTCTGTTGTTGATGTATTTAAAACCTCTGTATTTGACAGTTGAATTTATGTTCTGAAGTATTCTGGAATTGTTTGGAATATTTTCTCCTTTAGGATGTGCATGGATTATCTTTGATTTTAGAGCCATCCATGCAATCTGTTTTCTTAAAATTCTGTCGTGTTTCCCTGATATGCCCAAAATCATGTTTTGAATCGTTTTCTGAAGTTTGAAGCTTTCATACCTTCTGTTTTCACGACTTTTGTATTTTATGGATTCCTGTTAAAAGTTGTTAATTTTTTCTTTAAACTCTACATCCACCGGTTACTGTTCATTTCTGCCTACATCCACCGGTTACTGTTCATTTTTGCCTACATCCACCGCTGCCTGTTTCTCTTTAAAACTTTATCCACCGTTGCCTTATAATTCATATCCACCGATCGTCACTGTTCATTTCTGCCTACATCCACCAGTTACTATTCATTTTTGCATACATCCACCGCTGCCTGTTTCTCTTCAAAACTTTATCCACCGCTGCCTGTTTCTCTTTAAAACATCATCCACCGTTCCCTTATAATTCATATCCACCGATTGTCACTGTTCATTTCTGCCTACATCCACCGGTTACTGTTCATTTTTGCCTACATCCACCGCTGCCTGTTTCTCTTTAAAACTTCATCCACCGCTGCTTGTTTCTCCTTAAAACTTCATCCACTGTTGCCTTACAATTTATATCCACCAATCGTCACTGTTCATTTCTGCCTACACCCACCGCCGATCACTGTTTATCTTTTGTCTTATCTGAATCCGCCGTTGCCTTTTTTTTTTAAACTAAGTCTTCCGCCAGTCTTCCGCCTAAGTCTGCCGCCATTATTTCCAATAATTCTCTGCCATTCCTGTCTGTTTATTTCTCTCTGCTTACTTTATCGTTCACCTCTGTTTCCTGTTTTTACCACTTTTTTTCTCATATGTTTTGCTGCACTCTTCAAGTCCACCTTGCCCAATATCTTATATGTTCAAAGTTTTAATTTACTTATGTCTCCCTGTTTTCTTCAGTCTATTATTTATGTGGTTCAAAAATAAACGTGTCTTCTGATTCTGTTTTAAGTATTTTGTAATTCATCCTGCAGTTTGGTTTTAACTGTTTTCTTTCCCGTTATGATTTCTACTCCAGATAACACTCTCTCTCTCTGTTAATGTTTTAAAAGCATAATGTTCAAAAAAAATAATATTAGTCTCGTTTTCTGTAAAATGTCCAGAGTGATGGCTCCTTGGACCGCGATCGGGTTGGGGGCTTCCACAGTAACATAGAAAAACCGGAGCAAAAGATGAACAAAACCGACGAGAAAGACAACATTAACAACAGGTTTTTTCTTATAGCATTAGTGCAAGCAAATTTTATACAACATTTTCACCAATATTTTTAGCATACATTTGGCTTAGATTGAAATGGAAAGATTTGTCTCAAAATATAGCAAAATGAAGTAGAAAAACCGAGGAGAAGTTAAGTGCAAAAACTGAGCTATAAAATGAAGAAAAACGAGAGGAAACAAGCATGAAAACCGAAAAGAAAAATGATGGAAATGAAGCGCTTACCTTGGCCAATTTTTGTCACAATGCATACCACATTTTTCCACAATATATTAAGCATTTAAATGACAAGAATAATGACAGCAAATATCAATTAAAATAATGCATTAGTTAGCAATTCAATATAAGGAAAAATATTGCTAGAAAGTAAAAAGCCGCTATCCCGGTTTTGTGCCGATTTTTGACTATTGTCATGGAAACTAAAATGCATCGTGGGAAGCCTTGTAGCTCTGATACCACTTGACATGAGATCCCATAGAAAATGGTCCGTGTATAACCCACAAAGTGTGCAAAAATGTGCCCGGGTGTGTGGTTGTGAAAATGATTGAAAATGAGATGAAAAAACAAGGAAATAAATGCAAGAAAAATGAAGTGAGGGTTGTGTGTGCAAATGGCTGAATTGATGCAAGGAAATAAGTGAATGAAATGAACAATAAAATGGAAGAAAGTGATGGTGAAAATGTATGTGAAATGGTGAAGAAGGGAAGATGAAGATGAAGGAATAAAATGACAAGAAAATAAATGTGAAGTGTGTGGAATATGTGTGGCTGAAAATAATGAGTGTTCAAGTGTGTGAAATTGATGGCAAGAAGTAAATGGAAATACCTTTGGCTGGCTCAAAGAGCTATCCTACATTAGGCTCTTTGAACATACGATTTTCCTGGAGGAAAATCGACCACCTAGGGCCTAAGTTTTCTTCCTCAACTCCAACTCCCAATGGAGAAGGCGAGAGAAATGTTAAGAGCTAACCTAGCAACCCAAGCTAGGCTAGCAATGGAGGGCTACTCCACTTGGTTCAAGGAACCAAGGAAAAACACCAAAGGATAACCTCCTTGGATAGGGAAATAGTAGTTTTTTATAAATTTGGGAAAAGTTGTAATACATTCACCAATGCCATGCATTTATAGAGTCCTAAGGTGGATTAGGGTTTGGCATGGGTGAAGGAGAGCCATTGGATGGAGAAAATTGGTCAATGGCTAAGGTTGAAGGAGATGGTGCACGCGAATCCACGGAGGACGAGCAATCTGGCGCGCGCGATTGACGGTTCTGGTGCTGCTGCGTGCCCGCGTTCCTGTATGCATGTTAGCTGCTGCCCGCGCCCAGCTGGCGCTGCTGCCCGTGCCATATGGCACTATTGTGCACGCCAGCGCGCATGCAGATCTGACGGTGGTTGATGAAGCCGCGCCAAAACTTAGCCGAAAGTGGAGATTGTGCCAACTCATCAATCCATGCTTCCACCCACATATGTACCTACAAAATCATACATTTGGATGTTGTCTCTTCTTTAGGCCGAGTCCTTCTTTGGGATCCATTTGTTGTAGGCTTTTTTTTCTTGAATATTTGAGTTGAATTTCTTCAACCCATGTAGCATCCGGTTTCAATTAAACCGAATTTAACTTATCAATTAATGATGTGCAATTTTGTGAATGGATTGGGAAAGTTGTTGGTTAGGTTAATGAGTGACTAAGCAATGGCACTTATGTAATTTGGCAATTTTGAAGTAGATAACCTATTTAAGGGAAGGGGTTTAGAGATTTATGCACTGTAGCCGCCACTGTTTCTTCATTTTTTTCTTTCGGTGTCCAGCTCAAGCTCAGCGGAGCTCTCGGCGAACCTCCCACCAGACTCTTCGTCTATCTAAGTAAGTTTTTCCCATTCTTATTTTTTTAGCAGTCAGATAGCCGAGGGAGTCCAATGCGAGGGTTTCGAGGATACTATAGATGAGTGTCAGTTCAGTTTAGTGCAGTATCGGGAATGCATTATCACCAGAGTTCTCAATTAGTTTCCTTAGGACTCTGGTTGAGTAGGATGAAGTTTAGTGAGGGTTTAACTAATGATCGGTTCATGGATTTAGGTTCGGGCTAATTCTCGGAGGATATTTCAATCAAACCATCCAGAAGACCAGGTAAGTAAAGTATGCATGTGCCTTCAGGCCTACATCACAAAACAGTAGGGTTATGCATGTTGTGAATGATTTTGTATGTCATGCATCATGTTTCTGAAAGATTACGAAAATGAATTTCCATGTAAGAATGGTGAGGTATGAACTGAATGTGACAGAACAGCTATTAAGGGAATTCATCCGCCCCTTAATCGAGTAGAGGATGTATGACATTGGGAGAATTGATCCCACTCCCAAGGGAACCGAGGGATCAGATTAGTTTATGAACATTTGTGTATGCAACTGAGATGAGAAAGTAGAAACTGCATTTTTAGGAATTTATGTTTCAGCAATTCATTTCATTACTTCTTTACTTACTTAGCAATAGGCTAATAGATGAGTTTTGTGATGTAGGTGTTGAGGAAACATCAGGTGAATTCCCTGATTTTACTGACGAATAGATGGGGTTGGAGGAGCACTTCTCTGCCACTGAAGTCGTGTGTAAATCCACCGGATGATGTGGAAAGTCTTTTGTCGTTTAGTGACCGGTGGATGTCGTGTGTAAATCCACCGGATGATGTGGAAAGTCTTTTGTCGTTTAGTGACCGGTGGATGTCGTGTGTAAATCCACCGGATGATGTGGAAAGTCTTTTGTCGTTTAGTGACCGGTGGATGTCGTGTGTAAATCCACCGGATGATGTGGAAAGTCTTTTGTCGTTTAGTGACCGGTGGATGTCGTGTGTAAATCCACCGGATGATGTGGAAAGTCTTTTGTCGTTTAGTGACCGGTGGATGTCGTGTGTAAATCCACCGGATGATGTGGAAAGTCTTTTGTCGTTTAGTGACCGGTGGATGTCGTGTGTAAATCCACCGGATGATGTGGAAAGTCTTTTGTCGTTTAGTGACCGGTGGATGTCGTGTGTAAATCCACCGGATGATGTGGAAAGTCTTTTGTCGTTTAGTGACCGGTGGATGTCGTGTGTAAATCCACCGGATGATGTGGAAAGTCTTTTGTCGTTTAGTGACCGGTGGATGTCGTGTGTAAATCCACCGGATGATGTGGAAAGTCTTTTGTCGTTTAGTGACCGGTGGATGTCGTGTGTAAATCCACCGGATGATGTGGAAAGTCTTTTGTCGTTTAGTGACCGGTGGATGTCGTGTGTAAATCCACCGGATGATGTGGAAAGTCTTTTGTCGTTTAGTGACCGGTGGATGTCGTGTGTAAATCCACCGGATGATGTGGAAAGTCTTTTGTCGTTTAGTGACCGGTGGATGTCGTGTGTAAATCCACCGGATGATGTGGAAAGTCTTTTGTCGTTTAGTGACCGGTGGATGTCGTGTGTAAATCCACCGGATGATGTGGAAAGTCTTTTGTCGTTTAGTGACCGGTGGATGTCGTGTGTAAATCCACCGGATGATGTGGAAAGTCTTTTGTCGTTTAGTGACCGGTGGATGTCGTGTGTAAATCCACCGGATGATGTGGAAAGTCTTTTGTCGTTTAGTGACCGGTGGATGTCGTGTGTAAATCCACCGGATGATGTGGAAAGTCTTTTGTCGTTTAGTGACCGGTGGATGTCGTGTGTAAATCCACCGGATGATGTGGAAAGTCTTTTGTCGTTTAGTGACCGGTGGATGTCGTGTGTAAATCCACCGGATGATGTGGAAAGTCTTTTGTCGTTTAGTGACCGGTGGATGTCGTGTGTAAATCCACCGGATGATGTGGAAAGTCTTTTGTCGTTTAGTGACCGGTGGATGTCGTGTGTAAATCCACCGGATGATGTGGAAAGTCTTTTGTCGTTTAGTGACCGGTGGATGTCGTGTGTAAATCCACCGGATGATGTGGAAAGTCTTTTGTCGTTTAGTGACCGGTGGATGTCGTGTGTAAATCCACCGGATGATGTGGAAAGTCTTTTGTCGTTTAGTGACCGGTGGATGTCGTGTGTAAATCCACCGGATGATGTGGAAAGTCTTTTGTCGTTTAGTGACCGGTGGATGTCGTGTGTAAATCCACCGGATGATGTGGAAAGTCTTTTGTCGTTTAGTGACCGGTGGATGTCGTGTGTAAATCCACCGGATGATGTGGAAAGTCTTTTGTCGTTTAGTGACAAGTGGATGTCGTGTGTAAATCCACCGGATGATGTGGAAAGTCTTTTGTCGTTTAGTGACCGGTGGATGTCGTGTGTAAATCCACCAGATGAAATGGAAAGTCTTTTGTCGTTTAGTGACCGGTGGATGTCGTGTGTAAATCCACCGGATGATGTAGAAAGTCTTTTGTCGTTTAGTGACCGGTGGATGTCGTGTGTAAATCCACCGGATGATGTAGAAAGTCTTTTGTCGTTTAGTGACGGTGGATGTCGTGTGTAAATCCACCGGATGATGTGGAAAGTCTTTTGTCGTTTAGTGACGGTGGATGTCGTGTGTAAATCCACCGGATGATGTAGAAAGTCTTTTGTCGTTTAGTGACCGGTGGATGTCGTGTGTAAATCCACCGGATGATGTAGAAAGTCTTTTGTCGTTTAGTGACGGTGGATGTCGTGTGTAAATCCACCGGATGATGTGGAAAGTCTTTTGTCGTTTAGTGACGGTGGATGTCGTGTGTAAATCCACCAGATGAAATGGAAAGTCTTTTGTCGTTTAGTGACGGTGGATGTCGTGTGTAAATCCACCGGATGATGTAGAAAGTCTTTTGTCGTTTAGTGACGGTGGATGTCGTGTGTAAATCCACCGGATGATGTAGAAAGTCTTTTGTCGTTTAGTGACCGGTGGATGTCGTGTGTAAATCCACCGGATGATGTAGAAAGTCTTTTGTCGTTTAGTGACGGTGGATGTCGTGTGTAAATCCACCGGATGATGTAGAAAGTCTTTTGTCGTTTAGTGACCGGTGGATGTCGTGTGTAAATCCACCGGATGATGTAGAAAGTCTTTTGTCGTTTAGTGACCGGTGGATGTCGTGTGTAAATCCACCAGATGAAATGGAAAGTCTTTTGTCGTTTAGTGACCGTGGATGTCTGTGGAAATCCACCGGATGTATGTAGAAAGTCTTTTGTCGTTAGTGACCGGTGGATGTCGTGTGTAAATCCACCAGATGATGTAGAGAATACTTTGTCGTTTTGCCACCGATGATGTTTTCCATTTTTCTGCTTCAGCCTCTTTTTGTTGACTTTGTTCGGCGGGCGATGTGTTTGACTTTTGAAACTTACGAAGTATACCATGATTTAAACCTTTATTCCTTTTGCCGATTATTTCTTAAAATTCAAACTGAGTACTCAAGCATTGTACAACAGTTTTGTTAACTCTATCTTACTCAAACGATTTCCGCTGCAAGTTTTTAAAAAAAAATAATAATACGGTTGAAATTTTTAGTCATGTACAGGCATGGTGTCACGAACCGGGTTTAGATAACTCGGGGCGTGACAACCCAATCCACCAACATTCATCTAACCTTAACCACATAATCTAATGCATGCAAAGCAATTATAAAATCCATACAATAAAGGCCAATGTATGCCAAATAAGTTTGAAAAAATAAAATTACACATTTAGAAGGCTGGGAAGACAAATTCCCATAGGCCATTTGGTGGCTCCTTCCATACGCTCCACGTGCATTCTTCCCAAGTAATTATACCTATAAAAAGAGATCACGTAATAAGTAGAGAGCTTTGATAATGCAAGAGAGTTTATTAAATTTCTTTTTGCATGCCACCCGAGGCATGTCATGCAACCATTGCCGATTCTATAGTGGAAGTGGGACCAAATCTCTATGGACTTTGTTGTCGGGTTACCCCGGACGACGAAGGGATGAGATGGTATATGGGTAATTGTTGATCGTTTAACCAAATCAGCCCATTTTCTGCCAGTAAAGATGACATACAACATGGATCAGTTTTCAAAACTGTATATTCAGCAGATATTACGGTTGCACGGTGTACCGACTTCAATTGTATCAGATAGAGACCCGAGATTCAATTCAAAATTTTGGAAGAGTCTGCATAAGACAATGTGACACGACATCCCTTAGAAAAAGGATCCATGTACAACCCACAAAAGATAAGAAATGTGCTCGGTTCAAGTGTGATGCAAAAATCTAAGATAAAGAGAAGAAATGATAAAATAAAATGCAAGGAAATAAAGGGAGCTGCACGACTTGGGCCTGTGGGAATGAGGTCTAGGCCGTTACAAGAGAAGGTGGCCGAAATGACAAGAATGCAAAATAGAAGAAAGAAATGACAAATAAATTAAAGTGAGTGTGTGTGAAGATGGAGTCGAAAATAAGGGTGGATATTGTGTGCAAAGTGATGGCAAGAAAGTAAAGAAATACCCTTGGCGGACTCGTAGAGCGATCTTAAGGGTTAAGCTCTCGAGTGAACAATTTTCCTGGAGGAAAAACGACCACCATAGGTCGGGATTTTCGTCCTCAACTCCTACTCCCAATGGAGAGGTGAGGGAAACGTTAAGAGCTATCCTAGCAACCCAACTAGGTTAGCAATGTAGGGCTTCTCCACTTGGTTCAAGAAATCAAGGAAAAATCCTAAGGAAAACAACCTTGGATATTAGGGAAATAGTAGTGTATTGATTTGGGCAAAATTTGTTTACAATCACTAATACCATGCATTTGTAGAAGTCCTAGGTGGATTAGGGTTGGAGGAGAAATGGTGGCCTTTGATTAGGAGAAAATCAGATGGAGGAGATTGGAGGCCGAGGCATGCATGACCAGCCAATCAGCGCGCACGCCAGCTGGTTCTCAGGTAGGCGCCATCTTAAGGCTCATGCGCGCCATGTCACTGATCCATGCCCAGCGGCCCGCGCCTGCTGTCTTCTGCCTGTGCGCTATCTTCTCGCTGCCCGCGCACGCCAAGTGTGCCGTTTGGATGAAGGCCGATCCAAAATTTAGCCAAAGGGGGAGATTCTGCCAACTCATCAATCCATGCTTCCACCCACATATGTACCTGCAAAATCATACCTTTGGATGTGGGCTCTTCTTTGGGCCGAGTCCTTCTTTGGGCTTTATTTTTGTTGAGGCTTTTCTTTTGAATTGTTGAATTTTCTTCAACCCAAATCCACCACCATACATCTAGTCTTAACCACACAATCTAATGCATGAAATGCAATTATAAAACCCATACAATAAAGGCAAATGTATGCCTATGAGTTTTTAAAATTAAAATTACACGTTTAAGGGTCCGGGAAGACAAATTCCCATAGGGCTGCCAGAATGCTCTGTGTGCATGCTCCAATGAATGACGCCGTAACGCCCGGGAATTTCGTTTTAGGGATTTTGAGTTTTTGGTTTCAAGTTTTAAATATTTTAAGCATTTATAGAGTCATAATTCGTAGAAATAGTGAATTAAGCCCGATTTGCGAACGGGAAGTTTCGTTAGGACTCTAAGAATAAATAGAAATATTTGGAGGAATAAGGAAATCTTGGAGAAGCTAAACCGATAGACGAAATAACGATTTAAGTTAAGAAATTAACTAAGGGTGATTAGGTAATTTACTAAGTAAAATTGTATTAAAAACTTAAAAATTTTCTCTCTTTCTCATTTCTTCGCTCCAGTGCACGCGATCCTCTCCCTCTCCCTCTCCCTCGCGATTTCCCTCTCCTTCATCGCCATCTCCAATGATCGACCAACTCCTTCGTTTTCGGCGGTTTTCCTTTAAGTTTCTTAAGAAAATCAACCCTCCAAGTAAGCTCTGTGTTTTAGTTAAGTTAGTTGTCGTTTTTGTGGTGGTTTTGGTTTATGGTTTGTGAAGAAATTTAGAGATTTCGTTAGAAATCGATAGGGTTGTTAATTTATTACTCATTGATGATATAATGGTGGTTATTTAAGTGAGTTTAATAAATTTAGGATGTTTGTAGTTGATTAGAGTTAATGAAGGTTGTTGAAGGTGGTTGGAGAAAAACATTAATGGAGTTTTAGTAAATGCGAGCACAATATGCTCGACGAAATGCCCGAACAAAGTGAAGTAAAGTTTTTGGAAGAATTGGCTTAGCTCGGGATTTCGTTTAGTTTAAGAATTTGATGATTTTGAGTTAAAACTAATGACGTTTTATGAAACTGCCTTAGGTAACCCAAGCTCAAGGACGGTGCTCGGCATATTTAGGACTCTAGGTAAGTGAGTGTTAGGTTTTCCGGCCCCTAAGGCCCTACGTTGTAACGATGTTGATAATGTTTTTTATGATAAGCTTGGGTAGATATGGGGGTTGGTGGTAAGATGGGTAGCTTAAAGTAGTGCCTTATCGATTAGTTAGTGGTCGTTCGATAGATGTTTTTACGTGTGTTGCTCTTCATGCATCATGTTTTATTAAAGTGCATACGAACTATTTACAAGCATGCTTTTATGATGAATTGAACGATAAAGTTTTAATGATTATATGTGTTCTCACGGGGTAAGACATGGTTCTCACGGGGCAAGTCACGGTTCTTATGGGGCAAGTCACGGTTCTCACGGGGCAAGGAAATGGTCTACTACGTAGACAAATGAGTTAATGCTAACAAAACAAAACGAAATGAACATGTTTTATAAATGACATGTATATATGTAACAGTTATATTTAGTGCACTCTTTACTAAGAATTAGGCTTAATGTATTTATCGTATGATGTAGGTGACGAGAACGAAGGTGAGGAACCTCCTTATGATGATCAAGCGTAGTTGGTCGATGGGCGGAGCTCGTGGCGGCGGGGCGTGTTTTGGCTAGGCTGGTTGACTTATGGTTAGATAATTTTGAGAGTTTTTGGGGATGTTTGGGTTAATGGTGAATTAGATGGATTCATCGTAGAATTTGATACATTTTAGGATGTTTGGTGACTGAATAGATAATATATTGCATTTTGTAGTGCTTTTGACGTTTTTCAAACAGGAAGAAATGTTAAACTTTTAAATGGAACCACGCGGTTAGTTTTCATGAAATTTGATTATATTTAAAAGTGAATTGTGTCGGTTTTGAGTGTATGGATAAATTTCATGTTGGAAGTGTATATGGTAAGTTATAAGTAAAGATGGTGTGAATGAGGAGTGAGAAGTGGAGATGAGGTTGTTGTCTGTTTTGTGTTATTAATGTGAACGCAGGGCGTGAGGAAACGAAGGAAGAAAGAAACAGGGGAGAAGAAAGCTGTGCTCTTTGGAGAAATTCCAGAGAGCATGGCGATTGATCGCCTCTTGGAGGTGATCAATCGCCTCTCCCTGCTTGGAAATCGCTGGAGAGGCGATTGTGGTCGCCGCTCTCTGGAGAAATCCAGAGAGAGTGGCGACTGATCGCCACAAAGTGTGGCGATCAGTCGCCACAGGCGATATGCAACAGGCGATTGGTGGCCTGTTGCAATCGCCGATGGGCGATCAGTCGCTCCCCTCTTGGGCGACTGATCACCATAGTTTATTTTAAAGTTTAATTTTAATTAGTTAATAGTTTAATCGATTTAAATGTTTTAAGTTTTAATTGTTTTAGTATTTGTTTTAAAATGATTTACCAAATGAATTTCGATTTCAATTTCGATTGAGATTTCGCCTTAAGTACAGTTAAAGTTAAAAGTGTAAAAAAAAAATGATAAAACGGGAAATTGGGTACAAAAATTAGGGTCGTGACAGTATGGTATCAGAGAGACAGAGTTTTAAAAGCGATTTTGTGATTTGCCTGCCAAACACACCGCCGTACGGGAACTCTCCATTGACTGTAAGTGTTTACGTTTAAGTATAATTCCTAGATATTTATATTGCTTCGTATTGTCTAATGTGTTTAGGAACAAAATATGCCGAGAGCACCTAGACCGCCTCCAGGGAACTCTATGGACCAATTCATGGATATATTGCAACAACAGTCGGATCAGATTGGGGTTTTACTAAATCAAGAGGGAAATGGCAATGGACAAGGAAGTTCTTCACGGGACCCAGGTGGAGAGAGATTTCGACGCCTTGGGCCTCCAGCTTTTGACGGACAGTCTTCAGATCCTACAAGTGCCGAACAGTGGATTCGTAAGATTGAGAGTATGTTTGCCTATGCAAAAGTAGAGGAAGCCGATAAGGTGATGTTGGTAGTATTCAATTTGGAGAAAGACGCTATATTCTGGTGGGACACGATTAAGGCTACTACATATGTGGAGGTTATGAGATGGGAAAGATTTCAAACGGTATTCTACAACAAGTATTTCAATCGCACTCTTCGGGCTAGTAAGAAGGTGGAGTTCGCCCAATTGCGCCAAACTGGGACGGTGGCCGAATACGTGCGAAGGTTTGAGTCACTATCTCGGTATGCCGGATATATGATCTATGAGGTGGAGGACAAAATTCACCAGTTTGTACAAGGTCTGAAATTAGAAATTCAAAAAGGGGTGATGACGGTGGATGACGAGAACGTGCCTTATCATAAGATAGTGGAAAGGGCTCTTGGACTTGATGACATAGAAATGAAGCTTCAGCGACAGAGAGAAGCATCGAGAAGGTTTGTCAGAGATGTGCGATTACAGCAATAGAATCAGGGTTGGCAGCCACAACCACAACGTGGTGTCAAACGGGCGAATGAGATGCCTATAGTTCAGGATAGGGGTAAACGTCCGCAAGGGGCACGCGGCCTCCTTTATGCCCTATTTGCCAAAAGAACCATCATGGGGAGTGCAAACTTCATAGTGGATGATGCTTTCGATGTGATAAAGTGGGCCACAAGGCCGTTGATTGCCTAGAGCCAAATAGGAGGCCACCAGGCGGTCCTTCCCAGATCTTTTCTCTGATTGAAGCCGAGGAAGCTGCTCAGCCTTCAGTTGTTACAGGTACTATTTTGGTCTGTGGAAACATGGCTCATGTTCTAATTGACACTGGGGCAACCCATTCCTTCATAGCACGGAAGTATACGGTTAAATGGAAGTTAGATGTCGTCCCAGCTGATCGTGATTATAGCGTTATGTTGCCTTCCGGAGAGTATTTTCACTCCGATCAGGCGATACAGGGTGAAATTATATCTGTTGGTAGTCGACAACTGTACGCGAACCTAATTATCATAAATATGAAGGGGTATGATGTAATCTTGAGCATGGATTGGTTGTTTCGGCACTATGCCACAATCAATTGCAGGTCTGGAGTAGTAGATTTTAGACCCCTGAGCGGGGAGAATTACAGTTTTCCAGCGACCCTCCGTACAAGTGAGATGCCTCTGGTATTGTCAATGAGCGCCCGGTACTCCATAAAACCCAGATGTTTAAGTTTTGTAGGAAGCATCGTGGATGTAAGAAAGCAAGATGAGCGGAAGTTAAGTGACATTTCGGTGGAGGAAAGTTTTTCGAAAGTGTTCCTAGACGAGTTACCCGGCTTGCCTGTAAGTGCTTTATACTTGATAAAGCATGGTGTTTTGGATTTATAGCAAGTGTTGAGGAAGGAAGCATGCGAGATGGGTTAAAGTTATGTGACATTCCAGTTGTTAGGGACTTTACGGAAGTATTCCTGGACGAGTTGCCCGGGCTGCCTCCAGATCAGGAAATGGAGTTCACAATAGAGATTATTCCTGGTTCAGCGCCAGTATCCAAGAATCCTTATAGAATGGCACCGGCTGAAATGAGGGAATTGCAAATTCAGCTGAAAGAGCTAACAGACAAGGGTTTTGTACGGCCGAGCGTTTCTCCTTAGGGCGCTCCGGTTCAATTTGTAAAGAAGAAAGATGGCTCCTTAAGAATGTGCGTAGATTACCGTGAGTTGAATAAGCTGACTATAAAGAATAAATACCCGTTACCGAGGATAGATGATCTATTTGACCAGTTGTAAGAAGCCACAGTATTTTCTAAGATCGATTTGCGTTCTGGGTACTATCAGTTAAAAATTAGAGCCGAGGATGTACCGAAGATTGCCTTCAGAACACGTTACGGGCATTATGAGTTTAGGGTTATGTCCTTCGATTTGACCAATGCTCCAGCAGCATTTATGGATCTCATGAACAGGGTGTTTCGGGAATTCCTGGATAAGTTTGTTATAGTGTTCATAGATGATATTTTGATTTATTCCCGAAACGACGAAGAACATGCAGAGTACTTAAGGGCTGTTATGACTACTTTGAAGCAACACCAGTTGTATTCTAAGCTTTCTAAGTGCGAATTCTGGTTGAGTCAGGTGAATTTCTTAGGCCACGTGATTTCAAAAGAAGGCATTTCTGTAGATCCGGCCAAGATTCAAGTGGTAAGGGAGTGGCCTCGACCGAGAAATACAAGTGATGTACGGAGTTTCGTAGACCTAGCAGGGTATTATCGAAAGTTTATCCAAGGGTTTTCAGTAATAGCCAAACCTTTGACGAACTTAACGAAGAAAGAAGTGAAGTACGAGTGGACTAAGTCATGTGAAGAAAGCTTTCAGACCTTGAAGCAAAAGTTGACCATTGCGCCTTTACTGACTCTACCAGTGGAGAATGGGGTATACTGTATTTATTGTGATGCGTCCAAAGTTGGATTGCGATGCGTGTTGATGCAGGAAGGAAAGGTCGTTGCCTATGCTTCTAGGCAATTTAAAAGTTATGAGGAAAATTACCCGACGCATGACTTAGAACTGGCAGCGGTGGTATTCGCATTAAAGATATGGAGACACTACCTCTATGGACAGAAGTGTGAAGTGTTTTCGGACCATACAAGTTTAAAATACCTGTTTACACAGAAAGATTTAAATATGAGGCAGAGGAGATGGTTAGAATTCATGAAGGACTACGACTTCAAAATCAAGTATCATCCTAGAAAGGCAAATACAGTGGCAGATGCTTTGAGTAGGATGCCTAGGACAGAGGAGTCAGTTTCTTTCTGTATGTCAACATCATTGAGAAAGGAGATGCAAGAGTTTGAACTTGAATTAGTTTCAGAACTTTCGGCCCTACTTGCTGACTTGACAATACGGCCCACCCTGTTGGACAAAATAAAAAAGGCTCAACAGTTGGATACGGAAGAAAAGGTGGCTATTGTATCAAAATTATCAATTGTACCTTCCAATTTTAGTTACTCAGTGGATGGCATTTTGAGGTTTCGAGACCGCTGGTACGTTCCAAAGGACAAAGAGTTGAGGAAGTTTATTATGTCAGAGGCACATTCATCATTGTTCTCAGTGCATCCAGGTAACACCAAGATGTACCGAGATCTGAAGATGCACTATTGGTGGCCGAATATGAAGCGTTATGTGGCCAGTTATGTACAATCCTGTCTTGTCTGCCAACAAGTTAAGGCAGAACACCAGAGGTCAGGTGGGATGTTACAACCTTTACCGATTCCCGAGTGGAAATGAGATCAAATTGCAATGGACTTCGTAGTTGGATTACCGAGGACAGTAAAAGGGCACGACAGTATATGGGTCGTGGTCGATAGATTGACGAAAGCGGCTCATTTCTTGCCTGTAAAGATGACTTACACGATGAATCAGTTTGCAGAACTTTATGTCCAAGAGATTATTAGATTACACGGGGTCCCTATGTCGATTATTTCAGATCGGGATCCCCTGTTTACCTCGAGGTTTTGGAAAAGTTTGCAAAGCGCTATGGGTACTAAGTTAACTTTTAGCACGGCCTTCCATCCACAGACCGACGGAGAATCTGAGAGGACGATTCAGATACTTGAGGATATGCTGAGAGCATGCATGTTGGAGTTTCAGGCGTCGTGCAGCCGATATTTGCCTTTGGTTGAATTTGCTTATAATAACAGTTATCAGTCCACGATTGAAATGGCTCCGTATGAAGCGCTTTATGGCAGAAAGTGTAGGTCGCCGCTGTATTGGGATGAAGTGGGCGAAGCTAAATTGATCGGCCCTGAAATTTTGCAACAGTTGTCTGAGAAGGTTGCTTCAATCAGCCAGAGGATGGAACTTGCACAGAGTCGTCAAAAGAGCTATGCTGATCGGAGAAGACGAAGTCTAGAGTTTGTTATTGGGGATGAAGTGTTTTTGAAAGTTTCGCCGTTTAAAGGCGTGGTTCGATTTGGAAGAAGGGGGAAGTTAAACCACGATTTGTTGGACCGTTCCCAATTACAGAGAGAATCGGAGCTACAACGTATAAGCTTCAGTTACCATTGTCTATAGAGGGTGTGCATAACGTATTCCACGTGTCGATGTTGAGGAAGTATATACGGGATCCTACCCACGTGGTTGAACCAGTTGATCTTGAGATACGGCCAACCTTAACCTATGAAGAGAGGCCGATATAGATTTTGGAGTCTTCGGTTAAGGTCCTGCGTAATAAGTCAATCCCTCTTGTTAAAGTACTATGGAGAAACTAAAACGTAGAGGAAGCAACGTGGGAGCGGCAACAGGACATGATGGACAGATATCCAGAGTTGTTCAGGTACGAAATTTTGGGGACAAAATTTTAAATAAGGAGGGTAGGATGTAACGCACGGGAATTTCGTTTTAGGGATTTTGAGTTTTTGGTTTTGAGTTTTAAATATTTTAAGCATTTATAGAGTCATAATTCGTAGAAATAGTGAATTAAGCCTGATTTGCGAACGAGAATTTCGTTAGGACTCTAAGAATAAATAGAAATATTTGGAGGAATAAGAGAATTTTGGAAAAGCTAAACCGATAGACGAAATAACGATTTAAGTTAAGAAATTAACTAAGAGCAATTAGGTAATTTACTAAGTAAAATTGTATTAAAAACTTAAAAATCTTCTCTCTTTCTCATTTCTTCCCTCCAGTGCATGCGATCCTCTCCCTCTCTCTCTCCCTCGCGATTTCTCTCTCCTTCATCGCCATCTCCAACGATCAACCAACTCCTTCGTTTTCGGCGGTTTTCCTTCGAGTTTCTTCAGCAAATCAACCCTTCAAGTAAGCTCTATGTTTTAGTTAAGTTAGTTGTCATTTTGTGGTGGTTTTGGTTTAGGGTTTGTGAAGAAATTTAGGGATTTCGTTAGAAATCGATAGGGTTGTGAATTTATTACTCATTGATGATATAATGGTGGTTATTTAAGTGAGTTTAACAAATTTAGGATGTTTGTAGTTGATTAGAGTTAATGAAGGTTGTTGAAGGTGGTTGGAGAAAAACATTATTGGAGTTTTAGTAAATGCGAGCACAATGTGCTTGACGAAATGCCCCAACGAAGTGAAGTAAAGTTTTTTGAAGAATTGGCTTAGCTCTGGATTTCGTTTAGTTTAAGAATTTGATGATTTTGAGTTAAAACTGTAATACCCGGCTTGTACGGATTTGTATATTATATTATATTATGGTATTTTTGTAAATATGTCAGATCAGGTCCGTTTCACGAAAAGAAAGCGTCATTGCAATCCTAACGAATAATAAGAATTTTAAGGAATTTACGAGAATTTCCGGAGTTATGACGCTATATTCCGAGTAATTAAGTTTCTAACAATGCAAAGGACGTTTTAGTAAAAATAGTAAACGAAGTTCGATTTGCAAACGGATAGTTTTAATAAAGCCCTGGTAATGAATAGGAGTTATCGGCAAAATAAGGAAGTTTCGAGAATTCGAATCTTTGGCCGATTAAAGAAACGAAGGACGAAACAAATAGAAAATTAAGAGGAAGGGCAAGATCGTCATTTAGCATTTAATTATTTATTACTTATTTAAAGGCAAAAGCCTTTAATCGATTTTCACTTATGCAATTTGATTTCCAGAGAAGACCAAACCCTCTCCCTATCGGCTTCTCTCCTCTGCCCGCGGCGATTCTCCTCCAATTCGACCTTCGTTCGTTCCGTTTTCTTCACGCTTTCTCCTTCAATCGACGTTCTAGGTATGAACCTACGATCTTAGAGCTTTTATTTCGATGTCTACGGAGTTTTAAATAATTACGTTTTCGTTAGGGTTATCGAAAAATCGAGATTTAGGGTTTGAAATCGATAGGTCGTCGATGCTTATGAATGAAATGAACGTGTTAAACGTTATTGGAGGAAGTAGGAACGATTTAAAAGAAATGTTGAAATTGTGAAATTTTCGAGATTTTAAGGAAAACTCGTAAATTGAGAATTTAGGTGCCGAGCGTAAATTGCTCGAATAAATAGCTCAATGAATTCGATTAGAACTTTAGAAAGTCTCCTTAGTTAAGATTTTGTAAATTTGGACGATCGATAGCTTAAACTCGTTTTAACGTCGATATTTTATTTTGCTTCAGACAAACAACGCTCGTGGACGGAGCTTGAGCTGCTTTGGACACGAGGTAAGTTCTCGTGATTCTTTTCTAGCCGATTGGCCTACACCGTACATCGAAGTCGTTTCGAGGAGTTTGGAGACGCACTAGTTTGTATTGCTTTGGTTGGGTAGTTAGGTTTAGTTGTTTTTGTAGATTATGTTTTACAGTCTTGATGGTATGTATGTTGAGTGTTTAAATTTTGTTATGAACTGTTCATGCATCACGCGTTTTAAAGAAAGAGTATGAAAATGAATTTCTGCACGGTGTTTTAAAAATGGCGATGTGGCCTAGAGAGGGGCTTGACCTATTGTGGAGGCACGCAGGGGTTTGTCACAATACCACATCTATTATGTATTCGCAATGTGGCCTGGAGAGGGGCTTGACCTATTGTGGAGGCACGCAGGGGCTTGTCACAATACCACATCTATTACACTCATATGTATGGTCATGCAAGATGGGGCTCAGGCACGGCTGTACGTGTTGTAAGCGTGTACCCTCCTCTTCTAGCTGGAAAGAGTAGTCCGCCCGCTGGATGTGCTCTCTCCGGTTAGGAGGTTGAGATCTCGGTGACACCCACTGAATAAAGTAAAGAAAATACTACATGATTTCTGAACTCACACGCATAGCATATAGTTGCATTTATGAGGGCTTGCTGAGATTTTTATCTCATAGTGTATTGTATGGTGTAGGTGATTACGAGGATACAGGTGAGGATGAGATTCCTCCTCCTGAGGCATGAGTCCAGTTGACGAGGGATGGCTGCGGTGGTGTGCTGGCGCAGTCGAGGCTTACCTGACCCGTGGGCACAGTATGTATAGATTTTGAGGGTTTGGGCTGATGTTTGTATAGAAATTATAGGATGTTTTGGTACTGGTAGTTGATAGGTTTATGTGGATGCTTGAAATGTTTTGGTAAACAGTAAATAGAAAATGTTTTGGTTTAAACTGTTAATTAAACGTTATGGAAATGTTTTGATGGTTTCAGGATGGTTACGGATATGCTCGGTTTTTAGAGCTATCCACGCAGTTGGATTTCGCAAAGTCCGCTGCAAGTTTATTGAGTCTAGAATACATTTGGTTGAGTTTAAGTTATAAGTCGATTATGGTTATTGGTGAGAAATTGGTGTAAAATAAGTGAGGTTGCTCCCTGGAATCGAAGTATTTTGCTCTCTGGAATCGGGTTCCAGAGAGCAGATTGGTTAATGAAGATGAAAGACCAGGGAGGGGAGGTTATATCAGTCGCTGATCGCTGCAATATGCAGCGATCGTGCGCTGCAAATTTCCCTCGGTAGAAAGACAGAACTGCCCTCCCTTCTGTTTTAATTGAAATTAGTTTAAGTATAGTTTTATTTAATAGTTTTAATTGTTTTAAATGGTTTTATATTAATTATATTAAGTTTAGTTTAATAGTTTACGATCAACGCTAACGATCTCAATCTGATTTAGTTTCCGCTTAAAGTCCACTTAAGATTTAATTAAGTTAAGGTTTTATAAAAAAAAAATAATAGTACGGTAATTGGGTACAGTATTAGGGTCGTGACAATTTAAGGTATCAGAGCCCCCGGGTTTTAAAACCGATTCTTTAGACTGCTCGACTGCACAGCCACTACGCGGACATTCTTCATCAACTGTAAGTATGTTTATAGCTTTATTTGATTGCAGTTTCTTAGAGATGTTTGCTTTTAAATTTTATAGAAGTTATATAGATATGGTGCGTCCACGAAATGACCGAGACGACCGAGATGACACGATTGACACTCTCAAGGATTTTATCGCCTAGCAGTCTCAGCATATGGAGAGACAGGCTCAGCAAATGGAGAGACAGTCTCAACAGCTGGGTACTCTTATAGACCGAGAGGGCTTTAGAGCTCGTGAGACAACTGCTTCTGGTAACCGTGGGATGGAGAGATTTCAGAAGCTCCAGTCCCCTATCTTTAACGGACAGTCTACGGATCCCTCTTCAACCGAGTAGTGGGTTCGCACTATGAAGGACATGCTGGCCTATGGTAGCATAGAGGATGGAGAGAAGGTTGCACTAGTGACCTATCATTTGGCACTTGACGCCAACTTTTGGTGGGATTCCATCAAGACGACCACTGATGTGACGATTATGGGATGGGATCGATTCAGAGAGTTATTTTATGACAAGTATTTCAGCCATACCGTACGGGAGGCAAAGATGGTTGAGTTTATGCAGTTACGGCAAGTAGGTTCGATTGCCGAGTATGTGAGGAAGTTCGAAGCCCTTTCTCGATTCGCGCCACGACAGGTCAGCGTAAACGAGGACAAGGTACGCCAATTCTTACAGGGACTTAGCCAGGAGTTCCGGATGCACCTTACTATATCTGGGGTACGGAATGTATCCTACGACGATATTGTGGCTAGAGCTCTTGATATTGAGGCAGTTGATCAGAGTTCTGTCTAGCCGAGGGAGCCAGCTAAGGGCTTCTTCCGAGAGATTCGCCCTCAGCCACGAGGTTGGCAGCCTAGCGTACAGCCCCAGCAGCAGCAGAGGGGTGTGAAGAGTCCTCTTGAGGGAGGTAATGATCGGGGTAAAGGGAAGCAAGTACAGGGGGCTTCTCAGATACCTATTTGCCCAAAGTGTCAGAAGGAGCACAGTGGCCAGTGCAGATTTGGCATGGGTGTGTGCTATCGTTGTGGTGACGCAGGCCATTTTGTTAGAGACTGCCCGAAGCAGTGTCGAGACCAGTCAGGCGGTGATCAGAGGAGAGTTGTGCCCAGGATCTTTGCATTTATTTAGCCTGGCGATGTTGATGATAAGGATCAGCCTGCCGTGATAGCAGGTACTATATTGGTTACTGGCGTTCCTGTATTTTTTTTATTAGACACGGGGGCTACGCATTCTTTTGTTTCCACCGCTTGTGTGTCTAGATTGAGGCTTGCACCGGAGTTAGCAAAGTGCGAATACAGTGTGATGCTACCTTCGGGTGAGCGTATGCAGTCAGGTCATGTTGTCCAGGGCAATATTATCTTGATTGGGGATCGTACCGTCTATGCTCTCCTCATTGTTATGGGCATAGAACACTATGATCTGATCTTAGGGATGGACTGGCTGTCACAGCACTTCGCCACCATCGATTGTCGATCTGGGATTGTCACTTTCCGACCCCCGGGTAAAGCCGAGTTTTCTTATCAGGAGATGAGCAGATTGAGCAGCTCGCCTATTTCTTATTCCATGAAGGTCAACGAGCAGTTTAAAGGTGCGTGCTCTATTTATTTGGCCTCTGTATTTGATTGTCAGTTGCTCAGCGGAGAAAAGCCGAGCGACATTCCTATTGTCAGAGAGTTCTCTGGGATCTTTCTTAATGATCTTCCCGGATTATCACCAGACCGGGAGATCGAATTCACTATTGATGTCTATCCAAACTCCGTGCCGAGGTTTAAAAACCCGTATCGATTGGCACCAGCTGAGTTGAGAGAGCTGATGACTCAGCTTGACGAGTTGTTAGAGAAGGGATTTATTCGACCCAGTGTATCGCCTTGGGGTGCGCCCGTTTTGTTTGTCAAGAAGAAAGACGGGACCCTCAGGATGTGCATTGATTACAGGGAGTTGAACAAATTGACGGTGAAGAACAAGTATCCACTGCCTCAGATTTATGATTTATCTGATCAGCTGCAGGGTGCCCGAGTATTTTCGAGGATTGATCTACGCTCGGGTTACAATCAGCTGAAGGTTCGGAAGGATGATATACCGAAGACGGCATTCCGAACGAGGTATGGGCATTATGAGTTCCTTGTCATGTCTTTTGGACTTACTAATGCCCCTGCAGCGTTTATGGATTTGATGAACCGTGTCTTTAAGGAGTATCTGGACAAGTTCGTGGTAGTTTTTATCGACGACATTCTGATCTATTCTAAGACAAAGGAAGAACACGAGGAGCATTTGAGGATTGTTCTGAGGACCCTATGTCAGCACCAGTTGTATCCGAAGTTCTCCAAATGCGAATTTTGGTTGGATCATATTAGTTTTCTTGGCCATGTCGTATCGCAGGATGGAGTTTCATTTGATCCGAGCAAAGTTCAGGCTGTCAGAGATTGGCCACAGCCGAAGAACGTACGTGAGGTGCGTGGATTTATCAGATTTGCTGGGTATTATCGGAAGTTTATACAGGGATTCTCGAAGATCGCACTTCCTCTCTCACGGTTGACTCGAAAGAACGAGAGGTTTATATGGTCGTCTGCTTGTAATTATAGTTTTATGGAGTTAAAGCAGAGACTGACCACCGCTCCAGTACTGGCGTTACCTGTTGAAGGTGTCAGATACAGTATTTATTGTGATGCATCTGGAGTGGGACTCGGTTGTGTATTGATGCAGGAGGGGAGAGTTATTGCATATGCTTCTCGGCAGTTTAAGCCGTACGAGCAGAACTACCCTACGCACGACCTTGAGTTAGCAGCTGTGGTCTTCGCACTGAAGATATGGAGACATTATTTATATCGGCAGCAATGCGAGATATTCTCAGACCACAAGAGCTTGAAGTATCTATTTACGCAGAAGGAGCTGAATGTGCGACAGACACGATGGCTCGAGTTCGTCAAAGATTATGATTTTGATATCAAGTACCATCCAGGAAAGGAAAACAAGGTTGCTGATGCCTTCAGTAGAGTGCCTTCTGCGAGTCAGCCTTCACTAGCAGCGATGTCAGTTACGCTGCGGTCTGAGATTGAGAGGTTCGACGTTGAGATAGTGGCAGAGTTGTCCAGTATGCTCACCAACATTTCACTCAGGCCGACTATTCTGGATCGGATACATGAGGCTCAGCAGAATGATACGGAGTGTGAGGAGCTTCGATCCAGCATGACATTGGGAGACTCGTCTGATTTCCATTTATCGGAGGACGATATTCTAAAGTTCAGGCATAGGTGGTACGTTCCTAACGATGAAGATCTGAAGAAAGAGGTATTGGCCGAGGCACATTCTTCGGCGTATTCTGTGCACCCGGGGAGTACTAAGATGTACCGGGACCTAAAGCAACATTTCTGGTGGCCAAACATGAAGAGGGAGGTTGCCAGGTACGTTGAGACCAATTTGGTATGTCAACAGGTGAAGGCAGAGCACCAAAGGCCGGCCGGAACGTTATTGCCACTGCCGATTCCGGAGTGGAAATGGGAGCAGATCTCCATGGATTTTATTGTGGGGCTCCCGAGGACGACGAAGGGCCATGATGGTATATGGGTGATCGTGGACCGATTGACAAAGTCGGCTCACTTCTTATCTGTGAGGATGGCGTCTTCTATGGATCAGCTCGCAGAGCTCTATGTACAGGAGCTTGTGAGATTGCACGGAGTGCTGGTTTCTATTGTCTCGGATCGAGATCCGAGGTTCACATCAAAGTTCTGGAAGAGTCTGCATAAAGCTATGGGGACTCAGCTTAATTTCAGCACGGCCTTTCATCCTCAGACTGATGGTCAGACAGAGAGGACGAATCAGATTCTGGAGGATATGCTCAGAGCTTGTGTGCTGGAGTTTCAGGGATCGTGGAGCCGATATTTGCCTCTGATTGAGTTCTCGTACAACAACAGCTTTCAGGCTACCATTGGCATGGCACCGTACGAGGCTTTGTATGGTCGGAAATGTAGATCTCCGTTATATTGGGACGAGGTTGGCGAGGCCAGCATCATTGGTCCTGAGATTCTACAGCAGACGGCAGAGAAGATTGCCATTATTCGACAGCGTATCGAGGTAGCTCAGAGCAGACAGAAGAGCTACGCTGACACGAGACGGAGAGAGCTAGAGTTCGAGGAAGGTGACGAAGTTTATCTTAAAGTTTCTCCGTTCAAAGGTGTTGCGAGATTTGAAAGGAGTGGTAAGCTAAACCCCCGTTATGTGGGGCCCTTTCCTATTCTGAAGAGGATCGGGAAGATGGCATACAGATTGCAGCTTCCAGCTTCTATGGAGGGTATTCATGACGTATTTCATGTATCTATGCTTCGGAAGTGCTTACGCGATCCATCGCATGTCGTGGAGACTAGAGAGATTGAGGTACAGCCTACCTTGACGTATGAGGAGAGGCCGGTGCGTATTTTGGAGACTTCCATCAAGGTATTGCGCAACAAAGAGATTCTGCTAGTCAAAGTCCTATGGCGGAACCACGAGGTGGAAGAGGCTACGTGGGAGCGACAGCAGGATATGATGACTAGATATCCTGAGTTATTTGTATAGTTAAATTTTGTGGACAAAATTCTAAATAAGGTGGGTGAAATGTAATACCTGGCTTGTATGGATTTGTATATTATATTATATTATGGCATTTTTGTAAATTACGAAACAAATAGAAAATTAAGAGGAAGGGCAAGATTGTCATTTAGCATTTAATTATTTATTACTTATTTAAAGGCAAAAGCCTTTAATCGATTTTCACTTATGCAAATCGATTTCCAGAGAAGACAAAACCCTCTCCCTCTCGGCTTCTCTCCTCTGCCCGCGGCGATTCTCCTCCGATTCGACCTCCGTTCGTTCTATTTTCTTCACGCTTTCTCCTTCAATCGACGTTCTAGGTATGAACCTATGATCTTAGAGCTTTTATTTCGATGTTTACGGAGTTTTAAATAATTAGGTTTTCGTTAGGGTTATCGAAAAATCGAGATTTAGGGTTTGAAATCGATAGGTCGTCGATGCTTATGAATGAAATGAACGTGTTAAACGTTATTGGAGGAAGTAGGGACGACTTAAAAGAAATGTTGAAATTGTGAAATTTTTGAGATTTTAAGGAAAACTCGTAAATTGAGAATTTAGGTGCCGAGCGTAAATTGCTCGAATAAATAGCTCAATGAATTCGATTAGAACTTTAGAAAGTCTCCTTAGTTAAGATTTTGTAAATTTGGACGATCGATAGCTTAAACTCGTTTTAACGTCGATATTGTATTTTGCTTCAGACAAACAACGCTCGTGGACGGAGATTGAGCTGCTTTGGACACGAGGTAAGTTCTCGTGATTCTTTTCTGGCCGATTGGCCTACACCGTACATCGAAGTCGTTTCGAGGAGTTTGGAGACGCACTAGTTTGTATTGCTTTGGTTGGGTAGTTAGGTTTAGTTGTTTTGTAGATTATGTTTTACAGTCTTCATGGTATGTATGTTGAGTGTTTAAATTCTGTTATGAACTGTTCATGCATCACGCGTTTTAAAGAAAGAGCATGAAAATGAATTTCCGCACGATGTTTTAAAAATGGCGATGTGGCCTGGAGAGGGGCTTGACCTATTGTGGAGGCACGCAGGGGCTTGTCACAATACCACATCTATTATGTACTCGCAATGTGGCCTGGAGAGGGGCTTGACCTATTGTGGAGGCACGCAGGGGCTTGTCACAATACCACATCTATTACACTCATATGTATGGTCATGCGAGATGGGGCTCAGGCACGGCTGTACGTGTTGTAAGCGTGTACCCCCCTCTTCTAGCTGAAAAGAGTAGTCCGCCCGCTGGATGTGCTCTTTCCGGTTAGGAGGTTGAGATCTCGGTGACACCCACTGAATAAAGTAAAGAAAATGCTGCATGATTTCTAAACTCACACGCATAGCATATAGTTGCATTTATGAGGCCTTGCTGAGATTTTTATCTCATAGTATGTAACGACCCCGTATCCCAGCAAGATATTGTCCGCTCTGGGGATTGGGCCGTAGCCCAATATCCTCCCCTCACGGCTTTGTTTGGCGAGAACTTCCCGGAAGGTCACCCAACCTAGAATTGCTCTCGCCGAAGCACTTTTAACTTCGGAGTTCTTATGGAATCCATTGCCAATCGTGCTCCAAAACGCGTCTTGCTATGTTGGGAGGGTCTCTTTACATATGTTTCATTTCCACATACTTCCCCAAGCGATGTGGGATTGTGACGACCCCCTTTTTACGACCCGTCACCTTCCGGTTCGCCAGCACGGACGTACCGCCATCCGGGTTTTGGTCCGTGCAGCCATCGTACCATACTTACACATCCGGGTCATCATAATCACCCCCCCTCGGGGGCCAAACGTCCTCGTTGGCCACATTTCCGGTTGGGTATAGGCTCTGATACCATTTGTAACGACCACGTATCCCAGCAAGATATTGTCCGCTCTGGGGATTGGGCCGTAGCCCAATATCCTCCCCGCATGGCTTTGTTTGGCGAGAACTTCCCGGAAGGTCACCCAACCTAGAATTGCTCTCGCCGAAGCACTTTTAACTTCGGAGTTCTTATGGGATCCGTTGCCAATCGTGCTCCAAAACGCGTCTTGCTATGTTGGGAGGGTCTCTTTACATATGTTTCATTTCCACATACTTCCCCAAGCGATGTGGGATTGTGACGACCCCCTTTTTACGACCCGTCACCTTCCGGTTCGGCCGCGCGGACGTACCGCCATCCGGGTTCCAGTTCGTGCAGCCATCGTACCATACTTACACATCCGGGTCATCATATAGTGTATTTTATGGTGTAGGTGATTACGAGGATACAGGTGAGGATGAGATTCCTCCTCCTAGGGCATGAGTCCAGTTGACGAGGGATGGCTGCGGTGGTGTGCTGGCGCAGTCGAGGCTTACCTGACCCGTGGGGACAGTATGTATAGATTTTGAGGGTTTGGGCTGATGTTTGTATAGAAATTATAGGATGTTTTGGTACTGGTAGTTGATAGGTTTATGTGGATGCTTCAAATGTTTTGGTAAACAGTAAATAGAAACTGTTTTGGTTTAAACAGTTAATTAAACGTTATGGAAATGTTTTGATGGTTTCAGGATGGTTACGGATATGCTCAGTTTTTAGAGCTATCCACGCAGTTGGATTTCGCAAAGTCCGCTGCAAGTTGATTGAGTCTAGAATACATTTGTTGAGTTTAAGTTATAAGTCGATTATGGTTATTTGTGAGAAATTGGTGTAAAATAAGTTAGGTTGCTCTCTGGAATCGAAGTGCTTTGCTCTCTGGAATCGGGTTCCAGAGAGCAGATTGGTTAATGAAGCTGAAAGACCAGGGAGGGGAGGTTATATCAGTCGCTAGCAGCCACTGATCGCTGCAATATGCAGCGATCATGCGCTGCAAATTTCCCTCGGGAGAAAGACAGAACTGCCCTCCCTTCTGTTTTAATTGAAATTAGTTTAAGTATAGTTTTATTTAATAGTTTTAATTGTTTTAAATGGTTTTAAATTAATTATATTAAGTTTGTTTTAATAGTTTACGATCAACGCTAACGATCTCAATTCTGATTTAGTTTCCGCTTAAAGTCCACTTAAGATTTAATTAAGTTAAGGTTTTATAAAAAAAATAATAATAGTACGGTAATTGGGTACAGTATTAGGGTCGTGAAAAAAACTACTGATGTTTTATGAAACTGCCTTAGATAACCCAAGCTCAAGGACGGTGCTCGGCATATTTAGGACTACAGGTAACTGAGTGTTAGACCCTACGTCGTAACGATGTTGATAATGTTGTTTATGATAAGCGTGGGTAGATATAGGGGTTGGTTGTAAGATGGGTAGCTTAAAGTAGTGCCTTATCGATTAGTTAGTGGTCGTTCGATAGATGTTTTTACGGGTGTTGCTCCTCATGCATCATGTTTTATTAAAGTGCATACGAACTATTTACAAGCATGTTTTTATGATGAATTGAACGATAAAGTTTTAATGATTATATGTGTTCTCACGGGGTAAGACATGGTTCTCACCGGGCAAGTCACGGTTCTTACGGGGCAAGTCACGGTTCTCACAGGGCAAGGAAATGGTCTACTACGTAGACAAATGAGTTAATGTTAACAAACCAAAACGAAATGAACATGTTTTATAAATGACATGCATATATGTAACAGTTATATTTAGTGCACTCTTTACTAAGCATTAGGCTTAATATATTTATCGTATGATGTAGGTGACTAGAACGAAGGTGAGGAACCTCCTTATGATGATCAAGCATAGTTGGTCGATGGGCGGAGCTCGTGGCGGCGGGGCGTGTTTTGGCTAGGCTGGTTAACTCATGGTTAGATAATTTTGAGAGTTTTTGGGGATGTTTGGGTTAATGGTGAATTAGATGGATTCATCGTAGAATTTGATACATTTTAGGATTTTTGGTGACTGAATAGATAATATATTGCATTTTGTAGTGCTTTTGACGTTTTTCAAACAGGAAGAAATGTTAAACTTTTAAACGGAACCACGCGGTTAGTTTTCATGAAATTTGATTATATTTAAAAGTGAATTGTGTCGGTTTTGATTGTCTGGATAAATTTCATGTTGGAAGTGTATATGGTAAGTTATAAGTAAAGATTTTGTGAATGAGGAGTGAGAAGTGGAGATGAGGTTGTTGTCTGTTTTGTGTTATTAATGTGAACGCAGGGCGTGAGGAAACGAAGGAAGAAAGAAAGAGGGGAGAAGAAAGCTGTGCTCTTTGGAGAAATTCCAGAGAGCATGGCGATTGATCGCCTCTTGGAGGTGATCAATCGCCTCTCCCTGCTTGGAAATCGCTGGAGAGGCGATTGTGGTCGCCGCTCTCTGGAGAAATCCAGAGAGAGTGGCGACTGATCGTCACAAAGTGTGGCGATCAGTTGCCACAGGAGATATGCAACAGGCGATTGGTCGCATGTTGCAATCGCCGATGGGCGATCAGTCGCCCCCCCTCTTGGGCGACTGATCGCCATAGTTTATTTTAAAGTTTAATTTTAATTAGTTAATAGTTTAATCGATTTAATTGTTTTAAGTTTTAATTGTTTTAGTATTTGTTTTAAAATGATTTACCAAACGAATTTCGATTTCAATTTCGATTGAGATTTCGCCTTAAGTACTGTAATACCCGGCTTTTCGGGATATTACTATTTTAATATAAATGACATTTTTATAAATATGTCAAATCAAGCCCGTTTTACGAACGAAAGGTTTCGTTGGGATCCTAATTATTAATATAGATTTTAAAAAATATACGAGAATTTCCAGAGCAGTGACATTTAATTCCGAGTAATTACATTTCTCGTAATATAAAGGACGTTTTAGTAAAAATAGTAAACAGGGTCCGAATTGCGAACGGACAGTTTTAATGAATCCCAAATAATAAGTTGGACTTGTTGGTGAAATAAGTAGATTTGGTGAAACCGAATAGCTAGCCGATTAACGAAACGAATGACGAAATAAATAGAATTAAGTGCGAAGGGTAAAATGGTAATTTGGAAAGTTAATTTTTAATTAAAAACATCACAGCTCCTCTTCCTTAACCATTTCACGCCCGAGCCCTTCTTCTTCGCGATTTCTCTCTGCCCGCACGATTCCGTCGACTTCCAACCTCCATTTCTCCTCCGACCGATCTCCGTTCTTCACGTTTTCTCCTCCTCTCGCAATCCTAGGTATGAATCTACGTTCTTAGAGCGTTTATTTCGAGTTTTACGAAGTATAAACAATTAGGGTTTCGTTTAGGTTTCGATTTAAAATGTCGATTTAGGATTCGTAATTAATAGGTTTATCGTGTTTAAGGATATATTGAACGTCATTGGACGAGTTTAAACCGAATTGTGAAAAAGTTAAAAATTGGGGATTTTCGGGTTTTTAGAGAAAAAACTCGTAAATTGTCAATTGAGGTGCCGAGCGTAAATTTGCTCGAATAAATAGCTCAATGAATTGGATTAGAGCTTTAGGAAGTTCCTTAGTTAAGGTTTTGTTGAATTCGGACGATTAGAAGTTTAAACACGTGATATTAATGGTCGTTGTGTTTTGCCTCAGACAAACAACGCTCGTGGACGGAGCTTGAGCTGCAACGGACGCGAGGTAAGTTCTCGTGATCTTCTCTGGCCGATTGGCCTACACCGTACTTCGATGTAGCATCGAGGATCTCAATGGATTGTTTGTTTTAAATTGCTTTGGTCGGGTAGATAGGTTTATAATTGTTATAGGTTGTTCTATTTCGGTCTTGATGGTATGCATGTTGATTGTTTATTTTATGTCCATATCTGTTCATGCATCACGTATTTCAAATGTCATGAAAACAAATTTCCGTACGACGTTTTAAAGTGAATGCAAAGAAATGATGTCCCTACGGTATATAGTTTAAATGGCCCTTCGGTATATAGTTTATAGCAAAGCAAAGCAAAGTAAAGCAAAGCAAAGCAAAGCAAAGCAAAGTAAAGAAAACAAAGCATTGTTTATAAAGTCACATGCACAGCATGCATTTGCATTTACTAAAGCTTACTGAGATTTTTATCTCATAGGTGTCTGTATGGTGTAGGTGATCCCGATACAGGTGACTACAAGATCCCTCCACCTGAGGAGTGATGGCAGTTGACGAAGGACGGTTGCGGTGGTGTGCTGGCGCAGTCGATGCTCACCTGACCCGTGGGGACGTATGTGTTGGTTTTGAGGATTTTTGGGGTGTTATTGATGACTTTGTCTTGATAAAACATATTAGGATGTTTGGGATCTGGTTAGCTGATAGACTGATGTTTTCAATGTTTTATAAACCGTATTTGTAAAATGTTTTATTAAAGCTTTTAATTGCACGTTATAGAAATCGTTTGAAATGGTTTAGGTTTGATATGGATATGCTCGAGTTTTAGAGCTAGCCACGTGGTTGGATTTCGCAAAGTCTGCTGCAAATTGGTTTAATTTAGAAAAGTTTGGGTTGAGATTTAAGTTAGGAGATGATATGTTGTTAGGTGTATTGCTCTCTGGAATTCAATTCCAGAGAGCACATGTAAAATGAAAACAGAGAAGAAGAGAAAGCAGGAGTGGCAAACGATCACAGGCGTGGAGCGATCGCTGCATGTGTGCAGCGATCAGTCGCTGCATGTAGCAGCGACTGGTCGCTGCCCCTTTGGGTACTGAGCTGGACAGTTTTGCCCTCCCATTTATTTGTTCTGATTTCTGTAATTATTTTTATAGTTTTATTAAACAGTTTTAAGTTGTTTTAAATGTTTTAAATCATAGATTCCAATTCCGATTTCGATTATGGTTTCGATTTCGGTTTAGGTTATGCTATTTAAAGTATAGAGTTTATTTAAAGTGCGATTGATCGCTGTACATCATTGTGGCGATCGATCTCCATGAAAAATGGAGATCGATCGCCAATATAAATATAAAAGTCAGCGATCGATCTCCATGAAAAATGGAGATCGATCGCTATAAAGTGGCAAGCGCACTGTTCCCGCACTGTTCACGCACTGTTCATGCACTGTTCACTGTTACTGTTCACTGTTATTGTTCACTGTTACTGTTCACAGGCACTGTTCACAGCACTGTTCACGGGCACTGTTCACCGAAAAAAAAATAGAATAATAAATACGGGTAAATGGGGTACAGTATTCGGGGTGTTACAAGTACAGTTAAAGTTAAAAGTGTAAAAAAAAAAAATGATAGTACGGAAAATTGGGTACAAAAATTAGGGTCGTGACAGACGTGGCAAGGCTTCTCTACATCCTCCAAAGTTGGCTGCCAAGTGAAGTCCATGATGTGATCTAAACCTGCAAAAAGAGACAATTCATTAGAACATTGAGTGATTAGATTTTGTGCCCGAGTTTGCGATCTTGTGACGGGCCTGTGAGGCAAGTCATCCCCTCCGGATGGCTGAGGATTTGACCTCAAATCCGTTAGCTCAGCCTCCTCTTCATGTCCCAATTCTCCAATGTAAGGGGACAAATCTTGCACATTGAAGGTAGATGACACTTCATAGTCGCCGGGTAACTCCAATTTGTAAGCGTTGTTATTTATGCATTCTAAAATTTTAAAGGGTCCTTCAGCTCTAAGCAACAACTTGGAGCGTCTTTTGGTTGGAAATCGTTCCTTCCTAAAGTGTAACAACACCAAATCTCCAACATTAAAAACTACTTCTTTTCGTCCCTTATTCGCATGCTTAGCATAATTGGTGTTATTTTTCTCAATTGTTTGGCGAACTTTCTCATACAACTTCTTCATTTGCTCCTCTTTATTAGCTCCCGAAGGGTTTACTAGGTCTTGGGTTGGAATAGGAACAAGTGTCAGCGGTGTGTTCGGATTAAAACCATAGACTACCTCAAAGGGCGTTTGCTGGGTAGTGGATTGAAGGCTTCGGTTGTAACCGAATTCCACTTGGGGTAGCACTATGTCCCAATTGGTTAGAGTTTTACCTATGACACTTCGGAGAAGGGTTCCCAAGGTCATATTGACCACTTCTGTTTGGCCGTCTCTTTGGGGATGAAAGATATACTAAAACAAAGCGTAGTCCCCAATTTCTTCCATAGGGTTTTCCAAAAAGTGCTCAAGAACTTTGTATCACGATCGGACAAGATAGATTGAGGCACTCCATGAATTCAAACTATTTCCTTAAAGAATAGGTCGGCTATAGCAGCAGAGAAGTCGGTCTTGTTGCAGGCGATAAAATGCGCCATTTTGGAGAATCTATCAACTACAACTAAAATGGAATCCTTATTGCGTCCCATCCGTGGTAACCCCAAAATAAAGTCCATACTGATTTCTACCCAAGGGTGCGTAGGAATAGTTAAAGGCATGTAAAGTCCTTGGGGTAGAACTTTGCTTTTTGGCCCTTTTACAAGCAATACACCTATCAACATAGTGGTGTACGTCTTTCATCATGTGAGGCCAATAAAATCTCTCCTTTAACAGTTCAAGGGTTTTCTTCTCTCCAAAATGTCCAGACAATCCTCCCCCATGAACTTCTTTAAGAAGGCATTGTCTCAAACTACAATCAGGAATACACAATTTTCCATTCTTGAGTAAAAATCCATCTACAAGACTATATCCTCCTTCAGCCTTATTTTGACAATCTTGATAAGGCATCCCAAAATCTTTATCGGATGTATATAAAGTCTTGATCCATTCAAATCCAAAAAATTTAACGCCTAATTCCGTTAAAAGGATACGTCTTCGCGATAGAGCATCGGCAACGGCATTATCAGACCCTTTCAAATATTTTAAAATGTAGAGAAATCTTTCCAAGAATTCCACCCATTTTGCGTGTCTCTTGTTGAGTTTGTGTTGGCTCTTAATATGCTTGAGGGATTGATGGTCGGAATGAATCACAAACTCTTTTGAAAGAAGGTAGTGTTGCCAATGTTCAATAGCTCTAATCACCGCATAGAATTCCTTGTCGTAAGTTTAATAGTTCAAATCAGCTCCTTTAGATTTTTCACTAAAATACGCAAGAGGTTTGCCATCTTGCATCAAAACAGCTCCAATGCCAATCCCGCAGGCATCACTCTTGATTTCAAAAACCTTATTGAAATCGGGAAGTGTCAAAACTGGTGATTGACAAAGTTTTTCTTTTATTAAATCGTAGCTACTTTGGCATGCCGGTGTCTAATTAAAGTCTACTCCTTTCTTGGTAAGATCCGTAATAGGAGCGACTAATGAACTGAAGTCTCTAATGAACCTCCTAAAAAAAGAGGCGAATCCGTGAAAACAACGGACTTCAGAGATACTATTAGGAGTGGGCCACTCCTTGATGGCTTTAACCTTATCTTCATCCGCTTCCAAGCCATCCTTAGAAATTATGAAGCCCAAAAAGTAAACCTTTTCTTGTCCAAAGGAACATTTACCCAAATTCCCAAACAATTTAGCTCGACGGAGAGTTTGAAAAAGTATCCCGAGATGGTTGACATGTTGTGGAAGGTCGGGGCTATACACCAAGATGTCATCGAAGTATACGACAACAAACTTCCCAAGAAGATCCTTAAGAACATGGTGCATTTACCTCATGAAAGTGCTCGGGGCATTGGTAAGTCTGAATGGCATAACCATCCACTCAAACAATCCGAATTTTGTTTTGAAAGCAGTTTTCCATTCATCACCTTCTTTCATCCGTATTTGGTGATATCCGCTTTTCAAGTCTACTTTAGAGAAAATTGATGCTCTGCTCAATTCGTCCAGCATATCTTCGAGTCTAGGGATAGGATACCTATACTAAATGGTAATTTGGTTGATAGCTCGACTATCAACACACATTCGCATGGAGCCATCCTTGTTAGGTACCAATAGGGTAGGTACAACGCATGGGCTCATCGACTCTCTTATGTACCCCCTACCCAATAACTCTTGGACTTGATCTTGCAATTCTTTTGCTTCTTCAGGCCTCATCCTATAGGCCGATCGATTTGGTAACATAGCTCCAGGTTGAAGGTCAATTTGATGTTCTATTCCTCTAATCGGTGGTAATCCGGGTGGTAGTTCTTTAGGAAAAACATCTTAAAAAGTCTTAAGTAGGTTTTGGACCGGTAAGGGTATATCTCCAAGTTCCATAATACGGTCCCTAAATAAAACTAGAATCAAAGCCTTTCCTTTCGTCATTGCAGCTCTTAATCCCTTTTTGGTCAAGAAAAGATTTTCCTTAATCTTTTATTCATTGCTAACTGCATCGTCATTGGCAATTTGCTCAGGAGTCATGGGAAGTAATTTGATTTTTCTACCCCCAAATTTCAAACTGTAATTGTTGTAGAATCCGTCATGTTGCACCCTACAGTCATAAAGCCATGGTTTACCAAGCAAAAGATGACTCGCATTCATAAGTACGACATCGTAAAGAACCGCGTCCTTATACTTGCCAACAATGAAATTGACAGTTACTTACTTCGTCACTTTGATGTCATCCCTATCGTCCAACCATCTCAACTTATATGGCTTAGGGTGGCTAGTCGTCTCCAATCTAAGCTTTTTCACCATATCTTGGGAAGCCACGTTGACGCAACTTCCACTATCAATAAACATGGAACAAACTTTATCCTTGACTGCACATCTACTTTGAAAAATATTTTCCCGTTGGCAGTCTTCTTTTACGTTCTCAGAAACAAGGGTCCTTCGAATGACCATTAAAAGTGTTCCATCTTGAGCAGCACATTCATCTGACTCGTGCTCACTCTCGTCCTCTACCTCTTCTTCTTCTTCCCTTTCAAGGTATTGACCCTCATCGTTTTCACTCTTCCATTCTCTGATCGAATCTTTAATAACCATCACTCGACGGTTAGAACATTCATTTGCGTAATTTCCCTTGCCTAAACACTTGTAGCATTGGACATCATGAGCTCTTTGACCTTTAGGGGTGTTCGATTGATTTTTATCCGTCGGAGGGGGTTTGTTTTGGTTGAAGGTTGTTTTGGGTGGCCAATTATGATTAAATGGCTTTTTCTCTTCGTTCTTCCATGGAGGTTTGGGTTTGTCTTTGTAACGACACTTACACTATTCCTAGTTTTTACCGTATTTATTTATATTTTTTTTATCATCATACCCTTTTACTATCCTTGTAAACCTCGTGATTTTTGAGCGGAATTTAAATCAGAAACTAAAATGTTAAAACGTTCGAATCTATTTTTAAAACCACTTAATTACAACTTAAAACAATTGAAATAAAACTTAAAATAATTGTTTAAAGGAATTAAAACAGAGGAGAAACAATCGGCCAACAATTTGAGGGCAAAAGGGACATTCGTCCCCAAAAGCATAGGGGCGATCGATAGCCCAAAACAAGCGATCGATCGCCTGTTAAAAAAAGTGAGGGGAAATCGATCGCCCATAGGCGATCAGCCTTTTTGCCCAGCGATCTTCTCTCAAGGCGATCGCGGATCGCTTGCCACAAAGGAGGGGCAATCGATCGCCCAGAACAGGAGATCGATCGCCCAGAACAGGCGATCGATCGCTAAGCTCTCTGAAATTTTTCCAGAGAGCTCGGCTCCCCTTTTCCTTTTCTTCTTTCTTCTTTCCTACATACTCCTAACACAACTTCACAATTTATTAACACAAATTCTACTTACCTCACAATCACACATTTCAACATTTAATCCCTCAGTACTCGTACATCCACCATTATCTCGCTCAAACCAACTCGAGTCACAATTCAAACAAAATACATTTTCACGAAAATGAACCGCGTGGATCCGTTTAAAAACTAAACGTTTCCTCCTGCTTTAAAATCACCAAGCGGTTATAAAATAAGTTTCCAAAACGTTTAAAAACTTCAAAACATAAACCTATCTACTAGTTCAGATCCAAACATCCTATAATGTTCTATCTGTACAAATATTTTTCTTAAACATTTTCTATCCAAAATACCTACATACGTCCCCACAAGTCATGAAACGCCTCGACTGCGCCAGCACACTCCCGCGATCATTCTTCTTCAACTGGACTCATGCTTCAGGAGGAGGAACGTCATCCTCACCTTGTGATGACCCAAATGTGCACGTATGGGTACGACTGCGGGGCAAACCTCGGGACCTAAGCCGAGTGTAAGCGAATCCCGGACTCGAGTATAGGCGAATCCCAGGTCGTAAAAAGCGGGTCGTCACAATCCCACATCACTTGGGAAAGTATATGGAAATGAGACATATGTAAAGAGACCCTTCCAACATAGCAAGACACGTTTGGAGCACAATTGGCAACGGATCCCATAAGAACTCCAAAGTTAAAAGTGCTTCGGTGAGAGCAATTCCAGGTTGAGTGACCTTCTGGGAAGTTCTCGCCAAACAAAGCTGTAAGGGGAGGATATTGGGCTACGGCCCAATCCTCAGAGCAGACAATATCTTGCTGGGATAAGGGGTCATTACAAATGGTATCAGAGCCTGTACCCAACTGAAAATGTGGCCAACGAGGACGTTGGGCCCCGAATTCCAGGTTGGGTGACCTTCTGGGAAGTTCTCACCAAACAAAGCCGTGAGGGGAGGATATGGGGCTGTAGCCCAATCCCAAGAGCGGATAATATCTTGCTGGGAAAAGGGGTCGTTACACACCTGCTTCGATATCACCTACACCATACAGACACACTATGAGCTAAAGGCTCAGTAGCTTTCGTAAGTGCAATACATGCTGTGCGAATGAAATTCAGAAATCATGCAACATTTTTTTATCATTACGTCACATACATATTGTCACCGAGATATCAACCCGCTAAATTGAAAGTATTTATCCTGCGGTCGGACTACCCTTTTTATCTAGCAGAGGGGGGTACATGCTCACAAAAACAACAGCCATGCCTGAGCCCCACCTCACGTGACCAGATAACAGATTTCCAAGATTCATTTAGTTTCAGGCGATGTGGTATTATGACAGACCCCTTTGTGCCTACACAATAGATCAATAGCCCCCTTTTAGGCCACATCACTTTTCATGAAAACATCGTGTGGAAGTTCATTTTCTATGCTCATTTAAAAACCATGATGCATGAACACGTGCATAACATAACATTCAACATATGTACCATCAAGACAATAAAAAGCATAATCTATATACAACATATATACCATCAAGACAATAATAGACATAACCTATAACAGAACTAATCTTAACTACCCAACCGAAGCATATAAACAAACAATTCACCAATGATCCTCGACGCAACATCGACGTACGGTGTAGGCCAATCGGCCCTAGTAAGTCACGAGAACTTACCTGTCGTCCGTAGTGCACTGAGCTCCGTCCACGAGAGTTGTTCACCTAAGGCAATTTCACAACAATCGTCGTTAAAGCACGTTCAAACCTTTAAGCATCAAAACTAACGAAACTCTTAACTAAAGAATTTCTTAAAACTCTAGAATACTTCATTGAGGCATTTCGTCGAGCATTTCACGTTCAACTTACCAAAACCTCCATTAATGGAGTTTCCTAAAACTTTAAAAATCCATAAAACCCAAACATTTCTCAACGAATCATTTAACTTCGTCCAATAACGTCCAACACTTCCATTATCTTCACAACTACGGCAAACCTATCGATTTCTAACTCTAAATCACGTTTTTACAAAACCCTAAACGAAACCCTAACCGTGTAACTTCATAAAAATCGAACAATAACCTTTCAAAACTATAGAATCTTACCTATAGTCGAGTTTGGGGAAGGAAACGTGAAGAACAGAAGACGAACGAAGGAAGAATGGGCGTCGGAAGTGAGAACGGCGTGAGAAGGCGATGAAGGAATCGCCTGGAGAAAAATCACAGAAGCTTCTGGCGTGAAAATGGTGAAGGAGAAAGAGAATTTCATGTTTTAATATAATTTGGTTTGCAAAATTACTATAATGCCCTTAGCACTTACTTTCTATTTATTTCATCCCTTATTTCGTTAATTAGCTAACGATTCGGTTTCTCCAAACTTTCTTATTTCACCAATAAATTTGACTTATTACTAGGGTTCTATTAAAACTGTCTGTTCGCAAAACAGACCTCGTTTACTATTTTTACCTAAATACCTTTTATATTATGAGAAACGTAATTCTCGTAAAATTAGCGTTACGACTCCTAAAATTTCCGAAATTTTTTTAAAATCCATATTAATTATTAGGATTGTAACAACGCTTTCTTTTCGTAAAACGGGTTTGATTCGACATATTTATCAAAAATGTCATTTATATTAAAATATTAATATTCTGTAAAGCCGGGTGTTACAATCTTGATCTCGATGCCTAGGTGCAAATTTAGTCGGGAAGTTGGTCTTGCGCTTTCGCTTGAGTTGTCTTTCCACCTTTAGCGCAAGTTGTATGACCATGGCCTTCAATTGTTGAACTTCAATCGCGTCGCCAATATAACGATTTAAACCTCGGATGAACCTTGAGATGAGTTGTTTTTCAGGCTCATCAATAGCCCAACGCATATTGAGAGTCTTAAATTTCGTGAGGTACTCATAAGGCGAGAGAGAATTTTGCTTAAGGTTGTGAAGTTGATAGAAGAGTTTGTGTTTGTAATGTCGGGGAACGAACCACTCGTGCATTATGTCTTTCATGGAATTCCAGTTTGAGACGGGGTATCCTAATGCTCGTATTCTTTGGTTTTTAAGATTGGACCACAACAGTGCCGCGTGGCCCGTTAGTTCGAGAGAGGCTAATTGGATCTTAACTCGATCGGAGTAATCATGGCACTCGAAAACTCTCTCTACCTTATCAATCCAATCAAGATATGTGTGTCCGTCACATGTTCCATTGAAAGGGGGAATGGACATCTTAACATTACGGAGGTCGTCGTTGTCCCTACGACGATTTGGTCGGTACTCTTCATCATCTTCCGTCCAATTCTCATCCTTCGAATTAACATAACGTGGTTGCCTTCTTTGGGGTTCAACCCATTCCTCTTCCTCTTTGGGTGGTTGAAAAGGTGCTCTACGCCTAGGGCGTTCGGGGATAATCCTAGAAGAGGTCTCTTGAGAAGGAACACGTTCATGGGCTTCTCTACGGGGAGGATTTGTGATAAGTGATTGGACTTGTTGGGCAAGGTTGTTAACTAGGCTTGTTAAGGCATCGATTTATCCTTGCATGTCACGACCCTAATACTGTACCCAATTTCCCGTACATATATATATATTTTTTTATACTTGTCATTATAACTTTAAACCTAACCTTAAGCTTAATTTAAATCGAAACCGAAGTTCGTTTGATAAATCGTTTAAAATATATCCTAAATCAATTAAATAAAACTTACAAAAATTGAAAACAATTAAATAAAAATAATAAAAACATTTATCAATCGGCCAGGGGCGAAATCGGAAAAAGGCGAGCAAAAAGGAAGCGGCGATCGATCGCCCAAAACTGGCGATCGATTGCCAAGCACAAAATGGCAAGGGGCGATCGTTCGCCCCTCGCGCTATTCGCGCGGTGCCCGATCGCCCTTGGCGATTTACACTGGCCAGCGAGCGATCGCCTTCCTCCAGCGATCGCTCGCCAAGCTCTCTGGAATTTCTTCCAGAGAGCTGGCCTTTGCATTTCTTCTACAATCAGCTCTCTGGAATCCGATTCCAGTGAGCAAAACTTCCTCTCAATATTTATCCCCTGCACATAACGATTTCAACACATCTCCCTTTTCATCCTCAATTATCACTCTACTTCCTCATTTCTATTTTACACAACCGACTCACCCATTAAACTTCGTGAAAACAATTTGCATTGGTACGTTTAAAACCTAAACTATCTTCCTGTTTTGAAGTCACCCAAACAGTTATAAAATCAGTTTCAAAAACATTTCAAAACGTCTATACATAAACCTATCCAGATCCAAACATCCTATAATGTTTTATCTATACAACCATCAATCAAAATCATCCCAAAAACCCCAAAATCTATACATACATACGTCCCCACGGGTCCGGTAAGCGTCGACTGTGCCAGCACACCACCGCAGCCATCCTTCGTCAACTGGACTCATGCCTCAGGAGGAGGAATCTTGTCCTCACCTGTTTCCTCGTAATCACCTACACCATACAGACATCTATGAGATAAAAATCTCAGTAAGCTCTAGTAAATGTACTTGCATGCTATGCGTATGAGTTCAGAAATCATGCAGCATTTTCTTTATCTTTACTCTGTGGGTGTCACCGAGATCTCAGCCTCCTAACCGGAGAGAGCACATCCAGCGGTCGGACTACTCTTTCCGGCTAGACGGGGGGGGGGGGGGGGGTACACGCTTACAACACGTACAGCCGTGCCTGAGCCCCATCTCGCATGACCTATAACTGTATAATTGTTTGAGTATGCAATAGATGTTGTATTGTGACAAACCCGTAATCGGTCTCCACAATATGTCATGCCCCTCTCCAGGCCACATCGCCATTATCTTTAAAACATCATGTGGAAATTCATTTTCTATGTTCTTTTAAAACACGTGAAGCGTGAACAGTTCAATGTGACAGAAAGTAAACATACATACGGAGCATACCATCAAAACGCTAACAATACCATCAAAACACAACATCAACCTATAAGACGATCGAACCCTAACTACCCGACCAAATCGATTAAATAAACACATCAACAAAATTCCTCGAGACGACCTCGACGTACGGTGTAGGCCAATCGGCCAGAGAAGATCACGAGAACTTACCTCGTGTGCAAAGCAGCTAAAGCTCCGTCCACAAGCGTTGTTTGTCTGAGGCAAAACACAACGGTCGACGTTAAAACAATTTAAACTTCTAAACGTCCAAATTAACAAAACCTTAACTAAAGAATTTCTTAAAACTTCTAACTTAATTATTCGAAGCATATCGATGAACAATTTACGATTGATACCTCGAAACTATAATTTACGAGTTTTTCCCTAAAACCCAAAAATTCTCAAATTTTAACATTCATCCAAAATTAATTAAATTCGTCCAATAACGTCTAATACATTCACTATATCTTTAATTACGGCAAACCTAACAATTTCGGACTATAAATTGCGATTTTAAAACGAAACCAAAACTAAACCCTAATTGTTCAAACTCCGTAAAACTCGAAATAAACGTTCTAAAACTATAGATCCATACCTAGAGCGTCGATTGGAGGAGAAAACGCGAAGAAAACAGAACGATTGGAGGACGAACGGAGGTCGGATTGGCTAACTCCGTCGCGGGCAGAGAGGAAGTTCTCTCTGGTTCGTGAATGCCAGGGAAGAAAAAAGAGAAAGTGAGGGAGAGAAGACAGGAATTTGTTATTTTATAAATTTTGGTTTTGCAAATTACTATTTTGCCCTTAGCACTTAATTTTTATTTGTTTCGTCCTTCGTTTCGTTAATCGGCTAAAGATTCGGCTTCTCCAAATTTTCTTATTTCACCAACAACTCCAACTTATTATTTGGAAATTATTAAAAATGTCCGTTCACAAAACGGACCTCGTTTACTATTTTTACTAAAACGTTATTTATATTACGAGAAACGTAATTTCTCGGAATATAGCGTTATTACTCCGAAAATTCTCATAAATTCTTGAAAATTCCTATTATCCGTTAGGATCGTAATGACGTTTTATTTTCGTAAAACGGACCTGATTTGACATACTTACCAAAAATGCCACAATATAATAAAATATTAATATTCCGTACAGCCGGATATTACATTGCATGCCTCCTTGTGCGCTAGTTTCACCTTCGTGTCGTGTGTTTTCGGGTGGGAGAGTATCCCTAACCCGATTTGATTCAAGGTTCGTTGACTCACGATTAAATCCACTTCGGTTAGTCATAGTTAAGTGTTTTAATTAAATTCAAATTCTTGTCTAAATTAATTTTCCTAAATTGGTGTGATGTTTATCTTCTTATTGTCTTAGGTAATTTTTTTTAGGCACTAAGAATTAATCACTAAAGAAATGAATATTTTTTTGTAATTACTAATCAACACAAATTTCAATAAAAATTCAACCAAGTTGTCAACTTTTATCTAAGATCACTTAGAGTAATATTAATAACAACTAATTAACTATAAAAACAGCAAGTATTAAAATTAGAACGCCAATTAAATCAAGATACATGCTGAATTTTCAATTTACACATAGCAGAATTTTCTATGTAATGTTTAACTCAATAATAATCCGATTTTGATAATAATAGCTCTAAGCCGATTTTAAGCACCAAAATTTCCAAACAATTAATATAGTTAATGGACAATATCTAAGTGCTAAAACAAGGTTCAAATGATAACAAGGGAAACTAACTAACTCAAGCCAAAATATACCAAAATCGTGAAGTAAAACTTAAGCAAAACCGTGAAGTAAATTAATAATAATGAACCGGTTTTGTAGATTAAACATTAGGTCAAACTTCATGCTTCATTACTTTCATATTTTAAGCAAACTTTTGGCATAGATTTAGATGAAAAGAGAGACTCAAAACACAGTAAGAAAAATAGGAATCGGAGGCATGAAATGAAGAAAAAACCGAGAACTAAAGAGAATGAAAATGCAATACTAACCTTGGCCGATTTTTAATCCATTTTGGATGCCATATTTCCACAATAGTTCAAGAAATAAAATGGCAATAAAATGGTAGAAAATATATTGGTTAAGTTAGCACAAAGTTAGCACAAAGTTAGCACAAAGTTAGCACAAAGTTAGCACAAAGTTAGCACAAAGTTAGCACAAAGTTAGCACAAAGTTAGCACAAAGTTAGCACAAAGTTAGCACAAAGTTAGCACAAAGTTAGCACAAAGTTAGCACAAAGTTAGCACAAAGTTAGCACAAAGTTAGCACAAAGTTAGCACAAAGTTAGCACAAAGTTAGCACAAAGTTAGCACAAAGTTAGCACAAAGTTAGCACAAAGTTAGCACAAAGTTAGCACAAAGTTAGCACAAAGTTAGCACAAAGTTAGCACAAAGTTAGCACAAAGTTAGCACAAAGTTAGCACAAAGTTAGCACAAAGTTAGCACAAAGTTAGCACAAAGTTAGCACAAAGTTAGCACAAAGTTAGCACAAAGTTAGCACAAAGTTAGCACAAAGTTAGCACAAAGTTAGCACAAAGTTAGCACAAAGTTAGCACAAAGTTAGCACAAAGTTAGCACAAAGTTAGAATATTTTTTTGTAATTACTAATCAACACAAATTTCAATTAAAATTCAACCTAAGTTGTCAACTTTTATCTAAGATCACTTAGAGTAATATTAATAACAACTAATAACTATAAAAACAGCAAGTATTAAAATTAGAACGCCAATTAAATCAAGATACATGCTGAATTTTCAATTACACATAGCAGAATTTTCTATGTAATGTTTAATCAATAATAATCCGATTTTGATATAATAGCTCTAAGCCGATTTAAGCACCAAAATTTCCAACAATTAATATAGTTAATGGACACTATCTAAGTGCTAAAACAAGGTTCAAATGATAACAAGGGAAACTAACTAACTCAAGCCAAAATATACCAAAATCGTGAAGTAAAACTTAAGCAAAACCGTGAAGTAGTTAGCACAAAGCTAGTTCCGAAATTAATGTTAAATGCAATGAGCCGCTATCCCAGTTTTGTTCCAATTTTTGACTATTGTCAAGGCACTAAAACGCATTTGAGGAGTCTTGTGACTTTGATACCACTTGACACGGGATCCCTTAGAAAAAGGATCCGTGTACAACCCATAAAAGATAAGAAATGTGCTCGGTGCAAGTGTGATGCAAAACTCTAAGATAAAGAGAAGAAAAATGATAAAATAAAATGCAAGGAAATAAAAGGATGAAGGATGATGTAATGGCCGATTAATATATGCTAAATGATGGCATGAGAAATGAAGAAAAATAAAAGAAAAGGGATGAAGAGAATAGATGTAATGACCTGGAACCCGTTCCCGCAGGCCCAAGCAGTGCAGTTCCCATCGATGGGTTGCTGCCACGTGGGTCCCCGAAGGGCGGTACACGTGTAATCACGATCTTCTCTCCCCCTGAAGAGGGTTTTTGCCTTCCCCCCCACTCGAACCCAGGACCTCAGGGACTAGTTCCTAGCTCAGTGGTACTCCTCACTTGTACCCCAGGTACTAGTCCCTGAGGTCCTGGGTTCGATTGGGGGGGAAGGCAAAAATCATCTTCAGGGGGAGGGAAGATCGTTATTATACGTGTACTGCCCTTCGGGGTCCCACATGGCAGTAGCCTATAGGTGGGAGCTGCACGACTTGGGCCTGTGGGAATGAGGTCTAGGCCGTTACAAGAGAAGGTGGCCGAAATGACAAGAATGCAAAATAGAAGAAAGAAATGACAAATAAATTAAAGTGAGTGTGTGTGAAGATGGAACCGAAAATAAAGGTGGATATTGTGTGCAAAGTGATGTCAAGAAATTAAAGAAATACCCTTGGCGGACTCGTAGAGCGATCTTACGGGTTAAGCTCTCGAGTGAACGATTTTCTCGAAGGAAAAACGACCACCGTAGGCTGGGATTTTCGTCCTCAACTCCTACTCCCAATGGAGGGGCGAGGGAAATGTTAAGAGTTATTCTAGCAACCCAAGCTTGGTTAGCAATGGACGGCTTCTCCACTTGGTTCAAGAAACCAAGGAAAAATCCTAAGGAAAACAACCTTGGATTCTAGGGAAATAGTAGTGTATTGATTTGGGCAAAAGTTGTTTACAATCACTAATACCATGCATTTATAGAAGTTCTAGGTGGATTAGGATTGGAGGAGAAATGGTGGCCTTTGATTAGGAGAAAATTGGATAGAGGAGATTTGAGGCCGAGTCATGCATGACCAGCCAATCAGCGCGCGTGCCAGCTGGTTCTCGGGTAGGCGCCATCTGATCGCCCCCGTGCGCCATGTCACCGATCCACGCAGAGCTGTCCGCGCCTGCTGTCTTCTGCCCGCGCGCCATCTTTTCGCTGCCCTCGCGCGCCAAGTGTGCCGTTTGGATGAAGGCTGAGACAAAATTTAGCCAAAGGGGGAGATTCCGCCAACTCATCAATCCATGCTTCCACCCATATTTGTACCTGCAAAATCATACATTTGGATGTGGACTCTTCTTTGGCCGAGTCCTTCTTTGGGCCTGATTTTTGTTGAGGCTTTTCCTTTGAAATGTTGAATTTTCTTCAACCCAAATCCACCACCATACATCTAGTCTTAACTACACAATCTAATGCATGAAATGCAATTAAAAAACTCATACAATAAAGGCGAATGTATGCGAATGAGTTTTTAAAATTAAAATTACACGTTTAAGGGCCCGGGAAGACAAATTCCCATAGAGCTACTATAATGCTCCGTGTGCATGCTCCAATGAATGACGTGACAAGGCTTCTCCACATCCTCCAAAGTCGGCTCCTAAGTGAAGTCCATGATGTAATCTAAACCTATAAAAAGAGACAATTCATTAGAACATTGAGTGATTAAATTTTGTGCCCGAGTTTGTGATCTTGTGACGGGCCTCCAAAGCATGTCACAATGGGAACAGGGCTGAATTTCAATACAACATTTTAGCCTCGGACGGAAGACAATCTGATTAGACCATTCAGGTCTCAGAAGATATGCTTCGAGCCTGTGTATTGGAGTTTCATGGTTTGTGGAGCAGATATTTGCCTTTAGTAGAGTTCTCGTACAACAACAGCTATCAAGTGACGATAGGTATGGCTTCATACGAAGCTCTATATGGAAGGAAATGCAGATCACATCTCTATTGGGATGAAGTCCAGGAAGTCCGTTTGATTGGACTTGAAATTGTGCAACAGACGACTGAAAAGATCAAATTTTTTTGGCAACAATATCTTGACAACTCAGAGTCGGCAGAAGAGCTATGCCGATGGAAGGAGGAGAGAGTTGGAATTTGAAGTAGGAGATGAAGTGTAGCGACCCTAACCCAGTACCCTTATTTTCCTACATTATTTTTCTTTTTTTTTTATCCCTATACTTTAAATAAACTCTGAGCGGAAATCAAATCGAAATCGAAGTTCGTTTAGAAAATCGTTTAAAACAAAATCCTAAATCAATTAAAGAAAACTTAAAACAAATTAAATAAACCATTAAACAATTAATAACAACAATTAAAACAAAGCAGAGGGCAGAAACGTAACTCTGCCAAAGAAAGGGAAGGGCGATCGATCTCCAAATTCAGGAGATCGATCTCCGAAGCTACAAACAGGAGGGGCGATCAGCCGCCCCTCACCCTCGCGCCCAGTCGCCGCAGCAATCAGGCGATCGCTAGCCCATTTCGGCGATCGGTAGCCACTCACTCTGGCGTGTATAAAATGCCTAACATGCTCTCTGTAATCAGAACTTCCCGAGAGCAAAACATCACATTTCCTCCGTACATTTTCCATTCCTTGCACAATTCAATCTCCTACACATACACTCTAACACTTCAACATATCTTAACTCGTTTTTTAATTTTATCAATCACCGAACAATTGACCCATAGCCTATCCTAGAACGTACTTAAAAGCGTAATAAAATTCGTGAAAACAACTACGTAGATACGTTCAAAACTATACAAAATCCCTACAAAGTTCAAGACCCAACAGTTCCATTAAAACTTCAAAATCATCAAAACGTTTATAAAATAAGTTTCCAAACGTTAAAAATATTACAACATTTATCTTTCAACTAGTAAGAACCAAACATCCTAAAATGTTCTATCTTTACAATCTTCCTACGTTTCTATCTATCCAACCCACAAAATGTTTACTTACATCCCCACAGGTCAAAATCGCACCCACTGCGCCAGCGCACTCCCACGGGCATCCTTCATCAACCAGCATGATCATCTAACAGAGGAACGTCTTCCTCACCTGTTTCGGGTTCACCTACACCATAAGGACGCCTATGAGAATAAATCTCAGTAAATTCTACGTAAACGACAATGCATGAACATGTATATGTAATTTTCATAAGTTCCCGTGCATTCATTTCATTTATCATATCGTGCATTCATTATCATATCATGCATTCATTTATCATATCATGCATTCATTTATCATATCATGCATTCATTTATCATATCATGCATTCATTTATCATATCATGCATTCATTTATCATATCATGCATTCATTTATCATATCATGCATTCATTTATCATATCATGCATTCATTTATCATATCATGCATTCATTTATCATATCATGCATTCATTTATCATATCATGCATTCATTTATCATATCATGCATTCATTTATCATATCATGCATTCATTTATCATATCATGCATTCATTTATCATATCATGCATTCATTTATCATATCATGCATTCATTTATCATATCATGCATTCATTTATCATATCATGCATTCATTTATCATATCATGCATTCATTTATCATATCATGCATTCATTTATCATATCATGCATTCATTTATCATATCATGCATTCATTTATCATATCATGCATTCATTTATCATATCATGCATTCATTTATCATATCATGCATTCATTTATCATATCATGCATTCATTTATCATATCATGCATTCATTTATCATATCATGCATTCATTTATCATATCATGCATTCATTTATCATATCATGCATTCATTTATCATATCATGCATTCATTTATCATATCATGCATTCATTTATCATATCATGCATTCATTTATCATATCATGCATTCATTTATCATATCATGCATTCATTTATCATATCATGCATTCATTTATCATATCATGCATTCATTTATCATATCATGCATTCATTTATCATATCATGCATTCATTTATCATATCATGCATTCATTTATCATATCATGCATTCATTTATCATATCATGCATTCATTTATCATATCATGCATTCATTTATCATATCATGCATTCATTTATCATATCATGCATTCATTTATCATATCATGCATTCATTTATCATATCATGCATTCATTTATCATATCATGCATTCATTTATCATATCATGCATTCATTTATCATATCATGCATTCATTTACATTTATCATATCATGCATTCATTTATCATATCATGCATTCATTTATCATATCATGCATTCATTTATCATATAGTCGTCTCATGTAAGTCGTCATAGTCATCTCATTTTAGTCGTCATAGTCATCTCATGTAAGTCGTCTCATTTCATGTCATCACATTTCCTTTTCTTTCATGAATTCCATATATAAATTCGTTTTCATGACATTTATAAAACAATGATGCATGACAATACGAGCGTAACATAAACATACAAAGTGCATACCATCAAACAATACAAGCATAACCTATAAAAGGCCTAACCCTAAACTACCCAACCAAAGCGAGTAAACAGACGTAACTCCAAATATCCTCGACAACGAAACACGACATATGGTGTAGGCCTATCGGCCACAGCAAGTCATGAGAACTTACCTGATGTCCTTAGCAAATCGAGCGCTGTGCGTGAGCCTCGTTCACCTAAGCCAATTCAAAATGGTTGTCGTCAATACGAGCTAAATCCGTTAAATGTCCAAACTAACAAAACCTTAACTAAAGAAATCTCCTAAAATTCTACTTCAATTCGTTAAGGCATTATATCGAGCATTCCACGCTTAACACCTCATTAACGAGTTTCTCCGAAAACCCTAAAATTCACGAATTCTCATATTTCTTAACGAATCTATTAACTTCGTCCAATTACGCTCAATACGTCATTTATATCTATAATTACAGTAAATCTATCTATTACGAACCCTAATTGACATTTTTAACGACATCCTAAACGAAACCTTAATCGCCATAAATCCTAGAAATTGAAATCTAACGTACCAAAACTATGGAATCTTACCTAGAGCGTCGATTGGGGAAGGAAACGTGAAGGAACGGCGTTGATCGGAGGAGGAGTCGGCGTCGGTTGAAGGAGAATCGTCGGCGGCGTGCGTGAGGATCGCCAAAAACCCTCTCTGGTTTTCACGGAGCAGAGAACAAATGAGGGAGAGAAGAGAGATGAGTGATTTTAATTAACATTAACTTTGCAAATTACCATTTTGCCCTTCCTTTGATTTTATATTTGTTTCGTCCTTCGTTTCATTAATTGGCTAGAGATTCGGTTTCTCCAAATTTCCTTTTTTTACCATTCACTAAGACTTATTATCTGGGATTTAATAAAACTTTCCTTTCGCAAATCGGACCTCGTTTACTATTTTTACTAAAACGTCTCTTATATTACGAGATACGTAATTACTCGAAATTAAGCGTTATTACTTCGAAAATTCTCGTAAATTTCTTAAAATTCCAATTAATCATTAGGATTCTAATAACGCTTTCTTTTCGTAAAAAGGACTTAATTTGACATATTTACGAAAATACCATTATATATTAAAATCATAATATCTAGAAAAGCTGGGTGTTACATGAAGTTTTTTTGAAAATTTCACTATTCAAAGGAGTAATGATGTAATGCCCCCGAACCCACTCCAGCTCGGTGCGCTACTTTGCTCACCATTATTACGTTTAAAATAAGGTTTAAAATAATTTTTGATAAAATTTCGACTCAATTTTTGGGTTTTTTGAATCCTAGAAAATGGTTGGAAAACGTACGTAAAATATGTGAAAAACGCATAGGAAAAGGTCGGGTTAAAACCTATTAAAAGTAAGAAATTTTTTTTAAAAAATCAAGGTGGCTCACATGGGCATTGCGCGCGCGCCCAGGGTGCGCTCGTCGCCCAGGCAGCGCGCCACAAGCACGAGGTGCCGATCAATTGGCAAAAGTTCTGATCGATCGACAACCTCTCGGGTTGTTGACCAAAAATGGCACCAAAGTGCCGATCGATCGGAGCTGGGCGCTTCGCGCGCCTAGCCCGGCGCTAGCGTCTTCTGCGCGCCACCTCTGGCCACCAGCACGGATCCTACCCTTTTCTCCATTTTTCTTCAACTCTCACTCAACCAAAACACCTAAAACTTACCAAAAACTTTTCCCGACATTTTCAATTCCTTGACACGTAAAAATCCCAAAAAACACAACTCAAGACAATCAGTGAAAACGTGAAAATTTGTGAAAACAACCAATGCTTTGTTAACAAAACTCGAGCAGCATAATGGTTAATATTTCGAAAACCAAAACACTAAAACAAACATTTACACAACAAGTCCCAAAACATCAACTGAAAGAGTTATAAATCTCTCATCATTTGCACAAACACAATCCCAACAGACAAAAATCAAAACAGAACTACAAAACCCACACCTCCCAGCAACAATGGTCGAGATGCCCCACAACTGCCCGCACTGGCATGCCTTGTGTCTCACCGACAGCTCCCTAGTTCTAGCCTTCCTCATCTAGCTCACTTGTAAACACGTCGTCACCTAAACCACATAACACAAAACATAAGCCTAATGTTTAGCAAGTAGGGAATAATGCAATTCAAACAATACATGCTCGATTCATCCCCTGAATGCGGTTTCTACTCACTCTGTTGGTTTTGTTTCGTTTTCATTTTATTAATCTTTCATTTTTTGGTGTGGATCAAGTAGGCACACTTCCGAGCCCCGCTCATTGGACGGCCACACCTTGACCCAACGAGCAAGATCAGAAAGCTCACATCCGGGCCCTGTTCATTGGACGGCCAAACACGATCTCCTCCCACGTCGATCATAGAACCTCATTCATAATCACGACCACTTACATACTTTCAACGTACATCTCTCGTAGAGCCTCTCACAAGTGCTACCCTAGCATTCTAACAGAATTAGGTGACTCCACTTGAGACACCGTTGCATTTATTCTCATCTTATTAAATTTCATGCTCACATTTCAAACCGTGCACAAAAACTCATTTTGCGTGTTTTGAAAACAATGATGCATGTCATACAATGCTCAACACAAAACAAACCAACAACTAACAATAAACCCTACCGTTCCATGGTGTAGGCCCGACGGCAAACAAACACACTCCACTACTTACCCGATTTCTCGGCACGTGCTCCGTTACTTCAACTACGCTAACTGCTCGCTCGTCAACCTACCAAAATATGAGAACTAACTTAGTAATACTCTAGGAATTCTAAGGAATACTTAAACTAAATCTAACAACACATTTAACCAACTTTAAAAAATAACTCCCAAAACCCGATTTTTCTAAGCTTTTCATCGTCCAACTTCAATCGGTCATAACTGTTCCACCCCATTCCGTAAACCTCTACACGTCTACTATCCATTGAAGCAAACAAATTTAGCAACCAAACAACATGGCCAAATCGAAATCCACAAAACATAACCAGCGACCTAAAGTACCAAAACTAATTTTTCACAAACTTCTACCAATTCTCTAATCTATCACTATAAACAACCTAAACTAACCTATCTAAGGTTTAAACCATCAAAAGTAGGAAGAAAACTAGCTAAAGAATGGAAATTTTGTAGCTCCCCCATTAGGGTTTCCAAACCGTAACAAAACTCCACAAAAACTCAACAAAAACACTAACAAACTTCCCTACCATGCATTTATAACAAAACCCACTACAACTCACCTCAAATCCTTGCAAAAATTGATGAAATGGAGGAGAGGAGAATCACTAGGGTTGCTGGTTTCTTTGTGGAAGAGGACAGAAGAAAGACCAAATTTTATCTTTCAACCACTTACTTTACCAATTTTAAAATACAACTTTTTCCTCCTTTGAATTTTAAACACTAAATCTTGTAAATTTCAAAAGCAACCCCCTCCTCTTTCGCTTTCACATCACCAACGTGGAAAACATCCCTTCAGTTCCCTTCTTTTCTTCTTTAACTCCATCCCTTACTTTAGCTTAACTTCACCTACCTTTAATCACTTCAACTCTATACTTTTCCCTCTAATTCTCTTCCAATTTCACTTTCCTTTCAAGAACTTAGAAAAACTCTAAGATTAGTGTTAAACAGTTATAACTTAACCTAATCTAGGACTACGTACTTTATAGAAAATTCTCGAGTGTTACAAATGAGGTTCGGGAAGAGAGGTAAGTTAAACCCGAGATATGTTGGACCATTCCTGATCACGAAGAGAATTGGAAGAACAGCATACTAGTAGTTGGAGCTGCCAACTTCAATGGAGGGGGTTCATAATGTCTTCCATGTCTCAATGCTGAGGAAGTGCTTAAGAGATCCGTCACACGTCATGGTGCAGCAAGGTATTGAGGTGCAACCAACTTTGACGTACGAAGAGAAATTGGTGAAAATCTTGGATTATGCAGTGAAGACACCATGCAGCAAGGAAATACCACTGGTGAAAGTATTATAGCGTAACGACAATGTAGAGGATGCGGCGTGGGAAAGACAGCAAGACATGATTGATCGCTATCTTGAGCTTTTCAGGTACGCAAATTTTGAGGATAAAATTTTTTTTAAGAATGGTGGAATGTAACACCCGGGAATTTTCCTCAACATGAATTGCCTTAGATTTACATACGTTATGAGAGCATAAGAATTACCATAGAATTAGCCTAAGCAATTAAGTTAGAAAGTGGAGGATTGGAGAGAAACCAAAAAATTAAGTAGTGTTTGGTGAAATGATTGTGTTTAAGCTAAATGTAGGGAAATGAAATAAGAAAGAGGGAAGGGAGATGAAGCCTTCCACGTGAGGGAGAAGTTGTGATGACCCGAATGGACACGTATGAGGAGGAACCTGCCAGTACTCCACGAATCCATAGTGGGACTTGGGCCGGAGGGTGACATACTGGGTTAAAACTCCACGGATCTTGGGTTGGAGTTGGGCCGGAGGGTTCTATCAGAGCTCCCGGGTTTTAAAAATTGGTTCTGTAGACTGCTCGACTGCACAGCCACTACAAGAACATCCTTCCTCTGTAGCGACCCCTAATACTGTACCCATTTTTACTGTACAAATTTTTCTTTTTAAATTCTATGTTCATCCTATAACGTAAAAGCGGAAATTTTAAACGTTGACAGAATTAAAAACCATTGTAAACTATTTAAATAAAGTTAAAACAATTATTTAAAACAAATTTAAAACAATTAAATTAACAGAAAACGTTTCGGGGACAAAAAGGGACTTTTGTCCCTAAAACGTGGTGGCAATCGATCGCCCATCAGCGATCGCTGGTTTTTCCAGCGATCGCCACACTAGGCGATCATGGATCGCGCGACCAACACGAGGGGCGATTGATCGCCACACGCTCTGGAAATTTTCCAGAGCGTTCGATCCTTCACGGCGACTGATCGCCACCTATTGGCGATTGGTCGCCATCCCCTCTGCCTCCAGACTTCTTCTTCCTCTTCTTTTCTTTTTCTTATTTCCTTCATTTCCTCAAATCATCTCCAATACATTTCACAATTCCTTCAATAAATTTCATCTACATCAACCATATGTTCCGACACAAACTCACTCAAAATTTCATCCAAAACGACTCTAAACACGTTGAAAAACATAACCTAATTTCATAAAAACAAACCGCGTGGATGTGTTTAAAAACCGAACATTTCCCTAAAACCAGACAGTTATAAAATACATTTTCAAAACGTTTAGAAATTCAAAACACATCCTATCCACTATCCAGAACCAAACATCCTAAAATATTTCTAACTATACCATAATCCACTATACAATCCAAATTTGCCCAAAACTGTCAAAATACCTAACCATTTTCCCCCATTGGTTAGAATATGCGTCGACTGCCCATGCACACCACCACAGCCGTTCTTCTTCAACCATCCTGTCCATCAGGTGGAGGAACGTCGTCCTCACCTGCTTCTATATCACCTACACCATACAGACACACTATGAGCTAAAGGCTCAGTAAGCTTCGTAAATGTAAATGCATGCTGTGCGTATGAGTTCCAGAAATTATGTAACATTTTCTTTTCATTACGTCACGGACAGAATGTCATCGGGGTCTCAGCCTATTAGATGGAGAGGACACATCCCGCGGTCAAACTGCCCTCTTCACCTAACCCGGGGGGGGGGGGGGGGTACACGCTCGCACCTATAACAGCCATGCCTGAGCCCCATCTCGCGTAACCAGATAACAGATTACATGGATTCATTACATCCGTTCATTTCATTTTCTTAAACACGTGCAGAAATTCGTTTTCATGCTATTTTAAAATACGTGATGCATGAAGAATTATAGGCATAAAGTAAACAAGCATCATACATACCATCAAGACTATAAAAACATAACCTATATAAAAGAACTAACCCTATCTACCCAACCAAAGCATATAAACAAAAAACTCTTCAGAGATCCTCGACGCGACATCGACATACGGTGTAGGCCACTTGGCCAAGTAAGTCACGAGAACTTACCTCGTGCGTGCTGAACTTCGAGCTCCATCCATGAGCGTTGTTCGTCTGAGGCAAAACACAACAGTTGTCGTTAAAACGAGATTTAAACCGTTAAACGTCCAAATTTAACGAAGCCGTAACTAAGGAAATTCTCCTAAAATTCTAACTTAGCTTTTTGAGACATTTTATCGAGCAATTCATGCTCGTGAACCTCTAAACTCCATTGACGAAAATTTCTCAAACCTAAAATATTCATTTTTCAACCTAAACGCCGCATATGCTCTAGATTTCGTCCAATAACGTTAAATACGTTCAATATACTCACAAATACAACAAGCCTATCGATTTCCAATTTTAAACTACGTTTTTCAACAAAACCTAAATGAAACCTTAACTATCAAACCTCGTAAAAACTGAAATACAACTCCCTAAAACTATAGATTCATATCTAGGATTAAGTTTTGGGAAGAAAACGTGAAGAACGGAGGACGAATGGAGGAGAAATGGTGGTTGGGAGAGGAGTGATTGCCGTTGAATCGCCGAAGGGAGGGGAGGAGAATCGCAGGGGAGAGAAGTGGCGTGGAGAAGAAGAGAAACATTTGTTTTTAAATAAATTTGGTTTGTTAAATTACTATAATGCCCTTTGCTCATATTTCTATTTGTTTCGTCCTTCGTTTCATTAATTAACTAACGATTCGGCATCTCCAAATTTCCTTAATTCACCAATGACTCCAACTCATTACCAGCGTTCTTTTAAAACTGTCTGTTCGCCAATCGGACCTCGTTTACTATTTTTACTAAAACGTCCTTTATAATACGATAAACGTAATTCTCGTAAAATTAGCGTTAAACTCCTAAAATTCTGGAAATTTTCGCAAAATCCTTATTAATTATTAGGATCGTAATAACGCTTTCTTTTCGCAAAATGGACTTGATTTGACATAATTACAAAAATGCCTTCATATATTAATATACAAAATCCCGAAAATCTGGGTGTTACATTTCATCCACCTTATTTAAAATGTTGTCCTAAAAATTTGCTTATACAAACAACTCGGGATACTTAGCCATCATATCTTGCTGTCGCTTCTTCAACCTCGTGGTTCCGTCATAGGACTTTAACTAGTGAAATCTCCTTGTTGCACAATACTTTGATGGACGACTCCAAAATACGTACCGGCCTCTCCACATATGTCAAGGTAGGCTGTACCTCGATGTCTCTCGCCTCCACAATATGTGATGGATCGCACAAACACTTCCAAAGCATAGATACATGAAATACGTCGTGGATGCCTTCCATTGAAGTTGGAAGCTGCAATCTATACGCCATCTTCCCGATCTTCTTCAAAATAGGAAAGGGCCCCACATAACGAGGGTTTAACTTGCCCTTCCTTCCAAATCTCATAACCCCTTTAAACGGAGAAACCTTCAAATAAACCTCATCACCTTCTTCGAATTCCAGTTCCCTCCGTCTCGTGTCAGTATAGCTCTTCTGTCGACTCTGAGCTATCTCGATACGCTGTCTAATAGTGGCAATCTTCTCTACCGTTTTTTGTACAATCTCGGGACCAACAATACTGGCTTCACCAACCTCGTCCTAATACAATGGAGATCTACATTTTCGCCCATACAAAGCTTCGTACGGAGCCATCCCGATGGTAGCCTTGAAGCTGTTGTTATGTGAGAACTCGATCAGTGGCAAATACCTGCCCCACGATCCCTGAAACTCCAACACACAAGCCCTGAGCATATCCTGCAGAATATGATTCGTCCTTTTTGTCTGACCATCAGTCTGAGGATGAAAGGCTGTGCTGAAATTTAGTTGAGTTCCCATAACTTTGTGCAAACTCTTCCAGAACTTAGAAGTGAATCTCGGATCTCTATCTGAGACAATAGAAGCTGTCACTCCATGTAGTCTAACCACCTCCTGCACATAAAGCTCGGCGAGCTGGTCCATCGAAGATGTCATCTTCACAGATAAGAAGTGAGCCAACTTTGTCAATCGGTCCACGATCACCCAGATGCCGTCATGACTCTTAGTCGTCCTTGGGAGCCCCACAATAAAATCCATGGAGATCTGCTCCCATTTCCACTCCGAAATAGGCAGTGGTTGTAATGTTCCGGCCGTCCTCTGGTGTTCTATTTTCACCTGTTGACAAACTAAACAGGTTTCGACTTATTTGGCGACCTCTCTCTTCATGTTTGGCCACCAGAAGTGTTGCTTTAAGTCCCGGTACATATTGGTACTTCCCGGGTGCACAGAATAAGCTGAAGAATCCGCCTCAGCCAATATTTTCTTCTTTAGCTCCTCGTCGTTAGGCACGTACCACCTATGCCTGAATTTTAGAATACCATCTTCTGATAAATGGAAATCCAACGAATCCTCGGATGTCGATCCCAACAAAAACTCCTCGCAGTCCATATCTTTCCACTGAGCTTCACGTATTTTATCCATAATAGTCGGCCTAAGAGAAATGTTAGTGAGCATACTGGACAACTCTGCCACTATCTCCACATCGAACCTCTCAATCTCAAACCGTAATGTAACTGACATCGCTGCAAGCGAAGGCTGACTAGCAGAGGGCATCCTGCTCAAAGCATCTGCAACTTTATTCGCCTTTCCTGGATGGTACTTTATCTCAAAGTCATAGTCTTTGACGAACTCGAGCCACCTTCTCTGTTGCATATTCAGTTCCTTCTGCGTAAACAAGTATTTCAAGCTCTTATGGTCAGAAAATATCTCGCGCTGCTGCCCATATAAATAATGTCTCCAAAACTTCAGTGCGAAGACCACGGCTGCTAACTCCAGATCATGCGTAGGATAGTTCTGCTCATAAGGCTTCAACTGCAGAGAAGCATACGCGATGACCTTTTCTTCCTGCATTAATACGCAACCGAGTCCAACTCCAGATGCATTGCAATAAATACTAAATTTGCCACCTTCAACAGGCAACGTCAACACTGGAGCTGTGGTGAACTTCTGTTTCAACTCCATAAAACTGTTATCACAGGCAGCCGACCATACAAATTTCTTCGTTCTTCCGAGTCAAGCGCAAAAGAGGAACAACAATCTTTGAAAATCCCTCTATAAACTTTCGATAATAACCAGCCAACCCGAGAAATCCACGTACTTCTCGCACGTTTTTAGGCTGTGGCTAATTTCTGACCGCCTGAATTTTGCTCGGATCTACAGAAACCCCTTCTTCTGATATGATGTGGCCAAGAAAACTGACCCTATCCAACCAAAACTTACACTTAGAGAACTTCGGATACAACTGGTGCAGGCATAGAATCCTCAGAACTATTCTCAAGTGCTCCTCGTGTTCTTCCTTCATCTTTGAATAGATTAAGATGTCGTCGATGAAAACAACAACAAACTGGTCCAAGTACTCCTTGAAGACTCGGTTCATCAAGTCCACAAAATGTTGCAGGGGCATTAGTAAGTCCAAATGACATGACAAGGAACTCGTAATGCCCATACCTCGTTCGGAATGCTATTTTCTGAATATCTTCCCTCCGAACTTTTAACTGATAATAACCCGAGCATAGGTATATCCGGGAAAATACTCGAGCACCCTGTAGTTGATCAAACAAATCATCGATCCGCGACAGTGGATACTTATTCTTCACCGTAAGCTTATTCAGCTCTCTGTAATCCACACACATTTTGAGGGTCCCGTCATTCTTCTTGACAAATAGAAGGGTGAAAAACTGGGTCGTATGAAACCTTTGTCTAGCAACTCCTCCAACTGAGATTTCAACTCTTTCAACTCAGCAGGCGCCATTCTATACGCATTCTTCGACACTGGCGCCAAACTAGGATAAACATCTATCACAAATTCCATCTCCCGATCTGGTGGTAAACAAGGGAGATCATCGAGGAAGATCTCAGAGAATTCTCTGACTATATGAATGTCACTCGGCTTTACTTCGCTGAGCAACTGAGCATCAAATACAGTGGCCAAATAAATAGAGCACTTACCTTTAAACTGCTCGTTGACCTTCATGGAATAAGAGATAGGCGATCCACTCAATCGGTTCATCGCCTGATAAGAAAACTCTGCTTTACCCGGGGGTGGAAAGGTGACAATCCCAGATCAACAATCGATTCTGGCAAAGTGCTGTGACAGCCAGTCCATCCCTAAGATAAGACCGTACCGCTCTATGCTCAGAACTATCAGACAAGCATAAAGGGTAGCATCCCCCACTGAGACGACATTGCCCTGGAGAATACGATCCGACTGCATGTGCTCTCCCGAAGGCAGCATCACTCTATACTCGACCTCTGCTAACTTAGACGCTAATCTCAATCTAGCCATGCAAGCAGTTGAAATAAAGAAATGCGTAGCTCCCGTGTCTATCAACAAAAATACCGCTACGCCCATAATCAAAATGGTACCTGCTATCACGGAAGGTTGAGCCTCATCATCGATATCGCCAGGCTCGATAAAGGCAAAAATCATGGGCATGACTCTCCTCTGATCTCCGCCCAACTGATCTCGGCCGGGCTTTGTACAATCCCTGACGTAATGGCCGACTTCACCACATCTAAAACATTTGTTAGTGCCAACCCGGCACTCTCCACTATGCTCTCGCTGACAATTAGGGCACCAGGGTATCTGAGAAGTGCCCTGTACCTGCTTGCCCTTGCCCCGATCGTTGCCTCCCTCTAAAGGCTTCTTTACTCCTCTTTGCTGCTGTTGGGGCTGTAGTGCTCTAGGCTGCCATCCTCAGTTCTGAGACTGAGGACGGATCTCACGGAAGAAACCCCTAGCTGGCTCCCTCGGCCTAACACAAGTAGCTCTGGCAGCCTCGAAATCCAGAGCCTTGGCTGCAATATCATAATAAGGCACATCTATAATGCCTGACACCACAATGTTCATCTTGATCTCAGGATTCAGCCCCTCCATAAATTGATGCACTTTGTCTTCGCTGTCGCTGACAAGACGCGGTGCAAATCGTGAGAAAGCCTCGAACTTCTGAATGTAATCAGCAACTTAACCTGTCTGCTTCAGCAGCGTAAATTCATTTCTCTTTGCCACTCTAACTGTGCGGCTGAAATACTTGTCGAATAATACGGTCTTGAACCGTTCCCAGGTCATAATCGATACATCGGTCGTTACTTTGATCGAATCCCACCAGAAACGGGCATCCAACGCCAAATTAAAGGTGACATAGGCCACCTTGCTCCCGTTTCCAACTTCTGCATAACCCAGCATGTCCTCCATCGCCCTGATCCATTCCTCAGCAAATGTTGGATCAGATGATCGGCCGTCAAATACCGGAGGTCGAAGACTTTGGAACTTCTGCATGCCCTGGTTGTTAGGAACCACAAACTCTTGGGCTCTTTGATTCTCTCGATTAACTAAACTCTCAATTTGTTGTGCCTGCCAGTCCATGTACTGAGACTGACGGTCCAGTGATTCCGTAAGTTTGTCTAAGGCGTCGTCTCTATGATCTCTTCCTCGAGTCATATTTTATAAAGCCTATAAAAAGTTTAAACAGATAATCCTAATAAAAGAAAATAAAGAAATAAAACAGAACATACTTACAGTTGAAGAAGGACGTCCGTGTAGTGGCATGCACAGTCGAGCAGTCTACAGAACCGTTTTTAAAACCCGGGGGCTCTGATACTATAAATTGTAGCGACCCCTAATACTGTACCCATTTTTACCGTACAAATTTTTCTTTTTAAATTCTATGTTCATCCTATAACGTAAAAGCGGAAGTTTTAAACATTGACAGAATTAAAAACCATTGTAAACTATTTAAATAAAGTTAAAACAATTATTTAAAACAAATTTAAAACAATTAAATTAACAGAAAACGTTTCGGGGACAAAAAGGGACTTTTGTCCCTAAAACGTGGTGGCTATCGATTGCCCAAAACGGGCGATCGATTGCCCATCAGCGATCGCTGGTTTTTCCAGCGATCGACACACCAGGCGATCATGGATCGCACAACCAACACAAGGGGCGATCGATCGCCCGTTTTGGGCAATCGATCGCCACACGCTCTGGAAATTTTCTAGAGCCTGCGATCATTCACGGTGACTAATCGCCACCTATTGGCGATTGGTCGCCATCTCCTCTGCCTCCAGACTTCTTCTTCCTCTTCGTTTCTTTTTCTTCTTTCCTTCATTTCCTTAAATCATCTCCAATACATTTCACAATTCCTTCAATAAATTTCATCTACATCAACCATACGTTCCAACACAAACTCACTCAAAATTTCATCCAAAACAACGACTCAAAACACGTTTGAAAACATAACTTAATTTCATAAAAACAAACCGCGTGGATATGTTTAAAAACTGACCATTTCCCTAAAACTAGAGAGTTTTAAAATACATTTCAAAACATTTAGAAATTCAAAACACATCCTATCCATTATCTAGAACCAAACATCCTAAAATGTTTCTAAAATTCTAAAATTCCTGAAAATTTCTCAAAATCCCTATTAATTGTTAGGATCGTAATAACGTTTTATTTTCGTAAAATGGACTTGATTTGACATAATTACAAAAATGCCTTCATATATTAATATACAAAATCACGAAAATCTGGGTGTTACATTATCAACTGTAAGTACGTTTAAATGCTTTATTTGATTTCGATTTCTTAGGATTGTTTGTTTTTTACTTTGATAGGAGTTATAAGATAATGGTTCGATGTAGAGACGCCAGGGACAAAGCCCTGGATAGACTTACTGATTTGCTGGATCGTCAGACACAGCATATGGACATGCAAGCACAACAGATCGAGAGCCTAGTGAACCGTGAAAATCAGAGAGCCCGGGATATAATCGTTCCAGACAATCACGGTATGGAGAGGTTCCAAAAGCTATGGCCTCCAGTATTCAACAGACAATCTACGGACCCCTCTATTGCTGAGGAGTGGGTTCGAACGATGGATGATATGTTGGTTTATGCTAAAGTGGAGAATGCTAAGAAGGTCACATGTGTCACTTTCCACCTGGCATTGGATGCCCGATTTTAGTGGAATTCAATTAAAGCTACTACGGACGTGACACTGATGAGGTGGAAATGGTTTAAGACCGTGTTCATTGATAAATATTTTAGCCGTGCAGTGAGGGCAGCAAAAAGGGCAGAGTTCACGCAGCTGAAGCAGACTAGTTTGGTTGCGAAATTTATTCAGAAATTTGAGGCCTTATTCGGTTTTCACCGCACTTAGTCAGCGATAATGAAGACAAGGTGCAACAGTTTATGGATGGATTAAACCCAGAGATTCAAAAGAGCATTATAGTGTCAGGCATTTTAGAGGTGCCCTATGAGGACATCGCGGTAAGAGCCTTCGAGTTTGAGGCTGCTGAACTGACTTGCGTCAAGCCAAGGGAGCCTGCTAAGGGCTTCTTTCGGGAGATTCGGCCTCAACCCCAGAATAGAGACTGACAACAAAAAGGACAATCGCAAGTGCAACAAAGGAGCATCAAGAGGCCTTATGAAGGAGGTAACGATCAGGAGAAAGAGTAAGCATGTGCAAGGGGCTCCTCAGATGCCTTGGTGCTCTAAGTGTAAGAAAGAGCATAGTGGCGAATGCCGAGTGGGAACCAATAAGTGCTATCGGTGTGGAGAAGTTGGCCATTACGTTAAAGATTGCCCGAAGCTGGGCTGAGATCAGTCGGGCAGAGATCAGAGGACAGTTATGCCGAGGATCTTTGCCTTTAACGAGCTCGGTGACGTTGGCGATGAGGCTCGGCCTTCAGTTATTGCAAGTAGTATTTTAGTTCCTAGTGTAGCTGTATTTTCTTTGATAGACACAGGAGCTACGCACTCTTTCATTTCAACTGCTTGCATGACTAACTTGTGGTTAGTGTCTGAGTTAGCAAAATATGAGTATAAAGTAATGCTGCCTTTGGGAGCGTATATACAGTCTGATCGTGTCTTCCAAGGCAATGTCGTCTCGGTAGGGATTAATACCCTCTATGCTTGCTTGATAGTTATGAGCATAGAGCGGTACAATCTTATTTTAGGGATAGACTGGCTTTCACGCCATTTCACCACCATCGACTGTCGATCTGGGATAGTGACTTTTCAGCCCCCGGGTAAAGAAGAATTTGCTTATCAGGCAATGAATAGGTTGAGTGGGTCGCCTACTTCCTATTCTATGAAGGTCAAAGAGCAGTTTAGAGGTGAATGCTTAGTTTATTTGGCCGCAGTGGTCGACACTTAATTGCTCAATGGGGCAACACAAAACGACATCCCAATCGTTAATGATGCAGAGATCTTCCTCGACGATCTTCCCAGATTACCACCGGACAAGGATATTGAGTTTACAATTGATGTTTATCCAAGCTCTGTGCATGTGTCTAAGAATTCATACAGATTGGCACCTGCTGAATTGAAAGAGTTGAAGACTCAGCTTGAGGAGTTGTCTGATAAGGGGTTCATCCGACCCAGCTTTTCTCCTTGGAGTGCGCCAGTATTGTTCTTTAAGCAGAGGGACGGAACTCTCAGAATGTGCATTGATTACCGAGAGTTAAATAAGTTAACAGTGAAGAATAAATATCTACTGCCTCGAATAGACGATCTATTTGACCAACTGCAGGGTGCCCGAGTGTTTTCCAGGATTGACTTACGCTCAGGTTATTATCTGTTGGAAGTAAGGAGTGAGGACATTCAGAAAACAACGTTCCGAACGAGGTATGGGCATTATGAGTTCCTTGTTGTGTCTTTCGAACTTACCAATGCCCCTGTAGCGTTTATGGATTTGATGAACCGCGTTTTCAATAAGTATTTGGACAAGTTTGTTGTTGTTTTCATCGACGACATCTTGATCTATTCAAGGACGAATGAAGAGCACGGGGAGCATATATGGATTGTTTTAAGAATTCTGAGTCAACACCAGCTTTACCCAAAATTTTCTAACTGTGAGTTTTGGCTGGACAATGTCAATTTTCTTGGCCATATTATATCACATGAAGGAAATTCTGTGGATCCAAGCAAGATACAAGTTGTTAAAGAATGGCTGCAGCCTTATAACGTGCGAGAGGTACGTGGATTTCTTTGGTTGGCTGGATATTATCGGAAGTTTGTTGAGGGGTTTTTGAAGATTGCTGTTCCCCTCTCACGTTTGACCCGGAAGAATAAGAAATTTATGTGGTCAGCTGCATGCGACAAGAGTTTTATGGAGCTAAAGCGGAAATTTACTACAGCTCCAGTATTGACACTTCCTGTTGAAGGTTACAAGTTCTGCGATGCGTCTTGGGTTGGACTCAGATGCGTACTTATACAGGAAGGAAGGCTTATTACATATGCTTCTCGGCAGTTGAAGCCGTACGAGCAGAATTATCCAACGCATGACCTAGAACTAGCGGCAGTTGTCTTCGCACTAAAGATATGGAGACATCATTTATATGGGCAGTAGTGCGAGATATTTTCAGACCACAGGAGCCTGAGGTATTTATTTATACAGAAAGAGTTGAATATGCGGCAATGAAGGTGGCTGGACTTTGTTAAAGATTATGATTTCAAAATCAAGTACCACCCGGGAAAAGCAAATAAAGTCACAGATGCCTTGAGCAGAGTGCCAACGACAAGTAAGCCTTCGCTTGCTGCAATGTCGGTGACGTTGAGGTCTGAGATTGAGAAGTTTGATGTGGAGATTGTGGCAGAGTTATCCAATATGCTCACCAACATTTCTCTTAGGCCGACAATTCTAGACAAGATACGAGAAGCTCAACAGAAAGACTTGGAGTGTGAAGAGAATCGGATGAGCATGACATCTGAAGATTCGTCTGATTTCAACCTGACAGATGAAGGAGTATTGAAATTCAGGCACTTGAGGTACGTGCCTAATGACAAAGATTTGAAGAAAGAAATTTTGGCTGAGGCTCACTCTTCGGCATACTCTGTACATCCCGGAAGCATAAAATTGTATAGAGATTTGAATCAAAACTTCTAGTAGCCGAACATGAAGAAAGAGGTCGCCAGGTATGTAGAAACCTGTCAGGTTTGCCAGCTGGTTAAGGCGGAGCACCAAAGATCGGTCGGAACATTACAGCCACTACCGATTCCGGAGTGGAAATGAGAGCAAATTTCCATGGATTTCATAGTTGGACTCCCAAGGACAATGAAAGGACACGATGGCATATGGGTTATTGTGGACCGTTTGAAAAAGTCGACCCACTTTCTATCAGTGAAGATGACCTATTCCATGAATTAGCTTGCTGAGCTGTATGTGTAGGAGATAGTGAGATTACACGGAGTAACAATTTCGATTGTTTCAGATAGAAATGCCAGATTTACTTCAAAATTCTAGAAAAGTTTGCATAAGGCTATGGGAACCTAATTGAATTTTAGCACGGCATTTCATCCTATGATTGATGGGCAGACTGAAAGAACAAATTAGATTCTTGAGGATATGCTTAGAGCTTGCGTGCTGGAGTTTCAGGGCTCATGGAGCCGATATTTACCGTTGATTGAGTTCTCATACAACAATGGCTTTCAAGCTACCATTGGCATGGCTCCGTATGAAGCGCTGTCTGGTCGATAATGTAGATCTCTGCTGTATTGGGACGAACTGGGTGAATCTAGTGTAATCGACCCAGGCATTCTACAGTGAACGACATAGAAGATTGCCATTATTAGACAGCGTATCGAGATAGCATAGAGCCGCCAGAAAAGCTATGCTGACACCAGACGAAGGGAATTGGAGTTCAATGAGGATGATGAAGTGTATTTGAAGATTTCTCCGTTTAAGGGCATAATGCTGTGATGACCCGGATCTGTAAGTATGGTACGATGGCTGCACGAACCGGAACCCGGATGGCGGTACGTCCGCGCGGGCGAACCGGAAGGTGACGGGTCGTAAAAAGGGGGTCGTCACAATCCCACAGCGCTTGGGGAAGTATGTGGAAATGAAACATATGTAAAGAGATCCTCCCAACATAGCAAGACGCGTTTTGGAGCACAATTGGCAACGGATCCCATAAGAACTCCGAAGTTAAAAGTGCTTCGGCGAGAGCAATTCCAGGTTGGGTGACCTTCTGGGAAGTTCTCGCCAAACAAAGCCGTGAGGGGAGGATATTGGGCTGCGGTCCAATCCCCAGAGCGGACAATATCTTGCTGGGATATGGGGTCGTTACAAATGGTATCAGAGCCTGTACCCAACCGGAATTGTGGCCAACGAGGACGTTGGGCCCCCGAGGGGGGGTGATTGTGATGACCCAGATCTGTAAGTATGGTACGATGGCTGCACGAACCGGAACCCGGATGGCGGTACGTCCGCGCGGGCGAACCGGAAGGTGACGGGTCGTAAAAAGGGGGTCGTCACAATCCCACAGCGCTTGGGGAAGTATGTGGAAATGAAACATATGTAAAGAGATCCTCCCAACATAGCAAGACGCGTTTTGGAGCACAATTGGCAACGGATCCCATAAGAACTCCGAAGTTAAAAGTGCTTCGGCGAGAGCAATTCCAGGTTGGGTGACCTTCTGGGAAGTTCTCGCCAAACAAAGCCGTGAGGGGAGGATATTGGGCTGCGGTCCAATCCCCAGAGCGGACAATATCTTGCTGGGAAAAGGGGTCGTTACAAATGCGGTTCGGAAGAAAGGGCAAGTTAAGCCCTTGATATGTGGGGCCCTTGCCTATTTTGAAGAGGATCGGGAAGATGGTTTATCGACTGCAACTTCCGGCATCAATGGAAGGTATCCACAACGTGTTTCACGTGTCTATGCTCAGACAGTGTGTGCCTGATCCGTCAAATGTCGTGGAAGTAAGGGAGGTCGAGGTTCAGCTTACGCTAACTTATGTGGAAAGGCCGGTACGAATTCTGGAATCCTCTATCAAAGTATTGCGCAACAAGGAGATCCCGTTGTTAAAGGTCCTATGGCGGAATCACGATGTAGAAGAAGCTACTTGGGAGAGACAGCAGGATATGATGTCTAAGTATCATGAACTGTTTGTATAATCAAATTTGGAGGACAAAAGTTTAATTAAGGTTAGAAGGAATAGTTTAGAGCAAATCCATGTCGAGACTTAGAGACTTGACTGTACTCGAAGTTAATAGAGATTTAAGTTAGACAAATGAACATATTACAGATAGTATAAGAATTTCAGTTAGGACATAACGAGAGAGCTCATTAATGTGACTTAGAATGAATTGTGATATTTATAGGGTCTAATTTACAAGCGAGCATTGGTCTTAAGATAGTAACAACTTAAACTCTAAGTTAAACCTATTGAGACTTTGGCTCTAGGTTAAACCTATTGAGACTTTGAATGTATTTTTGGGGATATAGTGGGTAAAAAAAATATATAGCAATGGAAAGATTTAATTTGTGGGGCCGCATCGAAATAGGGATCGAGATTGGTGAATTACCTGAGGAAGAATGTGACTTAGGATATCATTGATGGGATAGTTGCAAAACATAGAGATTAAAATTTTAGTTGGGGAGCCCACATAGGAATCGTTATTAAAACTGATGAGGTGCTCAAGGAAGAGTACCACTTGGATACTATTGATGAAGTAGTTATGAGGGATTGTTACTAAAGAAAACGTAGAAATTTGAGTTGCCATACATCCTGATTACGGATAGAGCCGATGAATTTATATAGAAGTTTGGGTTACAGCCCAGGGGTCGGTAGACATTGAGGACTTGAAATGAGTTTCGATTGAGGAAGCCTAAACATAAAGCCAAATTAATGAGTTAGAGAGTTTAACGTCTAGACGATTAAATATAGACCAAAGCATACACAAGTCGTCAAATGTCAAATAAACAGTTAAAGATTGTTTGATTGGGGACTTGGGAAATTTGGTAAGACTCCATGCGTAAGCAAAGAAGTGTTTAGCACGATTGGAAGTAAGGAATGCAGTTATGAGGTTAATGACGTATCAATTGGTTATAAGAGTTTTGTTTTAGAACCACAGAGATAGATTCCAAGTATAGATAGAATCAAAGTTTGTAAATAAGAAATTAGAATTTCGAGAGATAAAGGGAAGGAACCCAAAAAGTGCAGAATAAGGCCGCAAGGCGTGGGGCGTTAATGTTGAGAAATATACGTTGAGCCAATTTTGAGGACAAAATTTCTGTTCAGGAGGGTGGAATGTAACACCTGAGATTTTTGGGTTTCCACTTACTAGGGCATTTTCATAAATAGAGGAATTTATGCCCATCTTGTGAACAAGAAGTTTTAATAGAGCCCCTATATTAAATGGGATTTTCTGATGAAGTGAGGAAAAATTTTGAGAGAACGAATCGTTAGTTAAATAACGAAATAAATGACGAAACTAATAGAAAATCAATTGGAAGGGCAGAATGGTAATTTGCCAAGCTAAATTAATTATAAATCTTCACAACTCCCTCCCCCTCTCACGAGTTTTCATTCTGCCATTTCTTCCTCCAGAGAGCTCCAAGCGATTCACTTCTCCCTCTCACGCAATTCCACTTCCGGCGACGAACGACTTCCTTCTAGTGATCGATCCTTCACATTTCTTCTCCAAAAACAACCCCTAGGTAAGAATCTATAGTTTTGGTGCATTATATTTCAGTTTTCGTGGAATTAAACAGTTAGGGTTCATTTAGGGTTTTGTCAGATTAGATTAGAAGCGGTTAGGTTTACCGTATTTTTGATTGTAATGGACGTATTTGCGATTATTGGACGTAGTCGAGTGGTATATTGATGATTGTTGGAGTTTTGGTTGTTGGAGACCTTAAAAACTCTATTAATGAAGGTCTAAGAATTCACGAGCAAAAATTTCTCAATGAAATGCCTGAATGGAATTAAATAGAGTTTTAAGAAATTTTCTTTAGTTAGGAGTTTCGTTAATTGTAACGCCCCGAGTCTTCCCGACCCGGTTTGCTACTCAAAGCATTGAACTGAACTAAGAGAAATTAAGAAAAATTTTAAATTTCCTCTCAGTGATGAAAATTCTTACCTTTGATCATCGACTTTACAGCGGAAAAACTCAATAAGTTGACAACGTTCATAATTAGATAAAACATTAAGACATTTGGCCAAAGGGAATTTGAAACTCAAGGACATCTACTGATTTCAAAACGACAAGGCATGGTGCACACTCTTACCGATTGACACATGCATCCCATGTAATTCATTAAACTTCATCCGATTATAAAACGACAAGACTTAATATCGGCTTCTACCGATTGACATATGCACATCACATGACTCATTAAAATTCATTCCGATAAAAGACACCACCCGATAGAAAACATCATCCGATGGACAACATCATCCGATGGAAAACATCATCCGATGGAAGACATCATCCGATGCCGATGGACACATGCATATCACGTGACTCATTAAACTTCATTATGATAGAAGACATCATCCGATAGAAGACTTCATCCGATGGAAAACATCATCCGATGGAAGACATCATCCGATGCCGATTGGCACATGCGTGTCACGTGGCTCATTAAACTTCATTCCGATAGAAGACATCATCCGATAGAAGACATCATCCGATGGAAAACATCATCCGATAGACAGAAAACTTACAGACATTCACAAACCTCAACATGACTTAATGAACTAACACAGTTGGACTCTGATCATCATCTAGGATACGTGTAGCGAGAGACTCTAACAAAACAGATCATTCTATCATTCCACGATCATTCTCAAACTCAGGAGTTAATCAATCAGGTTCCAGTATTCATTGTTTTAAGAAAACATCCTACGTAGGCCTCAGTATTCAGAACCTTACTAATATGATAAAAGTAGTAACCAGATGTTGAAATCGCCTTTCCAGCCAACAATCTGTCACCCTGAGCACCTTCCAGCAACCAGCCTTAAACATCCTCATTAGACTTGAAATCCTCATCTGGTAGTTCTTCACCTACATCATAAAATTTAAACTATAAACCTAATGCTTAGTAAGGAGTGCATTGCTAACATGTATGCATGAATGTACAAATTTGAGGAAAACACATGTTCATGATCTTTCATATTCTTATTCTTGTTCATGTTCATCGTTTTCATCATATGGATTAAGGGAGGATTTGTGCCGAAAAGGGGATTGACAGTGATAGTGTACATAGTCCCTTGCGGGTCATATTCATGGTCCTTCTTTTGGACAGTAACATACGCCAAACCGCCCCAAACCCTCTCTTAATCCTTGTTGCATAAGTTTCATGTTCATATCTTGTTCATGGGAGAAATCATGCACTTAAAAACATTTTCATATGCTTGAGAAATATTCATGATGCATGAGCATGAGTAAATCTTAGTTCATCGGACTACTGAACAAGACATTCATTCATTAAAGGATCATAACACCTACTGGAGTATCTTACCCAAACAGACAATAGCACAAATAATCTTTAAACATCATAGACAACTTCTACCTAGTACCCTTGCGATGTAGGGCCTTAATGGCCAGAAATCTTAGTCACTCACTTACCTGGTTTCCTTAGCAACTTGAGCACTTCTCTTCAAACTTCTTCACCTAGAACATTTCACATTTCTAGTATGTAAATATTTCTAAATCTTCCTAGTCGAGCGCATAGTGTGTACAGATTAAACTTCCAGAACCTAAATAACCGGATTAAGTCTAATAACTACACGGTCTGCTATCTTAATGTCCAAAATCGAATTGGGAATGCCATTGCTAAACACAGATCATGATTGGCACTACCATTGCTCTGTTAGAGAAGAATCTGAAACCTCAAGTTCTAGCTGAAAACAGAGTTCTAAGTAACTACATTGTCTAAGTCTTACCTAGAGCGTGGATTGTCGAAATGGAGGCTGAGGAACTTGTCACCGGCGAAGAAATAGCTGGCAGAGAGGGAGCTCTGGAAGGAAGGGAATCACCGAGAGAGGAAATGTCGGCTACAGTGAGGTTTTAATCAGGTTTAAGAATTCCATAACCTATTTATACCAATTAAAATCCACCTTAATTACAAACTGGCCACCCAACCTAGTTTCACTCAACTTGTAATAAATAAGTCTTGGTATTAAATTTAAAATCATAAAGGTCAATAAAAGGGTGACAATTCAAATGGTTAAGAAAATCACCTGGACAAAATTGTCGGGTGTTACATCCACCCCTCCTTAAACAAAATTTTCGTCCTCAAAAATTGATCAAACAAAGAGCTTTGGATATTTTTCCAACATGTCCTGCTGTCGCTCCTAAGTTGCTTCTTTAATGCCATGATTCGTCCACAAAACTTTTACGAGAGGAATTTCTTTATTCCATAGAGTCTTAACTGCAGATTTCAAAATTCGTATAGGTTTCTCTTCATACGTTAATGTTGGCTCAAACTCAATCTCTGTTGGCTTAACAACCTGCGTCGGATCACGTATGCATTTCCTTAGCATGGATACATGAAAGACATTATTGACCTTTTCCAGTGATGGAGGCAATTGCAACCTATAGGCGGTTTTACCAATCCTTGTCAAGAAAGGAAATGGACCAATGAATCGTGTACTAAGTTTTTCTTTCTTGCCAAATCTTAAAACTCCCTTAAACGGTGAAATCTTTAAGAAAACTTCATCTCCAACAGCAAATTCAAGATCTCTCCTTCTTTGGTCTGCATAACTCTTCTGTCGGCTTTGAGCAGTCATCATCCTTTTCCTAATTATGGCAATCTTGTCTGACCTCTGCTGTAAAATTTCAGGGTCTAAAAGTTTCGCTTCGCCAACCTCATCCCAGTACAAGGGTGATCTACATTTTCTGCCATACAGTGCCTCGTAAGGTGCCATACCGATAGTGGACTTGTAACTATAGTTATAGGAGAATTCCACTAAGGGCAGGTATCGATTCCAAGATGTCTGAAAATCCAGCACACACGCCCTCAACATATCCTCAAGTATTTGAATTGTCCGTTCAGATTGGCCATCTGTCTGAGGATGAAAAGCAGTACTGAAAGATAACTTTGTACCAAGCGTGCCTTGAAGACTTTGCCAAAACCTCGAGGTGAACCTGGGATCACGATCGGAGACAATGGATATAGGAATCCCATGCAATCTGATAATTTCCTAAACATACAGATTAGCAAGCTGGTCCATCGTGTACGTTGTCCTTACAGGTAGAAAGTGAGCTGATTTCGTCATTCTGTCAATTACGACCCAAATGCTATCATGACCTTTAGTTGTTTTAGGTAATCCTACAACAAAATCCATGGCAATGTTTTCCTACTTCCATTCGGGAATCGGTAAGGGTTGAAGGTTACCTCCTGGACGTTGATGTTCTGCTTTAACTTGTTGGCATATCAGACATGATTCCACATACTTGGCAACATCCCTCTTCAAATTCGGCCACCAATAGAGTAACTTCAAATCCCGATACATCTTGGTGCTGCCAGGATGTATAGAAAAGGGAGACGAGTGCGCCTCGGTCAAGATCAACTTACGTAATTCTTCATCACTAGGAATGTACCATTGATTCCTAAATTTTAAAATACCATCCTTGGAGAGACTGAACTCAGAAGAGGCGTCCTTCAACTTGCTCATCATGCTACTATTTTCATTTGAATCCTTTTGTTGTGCCTCCTTGATCCTATCCATGATAGTTGGTCTAATAGTAACATCGACAAGTAAGACTGATAGTTCAGAAACCAGCTCCAGCTCGAATTTTTTAACCTCAACCTTCAAGGGTAAAGACATGGTTGACACCGCAGGCTGCATTGTCTTTGACATTCTGCTTAATGCATCAGCTACAGCGTTAGCCTTACCCGGGTGATACCTAATTTCAAAGTTACAATCCTTAACAAACTCTAACCAACGTCTTTGTCTCATGTTCAACTCCTTCTGAGTAAAAAGGTACTTCAGGCTCTTATGGTCAGAAAACACTTCACACTGCTGACCGTACAAATAGTGTCTCTAAATCTTTAATGCAAAAACAACTACGGCTAATTCCAAATCGTGAGTGGGGTAATTTTGTTCATAACGCTTCAGTTGTCTAGAAGCATACGCTACAACCTTGCCTTCTTGCATCAAAACACATCCCAGACCGACTTTAGATGCATTACAATAAACACTGAACTTCCCTTCTTCAGTTGGAAGTTCTAAAAAAGGGGCTGTTGTCAACTTCAGTTTGAGTGTTTGGAAGATATCCTCACAAGCTTCAGACCAAGAGTATTTGGTGTCTTTATTTGTCAAACTAGTTAAAGGCTTAGCTATCATAGAGAATCCCTTAATGAACTTCCTATAATAACCTGCCAGACCAAGGAAACTACAGACCTCGCTGGCATTCCTTGGCTGTGGCCAGTCTTTAACAGCCTAAATCTTGGGTGGGTCTATGGATATGCCCTCAGCAGAGATGACATGACCCAAAAATTTGACCTTATCCAACCAGAACTCACATTTGGACAACTTGGCATAGAGCTACTGCTGATTTAAAGTCGCCAAAACCACCCTAAGGTATTCTTCATGGTCAGCTTTAGTCCGTGAATATATTAAGATGTCATCAATAAACACAACACAAACTTATCCAAGTACACACGGAACACTCGATTCATCAAGTCCATAAAGGCTGCAGGTGCATTTGTCAGTCCAAACGACATCACAAGAAATTCATAGTGTCCATAGCGGGTTCTAAAGGCTGTCTTTGGTATATCTCCCTCCTTAACCTTCAGTTGGTAGTAACCTGAACATAAGTCGATCTTTGAAAACACTTTGGCTCCTTGAAGTTGGTCAAACAAATCGTCGATACGGGGCAAGGGATATCTATTCTTGATTGTCAACTTGTTTAACTCTCTGTAATCTATGCACATTCTAAGAGAACCACCTTTCTTCTTAACGAATAGGATGGGTGCACCCCAGGGAGAACAGCTAGGGCGTATAAATCCCTTGTCTACTAATTCCAGTAGTTGAACCTTCAATTCCTTCAACTAAACAGGTGCCATGCGGTAGGGGTTCTTAGACAAAGGTAAAGCCTCGGGGTATGTATCGATTACAAACTCGATTTCCCTATCAAGTGGTAGCCCAGGAAAGTCGTCCAAAAATGTATCTGGGAACTCTCGGACTATGGGAATATCCTGAAGTTCTATTTTACTCTTTACTCGGACATCAATTATACTAGCTAGATAACTCTCACAACCACCTTTCAGTAACCGTTGAGTCTCTAGCGAGGATATAACCGGTATTTTACTTATTTTTGGAATAGCTTGGAGGAGTACCGATCTCCGTTTGGGGGTCGGAACACAGCCAATCCAGACCTACAACTTATCATGGCATAATGTCAGAATAACCAATCCATCCCTAGTATAACTTCATATCCCTTCATGTCAATTACAATCAGTTCTACGTACAACTTCTTATTTCCTAATGACCCAACATCACCTTTTATTATCCGTTCGGAATATAAAGACTTCCCTGATGGTAGCATGACACTAAATTACTTTTCGGCTGGCAAGAGTTCTAATTTATGCTTATATACAAACATGGTTGATACAAACGAGTGAGTGACTCCCGTATCTATAAGTGTATAAGCAGAAATACCACAGATCATAATTGTACCTACTATGACCGTATGCTGCACTGCATCCTCATCCTTCATCAAAGCATAGACCCTAGGCACTACTCTTGCTCGGTTCGGGTCTGGCAGCATGGGGCAATCTCTGACTATGTGTCCAACCTTGTCACATCTATAGCAATGGCCTAAATATAGCTTACATTCGCCATGGTGATTCTTCTGGCAGGTGGAACATAGGGGAGCTAGAGGTTGCTTTCTTTTTCCTTGATCATCAATTGGATTGAAGGGTCTCTTCACACCTTTCTGCTGTTGCTGCGGCCTTCTATTTGGTTGTGGTTGGCAACCTCTGCCCTGGCGCAGTGGTGGCTGAGTATCCTTGATGAACTTCCTTGGTGGTTCACGTTGTCCTTGTACTGTTAACTCAACTTCCTCTAATTCCAAAGCCTTAGCAACCACTTCGGAATAAGGTATGTTATGGATTCCTGCAGTCTTTATCACTTGGAAGAGGCTCGGCTTCAGTCCTTGTACAAACTGGTGGATCTTATCTTCCTCATCATCCACCAAACGGGGTGCAAACCTGGACAAGGCCTCAAACTTACAGATGTAGTCGGCCACGGAGCCGGTTTGACGTAGCTACATGAATTCCTTTTTCTTGCTGAACCGAACAGCTCGGCTAAAGTACTTGTCAAAGAAGGCAGTCTTAAACATTCCCCAGGTCATAGCTCCTGCATTGACAGTGCTCTGGATTGAATCCCACCAATGCCTCGCATCCAACTCAAGATGAAAAACAGCACATGTCACTTTCTCCCCTTCATCAACTTTTGCATACATAAACATGTCCTCCACCTTTTGAATCCATTCCTCAGCATAGACAGGATCTAAAACTCGACCATTGAATACTGGAGGTCGAAGGCGGTAAAAACGCTCGCTCCCATTGTCGTGAGTCGTATTTGAGCTAGAATTCCACTGCTCATCCCTAGCAGTCACCCACTGCTCAATTTGGCGGGACTGGCGAATAACCAACTCAGTTAACTGAGCGATGGTGTTATTATCCTCATTGCTCTCCCTTTGTTGACCTCTTACCATTTTGAGATTCCTAAACAAGTAATCATAAACACATCTTAACGTAATGACATTACAAAAATAGTAAATACTTACAGTTACTGGAGTGTACTCAGGTGGCAGTCAATGCTGGAAGGCAGTCTACATAATTGATTTTAGAACCCAGTTTCGCTCTGATACAATAATTGTAACGCCCCGAGTCTTCTAGACCCAGTTTACGACTTAAAACATATAACTGAACTAAGAGAAATTACGAAAAATTTTAAATATCCTCTCAGTGATGAAAATTCTTACCTTTGATCCTCGACTTTACAGCGGAAAAACTCAATAAGTGGACAACGTTCATAATTAGACAAAACATTAAGACATTTGGCCAAAGGGAATTTGAAACTTAAGGACATCTACCGATTTCAAAACGACAAACCATGGCGCACACTCCTACCGATTGACACATGCATCCCACGTGATTCATTAAACATCATCCGATTACAAAATGACAAGACTTAATATCGGCTTCTACCGATTGGCACATGAACATCACGTGACTCATTAAAATTCATTCCGATAGAAGACACCACCCAATAGAAGACATCAACCTATGGATAACATCATCCGATGGAAAACATCATCCGATGGAAGACATCATCCGATGCCGATGGACACATGCATATCACGTGACTCATTAAACTTCATTCCGATAGAAGACATCATCCGATAGAAGACTTCATCCGATGGAAAACATCATCTGATGGAAGACATCATCCGATGCCGATTGACACATGCATGTCATGTGACTCATTAAACTTCGTTCCGATAGAAGACATCATTTGATGGAAAACATCATCCGATAGACAGGAAACTTACAGACTTTCACAAACCTCAGCATGACCTAATGAACTAACACACAGTTGGACTCTGATCATCATCTAGGATACGTGTAGTGAGAGACTCTAACAAAACAAATCATTCTATCATTTCACGATCATTCTCAAACTCAGAAGTTAATCAGTTAGGTTCCAGTATTCATTGTTTTAAGAAAACATCCTACGTAGGCCTTAGTATTCATAACCTTACTAATATGATAAAAGTAGTAACCAGAAGTTGAAATCGCCTTTCCAGCCACCAATCTGTCACCCTGAGCACCTTCCAGCAACCAGCCTTAAACATCCTCATTTGACTTGAAATCCTCATCTGGTAGTTCTTCACCTACATCATAAGGTTTAAACTATAAGCCTAATGCTTAGTAAGGATTGCATTGCTAACATGTATGCATGAATGTACGAATTTAAGGAAAACACATGTTCATGATCTTTCGTATTCTTATTCTTGTTAATGTTTATCGTTTTCATCATATGGATTAAGGGAGGATTTGTGCCAAAAAGGGGGTTGACAGTGAGAGTGTACATAGTCCCTTGCGGGTCGTAATCATGGTTCTTCTTTTGGACAGTGACATACGCCAAACCACCCCCAACCCTCTCTTAATCCTTGTTGCATAAGTTTTATGTTCATATCTTGTTCATGGGAGAAATCATGCACTTAAAACATTTTCATATGCTTGAGAAATATTCATGATGCATGAGCATGAGTAAATCTTAGTTCATCGGACTACTGAACAAGCTATTCATTCATCAAAGGATCATAACACCTACTGGAGTATCTTACCCAAACAGACAATAGCACAGATAACCGTTAAACATCACTGAAAACTTCTACCTAGTACCCTTGCGATGCAGGGCCTTAATGGCTGGAAATCTTACTCACTCACTTACCTCGTTTCCTTAGCAACTTGAGCACTTCTCTTCAAACTTCTTCACGTAGAACATTTCACATAACAGTGTTAAATCAAAATCCTAACTAAAAGTCATCCTAGTATCTAAATATTTCTAAATCTTCCTAGTCGAGTGCCTAGTGTGTACAGATTAAACTTCCAGAACCTAAATAACCGGATTAAGTCTAATAACTAGACGGTCGGCTATCTTAATGTCCAAAATCGAATCGAGAATGCCATTGCTAAACACATATCTTGATTGGCACTGGCATTACTCTGTTAGTGAAGAATCTGAAACCTCAAGTTCTAGCTGGAAACAGAGTTCTAAGTAACTACATAGTCTAAGTCTTACCTAGAGCATGGATTGTTGAAATGGAGGGTGAGGAACTGGTCGCCGGCGAAGAAATAGCTGGTAGAGAGGGAGCTCTTGAAGGAAGGGAATCGCCGAGAGAGGAAATGTCGGCTACAGTGATGTTTTAATGAGGTTTAAGAATTCCATAACCTATTTATACCAATTAAAATCCACCTTAATTACAAACTTGCCACCCAACCTAGTTTCACTCAACTTGTAATAAATAAGTCTTGGCATTAAATTTAAAACCATAAAAGTCAATAAAAGGGTGACAATTCAAATGGTTAAGAAAATCACCTGGCCGAAATTGTCGGGTGTTACATTAATCATCGAAATTCGATTTCCTTGGCTCAGTTTTAATGACGATTGTTGTGAATTGCCATATGTGAACAACGCTCGTGGACGGAGCTTGAATTGCAATGGAGGCGAGGTAAGTCTTCGTGTTTGTTTGGTCGATTGGCCTACACCATAAGTCGAGTTCGTCGTTGAGGATTTTGGTGCTATGCACTTTTATATGCTTTGGTTGGGTAGTTTAGGGTTAGTTGTCTTATAGGTTATGCTTGAGATGTTTTGATGGTATTCGTGATGTTTTGATAGTATCCATGTTGTATGTTTATATTATGTCATTTACTGTACATGCATCACGCTCTTTCAAAATAGCATGAAAATGGATTTCTACACGTGTTTAAGAAAAGAAATAAATTAAAGAAACGAATGTACGTAATCTTGTCACGACGGGGTGGGGTTCAGACATGGTTGTTTACGGATGGAAGCATGTTTTCCCCACGGTAGATGGAAAGGGATGTCTAACCGCCAGACGTGCCCTCTCCATCTTATAAGAGCTTAGACCTCGGTAACATTCTGTTCTGTAATGAAATCTGTTCTGTAATGAAACGATGAAAATGTCTACATGATTTATGAACCGCATATGCACTGCATGTATTTGCATTTACGAAGCTTATTGAGCATTTATCTCATAGTTGTCTTTATGGTGTAGGTTAATTTGAAACAGGTGAGGACGACATTCCCCCACCCGAAGTATAAGCAGGTTGAAGGAGGATGGCCCGTGGGAGTGCGCTGGGCAGTCGAGGCGTATTTTGACCCGTGGGAGCAATAGGTTAAGTATTTTGGTTGTTTTTGGGTTTAAATAGGCTGATGGACGATTAGATAGGAAAAATGTATAGTTGAACCATTTTAGGATGCTTGGTGTCTGAATAGGTTATAAAACGTTGTTTTGATGTATTTTGAGGATTTAATTAGCTTCCGCTAAATATGAATGAATATTGATGAATAGATTGATGTTTTGATGAAATAGATCTGATATTGATGTACGAATTAGGCTTTGATGAATTAGAGATGGATTTTGATGATTTGGAATGAGTTTTGATACTTTGAAAATAGGTTTGACGATTTGAGTTGAGAAGTGTCGTTTTTAGGTTGGTTTGATGTTTTAGTGTTTCTGGAAGTACTGAGTGAATGGTGTGTAGGTACATAGGAAAGAATATGAAGGCAGCTCTCTGGACGTCCAGAGAGCTAGCCGATCGATCGTCAGGAAGGGGCGATTGATCAGGTAATGCATTGCAACACCCGATTTTAATCGGGATTTTAAGATTCCAATAAATAATGGTATTTTTGTAAATATGTCAGATTAGGTCCGTTTTGCGAACAGAGAGCGTCAATAGAATCCTAATGATTAATATGGATTTTAGGAGAAGTTCAGGAATTTTTAGAATTTTAACGCTAATTTTACGAGTTTTGCGTTTCTCGTAATATAAAGGGCATTTTAGTAAAAATAGTAAACGAGGTCCGAATTGCAAACGGAAAGTTTTAATAGAACCCTAGTAATAAGCTGGAATAATTGGTGAAATAAGGAATTTTGGAGAAAACAAATCGTCGGGTAATTAATGAAACAAAGGACGAAACAAATTGAAAATCAAAAGAAGGGCAAAATGGTAATTTGTCAGGTCAATTTTTAATAAAATCACACTTTTCTTTCCCTCACCAGACACTCCACGAACTCCCCCAGTCTCTTCGCGAAGCTCCCTGCGATTTCTCTCCTTTCTTTGGCGTTTCTCCTCTCTGTTGATGATTCGTCCTCCGATCGTCTCGTTTCCTTCACGTTTTCTTCCCCAAACTCGATTATAGGTAAGATTCTATGGTTTTGGAAAAATTATTTGTAGTTTTCGGGTTGTTTAATGTTAGGGTTTACGTTTAGGGTTTCGTTAAAAACGTGATTGAGGGTTTGAAATCGATAGGTTTAGTGAATTTATGAATGTATTGAACGTATGGAGCGTTATTGGATGAAGTTAGGTGATTTAGGACGAATGTTAGGGTTTAATGAATTTTTTAGATTTTTGGAAAAACTCGTTAATGGTGGTTTAAAGTATCGAGCGTAAATTGTTTGATAAAATGCCTCGATTAGTTAAATTAGAATTTTAGGAATTTCCTTTAGTTAAGGATTTCATTAATTTAGACGTTAACGATTCAAACGCGTTTTAACGATAATTGTTGTGAAATTACCTTAGGTGAACAACGCTCGTGGACGGAGCTTGAATTCCTACGGACGACAGGTAAGTCTTCATGACTCTTTTGGCCGATTTGGCATACACCATAAGATTTAATGTTGATTGAGGATCTTGGAGATGTAGAATGTGTTGGGTAATAGATTGGGTAGTTAGTTTTAGTTAAGTTGTTGAATGGTTAAGTTGTTGCTTGTTTATGCTTTGGTTTTAATGACGGCATCGTACATATTCAAGTATCATGGTTTCTGGAAAAGGTACGAAAAGGTATTTCCATGCATATTTTCACGATAAACGAAAAACGTAAACGAAAAGGTAAACGAAAATGAAAACGAAAAGGAGAACGAAAAGGTAAAGAAAAAGGTAAACGAAAAGGAAAACGAAAGGGTAAACGAAAAGGTAAACGAAAAGGAAAACGAAATGGAAAATGAAAAGGTAAACGAAAAGGTAAAGGAAAGGAAAACGAAAAGAAAAACGAAAAGGTAAACGAAAAGGAAAGCGAAAAGGAAAATGAAAAGGTAAACGAAAAGGATAAAAGAATGTCACGGTTTTATGAACTACATACGCATCGCATGCATTGTCATTCATGTAGATTTACCAAGCCTTTAGCTCACGGACTATTTTCTATGGTGTAGGTGGTTTTGAAAATGGTGAGAAAGAAGTTCTTCTACCTGATGTATGAACCGATTTGCGAATGATGGCCTATGGGAGTGTGCTGGCGCAGTCGGTGCTTATTTTGACCCATGGGGACGTAGGTAAATGTTTTGAAAAAATTGATAAATAGGAATATAGGAAATTGTATAGTTGAACATTTTAGGATGCTTGGATCTGGATAGATATTGTATAGTATTTTGGTAATGTTTTTGATATTTTCAAACAGGGGGAAATGTTAAACTTTTAAACGGAACCACGCGGTTCATTTTTATGAAATCTGATTATGTCTAAATGTGTTTTGTGTCGGTTTCTGAGTGATTGGGGGAGAGTGAATTGTACGTGGATGGAAGGTTGTCATGAAGTGTTTAGAGGCAATTGATGAAAGAAAAATTGAGAAGTGTTTGAGTTGATTGTGCAGGTGATCGATTGAAGAAAGAAGTGAGGGGCAACTCTCTGGAAAAATTGGATTTACAGAGGGCTTGCCGATCGATCGCCAGGGAGGGCGATCGATCGCCCCTCTTGGTTTTCTTTGGTCACGCTCTAGAAGAAATTCCAGAGCGTGTGCCGATCGATCGCCCCTGTAGGGGGGATCGATCGGCTGGTGGCTGGTAATCAATGGGCGATTGATCGCCCGTATGTGGGGCGATCGTTTGCCCCTAAATTTTATACCACAGCCGATCGATCGACTTAATTGGCCGATCAATCGGCCATGAATTTTCATGGGCAAATGCCCTTTCTGCCGTCTGGTTCCTCTGGCCTATGTTTTAATATATTTCTATAATGTTTTCCTTTTATTTATTTTCTTTTCCAAAGCAATTTCAACATTTGTTTTAAGGTATTTTCTTTAAATAGTTTTATGGACGTTTTAATTTTAATAAGAGGTTTAAAAAGAAAAATTTATATGAAAAATTAAGGGAATAGTGTAAGGGTCGTTATAGTTATGGTATCAGAGCCCCCGGGTTTTAAAATCGGTTTTGTAGACTGCTCGACTGCACAGCCACTACGCATATATCCTTCATCAACTGTAAGTATGTTTAACAGCTTTATTTGATTTCGATTTCTTAGGATTATTTATCTTAACTTTTATAGGATATATATAATGTAACGACCCGGGGAGGATCGCCACGAAATTCTTAACTTTACATAAAACTTTAATTCATATTTGAGCTCTTTTCTCCTTCTTTGTTTTTTTTTTATAACAGTATACCTAGCAAGCTTAAAGACTTCAACTTAACGGATAGAAAATTAGTCCCTCGTACATGCTTCCAATCGACGTACAAGTTGTATGGGTCTGCATGCATCAACCGATAGACATCGCGTCTTCCGGATGGCACGTGCACCCCACATAACTCATTTAAACACCTATCGGCAGATGCGAATACTCGCATCGACCGACGATCACGTGCATCTCGTGTTACCAATTAAAACATCTACCGATAGACATGTGAAATCCACGTGTCCATCTAAGACATCTTCCGATAGCTTACAAGCTCTATATCATTCGATTACTAAACGACAAATTATCATTTACATCATCCGGTCACTAAACGAAAAATTATCATTTACATCATCCGGTCACTAAACGACAAATTATCATTTACATCATCCTGTCACTAGACGACAAAACCATGTTTATATCATCCGGTAAAAAGACTCCTTAGATCATCCGGTGACTTTATTACACTACATCTGCCGATCGCTAAACGACAAGATAGTACTTACATCATCCAGCGAGGAAACATATTACATCTTCCGGTAACGTCATACTACATCTTTCGGTGACATCACCCGGAAGACTGAATCGTTTAACTCTCATCTATTGACATCCGCCGATGACGTCAGCCGGATGATTGCCTCATCCAGCTTCTATCATACAGCAGTGAAACACTATAATCATCAACAATTTTCATTCGATAGAACATATCACAATTCACCCGACCCGTAACTTAGTAACCACAAACCTCAAAGAGTAAAAATCGTAAACTCATCTAGAATACGCATAACGGAAGACTCAAACGAAACAAACCATTCATTAATCCTTAAAACCGTATTCAGAATCTAAAGACAAGGTCTTCAAATCCATATCTCATTGTTATACGAAATTCTGTTTCTATTTAGTCATCTGTTCGTGGTAAACTTTTCTAACTTACTATGAGCATAACCAGGGAGTTTGTCGCCTATCCAGCCTTCACTGACACACTGAGCATCCTCCAGCAACCAAGCTTAGACATCTTTATTGACCTTGAGTTCCTCACCTGAGAACTCGTCACCTACATCATAAGGTTTAAACTATAAGCCTAATGCTTAGTAAGGAATGCAACACTAACATGAGTGCATGAATGCATAATTCAGAGAAAAACATGCTCATAGATGATTTCTTGTTCATATTCATCATTCATAATCATTCATAATCATGGGTCATATTCATCATTCATTTCATCATTCATAATCATGGGTCATGTTCATCATTCATGTTCTTCATTTAGTTGTGTGGATTAAGAGAGGATTTGTGCCGGTAAAGGGGGTTCGACAGTGAGTTTGATCATGGTCCCTATCGCGGGTCGTATTCATATGTCCCTCTTTTGGACTGTGGCTTACGCCGAACCGCCCCCAACCCTCACTTAACCACGTTGCATAAGTTTTATCTTCTTATCTTGTTCATGATGAGAAACATCGCTTATAGAACATTTTCATATGCATAAAACTTTCATGATGCATGAACATGGAAACTCTTAAAACATCAAGCTATAGAGCAGAGCATTATCCATCATGGAATATTACTTTCGAACTAAACGTCATCAAGAACACTAGACATCAGCATAATGGAGTTTCTAATCATCACATAACATTCTACTTAGTATCCTCTGATGTGGGGTCCTAATGACAGAGAAACCTATACATTCACTTACCTGGTCTCCTTAGCAATTCGAACCTCTTCTCTTCAACTTCTTCACCTAAAACATGTGCATTACAGTAGTTCAATCAAAATCCTAAAACTCTACTCATAAATCATCCTAGGATCTATTAGCTAAAGTCATCCCCGAGTCCTTGGTTTGATATACTGTGTAGAATCTGAAATCCAAAATAAAACAAACAGGTTCTACTATCGATTAAATCTGAGTTGGTTACTTAAAATGTCCAGAATCGATTCGGGTTGACATTACTACCCTCGGATTCTAAAATGTTCTAATACTACTCGGCCATTGATAAAATCCGAGTTCAAATGCCGAGCTGAAAACAGAGCTCCAAACACAAACAGATAACTACATTGTCCATTACATACCTCGGGTGCGGATTCGCAGAGGAATGCGGCTAGAAACCGGTCGTCGAGGAGAGTTTGCTGATAGCAGAGAGTAAGGACTTGCGAGAGAAGAAATCGCCGGAAAGGGTGGTGTCGGCTACAGTGGTTTAAATGAGGTTTAAATCCTTTCTTTTCTCTTTAAATACAGGCCTCAATCCTCAATTATCACAACTTTGCCACTCAACCTAGTTTAGATCCACATGTAATTAATTAAGCTTGGCATAAATCCTAAACTACGAAGATTAAATATTTAAAACCGTTAATACAGTTAAGGAAATCACCTGGCCGTTGACTCGGGTGTTACATCCACCCCTCCTTGAACAAAATTTTCGTCCCCGAAAATTGATCAAACAAACAACTCTGGATACTTGTCTAACATGTCCTGTCGTCGCTCCCAAGTGGCTTCTTCAATGCCATGATTCTTCCATAAAACTTTGACCAATGGAATCTCTTTATTCCTCAGAGTCTTAACTGCGGATTCCAATATCTGCACTGGTCTCTCTTCATACATTAATGATGGTTCAATCTCAAAATCCATTGGCTCAACAACTTGCGTCGGATCTCGTATGCATTTCCTTAACATTGACACGTGGAAAACATTATGGACTTTATCCAATGATGGAGGCAACTGCAGTCTGTAAGCCGTACTACTGATTCTATCCAAAACAGGGAATGGTCCAATAAATCGTGGATTAAGCTTTCCCTTTCTGCCAAATCTTAGTACTCCTTTAAATGGTGAAACCTTCAGGAAAACTTCATCACCAACAGCAAATTCCAGATCTCTCCTCCTTTGGTCTGCATAACTTTTCTGTCGGCTTTGTGCAGTAATCATTCTCCTTTTAATATTGGCAATCTTGTCTGACATCTGCTGCAACATCTCGGGACCTAAGAGTTTTGCTTCACCAACCTCATCCCAATACAGAGGTGACCTACACTTCCTGCCATACAGTGCCTCATAAGGTGCCATGCCAATGGTGGACTGGTAGCTGTTGTTGTAGGAGAACTCGACCAGCGGTAAATATCTACTCCAGGATGACTGGAAATCTAGCACACAAGCCCTTAACATATCCTCAAGTATCTGGATAGCCCTTTCAGATTGACCATCTGTCTGTAGGTGGAAGGCAATACTGAAGGTTAACTTTGTACCTAATGCGTCTTGTAAACTTTTCCAAAACCGGGAGGTAAACCTGGGGTCACGATCGGATACAATAGATGCAGGGATTCCATGCAACCTAATAACTTCTTGTACATAAAGATCAGCAAGCTGGTCCATCGAGTAGGTTGTCCTTACTGGTAAGAAATGGGCTGATTTTGTCAATCTATCAATCACAACCCAAAATACTATCATGTCCTTTAATTGTCTTAGGTAATCCTACAATGAAATCCATAGCTATGTGTTCCTACTTCCACTCGGGAATAGGTAAAGGCTGAAGGGTACCTCCTGGACGTTGGTGCTCAGCTTTAACTTGTTGGCAAACCAAACATGACTCTACATACTTAGCAACATCTCTATTTAAGTTTGGCCACCAATAGAGTAACTTTGGTCTCGATACATCTTGGTGCTTCCAGGATGTACAGAAAAGGGAGACAAGTGCGCCTCAGCCAAGATTAGCTTACGTAATCGTTCGTCATTAGGGACATACCATCTATTTCTAAACCTCAGAATTCCATCCTTGGAAAGACTAAACTCGGAGGTGGTGTCTTTCACCTTGTTCATTATACCGTTATTCTCCTCAGAGTCCTTCTGTTGTGCCTCTTTGATCTTTTCTAAAACCGTTGGTTGAATGGTCAAATCGGCAAGTAAGGTTGATAACTCTGGAACTATCTCCAATTCAAACCTCAGAACTTCTGTCCTCAAAGGTATAGACATAGTAGATACGACGGGTTGCATTGTTGTATACATCCTGCTCAATGCGTCAGCTACAGAGTTAGCCTTACCCGGGTGATACTTGATCTCAAAGTCGTAATCCTTAACAAATTCCAACCAACGCCTCTGCCTCATGTTCAATTTCTTTTGTGTAAAGACATACTTCAGACTTTTATGGTCAGAAAACACCTCACACTGCTGTCCATATAAGTAGTGCCTCCACATCTTCAAAGCAAAAACTACAGCGGCTAATTCTAAATCATGGGTGGGGTAGTTCTGTTGATAACTCTTTAACTGCCTAGAGGCATATGCTACAACCTTTCCTTCTTGTATCAGAACACAACCTAAACCAACTTTAGACGCATCACAGTAGACACTAAACTTTCCTTCTTCGGTTGGAAGGGTCAATACCGGGGCTGTTGTTAACTTCACCTTCAATGTCTAGAAGCTATTCTCACAAGCTTCGGTCCAAGAATATTTATTGTCCCTCTTTGTCAAATTCGTCAGGGGCTTAGCTATCATAGAAAATCCTTTGATGAACTTTCAGTAATAGCCTGCCAATCCAAGGAAACTGCGGACTTCGCTGGCGTTCTTTGGTTGTGGCCAATCCTTTACTGCCTGAATTTTGGTCGGGTCCACTAATATGCCATTAGCAGAAACTACATGACCAAGAAAATTAATCTTGTCCAACCAAAATTCACACTTGGACAATTTGGCATAAAGCTGGTGCTCCTTCAATGTTGTTAAAACTATTCTTAAATGCTCTGCATGGTCAGCTTCTGTCCGCGAGTATATCAGGATATCATCTATGAACACAATTACAAATTTGTCCAAATACTCCCGAAACACACGATTCATTAAGTCCTTGAAGGCTGCAGGTGCATTGATCAGTCCAAATGACATGACCAAGAATTCGTAGTGTCCATAACGGGTTCTGAAGGTTGTCTTTGGTATATCTCCTTCCTTAACTTTCAGTTGGTAATAACCTGAACGTAAATCTATTTTTGAAAACACTCTTGCTCCTTGCAATTGGTCAAACAAATCATCAATTCGGGGTAAGGGGTACTTATTCTTGATTGTTAACTTATTTAGCTCCCTATAGTCTATGCACATTCTAAGGGAACCATCTTTCTTCTTGACAAATAAGACAGGTGCACCCCAAGGGGAACTACTAGGGCGTATAAATCCTTTGTCTATTAATTCTTGTAGTTGGACTTTTAACTCCTTTAACTCAATCGGTGACATACGGTAAGGGTTCTTAGATACAGGCAATGCCTCGGGATATGCATCAATTACAAACTCTATTTCTCTATCAGGTGGTAATCATGGCAAGTCATCCAAGAATGCCTTAGGGAATTCTTTGACTATGGGGATATCTTGTAACTCTACCTTATTCTTCACCCGAACATCCATTATGGTAGCTAAGTAACTCTCACAACCATTTTTCAGTAACCGGAAAACTTCTAGTGAGGATATAATCGGCATTTTGCTTATCTTACGAATAGCTTGGAAGGAATAATGATTACCATTTGGGGGTCGAAAATCAACCATCCCAGATCTACAACTTATTGTGGCATAATGCCTAAATAACCAATCCATTCCCAATATCACCTCATATCCTTTCATGTCAATTACAATCAGTTCTACATATAGTTTCCTACTTCCTAAGGACACAACATCACCTTTAACAATCTGTTCAGAATGTAGGGACTTCCCTGATGGTAACATAACATCATATGGCCTTTCGGCTGGTAAAGGTTCTAAGTTGTGTTGGCACACAAACAAGGTTGATATAAATGAGTGCGTGGCTCCTGTATCTATAAGTGTGTAAGCAGCAAAACCACAGATCGTAATGGTACCTGTTATCACTGTATGCTGCACGGCTTCCTCATCTTCCATCATTGCATAGACTCTTGGTGCTACCCTTGCACGGTTTGGATCTGGCGGCATGGGGCAGTCTCTGACTATATGTCAAACCTTATCACATCTGAAACAGCGGCCAGAACACAACTTGCATTCGCCGGGGTGGTTCTTCTGGCAGGTGGGGCATAAGGGTGCCAGGGGCCTCTTTCCTTTCCCTTGGTCATCATTCTAGTTGAGGGGTCTCTTTATTCCTTGTTGTTGTTGCTGTAGTCCCCTGTTCTGTTGTGGCTGCCAACCTTTGTTCTGACGTGGTGGCGGCTGAGTGTCCTTCGTGAGCTTTCTTGGCTGCTCACGCTGTGCATATGCTGTCATTTCTGCCTCTTCCAGCTCCAAGGCCTTAGCCGTCACTTCACCATAAGGTACATTGTGTATCCCAGCAGTCTTCACCTTCATGTACAGACTCGGCTTCAGTCCTTGAACAAATTGCTAAATCTAGTCCTCGTCATCCTCAATCATACGGGGAGCAAACCGTAATAAAGCATCAAATTTACATATGTAATCCGTCACAGAGCCAGTTTGTCGCAGATTCATGAACTCCTTCTTCTTGTTGGCCCGAACAGTCCTATTGAAGTACTTGTCAAAGAAAGAAGTCTTGAACATCTCCCAGGTCATAGCTTCGGCATTAGCGGTGTTCTAGATCGAGTCCCACCAATGCCTTGCACTTAACTCCAAATGAAAGACAGCATAGGTGACCTTATCCCCTTCCTCAAGCTTTGCATACTTAAACATGTCTTCTATCTTTCGAATCCACTCCTCAGCATAAATAGGATCCGAAACATGCCCATTAAACACCGGGGGTCGAAGCCGGTGGAAACGCTCACCCCTAAGATCATGAGTTGCATTAGTACTGGAGTTGCCTTGTTCCTCTCTAGCAGTCATCAGTCGTTCTATCTGGTGAGATTGGCGCATGACCAACTCTGTCAACTGAGCAATAGCATTGCTATCCTCACTGGTCTCTCTCTGCTGACCTCTAACCATTTTGGGATTCTTAGACAAATCATTACAGATATATCTCAACTTAATGACATAAACTTAAATCATAAATACTTACAGTTGTTGGAGTGTGCTCATGTGACAGTCAGTGCTGGAAGGCAGTCTGCATAATCGGTTTTAGAACCCGGTTTTGCTCTGATACCATAATTGTAACGACCCGGGGAGGATCGCCACGAAATTCTTAACTTTACATAAAACTTTAATTCATATTTGAGCTCTTTTCTCCTTCTCTGTTTTTTTTTATAACAGTATACCTAGCAGGCTTAAAGACTTCAACTTAACGGATAGAAAATTAGTCCCTCGTACATGCTTCCAATCGATGTACAAGTTGCATGGGTCTGCATGCATCAACCGATAGACATCGCGTCTTCCGGATGGCACGTGCACCCCACATGTCTCATTTAAACACCTATCGGCAGATGCGAATACTCGCATCGACCGACGATCACGTGCATCTCGTGTGACCAATTAAAACATCTACCGATAGACATGTGAAATCCACGTGTCCATCTAAGACATCTTCCGATAGCTTACAAGCTCTATATCATCCGATCACTAAACGATAAATTATCATTTACATCATCCGGTCACTAAACGAAAAATTATCATTTACATCATCCGGTCACTAAACGACAAATTATCATTTACATCATCCTGTCACTAGACGACAAAACCATGTTTATATCATCCGGTAAAAAGACTCCTTAGATCATCCGGTGACTTTATTACACAACATCTGCCGATCGCTAAACGACAAGATAGTACTTACATCATCCGACGAGGAAACATATTACATCTTCCGGTGACGTCACCCGGAAGACTGAATCGTTTAACTCTTATCTATTGATATCTGCCGATGACTTCAGCCGGATGATTGCCTCATCCAGCTTCTATCATACAGCAGTGAAACACTATAATCATCAAACATCTTCATTCGATAGAACATATCACAATTCATCTGACCCATAACTTAGTAACCACAAACCCCAAAGAGTAAAAATCGTAAACTCATCTAAAATACGCATAGCGGAAGACTCAAACGAAACAAACCATTCATTAATCCTTAAAACCGTATTCAGACTCTAAAGATAAGCTCTTCAAATCCATATCTCATTGTTATACGAAATTCTTTTCTATTTAGTCATCTGTTCATTATAAACTTTTCTAACTTACTATGAGCATAACCAGGGAGTTTAGTCGCCTATCCAGCCTTCACTGTCACACTGAGCATCCTCCAGCAACCAAGCTTAGACATCTTCATTGACCTTGAGTTCCTCACCTGAGAACTCGTCACCTACATCATAAGGTTTAAACTATAAGCTTAATGCTTAGTAAGGAATGCAACACTAACATGAGTGCATGAATGCATAATTCAGAGAAAAACATGCTCATAGATCATTTCTTGTTCATATTCTTGTTCATATTCATCATTCATAATCATTCATAATCATGGGTCATATTCATCATTCATTTCATCATTCATAATCATGGGTCATGTTCATCATTCATGTTCTTCATTTAGTTGTGTGGATTAAGAGAGGATTTGTGCCGGTAAAGGGGATTCGACAGTGAGTTTGATCATGGTCCCTATCGCGGGTCGTATTCATATGTCCCTCTTTTGGACTGTGGCTTACGCCGAACCGCCCCAAACCCTCACTTAACCACGTTGCATAAGTTTTATCTTCTTATCTTGTTCATGATGAGAAACATCGCTTATAAAACATTTTCATATGCATAAAACATTCATGATGCATGAACATGGAATCTCTTAAAACATCAAGCTACAGAGCAGAGCATTATCCATCATGGAATATTACTTTCGAACTAAACGTCATCAAGAACACTAGACATCAGCATAAGGGAGTTTCTAATCATCACATAACATTCTACTTAGTATCATCTGATGTAGGGTCCTAATTAACGAGAAACCTATAAATTCACTTACCTGGTCTCCTTAGCAATCCAAACCTCTTCTCTTCAACTTCTTCACCTAAAACAAGTGCATTACAGTAGTTAAATCAAAATCCTAAAACTCTACTCATAAATCATCCTAAGATCTATTAGCTAAAGTCATCCCCGAATCCTTGGTTTGATATACTGTGCAGAATCTGAAATCCAAAATAAAACAAACAGGTTCTACTATCGATTAAATTTGAGTTGGTTACTTAAAATGTCCAGAATCGATTCGGGTTGACATTACTACCCTCGGATTCTAAAATGTTCTAATACTACTCGGCCATTGATAAAATCTGAGTTCAAATGCCGAGCTGAAAACGGAGCTCCAAACACAAACAGATAACTACATTGTCCATTACATACCTCGGGTGCGGATTCGCAGAGGAATGCGACTAGAAACCGTTCGTCGAGGAGAGTTTGCTGATAGTAGAGAGTAAGGACTTGCGAGAGAAGAAATCGCCGGAAAGGGTGGTGTCGGCTACAGTGGTTTAAATGAGGTTTAAATCCTTTCCTTTCTCTTTAAATACAGGCCTCAATTCTCCATTATTACAACTTTTCCACTCAACCTAGTTTAGATCCACATGTAATTAATTAAGCTTGGCATAAATCCTAAACTACGAAGATTAAATATTTATGACCGTTAATAGAATTAAAAAAATCACCTGGACGTTGACTCGAGTGTTACATATAAGATGGTTCGAGGAAAAGATCCTAGAGACGAGGCTCTAGACAGACTTACAAGTAGAGCGTTTGATAAACCATGAGGATCAACAGGCCCGAGAGGTGGTCGTTCCAAACCATCAAGGCATGGAGAGATTTCAGAAATTACAACCTCCGGTATTCAACGGACAATCATCGGATCCCACTTTAGCCGAGGAGTGGATCCGAACTATGGAGGACATGCTAGAGTATGCAGGGATAGAGAATGAGAATAAAGTGGCCTACGTCACTTTTCATTTACCGTTGGATGCTCGATTTTGGTGGGACTCCATCAAAGCAACAACCGATGTGGCAGTAATGACTTGGGAGCGGTTTAAAGCCATATTTTATAACAAATACTTTAGCCATACGGTACGAGAGGCAAAAATGATGGAGTTCATGCAATTGAGACAGACTGGCTCAGTTGCCGAATACGTCAGGAAGTTTGAGGCCCTATCCCGGTTCGCACTACGCCAGGTTAGTGTTAATGAGGACAAGGTGCGTCGGTTTATGCAAGGGCTCGGTCAGTAAATCCGAAAAAGTGTCATCATATCAGGGGTGCTGAATATTCCCTATGCAGAGAATGTGGCAAAAGCTCTAGAGATTGAGACCGCTGAACCAACTTACGTCAAACCAAGGGAGCAAGCAAGAGTGTTCTTTCGAGAGATCAAGCCTCGACCTCAAAACGGAAACTAACGGCCACAAGGACAACCACCGCAACAACAAGGAGGTGTTAAAAGGCCGTATGCAGGAAACAACGACCAGGGTAAGGGGAAACAAGTGCAAGGAGCTACTCAAAAGCCCCTATGTCCTATATTTCAGAAAGAACATTTCGGTGATTGCAGAATGGGCATGGATAGGTGCTATAGATGCGGAGGAACGGACCATTATGTTAGAAATTGCTCACTACTAGGCCGAAACCAACAGGGCGGTGACCTGAAAAGAGTTACCCCGAGGGTCTTTGTGTAACACCCCTAATACTGTACCCGTATTTCCCGTACTATATATATATATATATATTTTTTTACACTATATACTTTAAATAAACTTTACGCGGAATTTAAACTGAAGTTGAAATCGGAATTAAAATCAAACCTTGAAAAGAAAACATATAACAATTTAATAAAACAAGAAAAACATTTATTAAAACATTTAAAACTTAACAGAAAAGAGGGGATGGCAGAATTGGAAATCGGCCACCGAAAAGAAGCAGCGACCATTCGCTGCTGGCGCTGCATAATGCAGCGTCCAATCGCTGCTGGCGCTGCATAATGCAGCGACTAGCCGCTGCATTGCAGCGACCAGTCGCTGCATAATGCAGCGACCAGCCGCTGCATTGCAGCGACCAATCACTCTCTCTGGAATTCGAGATTCCAGAGAGCTAATCCAACCTTTACACCAACTTTCTCTTTCATTTTCTACTGTACTTTTTCATGAAAACTCTCTATAAAACAATCTCTCCTTCCCTAACCTATGTACAAATTGCAAACTCACACAGCTCACCTATAAACCGAATCGATTTTAAGAAAACGAACCGCGTGGTTATGTTTAAAAACTGAGCATCCCCAAATACCAAACGTTGACAAAATACATTTCAAAACGTTTTATAAACAATTTCAAAACATAGCCTATCCACTACCAGAACCAAACATCCTATAACGTCTATACAATTTAACCAAAAACATCTAGATAATCCTCGAAATACATACACAACCCCAAACCCTCAAAACACATATATACTTCCCCCACGGGTCGGTAAAGCATCGACTGTACAACACACCACCGCAATCCATCATTCGTCAACTGCCTCATGCCTCAGGAGGAGGAAGCTCGTCCTCACCTGTTTCCTCGTAAACACCTACACCATACAGACATCTATGAGCTAAAAATCTCAGTAAGCTCTAGTAAATGCAAATGCGTGCTGTGCATATGAATCTATAAATCATGCATTGTTTTCTTTACTTTGCTTTGCTTTGCTATAAACTGTATACCGAAGGGCCATTTAAACTATATACCGAAGGGTCATTTAAACTGTATACCGTAGGGACATCATTTCTTTGCATTAACTTTAAAACGTCGTCGTGCGGAAATTCGTTTTCATGACCTTTGAAATACGTGATGCATGAACAGATATGAACATAAAATAAACAATCAACATTCATACCATCAAGACCAAAAAGGAATAACCTATAACAATTATAAACCTATCTACCCAACCAAAGCAATTTAAAACAAACAATCCATTGAGATCCTCGACGCTACATCGAAGTACGGTGTAGGCCAATCGGCCAGAGAAGATCACGAGAACTTACCTTGAGCGCGCTGAATCTCAAGCTTCGTCCACGGGAGTCGTGTGTCTGAGGCAAAACATGATATTTGTCGTTAAAACCAATTTAAGCTATTGACGTCCAAATTACAAACCTTAACTAAAGAATTTTCCTAAATCCTTAACTTAGCTAATCGAAACGTTTACAACGTCAATTAACGCTCGATAATCCAAAACCTTAATTGACGAGTTTTTCCTTAAAAACCCGAAAATCTACCAATTTTAACTTTTTCACAAATTGATTTAACTTCGTCCAATAACGTCAAATACGTGCAATATAAACTTAATCACGGCTAACCTATTAATTACGAACCCTAAATCGACATTTTTAATCGAAACCTAACCGAACCCTAATTGTTCATACTTCGTAAAACTCAAAATAAACATTCTAAAACTATAGATCCATACCTAGAGTTGTGATCGGAGGAGAAAACGTGAAGGAAACGAGACGATCGGGAGAAAGATCGGATGTCGGAAATGAGGAAGTCGCGCGGGCAGAGAGGAGGCCGAGAGAAAAAGAAGAAGAAAAGGGTTCTGGCGTGGAAATGGCTAAGGAAGAGGAGCTGTGATGTTTTTAATAAAAATTAACTTTCCAAATTACCATTTTGCCCTTAGCACATATTTCTATTTTGTTTCTTCCTTCGGTTCGTTAATCGTCCTACTATTCGGGTTCACCAAATTTCCGTATTTCACCAATAAGTCCAACTTAATATCTAGGATTTAATAAAACTGTCCGTTCGCAATTTGGACCTCGTTTGCTATTTTTATTAAAACGTCCTTTATATTACGAGAAACGTAATTACTCAGAATTAAGCGTTACTGCTCCGGAAATTCTCGTAAATTTCTTAAAATCCATATAAATAATTAGGATCCCAACGAAACCTTCTATTCGTAAAATGAGCTTGATTTGATATATTTATAAAAATTTCATTTATATTAAAATAGTAATATCCCAAAAAGCCGGGTATTACATTCCATCCACCTTATTTAAAATTTTGTGCTCAAAATTTGCCCTAACTTATAGTCCTTGGCATTACTATCTCATGCCCTGCGGTTTTACACTCGCTCTAACATCTGTACTTACGGTCATTCCTCGTGGTTCTTAACCCAAAACTGTCCACTGTGCCCTCCAACATCGGTCTTAAACTTGTATTCTATATCTTCGATCTGATCGTACACTTCCTTACTAAAGTACTGAGCTTAGTTAAGTTCTTAAATCTCCAATTGATTTACCTAAACTTCTCTATAACTTCGTTGGCTTCGTCTGTAGTCGAGACTCGTGTCGACCCAAATTTCTATATTCACTCGGGTAACGTTTTTTTTTTTTTTTTTTTTTTTTTTTTTTTTTTTTTTTTTTTTTTTTTTTTTTTTTTTTTTTTTTTTTTTTTTTTTTTTTTTTTTTTTTTTTTTTTTTTTTTTTTTTTTTTTTTTTTTTTTTTTTTTTTTTTTTTTTTTTTTTTTTTTTTTTTTTTTTTTTTTTTTTTTTTTTTTTTTTTTTTTTTTTTTTTTTTTTTTTTTTTTTTTTTTTTTTTTTTTTTTTTTTTTTTTTTTTTTTTTTTTTTTTTTTTTTTTTTTTTTTTTTTTTTTTTTTTTTTTTTTTTTTTTTTTTTTTTTTTTTTTTTTTTTTTTTTTTTTTTTTTTTTTTTTTTTTTTTTTTTTTTTTTTTTTTTTTTTTTTTTTTTTTTTTTTTTTTTTTTTTTTTTTTTTTTTTTTTTTTTTTTTTTTTTTTTTTTTTTTTTTTTTTTTTTTTTTTTTTTTTTTTTTTTTTTTTTTTTTTTTTTTTTTTTTTTTTTTTTTTTTTTTTTTTTTTTTTTTTTTTTTTTTTTTTTTTTTTTTTTTTTTTTTTTTTTTTTTTTTTTTTTTTTTTTTTTTTTTTTTTTTTTTTTTTTTTTTTTTTTTTTTTTTTTTTTTTTTTTTTTTTTTTTTTTTTTTTTTTTTTTTTTTTTTTTTTTTTTTTTTTTTTTTTTTTTTTTTTTTTTTTTTTTTTTTTTTTTTTTTTTTTTTTTTTTTTTTTTTTTTTTTTTTTTTTTTTTTTTTTTTTTTTTTTTTTTTTTTTTTTTTTTTTTTTTTTTTTTTTTTTTTTTTTTTTTTTTTTTTTTTTTTTTTTTTTTTTTTTTTTTTTTTTTTTTTTTTTTTTTTTTTTTTTTTTTTTTTTTTTTTTTTTTTTTTTTTTTTTTTTTTTTTTTTTTTTTTTTTTTTTTTTTTTTTTTTTTTTTTTTTTTTTTTTTTTTTTTTTTTTTTTTTTTTTTTTTTTTTTTTTTTTTTTTTTTTTTTTTTTTTTTTTTTTTTTTTTTTTTTTTTTTTTTTTTTTTTTTTTTTTTTTTTTTTTTTTTTTTTTTTTTTTTTTTTTTTTTTTTTTTTTTTTTTTTTTTTTTTTTTTTTTTTTTTTTTTTTTTTTTTTTTTTTTTTTTTTTTTTTTTTTTTTTTTTTTTTTTTTTTTTTTTTTTTTTTTTTTTTTTTTTTTTTTTTTTTTTTTTTTTTTTTTTTTTTTTTTTTTTTTTTTTTTTTTTTTTTTTTTTTTTTTTTTTTTTTTTTTTTTTTTTTTTTTTTTTTTTTTTTTTTTTTTTTTTTTTTTTTTTTTTTTTTTTTTTTTTTTTTTTTTTTTTTTTTTTTTTTTTTTTTTTTTTTTTTTTTTTTTTTTTTTTTTTTTTTTTTTTTTTTTTTTTTTTTTTTTTTTTTTTTTTTTTTTTTTTTTTTTTTTTTTTTTTTTTTTTTTTTTTTTTTTTTTTTTTTTTTTTTTTTTTTTTTTTTTTTTTTTTTTTTTTTTTTTTTTTTTTTTTTTTTTTTTTTTTTTTTTTTTTTTTTTTTTTTTTTTCCACCCATAGGATTTCCTGGTCACCTAACTTCTTGGGTAACCCATTGACTTTGGAGACTATTTCGGTACGGGTTTCCTAATTAAGTCCTCATCGTTATACCCTACAACCATAGGACTATAACACTACTTGGTCTATGTGAGTCAAACTATGAGCTACAGTCAGTATTTACCTAGAATTCTATCTCTAACAAAATTCGAACTAAATTCGAACTAAATTCGAACTTCCTTTTATTAACTCTGATCCCGTCATCCCTAGGGTCAATCTCAACGATTCTAATCCAAAACGTCGACTGTACCTTCCAACATTAGCCTTAAATTCGAAGTCTCTAATCTTAATTGGGTTGTACGTATCCTCACTCACACATTAAGTCTTACTAAATCTCCTAAATCACATACTTTCCTGGGCAACGTACCAATCCCGCCAGTTATTTCAGGGCGGATTTTACAACTAAGCTTACACTATTATACTCCTCGAACTATGTCACCAGAGTTTCCTTATGAACATCGCTTCCATTCTAAGATTTGTCCTTAAATTCTACCACTATATTCTTAATTAAAGTTCTCACACTGCTTACGTTACACTCCTTTGTTTATCTTAAACTCTATTTGCTCTAAGCACGGTCAAGTCTCTAAATCTCCCCATTGATGCGCTCTAAACTAGTCATTCTAACCTAAGTCATTCATGCACTACTTGGTCTCGACCTGCCACACACGAGTCGATCACTAGAAATTTACTAACTTAATCTCGCCTCTAAGTTTACTTAGATGGTTTCGGTGATAATTCTCACCCTCCTTATTCTATAAATCACAAATTTCTCAATTTGCTAACCTTTAAACGCCAATCTAAGTTTTCTTTTATTCCAACGATCTACTTCACCTTCACTAAATTCCTCAAGGCTACGTGGAGTTCATCGACTAATCTATTTTTTTTTTTTTGCTCCCTCCAGTCAGGTTCCAACTATTCTACTCGACAATCATTCTAAGTTTAACTCTTGAATTCTATCTTATCTAAATACTCTTAACTTCATACGAATCCTCAATATACGAGTTCTATGGTACTTGATCTATTTAAACGCACTTCAGGTATTATAACAATCTAGGTATTTCTTAATGGGTTTATATCTAACCTTCATCCTTCTTGATTAATCGTATTTTAATACTCCAGGGGTTGTCAATTAGACATAATCCCAACCTACTTAAAATCATGTTTCATAGGGTGTATTCCTCTAATTGTTACTAAACCGTAGGTGCGCGAACTCCGTTGATTAAATCGAACTAATCTACTAATGTATAATTATATTTCTGTATGATGTTCATTGTTATATGCGTATCCTAATATCTTCTCTTCGAGGTTCGCCTAGTAATTCCTCTTACTCACCTATTATTCTCTTCCTTACTAATTTCAGATCTAACTACTTTATCTATCATATGCACATCATTGTACAGGTAATTAAAATAATACCTGCAATTGTAGAAGGCTGGGCCCCATCTTCGGCGTTGTCAGGCTCGATGAATGTAAAAACTCTCGGTACAACTTTTCTTTGATCTCTGCCATGTTGATCTCTGTCTGATTGATCTCGACCCTGATTCGGGCAGTCTTTAACAAAATGGCCTGGTTCTCCACACCAATAGCACACATTCGTGCCTACTCTGCACTGTCCTCTATGCTCCCTCTGGCATCTAGGGCAAAGAGGTAACCGAGAAGCTCCTTGTACGCGCTTGTGTCGGTTGTGTTTGGTTTCTTCTCCGCCCATCCTTTTCGTACCACGATTATTGGGAGTGACCACTCCTTGGGTCCTTGGGCTTTCCCGGTTGGTCAATATCTCGATCTGACGAGATTGCCTAGCCATCAGTTGAGCTTGTCGGTCTAAATGCTGGGCCTGACAGTCCAGCAACTCCGTAAGTCGATCTAGCGCGTCATCCCGAGGATCTTTTCCTCGAACCATATTTTATAACTCCTAGAACAAATTAAATATATATATATATATATATATATATATATATATATATATATATATATATATATATATATATATATATATATATATATATATATATATATATATATATATATATATATATATATATATATATATATATATATATATATATATATATATATATATATATATATATATATATATATATATATATATATATATATATATATATATATATATATATATATATATATATATATATATATATATATATATATATATATATATATATATATATATATATATATATATATATATATATATATATATATATATATATATATATATATATATATATATATATATATATATATATATATATATATATATATATATATATATATATATATATATATATATATATATATATATATATATATATATATATATATATATATATATATATATATATATATATATATATATATATATATATATATATATATATATATATATATATATATATATATATATATATATATATATATATATATATATATATATATATATATATATATATATATATATATATATATATATATATATATATATATATATATATATATATATATATATATATATATATATATATATATATATATATATATATATATATATATATATATATATATATATATATATATATATATATATATATATATATATATATATATATATATATATATATATATATATATATATATATATATATATATATATATATATATATATATATATATATATATATATATATATATATATATATATATATATATATATATATATATATATATATATATATATATATATATATATATATATATATATATATATATATATATATATATATATATATATATATATATATATATATATATATATATATATATATATATATATATATATATATATATATATATATATATATATATATATATATATATATATATATATATATATATATATATATATATATATATATATATATATATATATATATATATATATATATATATATATATATATATATATATATATATATATATATATATATATATATATATATATATATATATATATATATATATATATATATATATATATATATATATATATATATATATATATATATATATATATATATTTTTTTACACTATATACTTTAAATAAACTTTACGCGGAATTTAAACTGAAGTTGAAATCGGAATTAAAATCAAACTGAAGAAAACATATAACAATTTAATAAAACAAGAAAAACATTATAAAACATTTAACTTAACAGAAAAGAGGGGAGGGCAGAATTGGAAATCGGCCACCGAAAAGAAGCAGCGACCATTCGCTGCTGGCGCTGCATAATGCAGCACCCAATCGCTACTGGCGCAGCATTGCAGCGACCAATCACTCTCTCTGGAATCCGAGATTCCAGAGAGCTAATCCAACCTTTACACCAACTTTCTCTCTCATTTTCTACTGTACTTTTTTCATGAAAACTCTCTATAAAACAATCTCTCCTTCCCTACCCTATGTACAAATTGCAAACTCACACAGCTCACCTATAAACCGATCGATTTTAGAAACAACCGTTGTTTCGTTAAAAACTGATCATGCCCAAATCCAACTTTGACAAAATACATTTCAAAACGTTTTATAAACATTTCAAACATAGCCTATCCACTACCAGAACCAAACATCCTATAACGTCTATACAATTTAACCAAAAACATCCAGATAATCCTCGAAATACATACACAACCCCAAACCCTCAAAACACATATATACTTCCCCCACGGGTCGGTAAAGCATCGACTGCATCACACCCCACCGCATCCATCATTCGTCACTGCCTCATGCCTCAGGAGGAGGAAGCTCGTCCTCACCTATTTCCTCGTAAACACATACCCATACAGACATCTATGAGATAAAAATCTCAGTAACTCTAGTAAATGCAAATGCGTGCTGTGCATATGAATCTATAAATCATGCATTGTTTTTTTTTTTTTTTTTTTTTTTTTTTTTTTTTTTTTTTTTTTTTTTTTTTTTTTTTTTTTTTTTTTTTTTTTTTTTTTTTTTTTTTTTTTTTTTTTTTTTTTTTTTTTTTTTTTTTTTTTTTTTTTTTTTTTTTTTTTTTTTTTTTTTTTTTTTTTTTTTTTTTTTTTTTTTTTTTTTTTTTTTTTTTTTTTTTTTTTTTTTTTTTTTTTTTTTTTTTTTTTTTTTTTTTTTTTTTTTTTTTTTTTTTTTTTTTTTTTTTTTTTTTTTTTTTTTTTTTTTTTTTTTTTTTTTTTTTTTTTTTTTTTTTTTTTTTTTTTTTTTTTTTTTTTTTTTTTTTTTTTTTTTTTTTTTTTTTTTTTTTTTTTTTTTTTTTTTTTTTTTTTTTTTTTTTTTTTTTTTTTTTTTTTTTTTTTTTTTTTTTTTTTTTTTTTTTTTTTTTTTTTTTTTTTTTTTTTTTTTTTTTTTTTTTTTTTTTTTTTTTTTTTTTTTTTTTTTTTTTTTTTTTTTTTTTTTTTTTTTTTTTTTTTTTTTTTTTTTTTTTTTTTTTTTTTTTTTTTTTTTTTTTTTTTTTTTTTTTTTTTTTTTTTTTTTTTTTTTTTTTTTTTTTTTTTTTTTTTTTTTTTTTTTTTTTTTTTTTTTTTTTTTTTTTTTTTTTTTTTTTTTTTTTTTTTTTTTTTTTTTTTTTTTTTTTTTTTTTTTTTTTTTTTTTTTTTTTTTTTTTTTTTTTTTTTTTTTTTTTTTTTTTTTTTTTTTTTTTTTTTTTTTTTTTTTTTTTTTTTTTTTTTTTTTTTTTTTTTTTTTTTTTTTTTTTTTTTTTTTTTTTTTTTTTTTTTTTTTTTTTTTTTTTTTTTTTTTTTTTTTTTTTTTTTTTTTTTTTTTTTTTTTTTTTTTTTTTTTTTTTTTTTTTTTTTTTTTTTTTTTTTTTTTTTTTTTTTTTTTTTTTTTTTTTTTTTTTTTTTTTTTTTTTTTTTTTTTTTTTTTTTTTTTTTTTTTTTTTTTTTTTTTTTTTTTTTTTTTTTTTTTTTTTTTTTTTTTTTTTTTTTTTTTTTTTTTTTTTTTTTTTTTTTTTTTTTTTTTTTTTTTTTTTTTTTTTTTTTTTTTTTTTTTTTTTTTTTTTTTTTTTTTTTTTTTTTTTTTTTTTTTTTTTTTTTTTTTTTTTTTTTTTTTTTTTTTTTTTTTTTTTTTTTTTTTTTTTTTTTTTTTTTTTTTTTTTTTTTTTTTTTTTTTTTTTTTTTTTTTTTTTTTTTTTTTTTTTTTTTTTTTTTTTTTTTTTTTTTTTTTTTTTTTTTTTTTTTTTTTTTTTTTTTTTTTTTTTTTTTTTTTTTTTTTTTTTTTTTTTTTTTTTTTTTTTTTTTTTTTTTTTTTTTTTTTTTTTTTTTTTTTTTTTTTTTTTTTTTTTTTTTTTTTTTTTTTTTTTTTTTTTTTTTTTTTTTTTTTTTTTTTTTTTTTTTTTTTTTTTTTTTTTTTTTTTTTTTTTTTTTTTTTTTTTTTTTTTTTTTTTTTTTTTTTTTTTTTTTTTTTTTTTTTTTTTTTTTTTTTTTTTTTTTTTTTTTTTTTTTTTTTTTTTTTTTTTTTTTTTTTTTTTTTTTTTTTTTTTTTTTTTTTTTTTTTTTTTTTTTTTTTTTTTTTTTTTTTTTTTTTTTTTTTTTTTTTTTTTTTTTTTTTTTTTTTTTTTTTTTTTTTTTTTTTTTTTTTTTTTTTTTTTTTTTTTTTTTTTTTTTTTTTTTTTTTTTTTTTTTTTTTTTTTTTTTTTTTTTTTTTTTTTTTTTTTTTTTTTTTTTTTTTTTTTTTTTTTTTTTTTTTTTTTTTTTTTTTTTTTTTTTTTTTTTTTTTTTTTTTTTTTTTTTTTTTTTTTTTTTTTTTTTTTTTTTTTTTTTTTTTTTTTTTTTTTTTTTTTTTTTTTTTTTTTTTTTTTTTTTTTTTTTTTTTTTTTTTTTTTTTTTTTTTTTTTTTTTTTTTTTTTTTTTTTTTTTTTTTTTTTTTTTTTTTTTTTTTTTTTTTTTTTTTTTTTTTTTTTTTTTTTTTTTTTTTTTTTTTTTTTTTTTTTTTTTTTTTTTTTTTTTTTTTTTTTTTTTTTTTTTTTTTTTTTTTTTTTTTTTTTTTTTTTTTTTTTTTTTTTTTTTTTTTTTTTTTTTTTTTTTTTTTTTTTTTTTTTTTTTTTTTTTTTTTTTTTTTTTTTTTTTTTTTTTTTTTTTTTTTTTTTTTTTTTTTTTTTTTTTTTTTTTTTTTTTTTTTTTTTTTTTTTTTTTTTTTTTTTTTTTTTTTTTTTTTTTTTTTTTTTTTTTTTTTTTTTTTTTTTTTTTTTTTTTTTTTTTTTTTTTTTTTTTTTTTTTTTTTTTTTTTTTTTTTTTTTTTTTTTTTTTTTTTTTTTTTTTTTTTTTTTTTTTTTTTTTTTTTTTTTTTTTTTTTTTTTTTTTTTTTTTTTTTTTTTTTTTTTTTTTTTTTTTTTTTTTTTTTTTTTTTTTTTTTTTTTTTTTTTTTTTTTTTTTTTTTTTTTTTTTTTTTTTTTTTTTTTTTTTTTTTTTTTTTTTTTTTTTTTTTTTTTTTTTTTTTTTTTTTTTTTTTTTTTTTTTTTTTTTTTTTTTTTTTTTTTTTTTTTTTTTTTTTTTTTTTTTTTTTTTTTTTTTTTTTTTTTTTTTTTTTTTTTTTTTTTTTTTTTTTTTTTTTTTTTTTTTTTTTTTTTTTTTTTTTTTTTTTTTTTTTTTTTTTTTTTTTTTTTTTTTTTTTTTTTTTTTTTTTTTTTTTTTTTTTTTTTTTTTTTTTTTTTTTTTTTTTTTTTTTTTTTTTTTTTTTTTTTTTTTTTTTTTTTTTTTTTTTTTTTTTTTTTTTTTTTTTTTTTTTTTTTTTTTTTTTTTTTTTTTTTTTTTTTTTTTTTTTTTTTTTTTTTTTTTTTTTTTTTTTTTTTTTTTTTTTTTTTTTTTTTTTTTTTTTTTTTTTTTTTTTTTTTTTTTTTTTTTTTTTTTTTTTAAAACACTTCCAATAACCCTTAGAACAAACTAACATAACGTAACCTTAACTTTAACTCTCGTACCACGTAATTTTTCTTTTAATCACTCATAACGTTTTGACTCACAACCTGCATACCATGACCAACTAACAACAACTTCACATCCCCATCACTTCACACGCGTACCTACGACTCACAACCTGCATACCATGACCAACTAACAACAACTTCACATCCCCATCACTTCACACGCGTACCTACGACTCACAACCTGCATACCATGACCAACTAACAACAACTTCACATCCCCATCACTTCACACGCGTACCTACGACTCACAACCTGCATACCATGACCAACTAACAACAACTTCACATCCCCATCACTTCACACGCGTACCTACGACTCACAACCTGCATACCATGACCAACTAACAACAACTTCACATCCCCATCACTTCACACGCGTACCTACGACTCACAACCTGCATACCATGACCAACTAACAACAACTTCACATCCCCATCACTTCACACGCGTACCTACGACTCACAACCTGCATACCATGACCAACTAACAACAACTTCACATCCCCATCACTTCACACGCGTACCTACGACTCACAACCTGCATACCATGACCAACTAACAACAACTTCACATCCCCATCACTTCACACGCGTACCTACGACTCACAACCTGCATACCATGACCAACTAACAACAACTTCACATCCCCATCACTTCACACGCGTACCTACGACTCACAACCTGCATACCATGACCAACTAACAACAACTTCACATCCCCATCACTTCACACGCGTACCTACGACTCACAACCTGCATACCATGACCAACTAACAACAACTTCACATCCCCATCACTTCACACGCGTACCTACGACTCACAACCTGCATACCATGACCAACTAACAACAACTTCACATCCCCATCACTTCACACGCGTACCTACGACTCACAACCTGCATACCATGACCAACTAACAACAACTTCACATCCCCATCACTTCACACGCGTACCTACGACTCACAACCTGCATACCATGACCAACTAACAACAACTTCACATCCCCATCACTTCACACGCGTACCTACGACTCACAACCTGCATACCATGACCAACTAACAACAACTTCACATCCCCATCACTTCACACGCGTACCTACGACTCACAACCTGCATACCATGACCAACTAACAACAACTTCACATCCCCATCACTTCACACGCGTACCTACGACTCACAACCTGCATACCATGACCAACTAACAACAACTTCACATCCCCATCACTTCACACGCGTACCTACGACTCACAACCTGCATACCATGACCAACTAACAACAACTTCACATCCCCATCACTTCACACGCGTACCTACGACTCACAACCTGCATACCATGACCAACTAACAACAACTTCACATCCCCATCACTTCACACGCGTACCTACGACTCACAACCTGCATACCATGACCAACTAACAACAACTTCACATCCCCATCACTTCACACGCGTACCTACGACTCACAACCTGCATACCATGACCAACTAACAACAACTTCACATCCCCATCACTTCACACGCGTACCTACGACTCACAACCTGCATACCATGACCAACTAACAACAACTTCACATCCCCATCACTTCACACGCGTACCTACGACTCACAACCTGCATACCATGACCAACTAACAACAATATTAACTAATAACTTAGGCTACCCGACACGTCAAGACCCACATCAGAAATCATAACAAAACAGAAGCCTTCGTTGACCCCAATAATAATAATAATAATAATAATAATAATAATAATAATAATAATAATAATAATAATAATAATAATAATAATAATAATAATAATAATAATAATAATAATAATAATAATAATAATAATAATAATAATAATAATAATAATAATAATAATAATAATAATAATAATAATAATAATAATAATAATAATAATAATAATAATAATAATAATAATAATAATAATAATAATAATAATAATAATAATAATAATAATAATAATAATAATAATAATAATAATAATAATAATAATAATAATAATAATAATAATAATAATAATAATAATAATAATAATAATAATAATAATAATAATAATAATAATAATAATAATAATAATAATAATAATAATAATAATAATAATAATAATAATAATAATAATAATAATAATAATAATAATAATAATAATAATAATAATAATAATAATAATAATAATAATAATAATAATAATAATAATAATAATAATAATAATAATAATAATAATAATAATAATAATAATAATAATAATAATAATAATAATAATAATAATAATAATAATAATAATAATAATAATAATAATAATAATAATAATAATAATAATAATAATAATAATAATAATAATAATAATAATAATAATAATAATAATAATAATAATAATAATAATAATAATAATAATAATAATAATAATAATAATAATAATAATAATAATAATAATAATAATAATAATAATAATAATAATAATAATAATAATAATAATAATAATAATAATAATAATAATAATAATAATAATAATAATAATAATAATAATAATAATAATAATAATAATAATAATAATAATAATAATAATAATAATAATAATAATAATAATAATAATAATAATAATAATAATAATAATAATAATAATAATAATAATAATAATAATAATAATAATAATAATAATAATAATAATAATAATAATAATAATAATAATAATAATAATAATAATAATAATAATAATAATAATAATAATAATAATAATAATAATAATAATAATAATAATAATAATAATAATAATAATAATAATAATAATAATAATAATAATAATAATAATAATAATAATAATAATAATAATAATAATAATAATAATAATAATAATAATAATAATAATAATAATAATAATAATAATAATAATAATAATAATAATAATAATAATAATAATAATAATAATAATAATAATAATAATAATAATAATAATAATAATAATAATAATAATAATAATAATAATAATAATAATAATAATAATAATAATAATAATAATAATAATAATAATAATAATAATAATAATAATAATAATAATAATAATAATAATAATAATAATAATAATAATAATAATAATAATAATAATAATAATAATAATAATAATAATAATAATAATAATAATAATAATAATAATAATAATAATAATAATAATAATAATAATAATAATAATAATAATAATAATAATAATAATAATAATAATAATAATAATAATAATAATAATAATAATAATAATAATAATAATAATAATAATAATAATAATAATAATAATAATAATAATAATAATAATAATAATAATAATAATAATAATAATAATAATAATAATAATAATAATAATAATAATAATAATAATAATAATAATAATAATAATAATAATAATAATAATAATAATAATAATAATAATAATAATAATAATAATAATAATAATAATAATAATAATAATAATAATAATAATAATAATAATAATAATAATAATAATAATAATAATAATAATAATAATAATAATACTAATATCAATAATCCTATAATTCCTATAACACATTAATTACCAGTTTTTTTTTTTTTTTTTTTTTTTTTTTTTTTTTTTTTTTTTTTTTTTTTTTTTTTTTTTTTTTTTTTTTTTTTTTTTTTTTTTTTTTTTTTTTTTTTTTTTTTTTTTTTTTTTTTTTTTTTTTTTTTTTTTTTTTTTTTTTTTTTTTTTTTTTTTTTTTTTTTTTTTTTTTTTTTTTTTTTTTTTTTTTTTTTTTTTTTTTTTTTTTTTTTTTTTTTTTTTTTTTTTTTTTTTTTTTTTTTTTTTTTTTTTTTTTTTTTTTTTTTTTTTTTTTTTTTTTTTTTTTTTTTTTTTTTTTTTTTTTTTTTTTTTTTTTTTTTTTTTTTTTTTTTTTTTTTTTTTTTTTTTTTTTTTTTTTTTTTTTTTTTTTTTTTTTTTTTTTTTTTTTTTTTTTTTTTTTTTTTTTTTTTTTTTTTTTTTTTTTTTTTTTTTTTTTTTTTTTTTTTTTTTTTTTTTTTTTTTTTTTTTTTTTTTTTTTTTTTTTTTTTTTTTTTTTTTTTTTTTTTTTTTTTTTTTTTTTTTTTTTTTTTTTTTTTTTTTTTTTTTTTTTTTTTTTTTTTTTTTTTTTTTTTTTTTTTTTTTTTTTTTTTTTTTTTTTTTTTTTTTTTTTTTTTTTTTTTTTTTTTTTTTTTTTTTTTTTTTTTTTTTTTTTTTTTTTTTTTTTTTTTTTTTTTTTTTTTTTTTTTTTTTTTTTTTTTTTTTTTTTTTTTTTTTTTTTTTTTTTTTTTTTTTTTTTTTTTTTTTTTTTTTTTTTTTTTTTTTTTTTTTTTTTTTTTTTTTTTTTTTTTTTTTTTTTTTTTTTTTTTTTTTTTTTTTTTTTTTTTTTTTTTTTTTTTTTTTTTTTTTTTTTTTTTTTTTTTTTTTTTTTTTTTTTTTTTTTTTTTTTTTTTTTTTTTTTTTTTTTTTTTTTTTTTTTTTTTTTTTTTTTTTTTTTTTTTTTTTTTTTTTTTTTTTTTTTTTTTTTTTTTTTTTTTTTTTTTTTTTTTTTTTTTTTTTTTTTTTTTTTTTTTTTTTTTTTTTTTTTTTTTTTTTTTTTTTTTTTTTTTTTTTTTTTTTTTTTTTTTTTTTTTTTTTTTTTTTTTTTTTTTTTTTTTTTTTTTTTTTTTTTTTTTTTTTTTTTTTTTTTTTTTTTTTTTTTTTTTTTTTTTTTTTTTTTTTTTTTTTTTTTTTTTTTTTTTTTTTTTTTTTTTTTTTTTTTTTTTTTTTTTTTTTTTTTTTTTTTTTTTTTTTTTTTTTTTTTTTTTTTTTTTTTTTTTTTTTTTTTTTTTTTTTTTTTTTTTTTTTTTTTTTTTTTTTTTTTTTTTTTTTTTTTTTTTTTTTTTTTTTTTTTTTTTTTTTTTTTTTTTTTTTTTTTTTTTTTTTTTTTTTTTTTTTTTTTTTTTTTTTTTTTTTTTTTTTTTTTTTTTTTTTTTTTTTTTTTTTTTTTTTTTTTTTTTTTTTTTTTTTTTTTTTTTTTTTTTTTTTTTTTTTTTTTTTTTTTTTTTTTTTTTTTTTTTTTTTTTTTTTTTTTTTTTTTTTTTTTTTTTTTTTTTTTTTTTTTTTTTTTTTTTTTTTTTTTTTTTTTTTTTTTTTTTTTTTTTTTTTTTTTTTTTTTTTTTTTTTTTTTTTTTTTTTTTTTTTTTTTTTTTTTTTTTTTTTTTTTTTTTTTTTTTTTTTTTTTTTTTTTAATCCATCACTCGCACCCATACACCCATGGACATTGAGCAAACATGACTTTCCATAGTCACTCCCGTCTAATACAATCCTTTATCCGGGCGCGTGAATACTTAAATTTCCCTTTCTCTTTCAAAGTATTCTCTAAGTCTTTACAATTATGTCCACAACGCTCGTTTGTCCACTTGTGCCTCGGTTTTCATCAATCACTAATAAATTCTTTAATTCTGAACAAAGTCGTTAAACTATTCACCCAACACCTTAAAGGGTGTCATAAACAATTTAACGCACTGACGATTCAAAACTTTTCCTAAACCTCTGATCTAACCTCACTTATAAGCTCACTTGCACAGTTTCGTGCAAACCATTCTTCCTCTCATCCAATCCCTCGATTCGCACGACTTCACATTCAAGTTTAACTTCAAATCTAAACCCTTTATTTAATTCACAAAAATGTCCTACACTCATTCTTAATGTCCCCTCACACAAGACTCCTTCGAAGTTACTAACTTAGCCTACTTCTTTCAGTCCCCTAGCAGGTTTCTAATATTCGCCATGGCTTCTTTACAATGATTTATTAACAATTTCCCTTGTTAGCAAACTTGTTGTAAATAAATTTACAATTTTAATCCTAATCTTCTAAAATTCTTAAATCTTATCCTTCTATTTTCCCAAAAGCTTAGAAGCAATCCATTACCTTCCTGGTACGAAGAACGCCATGGCTCATACCACAAGCCCTAATCAATTCTCGATCCTCTAGAAACCACAAAGTGATTCGATTTTACTTTCCTTAAATTCTCACATGAATCGGCTTTCACTTTATCCGTTATAGGCAAGCTTTCTAATTCCACCTAATTTGATCTCTATTCTCCAGATTTCTCTCAATTACTACTTAGGCGCTAAATTTTGACCGATCCTGGTTTTTAACCATCTATTATGGAGTAAAAGACTATTTTCTACAACCCAAAGTTCTAAACTTTTCCCAGCTTCACGCCCTATCGTTCGATCACTCATACGCACTTCGAGTTCCACTTTATTGGGTCACCACCTAAACTTTCCAGTCAATTCTTTTCCCTAAATAATGGAAATGACTCTTCACTCTTCATTACGATCTACTACCTCTCGGTCCTTTAAACACTAAGTTCCTACTTCCATCTTGGAGGTAAGTCCAGGTTACGTGTTTAACTCGAACTTCATCAACTTTAGACTTCACTTATCTTCTTATCTTTTTAAACAAAGTTTTCGAATCAACAACTCGTTTACTTTTTCCTAATGGTACTCACTCTGTCGAACCACTATTCTGATTCTGCCTAAAACATTCCCTTTATACCGCAATCATGACCTTTACTTTAAGGTGCCATGCCTTCTCCAATTAACGGACACATCTACACCCTAAATTAACCCTACTCTCATCCACTTGCCCCATAACCCTCCGACAACACGCACTCATGACTTGCTCTTTATTATATAAGATCGATCTACTTAACTAAGTTTTCTCCCTATCGCGTTGGTTTAACGCTCACCACAAAAAAGAGAAGATCCCCCTTTTTCGACTACCTACTAAAGTGGTACAGATCTCCTAGCAAAGTCTAATTCTTGTAACTTAAATACCACCTTACATAAGATCCCTATTTTCTAACGTCTCTATTTGTAACCTACCATCTCCGCCTCAATATCTTTATCTCTTCACTGATATTTACGAAGTCAATGCTCCTATTCGACATTCCCTAAGCTAGACTTTTGGTACTACCTTCATTTAAATACTTAGGAGGTTCGTCAACTAAAGTCCGGTTTCTATCTATTGCAACCGTTTATATCTCTAGTTGTATCCCCTCCAATGGTAATAACGTTCTAAGTATGTACACACTCGCACAACTATCCCCGTTTATTCATCTCAATGCGTAACTTTCTCTATTCTCTATCACCCTTCTGTCTAATATACAAAATTTGCGTTTTAAACCCGCCTCTAATTACACTTCTTCTCTACGCTCCTTATATTTATTATCTCCACTAAATGACTATACCTAGAATAACCGGGTTATGGCGCTCCCTCTTCCTTTCTTCTTCATCAAGGTAGACATCCTCGGAGGACAACACGATGGTATCTTATCGGCTAGACATCTCTGGCCTTGTGCCCCACCTTGTCGCACCGACACATCGACCGGAATGCAACCTGCACTCCCCGAAGTGATTCTTCGACACGTAGTGCCTCGAGGAGCTTGCTGAGTCGCCCCTTAGGGGGCCGTTCCACTTCTGTCCTGTATAACGTGCATTGTTGGGCCTCGTAGCGCCCCCGATGTAGTTGCCCAACATCTTCCGGTGGATTAACACACGACATCCACGGGTCACTAAACGACAAAACATTTCCTACATCTTCCGGTGGATAACACACGACATCCACCGTCACTAAACGACAAAACATTTCCTACATCTTCCGGTGGATTAACACACGACATCCACCGTCACTAAACGACAAAACATTTCCTACATCTTCCGGTGGATTAACACACGACATCCACCGTCACTAAACGACAAAACATTTCCTACATCTTCCGGTGGATTAACACACGACATCCACCGTCACTAAACGACAAAACATTTCCTACATCTTCCGGTGGATTAACACACGACATCCACGGGTCACTAAACGACAAAACATTTCCTACATCTTCCGGTGGATTAACACACGACATCCACCGTCACTAAACGACAAAACATTTCCTACATCTTCCGGTGGATTAACACACGACATCCACGGGTCACTAAACGACAAAACATTTCCTACATCTTCCGGTGGATTAACACAAACATCCACCGTCACTAAACGACAAAACATTTCCTACATCTTCCGGTGGATTAACACACGACATCCACGGGTCACTAAACGACAAAACATTTCCTACATCTTCCGGTGGATTAACACACGACATCCACGGGTCACTAAACGACAAAACATTTCCTACATCTTCCGGTGGATTAACACACGACATCCACCGTCACTAAACGACAAAACATTTCCTACATCTTCCGGTGGATTAACACACGACATCCACGGGTCACTAAACGACAAAACATTTCCTACATCTTCCGGTGGATTAACACACGACATCCACGGGTCACTAAACGACAAAACATTTCCTACATCTTCCGGTGGATTAACACACGACATCCACCGTCACTAAACGACAAAACATTTCCTACATCTTCCGGTGGATTAACACACGACATCCACGGGTCACTAAACGACAAAACATTTCCTACATCTTCCGGTGGATTAACACACGACATCCACGGGTCACTAAACGACAAAACATTTCCTACATCTTCCGGTGGATTAACACAAACATCCACCGTCACTAAACGACAAAACATTTCCTACATCTTCCGGTGGATTAACACACGACATCCACCGTCACTAAACGACAAAACATTTCCTACATCTTCCGGTGGATTAACACACGACATCCACCGTCACTAAACGACAAAACATTTCCTACATCTTCCGGTGGATTAACACACGACATCCACGGGTCACTAAACGACAAAACATTTCCTACATCTTCCGGTGGATTAACACAAACATCCACCGTCACTAAACGACAAAACATTTCCTACATCTTCCGGTGGATTAACACACGACATCCACCGTCACTAAACGACAAAACATTTCCTACATCTTCCGGTGGATTAACACACGACATCCACGGGTCACTAAACGACAAAACATTTCCTACATCTTCCGGTGGATTAACACAAACATCCACCGTCACTAAACGACAAAACATTTCCTACATCTTCCGGTGGATTAACACACGACATCCACGGGTCACTAAACGACAAAACATTTCCTACATCTTCCGGTGGATTAACACACGACATCCACGGTCACTAAACGACAAAACATTTCCTACATCTTCCGGTGGATTAACACACGACATCCACCGTCACTAAACGACAAAACATTTCCTACATCTTCCGGTGGATTAACACACGACATCCACCGGTCACTAAATGACAATTTTGTTCTATTCGTCAGGGGGAGGGCTTCCACTGAAGGACATTCCTATAGACAACAAACAACAACCTCACCTTAACAAGATTTACTCACGTCACTAAAACCATTCAAAAACAATTCAAACCATCACATTACTAAAATTCCAGTGTGTGCCACATCATGTCCCACAGAATACTATTAACGTGAAAATCTCGAATTGTATTCAAAACATTGAATCACTATTACTGAAATCTCAACACACTTAAATTGAAATACTGTCAACTAAACTGTGCACACCATCAGAGCAACAGTTATCGCTCATTCAGTCCTACCAGCCAGGCAGAATGTACTCCTCCAACCACTCTAATCATCTGTGCCCAGAAATTCCGCCTGCAGCATCCCAACACCTACATTTAATATTGCCATATAATGTCCAGTATTTTAAAGGAATAGAGAAACGGTTTGATAGAACCGGGTATACAATTGTAACGCCCCCGTTCCCAGCAAGATATTGTCCGCTCCGGGGATTGGGCCGCAGCCCAATATCCCCCCCTCACGGCTTTGTTTGGCGAGAGCACTTCCCGGGAGGTCACACCAACCTGGAATTACTCTCGCCGGAGTACGCTTAACTTCGGAGTTCTTATGGGATCCGTTGTCAATTGTGCTCCAAAACGCGTCTTGCTATTTAGGGAGGGATCTCTACATATGTTTCATTTCCACATACTTCCCCAAGCGATGTGGGTCGTAACGGCCCCTCCTTCGAACGCCAACGGCCAGTAGACCCCCGGACAGGTAAACAGCCCCAGGATCCGCGCGAGTTTGGTTTTACCCACCTCCGGCCCAGAGTCAGCCCCAGGATCCGCGTGGAGATGGGTGGTTTCGAAAACGTTGAAAGACGGGCGTCACAACAATCTACCCTCCTTAAAGAATTTATCTCAAAATAATTACCTGAATAATCTGGAGGGTTGGTCCATAGTGTCTTGCTGGCGCTCCCAAGTTGTCTCCTCTATGTTCGGATTTGTGCCATAAGACTTTACCAGTGGAACCTCCTTGTTGCGCAATACTTTACTGCATACTCGAAGATCCTACTGCTTCTCCTCATAAGTAAGAGTAGGAAGGACTTCAATGTTCTGCTGTTCTATATCTGCGACAGGATCTCTAACACATTTCTTTTAGCATGGAAACGTGAAACACATTATGAATTCCCTCTAAAGAGGCTGGTAACATGAGTTGATAGGCTGCTTCCAATTCTCTTCCAAGGTTTGAAACGTCCATATATCTGGGGTTTAACTTGCCTCTTTTCCCAAACCTCACAACTCCTTTAAAAGGTGACACCTTAAGGAAAACTTCATTACAACATCAAAATTCGAATTCTCATTACGTCTTTTGTCTGCTACTTTTCGGCTGGCTTTGTACGTAAGAGTCTTTGTCGATAAGAGCACTCTTCTCTCCACTGTCGTTGCAAAATGTCAGGACAAACAACTGTGGCTTCTCCCACTTCATCCCAATACATGGATATTCACTTCCGTCCATACAATGCCTCGTATGGTGCCATGCCTAATGTTTGCCGTGAAACGTTATTATAAGATAAACTCCAACCAATGGTAGTCTGACCCAAGATCTTGAAGTTCCAGCACACAAGCCTCGAAGCCCTCTCCTCTAACGTTTAGATAGTTCTCTCGGATTGTCCATGCGGTTTGAGATGAAAGGCTGTGCTAAAACTAAGCTGTGTCCCCATAGCCTTGTGCAAAACTTTTCCAAAACTTAGATGTAACTCGGAGTCTCTGTCTGGAAACTATGTGGCTTGGACACCAGCATTCTAACAAACTTCGTGCACAACAACTCAGCCAATTGCTCCATTGAGTAGGTTATCTTCTTGCAAAAGTGAGCTAGTGGTTGTAACGACCCTAATACTGTACCCATATATACCCTTAATTACCGTACAAATTTTTCATTTTATCCTAATATCTTAAATTAAACTCTAGGCGGAAACTAAACCGAAATCGAAACCGGAATCGAAATCGGAATTAAAATCTAACCTTTAAAACATTTAAATAGAAACTTAAAACATTCAATAACAAGTTAAAATAAATATTTAATTAAACAATTATTTGTGGGGAGGACAAAACTGTCCATCACAAACAAAATCAGGGCAGCGACTGGGCGCTGCCCCTGATCGCCGATCGCTGCACATAGGCAGCGATCGATCTCTGCCTTGCTGCAGAGATCGATCGCTGCACACTTGCAGCGATCCCTTCTTCAGCGACCCTCTTCAGCTTCTCTACACTTAACCAAAATTTTAAAACTTTAAACAACAAGCTCTCTGGAATTCCGATTTCCAGAGAACAGAACACTTGTAAAACTTTAAACAACAAGCTCTCTGGAAATCAAATTTCCAGAGAGTAACCTTCTTATATCCAACGCGTTTTTATCACAAAATACTGCAATCAAATTAGAAATTTGACTCATCCAAAACCTTCTAAATTCAACTAACTCACAGCGGACTTTGCGAAATCCAACTGCATGGATAGCTCTAAAAACCGAGCTTATCCGTAATAACTCCTAAAGTCATTTAAAACGTTTTCATAACATTTAAAATACAGTTTAAATCAAATATATCTATATAACGTTAAATACAATTAAACCCAAACAATTCCAGAATTTCAAAACAAGTTAAACATCCTATACATATTCATCGAAACATCCCAAAATATACTAAAAAGACCCTCAAAAGCTATACATACGTCCCCACGGGTCAAATGAGCCTCGACTGCGCCAGCACACCACCGCAACCATCCTCGATCAACCGAACTCATGCCTCAGGAGGAGGAATCCCATCCTCACCTGGATCCTCGGAGTCTATGTCACCTACACCATACATAACACACTATGAGATAAAAATCTCAGTAAGCTCTAGTAAATGCAACTACATGCTATGCTATGCGTGTGAGTTGGAAACCATGCAGCATTTTCTTTACTTATTCATTAGGGATCACCGAGATCTAATCCTCCTAACTGGAGTACATAATAGATGTGGTACTGTGACCAGCCCGTAATCGGCCTCCACAGTAGGTCCCGCCCCTCTCCAGGCCACATTGTGAGTACATAATAGATGTGGTACTGTGACCAGCCCGTAATCGGCCTCCACAGTAGGTCCCGCCCCTCTCCAGGCCACATTGTGAGTACATAATAGATGTGGTACTGTGACCAGCCCGTAATCGGCCTCCACAGTAGGTCCCGCCCCTCTCCAGGCCACATTGTGAGTACATAATAGATGTGGTACTGTGACCAGCCCGTAATCGGCCTCCACAGTAGGTCCCGCCCCTCTCCAGGCCACATTGTGAGTACATAATAGATGTGGTACTGTGACCAGCCCGTAATCGGCCTCCACAGTAGGTCCCGCCCCTCTCCAGGCCACATTGTGAGTACATAATAGATGTGGTACTGTGACCAGCCCGTAATCGGCCTCCACAGTAGGTCCCGCCCCTCTCCAGGCCACATTGTGAGTACATAATAGATGTGGTACTGTGACCAGCCCGTAATCGGCCTCCACAGTAGGTCCCGCCCCTCTCCAGGCCACATTGTGAGTACATAATAGATGTGGTACTGTGACCAGCCCGTAATCGGCCTCCACAGTAGGTCCCGCCCCTCTCCAGGCCACATTGTGAGTACATAATAGATGTGGTACTGTGACCAGCCCGTAATCGGCCTCCACAGTAGGTCCCGCCCCTCTCCAGGCCACATTGTGAGTACATAATAGATGTGGTACTGTGACCAGCCCGTAATCGGCCTCCACAGTAGGTCCCGCCCCTCTCCAGGCCACATTGTGAGTACATAATAGATGTGGTACTGTGACCAGCCCGTAATCGGCCTCCACAGTAGGTCCCGCCCCTCTCCAGGCCACATTGTGAGTACATAATAGATGTGGTACTGTGACCAGCCCGTAATCGGCCTCCACAGTAGGTCCCGCCCCTCTCCAGGCCACATTGTGAGTACATAATAGATGTGGTACTGTGACCAGCCCGTAATCGGCCTCCACAGTAGGTCCCGCCCCTCTCCAGGCCACATTGTGAGTACATAATAGATGTGGTACTGTGACCAGCCCGTAATCGGCCTCCACAGTAGGTCCCGCCCCTCTCCAGGCCACATTGTGAGTACATAATAGATGTGGTACTGTGACCAGCCCGTAATCGGCCTCCACAGTAGGTCCCGCCCCTCTCCAGGCCACATTGTGAGTACATAATAGATGTGGTACTGTGACCAGCCCGTAATCGGCCTCCACAGTAGGTCCCGCCCCTCTCCAGGCCACATCGCCAAGTTAAAAACATAGTGCGGAAATTCATTTTCATGCTTTTCTTTAAAAACACGTGATGTATGAACAGTTCTATATCACAAAATAAACACTAAGCATGCATACCATCAAGACTGCGGAACGTAAACCTACAAAGCAAATAAACCTAACTACCCAACCAAAGCAATATAAACTAGCGCGTCATCAAAATCCTCGAAACGACTTCGATGTAAGGTGTAGGCCTATCGGCCGGAAAGGTATCACGAGAACTTACCTTGTGCACGCTGCAATCCAAGTTTCGTCCACGAGCACTGTTTACCTAAGCAATTTAGAACGTTTATCGTTAAAACGAATTTAAACTTCTAAACGTTCAAATTCAACAAAACCTCAATCCAAGGAATTTCTTAAAGCTTTAACTTAACTAATCCAATTCATTGAGTTGTTCATTCGAGTATTTTACGCTCGGAACCTCAATTTACAATTTACGAGTTTACCCTAAATCTCGAAATTTCGTAAATTCTAACATTTTTTCCTAAATCGATTAGATTCGTCCAAATACACCCAATACGTTCAATATATACTTAATCATCGACGACCTATCGATTACGAGCTCTAAATCTCGTTTTTAATCGAAAACCTAAACGAATCTAAACGTTTAAAACTTTACGAAACTCGAATTCCAATGCTCTAAAACTATAGAGAGAGAGAGAGAGAGAGAGAGAGAGAGAGAGAGAGAGAGAGAGAGAGAGAGAGAGAGAGAGAGAGAGAGAGAGAGAGAGAGAGAGAGAGAGAGAGAGAGAGAGAGAGAGAGAGAGAGAGAGAGAGAGAGAGAGAGAGAGAGAGAGAGAGAGAGAGAGAGAGAGAGAGAGAGAGAGAGAGAGAGAGAGAGAGAGAGAGAGAGAGAGAGAGAGAGAGAGAGAGAGAGAGAGAGAGAGAGAGAGAGAGAGAGAGAGAGAGAGAGAGAGAGAGAGAGAGAGAGAGAGAGAGAGAGAGAGAGAGAGAGAGAGAGAGAGAGAGAGAGAGAGAGAGAGAGAGAGAGAGAGAGAGAGAGAGAGAGAGAGAGAGAGAGAGAGAGAGAGAGAGAGAGAGAGAGAGAGAGAGAGAGAGAGAGAGAGAGAGAGAGAGAGAGAGAGAGAGAGAGAGAGAGAGAGAGAGAGAGAGAGAGAGAGAGAGAGAGAGAGAGAGAGAGAGAGAGAGAGAGAGAGAGAGAGAGAGAGAGAGAGAGAGAGAGAGAGAGAGAGAGAGAGAGAGAGAGAGAGAGAGAGAGAGAGAGAGAGAGAGAGAGAGAGAGAGAGAGAGAGAGAGAGAGAGAGAGAGAGAGAGAGAGAGAGAGAGAGAGAGAGAGAGAGAGAGAGAGAGAGAGAGAGAGAGAGAGAGAGAGAGAGAGAGAGAGAGAGAGAGAGAGAGAGAGAGAGAGAGAGAGAGAGAGAGAGAGAGAGAGAGAGAGAGAGAGAGAGAGAGAGAGAGAGAGAGAGAGAGAGAGAGAGAGAGAGAGAGAGAGAGAGAGAGAGAGAGAGAGAGAGAGAGAGAGAGAGAGAGAGAGAGAGAGAGAGAGAGAGAGAGAGAGAGAGAGAGAGAGAGAGAGAGAGAGAGAGAGAGAGAGAGAGAGAGAGAGAGAGAGAGAGAGAGAGAGAGAGAGAGAGAGAGAGAGAGAGAGAGAGAGAGAGAGAGAGAGAGAGAGAGAGAGAGAGAGAGAGAGAGAGAGAGAGAGAGAGAGAGAGAGAGAGAGAGAGAGAGAGAGAGAGAGAGAGAGAGAGAGAGAGAGAGAGAGAGAGAGAGAGAGAGAGAGAGAGAGAGAGAGAGAGAGAGAGAGAGAGAGAGAGAGAGAGAGAGAGAGAGAGAGAGAGAAGAACAGAGAAGTTCTTCTCTGTAAATGATTTTCGTTAGAAAATCACTAAGGCTTTATGCCTTTTAATAGTCAATAAACATTAACTACACAAATGACGATTTTGCCCTTAGCTTATATTATATATTTGTTTCGTCCTTCGTTTCATTAATCGTCCCACGATTCGGATTCTCGGAAGTTCCGTATTTTGCCATTTACTCTTATTCATTACCAGAGCTTTACCAAAACTGTCCGTTCGCAATTTGGACCTCGTTTACTATTTTTATTAAAACGTCATTTACTTTACGATAGACATAATTACTCGGAATATAGTGTTACTATTCCGAAAATTCCCATAATTTCCTTAAAATTCTTATTATTCGTTAGGATCGTAATGACGCTTTCTTTTTATGAAACGGACCTGGTTTGACATATTTACCAAAAATGCCACTATATAATAAAATAACAATATAATATATTAAATCTGAAATCCGTACAAGCCGGATATTACATTCTACCCTCCTTATTCAGGATTTTGTCCACAAAATCAAATCATGCAAACAACTCAGGATAACTAGTCATCATATCCTGCTGTCGCTCCAGGTCGCTTCTTCCACCTCGTGGTTCCGCCACAAAACCTTGACCAGTGGGATCTCCTTGTTGCGTAGCACCTTGATGGAATACTCCAAAATACGTACGGCCTCACCTCATAGCTCAAGGTAGGCTGTACCTCGATCTCTGTAGCCTCCACGATATGCGACGGATCGCGCAAGCACTTCCGAAGCATAGATACATGAAATACGTCGTGGATACCCACCATAGAAGCTGGAAGCTGTAGTCTGTACGCCATCTTCCGATCCTCTTCAGAATAGGAAAGGGCCCCACATATCGAGGGTTCAGCTTACCCCTCCTTCCGAATCTCGCAACACCCTTAAACGGAGAAACTTTAAGATATACCTCATCACCTTCCTCGAACTCAAGTTCTCTCCGTCTAGTGTCAGCATAGCTCTTCTGTCGACTCTGAGCTATCTCTATACGCTGTCGGATAACGGCAATCTTCTCTGCCGTTTGCTGTAGAATCTCTGGACCTACGATACTGGCCTCGCCAACCTCGTCCCAATGTAACGGAGACCTACACTTCCGACCATACAGAGCCTCGTACAGTGCCATGCCGATGGTAGCCTGAAAGCTGTTGTTGTACGAGAACTCAATCAGGGGCAAATATCGGCTCCAAGAGCCCTGAAACTCCAGCACACAGGCTCTGAGCATATCCTCAAGAATCTGGTTCGTCCCCTCTGTCTGACCATCAGTCTGAGGATGAAATGCCGTGCTGAAATTAAGCTGAGTCCCCATAGCTTTGTGTAAGCTCTTCCAGAACTTCGACGTGAATCTAGGATCTCTGTCAGAAACAATAGAAACTGGAACTCCGTGCAATCTAACAATCTCCTGCACATAGAGCTCGGCAAGCTGATCCATAGACGATGCCATCTTCACTGGCAAGAAGTGAGCCGACTTCGTCAATCGGTCCACAATAACCCATATGCCATCATGGCCTCTCGTAGTCCTCGGGAGCCCCACAACAAAATCCATAGATATCTGCTCCCACTTCCACTCCGGAATCGGCAGTGGTAATAATGTTCCGGCCGGTCTCTGATGTTCGGCCTTAACCTGCTGACATACTAAGCAAGTCTCAACGTACCTGGCAACCTCTCTTTTCATGCCCGGCCACCAGAAATGTTGCTTCAAATCCCGGTACATTTTAGTACTTCCCGGGTGCACAGAGTATGCAGAAGAATGTGCCTCAGTCAAAATCTCCTGCTTCAGGCCTCGTCGTTAGGCAGTACCACCTATGCCTGAACTTCAGAATACCATCCTCTGATAAATGGAAATCCGACGAGTCTCCAATGTCATGCTGGATCGAAGCTCTATACACTCTGAATCACTCTGCTGAGCCTCACGTATACGATCCAGAATAGTCGGCCTGAGAGAAATGTTGGCGAGCATACCGGATAACTCAGCCACTATCTCCACGTCGAACCTCTCAATCTCAGATCGCAGCGTAACTGACATCGCTGCTAATGAAGGCTGACTCGCAGAAGGCACTCTACTCAAGGCATCAGCAACCTTGTTCGCCTTCCCGGATGGTACTTGATGTCAAAATCATAGTCTTTAACAAACTCGAGCCATCGTCTCTGTCTCATGTTCAGCTCCTTCTGCGTAAATAGGTACTTCAGGCTCTTGTGGTCGGAAAATATGTCGCACTGCTGCCCATACAAATAGTGTCTCCATATCTTCAGTGCGAAGACCACAGCCGCTAACTCGAGGTCATGCGTAGGGTAGTTCTGCTCATACGGCTTCAGCTGCCGAGAAGCGTAAGAAATGACTCTCCCCTCTTGCATCAGAACACAACCGAGTCCCACTCCAGATGCATCACAATAAACACTGAATCTGACACCTTCAACAGGCAGTGCCAGCACTGGAGCGGTGGTCAACCTCTGCTTTAACTCCGCAAAGCTGTCATCACAAGAGACGACCATATAAATCTCTCATGCTTTCGAGTCAATCGTGATAAGGGAAGTGCGATCTTCGAGAACCCCTGAATAAACTTCCGGTAATAACGGCCAATCCGAGAAATCCACGTACCTCACGTACATTCTTCGGCTGCGGCCAATCACTGACCGCCTGGACTTGCTCGGATCCACAGAAACTCCGTCCTGTGATATAATATGGCCAAGGAAGCTCACTCTGTCAAGCCAGAACTCGCACTTGGAAAACTTCGGATAGAGCTGGCGCTGACTCAATATCTGTTAAAACGATCCTCAAATGCTCCTCCGTGGTCTCCTTAGTCTAGAATAGATGAGGATGTCGTCAATAAATACCACACGAAATTGTCCAAGTACTAACGTAAAGACCGGTCATCAGATCCATGAACGCTGCCAGCGCATTAGTGAGCCCAAATGAAAGAACGAGGAAACTTCGTATGACCATGACCTGTCCTGACGCGGGTCTTTGGACACTTATCCCTTCGACATTACTGAGAGTAACCCGAGCGCAGGTCAATCCTGGAGAATACTATGGGGCACCCTGTACGCTGGAGTTAAACCAAGGCGTCGAATCCTGGCAGGGGATACTTGTTCGTCACTGTCGCACTGTTCAACTCCCGGTAAGCGATTACACATCCGAGGGTCCCGTTCCGCTTTAACAAACGAGAAACAGGGCACAGCAGGGCGAAACGGGGTCGGATGAAACCCTTCTCTAATAGCTCGTCAAGCTGAGTCCTCAACTCCTTCACTAAGACGGCGTCATCTGTACGGATTCTTAAACGTCGGCGCGGTGTTCGGATAGACATCAATCGTGAACTCAATCTCCCGGTCGGGCGGTAATCCGGGAAGATCGTCAAGAAATATACCAGAGAAATCTCTGACAATAGGAATGTCGCTCGGCTGTAATCCGTGAGAAACTGTACATCAAATACTGAGACCATAAAAATAGAGCACGCACCTTTGAAGCTCGTTGACATCATGGAATAGAAATAGGCGAGCTACTCAATCTGCTCATCGCCTGATAAGAAAACTCAGCTTTACCGGAGGTCGAAAGGTGACAATCCCGGAGCGAAAATCGATGGTGGCCCAGTGTGCGATCGCCCATCAATCTAGGATAGATAAGATCATAATGGCGATGGCCCATACAAATAAGGCGAGCCATAAGAGTACGGTCCCCAATCGAGGATTGCTGCCTGGACTACAGGACGACTGCATATGCTCTACTGAAGGTCGCATCACGCTATATTCGCACGTCTGCTAACAGGCGCCAAGCTCAATTCTCGACCAAACAGCGGGTGGCAATAAAAAGTGTGTAGCCCCCGTGTCTAATAAAGAAAATACAGGAACACAGAACCAAAAAGTCTGCAATACGGCAGGATGAATCCTCGTTATCAACATCTTCCGGCGCGATATAACTCCAAGCAGAAGAAGAGAGATCCTGGGCAAAACTTTACTCCGATCACTACCGTATGATCTCTGCCGGGCGTCGGGCAGTCTTAGATAAAAGGCCTGGATAACCACCTCGGTAGCATACACCCAAGCCATATCTACACTCGCCAGTGTGCTCCCTCTGACACTTAGGACAAACTGGTAACTGAGAAGCACCCTGCACTTGCTTCCCCTTTCCTCTGTCCTTACCTCCCTCAAGAGGTCTCTTCACACCCCTCGGCTGCTGCTGAGGCTGTGATCTCGGCTGCCAACCTCTGTTCAGTGACTGAGGTCGAATCTCACGGAAGAAGCCCTTAGATGGCTCCCTCGGTTGTATAGAACCTGCTCCAATAGCCTCAATATCAAGTGCCCGGGCAACAAGCTCGTCGTAGGATACATTACGTACCCCTGATATGGTAAGGCGCATCCGGAACTCCTGACTAAGTCCCTGTAAGAATCTCCGTACCTTATCCTCATTCACAGCGACCTGGCGTGCGCGAAGCGGGAAAGGGCCGCAAACTTCTCCGTATCGGCAATAGAACTGATTGAGTAACTGCAAAACTCAGGCCATCGTCGCCTCCCGCACCGTATGGCTGAATACCGTGTCGTGAGAACAGATCTCTGAATCTCTCCCAGCCCATAACAGTAATATCGGTGGTCGTCTTCACAGTGTCCCACCAGAATCGGGAGTCCAGGGCTAGGTGGTAAGTCACCAACGCTACCCTCTCTCCATCCTCTATGCTAGCATACGCCAACATGTCCTCCATAGTGCGAATCCACTCCTCGGCTGAAGTGGGATCCGTAGACTGTCCATTGAATATAGGGGGCTGAAGCTTTTGAAACCTCTCCATCCCCCGGTTGCCCGGAATGGCTGCATCCGAGCTCTAATGCCCTCTCGGTCAATCATAGTGCCCATCTGCTGAGACTGTCTCTCCATCTGCTGAGACTGTCTCTCCATGTGCTGAGACTGCTGGGCGATAAAGTCCTTAAGTGTATCAATAGTGTCATCTCGGTCCTTTCTCTGACGCACCATGTTTATATCACTCCTATAAAATTTAAAGCAAATAATACTAAGAAAACTGAAATCAAACAAAGCTATAAGCATACTTACAGTTGATGAAGAATGTCCGCGTAGTGGCTGTGCAGTCGAGCAGTCTACAGAACCGATTTTAAAACCCGGGGGCTCTGATACCATAATTGTAACGACCCTAATACTGTACCCATATATACCCTTAATTACCGTACAAATTTTTCATTTTATCCTAATATCTTAAATTAAACTCTAGGCGGAAACTAAACCGAAATCGAAACCGGAATCGAAATCGGAATTAAAATCTAACCTTTAAAACATTTAAATAGAAAATTTAAAGCAAATAATACTAAGAAAACTGAAATCAAACAAAGCTATAAGCATACTTACAGTTGATGAAGAATGTCCGCGTAGTGGCTGTGCAGTCGAGCAGTCTACAGAACCGATTTAAAACCCGGGGGCTCTGATACCATAATTGTAACGACCCTAATACTGTACCCATATATCCCCTTAATTACCGTACAAATTTTTCATTTTATCCTAATATCTTAAATTAAACTCTAGGCGGAAACTAAACCGAAATCGAAACCGGAATCGAAATCGGAATTAAAATCTAACCTTTAAAACATTTAAATAGAAACTTAAAACATTCAATAACAAGTTAAAATAAATATTTAATTAAACAATTATTAGTGGGGAGGACAAAACTGTCCATCACAAACAAAATCAGGGCAGCGACTGGGCGCTGCCCTGATCGCCGATCGCTGCACACTTGCAGCGATCCCTTCTTCAGCGACCCTCTTCAGCTTCTCTACACTTAACCAAAATTTTAAAACTTTAAACAACAAGCTCTCTGGAATTCCGATTTCCAGAGAACAGAACACTTGTAAACCTTCAAACAATGCTCTCTGGAAATCAAATTCCAGAGAGTAACCTTCTTATATCCAACGCGTTTTTATCACAAAATACTGCAATCAAATTAGAATTTGACTCATCCAAAACCTTCTAAATTCAACTAACTCACAGCGGACTTTGCGAAATCCAACTGCATGGATAGCTCTAAAAAACCGAGCTTATCCGTAATAACTCCTAAAGTCATTTAAACGTTTTCATAACATTTAAAATACAGTTTAAATCAAATATATCTATATAACGTTAAATACAATTAAACCCAAACAATTCCAGAATTTCAAACAAGTAAACATCCTATACATATTCATCGAAACATCCCAAAATATACTAAAAAGACCCTCAAAAGCTTATACATACGTCCCCACGGGTCAAATGAGCCTCGACTGCGCCAGCACACCACCGCAACATCCTCGATCAACCGAACTCATGCCTCAGGAGGAGGAATCCCATCCTCACCTGGATCCTCGGAGTCTATGTCACCTACACCATACATAACACACTATGAGATAAAAATCTCAGTAAGCTCTAGTAAATGCAACTACATGCTATGCTATGCGTGTGAGTTGGAAACCATGCAGCATTTTCTTTACTTATTCATTAGGGATCACCGAGATCTAATCCTCCTAACTGGAGAGAGCGCATCCAGCGGGCGGACTACTCTTTCCAGTTAGAAGAGGGGGGTACACGCTTACAACACGTACAGCCGTGCCTGAGCCCCACCTCGCATGACCATCGTATGAGTGCATAATAAATGTGGTACTGTGACCAGCCCGTAGTCGGCCTCCACAGTAGGTCCCGCCCCTCTCCAGGCCACATTGTGAGTACATAATAGATGTGGTACTGTGACCAGCCGTAATCGGCCTCCACAGTAGGTCCCTGCCCCTCTCAGGCCACATCGCCAAGTTAAAACATAGTGCGGAATTCATTTTCATGCTTTTCTTTAAAAACACGTGATGTATGAACAGTTCTATATCACAAAATAAACACTAAGCATGCATACCATCAAGACTGCGGAACGTAAACCTACAAAGCAAATAAACCTAACTACCCAACCAAAGCAATATAAACTAGCGCGTCATCAAAATCCTCGAAACGACTTCGATGTAAGGTGTAGGCCTATCGGCCGGAAAGGTATCACGAGAACTTACCTTGTGCACGCTGCAATCCAAGTTTCGTCCACGAGCACTGTTTACCTAAGCAATTTAGAACGTTTATCGTTAAAACGAATTTAAACTTCTAAACGTTCAAATTCAACAAAACCTCAATCCAAGGAATTTCTTAAAGCTTTAACTTAACTAATCCAATTCATTGAGTTGTTCATTCGAGTATTTTACGCTCGGAACCTCAATAGAGAGAGAGAGAGAGAGAGAGAGAGAGAGAGAGAGAGAGAGAGAGAGAGAGAGAGAGAGAGAGAGAGAGAGAGAGAGAGAGAGAGAGAGAGAGAGAGAGAGAGAGAGAGAGAGAGAGAGAGAGAGAGAGAGAGAGAGAGAGAGAGAGAGAGAGAGAGAGAGAGAGAGAGAGAGAGAGAGAGAGAGAGAGAGAGAGAGAGAGAGAGAGAGAGAGAGAGAGAGAGAGAGAGAGAGAGAGAGAGAGAGAGAGAGAGAGAGAGAGAGAGAGAGAGAGAGAGAGAGAGAGAGAGAGAGAGAGAGAGAGAGAGAGAGAGAGAGAGAGAGAGAGAGAGAGAGAGAGAGAGAGAGAGAGAGAGAGAGAGAGAGAGAGAGAGAGAGAGAGAGAGAGAGAGAGAGAGAGAGAGAGAGAGAGAGAGAGAGAGAGAGAGAGAGAGAGAGAGAGAGAGAGAGAGAGAGAGAGAGAGAGAGAGAGAGAGAGAGAGAGAGAGAGAGAGAGAGAGAGAGAGAGAGAGAGAGAGAGAGAGAGAGAGAGAGAGAGAGAGAGAGAGAGAGAGAGAGAGAGAGAGAGAGAGAGAGAGAGAGAGAGAGAGAGAGAGAGAGAGAGAGAGAGAGAGAGAGAGAGAGAGAGAGAGAGAGAGAGAGAGAGAGAGAGAGAGAGAGAGAGAGAGAGAGAGAGAGAGAGAGAGAGAGAGAGAGAGAGAGAGAGAGAGAGAGAGAGAGAGAGAGAGAGAGAGAGAGAGAGAGAGAGAGAGAGAGAGAGAGAGAGAGAGAGAGAGAGAGAGAGAGAGAGAGAGAGAGAGAGAGAGAGAGAGAGAGAGAGAGAGAGAGAGAGAGAGAGAGAGAGAGAGAGAGAGAGAGAGAGAGAGAGAGAGAGAGAGAGAGAGAGAGAGAGAGAGAGAGAGAGAGAGAGAGAGAGAGAGAGAGAGAGAGAGAGAGAGAGAGAGAGAGAGAGAGAGAGAGAGAGAGAGAGAGAGAGAGAGAGAGAGAGAGAGAGAGAGAGAGAGAGAGAGAGAGAGAGAGAGAGAGAGAGAGAGAGAGAGAGAGAGAGAGAGAGAGAGAGAGAGAGAGAGAGAGAGAGAGAGAGAGAGAGAGAGAGAGAGAGAGAGAGAGAGAGAGAGAGAGAGAGAGAGAGAGAGAGAGAGAGAGAGAGAGAGAGAGAGAGAGAGAGAGAGAGAGAGAGAGAGAGAGAGAGAGAGAGAGAGAGAGAGAGAGAGAGAGAGAGAGAGAGAGAGAGAGAGAGAGAGAGAGAGAGAGAGAGAGAGAGAGAGAGAGAGAGAGAGAGAGAGAGAGAGAGAGAGAGAGAGAGAGAGAGAGAGAGAGAGAGAGAGAGAGAGAGAGAGAGAGAGAGAGAGAGAGAGAGAGAGAGAGAGAGAGAGAGAGAGAGAGAGAGAGAGAGAGAGAGAGAGAGAGAGAGAGAGAGAGAGAGAGAGAGAGAGAGAGAGAAGAACAGAGAAGTTCTTCTCTGTAAATGATTTTCGTTAGAAAATCACTAAGGCTTTATGCCTTTTAATAGTCAATAAACATTAACTACACAAATGACGATTTTGCCCTTAGCTTATATTATATATTTGTTTCGTCCTTCGTTTCATTAATCGTCCCACGATTCGGATTCTCGGAAGTTCCGTATTTTGCCATTTACTCTTATTCATTACCAGAGCTTTACCAAAACTGTCCGTTCGCAATTTGGACCTCGTTTACTATTTTTATTAAAACGTCATTTACTTTACGATAGACATAATTACTCGGAATATAGTGTTACTATTCCGAAAATTCCCATAATTTCCTTAAAATTCTTATTATTCGTTAGGATCGTAATGACGCTTTCTTTTTATGAAACGGACCTGGTTTGACATATTTACCAAAAATGCCACTATATAATAAAATAACAATATAATATATTAAATCTGAAATCCGTACAAGCCGGATATTACATTCTACCCTCCTTATTCAGGATTTTGTCCACAAAATCAAATCATGCAAACAACTCAGGATAACTAGTCATCATATCCTGCTGTCGCTCCCAGGTCGCTTCTTCCACCTCGTGGTTCCGCCACAAAACCTTGACCAGTGGGATCTCCTTGTTGCGTAGCACCTTGATGGAATACTCCAAAATACGTACCGGCCTCACCTCATAGCTCAAGGTAGGCTGTACCTCGATCTCTGTAGCCTCCACGATATGCGACGGATCGCGCAAGCACTTCCGAAGCATAGATACATGAAATACGTCGTGGATACCCACCATAGAAGCTGGAAGCTGTAGTCTGTACGCCATCTTCCCGATCCTCTTCAGAATAGGAAAGGGCCCCACATATCGAGGGTTCAGCTTACCCCTCCTTCCGAATCTCGCAACACCCTTAAACGGAGAAACTTTAAGATATACCTCATCACCTTCCTCGAACTCAAGTTCTCTCCGTCTAGTGTCAGCATAGCTCTTCTGTCGACTCTGAGCTATCTCTATACGCTGTCGGATAACGGCAATCTTCTCTGCCGTTTGCTGTAGAATCTCTGGACCTACGATACTGGCCTCGCCAACCTCGTCCCAATGTAACGGAGACCTACACTTCCGACCATATAAGGCCTCATACGGCGCCATGCCAATAGTAGCCTGAAAGCTGTTGTTGTACGAGAACTCAATCAGGGGCAAATATCGGCTCCAAGAGCCCTGAAACTCCAGCACACATGCTCTGAGCATATCCTCAAGAATCTGGTTCGTCCTCTCTGTCTGTCCATCAGTCTGAGGATGAAATGCCGTGCTGAAATTAAGCTGAGTCCCCATCGCTGTGTGTAACTCTTCCAGAACTTCGACGTGAATCTAGGATCTCTGTCAGAAACAATAGAAACTGGAACTCCGTGCAATCTAACAATCTCTGCACATAGAGCTCAGCAAGCTGATCATAGACGATGCCATCTTCACTGGCAAAGAAGTGAGCGACTTCGTCAATCGGTCCACAATAACCCATATGCCATCATAGCCTCTCGTAGTCCCTGGGAGCCCCACAACAAAATCCCTAGATATCTGCTCCCACTTCACTCCGGGAATCAGCAGTGGTAATAATGTTCGGCCGGTCTCTGATGTTCGGCCCTTAACCTGCTGACTACTAAGCTAGTCTCAACGTACCTGGAACCTCTCTTTTCATTGCCGGCCACCAGAAATGTGCTTTCAATCCGGTACATTTTAGTACTTCCCGGGTGCACAGAATATGCAGAAGAATGTGCCTCAGTCAAAATCTCCTGCCTCAGATCCTCGTCGCTAGGCACGTACCACCTATGCCTGAACTTCAGAATACCATCCTCTGATAAATGGAAATCCGACGAGTCTCCCAATGTCATGCTGGATCGAAGCTCTATACACTCTGAATCACTCTGCTGGCCTCACGTATACGATCAGAATAGTCGGCCTGAGAGAAATGTTGGCGAGCATACCGGATAACTCAGCCACTATCTCCACGTCGAACCTCTCAATCTCAGATCGCAGCGTAACTGACATCGCTGCTAATGAAGGCTGACTCGCAGAAGGCACTCTACTCAAGGCATCAGCAACCTTGTTCGCCTTCCCCGGATGGTACTTGATGTCAAAATCATAGTCTTTAACAAACTCGAGCCATCGTCTCTGTCTCATGTTCAGCCTCCTTCTGCGTAAATAGGTACTTCAGGCTCTTGTGGTCGGAAAATATGTCGCACTGCTGCCCATACAAATAGTGTCTCCATATCTTCAGTGGCGAAGACCACAGCCGCTAACTCGAGGTCATGCGTAGGGTAGTTCTGCTCATACGGCTTCAGCTGCCGAGAAGCGTGTAAGAAATGACTCCTCCCCTCTTGCATCAGAACATCACCGAGTCCCACTCCAGATGCATCACAATAAAACACTGAATCTGACATCTTCAACAAGCAGTGCCAGCACTGGAGCGGTGGTCAACCTCTGCTTTAACTCCGCAAAGCTGTCATCACAAGCAGACGACATATAAATCTCTCATGCTTTCGAGTCAATCGTGATAAAGGAAGTGCGATCTCGAGCACCCCTGAATAAACTTCCGGTAATAACCGGCCAATCCGAGAAATCCACGTACCTCACGTACATTCTTCGGCTGCGGCCAATCACTGACTGCCTGGACTTTGCTCGGATCCACAGAAACTCCGTCCTGTGATATAATATGACCAAGGAAACTCACTCTGTCAAGCCAGAACTCGCACTTGGAAAACTTCGGATAGAGCTGGCGCTGACTCAATATCTGTTAAAACGATCCTCACAATGCTCCTCGTGGTCTTCCTTCGTCTTAGAATAGATGAGGATGTCGTCAATAAATACCACTACGAACTTGTCCAAGTACTCCTTAAAGACACGGTTCATCAGATCCATGAACGCTGCAAGAGCATTAGTGAGCCCAAATGACATAACGAGGAACTCATAATGCCCATACCTCGTCCTGACGCGGGTCTTTGGCACGTCATCCCTTCGGACCTTCAGCTGATAGTAACCCGAGCGCAGGTCAATCCTGGAGAATACTCTGGGCACCCTGTAGCTGATCAAACAAGTCGTCGATCCTGGCAGTGGATACTTGTTCTTCACTGTCAACTTGTTCAACTCCCTGTAATCGATACACATCCTGAGGGTCCCGTCCTTCTTTTTAACAAACAGAACAGGCGCACAGCAGGGCGAAACGCTGGGTCGGATGAAACCATTCTCTAATAGCTCGTCAAGCTGAGTCCTCAACTCTCTTCACTCAGCCGGCGCTAATCTGTACGGATTCTTAAACGTCGGCGCGGTGTTCGGATAGACATCAATCGTGAACTCAATCTCCCGGTCGGGCAGTAATCCGGGAAGATCGTCAAGAAATATACCAGAGAAATCTCTGACAATAGGAATGTCGCTCGGCTGTAATCCGCTGAGCAACTGTACATCAAATACTGAGACCATAAAAATAGAGCACGCACCTTTGAATGCTCGTTGACCATCATGGAATAAGAAATTGGCGAACCTATCAATCTGCTCATCGCCCTGATAAGAAAACTCAGCTTTACCCGGAGGTCGAAAGGTGACAATCCCGGAGCGACAATCGATGGTGGCAAAGTGCTGCGATAGCCAATCCATCCCTAGAATAAGATCATAATGCTCGATGCCCATAACAATAAGGCGAGCATAAAGAGTACGGTCCCCCAATCGAGATAATGCTTGCCCTGGACTACCCGACTGACTGCATATGCTCTCCTGAAGGTAGCATAACGCTATATTCGCACGTCTGCTAACTCAGGCGCAAGCCTCAATTCTCGACACACAAGCGGTGGAAATAAAAGAATGTGTAGCCCCCGTGTCTAATAAAGAAAATACAGGAACACCAGTAACCAATATAGTACCTGCAATCACGGCAGGCTGATCCTCGTTATCAACATCTCCTAGGCTCGATAAAAAGCGAAGATCCTGGGCATAACTTTCCTCTGATCACTACCGTCTGATCTCTGCCGGGCTTCGGGCAGTCTTTGATAAAATGGCCTGGATCACCCACATCGGTAGCATACACCCAAGCCATATCTACACCTCGCCAGTGTGCTCCCTCTGACACTTAGGACAAACTTGTAACTGAGAAGCACCCTGCACTTGCTCCCCTTTCCTCTGTCCTTACCTCCTCAAGAGGTCTCTTCACACCTCTCGGCTGCTTGCTGAGGCTGTCATCTCGGCTGCCAACCTCTGTTCAGTGACTGAGGTCGAATCTCACGGAAGAAGCCCTTAGATGGCTCCCTCCGGTCTCGTTAGAACTCTGCTCAATAGCCTCAATATCAAGTGCCCGGGCAACAAGCTCGTCGTAGGATACATTACGTCCCCCTGATATGGTAAGGCGCATCCGGAACTCCTGACTAAGTCCCTGTAAGACTCTCCGTACCTTATCCTCATTCACGCTGACCTGCGTGGCGCGAATCGGAAAGGGCCTCAAACTTCCTCCCGTACTCGGCAATAGAACTGACTTGCGTAACTGCATAAACTCAGCCATCTTCGCCTCCCGCACCGTATGGCTGAAATACTTGTCGCTTAGAACAGCTCTCTGAATCTCTCCCAGCCCATAACAGTAATATCGGTGGTCGTCTTCCAGTGTCCCACCAGAATCGGGAGTCCAGGGCTAGGTGGTAAGTCACCAACGCTACCCTCTCTCCATCCTCTATGCTAGCATACGCCAACATGTCCTCCATAGTGCGAATCCACTCCTCGGCTGAAGTGGGATCCGTAGACTGTCCATTGAATATAGGGGGCTGAAGCTTTTGAAACCTCTCCATCCCCCGGTTGCCCGGAATGGCTGCATCCCGAGCTCTAATGCCCTCTCGGTCAATCATAGTGCCCAATTGCTGAGACTGTCTCTCCATGTGCTGAGACTGCTGGGCGATAAAGTCCTTAAGTGTATCAATAGTGTCATCTCGGTCATCTCGGTCCTTTCTCTGACGCACCATGTTTATATCACTCCTATAAAATTTAAAAGCAAATAATACTAAGAAAACTGAAATCAAACAAAGCTATAAGCATACTTACAGTTGATGAAGAATGTCCGCGTAGTGGCTGTGCAGTCGAGCAGTCTACAGAACCGATTTTAAAACCCGGGGGCTCTGATACCATAATTGTAACGACCCTAATACTGTACCCATATATACCCTTAATTACCGTACAAATTTTTCATTTTATCCTAATATCTTAAATTAAACTCTAGGCGGAAACTAAACCGAAATCGAAACCGGAATCGAAATCGGAATTAAAATCTAACCTTTAAAACATTTAAATAGAAACTTAAAACATTCAATAACAAGTTAAAATAAATATTTAATTAAACAATTATTTGTGGGGAGGACAAAACTGTCCATCACAAACAAAATCAGGGCAGCGACTGGGCGCTGCCCCTGATCGCCGATCGCTGCACACTTGCAGCGATCCCTTCTTCAGCGACCCTCTTCAGCTTCTCTACACTTAACCAAAATTTTAAAACTTTAAACAACAAGCTCTCTGAATCTCTCCCAGCCCATAACAGTAATATCGGTGGTCGTCTTCACAGTGTCCCACCAGAATCGGGCGTCCAGGGCTAGGTGGTAAGTCACCAACGCTACCCTCTCTCCATCCTCTATGCTAGCATACGCCAGCATGTCCTCCATAGTGCGAATCCACTCCTCGGCTGAAGTGGGATCCGTAGACTGTCCATTGAATATAGGGGGCTGAAGCTTTTGAAACCTCTCCATCCCCCGGTTGCCCGGAATGGCTGCATCCCGAGCTCTAATGCCCTCTCGGTCAATCATAGTGCCCAACTGCTGTGACTGTCTCTCCATCTGCTGAGACTGTCTCTCCATGTGCTGAGACTGCTGGGCGATAAAGTCCTTAAGTGTATCAATAGTGTCATCTCGGTCCTTTCTCTGACGCACCATGTTTATATCACTCCTATAAAATTTAAAAGCAAATAATACTAAGAAAACTGAAATCAAACAAAGCTATAAGCATACTTACAGTTGATGAAGAATGTCCGCGTAGTGGCTGTGCAGTCGAGCAGTCTACAGAACCGATTTTAAAACCCGGGGGCTCTGATACCATAATTGTAACGACCCTAATACTGTACCCATATATACCCTTAATTACCGTACAAATTTTTCATTTTATCCTAATATCTTAAATTAAACTCTAGGCGGAAACTAAACCGAAATCGAAACCGGAATCGAAATCGGAATTAAAATCTAACCTTTAAAACATTTAAATAGAAACTTAAAACATTCAATAACAAGTTAAAATAAATATTTAATTAAACAATTATTTGTGGGGAGGACAAAACTGTCCATCACAAACAAAATCAGGGCAGCGACTGGGCGCTGCCCCTGATCGCCGATCGCTGCACACTTGCAGCGATCCCTTCTTCAGCGACCCTCTTCAGCTTCTCTACACTTAACCAAAATTTTAAAACTTTAAACAACAAGCTCTCTGGAATTCCGATTTCCAGAGAACAGAACACTTGTAAACCTTCAAACAATGCTCTCTGGAAATCAAATTCCAGAGAGTAACCTTCTTATATCCAACGCGTTTTTATCACAAAATACTGCAATCAAATTAGAAATTTGACTCATCCAAAACCTTCTAAATTCAACTAACTCACAGCGGACTTTGCGAAATCCAACTGCATGGATAGCTCTAAAAACCGAGCTTATCCGTAATAACTCCTAAAGTCATTTAAAACGTTTTCATAACATTTAAAATACAGTTTAAATCAAATATATCTATATAACGTTAAATACAATTAAACCCAAACAATTCCAGAATTTCAAAACAAGTTAAAATAAATATTTAATTAACAATTATTTGTGGGGAGGACAAAACTGTCCATCACAAACAAAATCAGGGCAGCGACTGGGCGCTGCCCCTGATCGCCGATCGCTGCACACTTGCAGCGATCCCTTCTTCAGCGACCCTCTTCAGCGACCCTCTTCAGCTTCTCTACACTTAACCAAAATTTTAAAACTTTAAACAACAAGCTCTCTGGAATTCCGATTTCCAGAGAACAGAACACTTGTAAACCTTCAAACAATGCTCTCTGGAAATCAAATTCCAGAGAGTAACCTTCTTATATCCAACGCATTTTTATCACAAAATACTGCAATCAAATTAGAAATTTGACTCATCCAAAACCTTCTAAATTCAACTAACTCACAGCGGACTTTGCGAAATCCAACTGCATGGATAGCTCTAAAAACCGAGCTTATCCGTAATAACTCCTAAAGTCATTTAAAACGTTTTCATAACATTTAAAATACAGTTTAAATCAAATATATCTATATAACGTTAAATACAATTAAACCCAAACAATTCCAGAATTTCAAAACAAGTTAAAATAAATATTTAATTAACAATTATTTGTGGGGAGGACAAAACTGTCCATCACAAACAAAATCAGGGCAGCGACTGGGCGCTGCCCCTGATCGCCGATCGCTGCACACTTGCAGCGATCCCTTCTTCAGCGACCCTCTTCAGCTTCTCTACACTTAACCAAAATTTTAAAACTTTAAACAACAAGCTCTCTGGAATTCCGATTTCCAGAGAACAGAACACTTGTAAACCTTCAAACAATGCTCTCTGGAAATCAAATTCCAGAGAGTAACCTTCTTATATCCAACGCGTTTTTATCACAAAATACTGCAATCAAATTAGAAATTTGACTCATCCAAAACCTTCTAAATTCAACTAACTCACAGCGGACTTTGCGAAATCCAACTGCATGGATAGCTCTAAAAACCGAGCTTATCCGTAATAACTCCTAAAGTCATTTAAAACGTTTTCATAACATTTAAAATACAGTTTAAATCAAATATATCTATATAACGTTAAATACAATTAAACCCAAACAATTCCAGAATTTCAAAACAAGTTAAACATCCTATACATATTCATCGAAACATCCCAAAATATACTAAAAAGACCCTCAAAAGCTATACATACGTCCCCACGGGTCAAATGAGCCTCGACTGCGCCAGCACACCACCGCAACCATCCTCGATCAACCGAACTCATGCCTCAGGAGGAGGAATCCCATCCTCACCTGGATCCTCGGAGTCTATGTCACCTACACCATACATAACACACTATGAGATAAAAATCTCAGTAAGCTCTAGTAAATGCAACTACATGCTATGCTATGCGTGTGAGTTGGAAACCATGCAGCATTTTCTTTACTTATTCATTACCAGAGCTTTACCAAAACTGTCCGTTCGCAATTTGGACCTCGTTTACTATTTTTATTAAAACGTCATTTACTTTACGATACACCCAATACGTTCAATATATACTTAATCATCGACGACCTATCGATTACGAGCTCTAAATCTCGTTTTTAATCGAAAACCTAAACGAATCTAAACGTTTAAAACTTTACGAAACTCGAATTCCAATGCTCTAAAACTATAGAGACTTACCGAGAACGTCAATTGGAGGAGAACACGTGAAGAAAACGGAACGAACGGAGGAGAAATCGGAGTTCGGAATCGTTGAAACCCTTGGCGGCCAGAGGGTTCGTGAGAGAGAGAGAGAGAGAGAGAGAGAGAGAGAGAGAGAGAGAGAGAGAGAGAGAGAGAGAGAGAGAGAGAGAGAGAGAGAGAGAGAGAGAGAGAGAGAGAGAGAGAGAGAGAGAGAGAGAGAGAGAGAGAGAGAGAGAGAGAGAGAGAGAGAGAGAGAGAGAGAGAGAGAGAGAGAGAGAGAGAGAGAGAGAGAGAGAGAGAGAGAGAGAGAGAGAGAGAGAGAGAGAGAGAGAGAGAGAGAGAGAGAGAGAGAGAGAGAGAGAGAGAGAGAGAGAGAGAGAGAGAGAGAGAGAGAGAGAGAGAGAGAGAGAGAGAGAGAGAGAGAGAGAGAGAGAGAGAGAGAGAGAGAGAGAGAGAGAGAGAGAGAGAGAGAGAGAGAGAGAGAGAGAGAGAGAGAGAGAGAGAGAGAGAGAGAGAGAGAGAGAGAGAGAGAGAGAGAGAGAGAGAGAGAGAGAGAGAGAGAGAGAGAGAGAGAGAGAGAGAGAGAGAGAGAGAGAGAGAGAGAGAGAGAGAGAGAGAGAGAGAGAGAGAGAGAGAGAGAGAGAGAGAGAGAGAGAGAGAGAGAGAGAGAGAGAGAGAGAGAGAGAGAGAGAGAGAGAGAGAGAGAGAGAGAGAGAGAGAGAGAGAGAGAGAGAGAGAGAGAGAGAGAGAGAGAGAGAGAGAGAGAGAGAGAGAAGAACAGAGAAGTTCTTCTCTGTAAATGATTTTCGTTAGAAAATCACTAAGGCTTTATGCCTTTTAATAGTCAATAAACATTAACTACACAAATGACGATTTTGCCCTTAGCTTATATTATATATTTGTTTCGTCCTTCGTTTCATTAATCGTCCCACGATTCGGATTCTCGGAAGTTCCGTATTTTGCCATTTACTCTTATTCATTACCAGAGCTTTACCAAAACTGTCCGTTCGCAATTTGGACCTCGTTTACTATTTTTATTAAAACGTCATTTACTTTACGATAGACATAATTACTCGGAATATAGTGTTACTATTCCGAAAATTCCCATAATTTCCTTAAAATTCTTATTTTCTCCAAAATAGTTGGCCTCAAAGATATGGCCGAAAGCATCGCTGACACACTAGACATAGCTTCCAGGTTAAATCTTTGGAATTCTGTCTCTAAGCTATTGGTATTTCTAGAATCAATGCAGAGACTGAAGGAGTCACTTACTCAAGCATCAGCCACTACACTTCGCCTTGCCAGGGTGGTACTTAATCTCAAAATCATAATATTTAACGAACTCTAACCACCTACGTTGCCTCATATTCAGTTCCTTTTTGCGTGAAAATGTATTTCAGACTTTTATGATCCGAACATATCTCACAGGTTTGTCCATACAGGTAGTGCCTCCAAATCTTTAATGCAAAACCACAGCAGCTAATTCTAAGTCATGTGTAGGGTAATTCTTTTCGTGTACTTTTAACTGCCTAGAAGCATAAGCTATAACCTTTCCATCTTGCATCAAAACACCACCAAGTCCAACCTTGGAAGCATCACAATAAATACTGAATTTACCATTTTCGACAGGAAGGGTTAAAATTGGGGCATTGGTCAGTTTCTGCTTCAAGGTCTGGAAACTGGATTCACATTATCAGTCCAATTATACTTCACATTTTTCCTTGTCAACCTAGTAAGGGGTTGTGGCAATCTTTGAAAATCCCTCGATGAATTCCTATAATCCTGCTAATCCAAGAAACTCCGGATATCCGTAGCATTCTTCGGTTGGGGCCACTCCTTAACTGCTTGAACCTTGGCTGGATCAACAGATATCCCATCACGAGAGATCACATGACCAAGAAAGTGAACTCTGTCCAACCAAAACTCACACTTGGAAAACTTAGCATAAAGTTGGTGCTGTCTAAGTACTCCTAACACCAAACTCAAATGCCTTGCATGCTCATCCTTAGTTCTAGAATAGATCAGAATGTCGTCTATGAATACTATGACAAACTTGTCCAAATACTCGTGAAACACCCTATTCATGAGATCCATGAAGGCTGCTGGTGCATTTGTCAAACCAAAAGACAACCAAAAACTCATAATGTCCGTATCTTGTGCGAAAGGCAGTCTTTGGGATATCTTCAGATTTAACCTTCAAATGGTAATAACCGGACCTAAGGTCAATCTTGGAGAAAACTCTTGCACCCTTAAGCTGGTCAAACAAGTAACCGATTCTCGGCAAAGGGTATTTGTTTTTGACAGTTAACTTATTCAATTCTCTATAGTCTATGCACATACGCATTGATCCATCCTTCTTTTTGACAAAAAGGACATGTGCATCCCACGATGAAAAGCTAGGGCATATGAACCCCTTCTCCAACAAATCCTCTAACTGTTTCTTTAATTCCTTAAGTTCAGTTGGAGCTAATCTATATGGATTCTTAGACACAGGCTAGGCTCCGGGGTAAATATCTACAACAAATTCAATTTCCCTATTTGGTGGCAAACCATGAAGGTCATCTAGGAATACTTCTAGAAAATCTTGGACAACTAAAACATTTTTGGGGCTTGATTTTCCTACTGTTTGTGTGTCTAAAGCACTGGCCAAAAAGCACAAATACTTTCTGCAAGGGGAGGGTCTTGTGTTAATAGAGGTCATCACAGACATTTCCTTACCTTTCTTGAGGCTTGGAAGGTGTGTTTCAAACTTACCAGGGGGTTGGACAGCTAATATTCCAGTCTACAATCTATTGTGGCATGATGCTTAAAAAGCCAGTCCATTCCTAGGATTACATCAAATCCTAATATATCCATAATTATAAGGTCAGCAGGTAAACTTACATTCCCTACTAACACTTCACTGTCAAGCATCACTTGGTTAGAGTGCATGCGTTCACCAGAAGGCAATGCAACATTAAACACAGCATGGAAAGGGTAAACTGTACGTCTAACTTAACAGCAAAAGCAGATGCTATAAATGAATGTGTGGCACCAGAATCTATTAAAGTAAAAGCAGGCATAGAGTTGATCAATATAGTACCTGACACCACAGCAGGCTGTTCCTCACCCCACTCCGTCATGGAGAATATTCTTGGCTTGATCATAGTAGGGCCACTCTTAGGAACCGGACAATCTCTGTTAATGTGGCCGACCTTGTTACAATTGTAGCATCTGGTGATTCTAGGCTTCGAGCACTCCTTGAACGTGTGTCCAACCTTCTCACAGTTGAAACACTTTCCAAGGCCCAGTCTGCATTCCCCCGGATGGTTCTTCAAACATTTGGGCCAGTGGGGAAATTTCCTGACATTCTGTACCTTTCCCCCTACTCCTTGGCTATTTTGGCCTTCACTTGGCCTCTTCGTTCCTCTCTGTTAGTGTGGTTGGTTAAACCCTTGTGGGACCTCCTTTGGTCTAGCACACTTTCCTTCAGCTTCTTCCACTTCTAGGGCAGTGGACACAACCTCACTGAAGGTCAAGCCCTTGATTCCACATAATTTAACCCCTCAGTAAACTTCTGGCTTCAGTCCATGCATAAATTTGAACACCTTATCCTCGTCCTTGTGAGCAAACTGCCTAGCAAACCTAGACAGGGACTCGAACTGTCTACTATACTCGGCCACAGACCCTGTCTGCTTCAAGTTCAGGAACTCCAACTTCTTCGCGGTCTGGACAGTACTGTTAAAATACTTCCCATAGAAAATGTCCTTGAATTGTGACCAAGGCATCGTCAAAACATCTGTGGTGGTCTCAATTGTTTCCCACCAGAGTTGAGCTTCACCAGCTAAATGAAAGGTTGCCAACGTGACTTTTTCTCCTTCTCCAATGTTGGCACACCTAAACATGCTTTCAATCTTTCTAAGCCACCCTTCAGCCACAGCAGGATCAGATGACTGACCATCAAACGTGGGTGGTCTTACACTCCAGAATCTATCCTCGTAATGCTCATTGCTATAACCCGAGTTGGCACTTCCTTGTACCTCTCGGTTCAGTAGTACTCCTAGCTGATCGGATTGCTGGCGCATTAATTCTGCCTGCTGTCGCACTAGATCTGTCAACTGTCCGATTACACTAGAATCTTCTGTGCTTCCCGGAGTTGGTGTCTCTCTCTGCACTCTTGGCCTTCCCGGTCGTCTGGACATTTTTGCTATATTCCTGTACAGGGTCAACTATTTTTATAATATCTAATAACTGTACTTAACATAAACACTTACAGTTTTTAGAGTACTTCAATGCAGCGAATGGCACTGATGAGTGATCTTTTGAACGGTTTAACTGAATGTCTCTGATACCCACACTGTAACGCCCCGAGTTATCTGAACCGGTTCGTCACACCATACCCTACATGACTAAAATGTCAACCGTATTTATTTTTTTTTTGACAAACTTGACATAAGCGGAATCTTCAAAACATCATATTCGAACCTTGCAGCGGAAATCATTTAAGTAAAATGGAGTTAAACAAACTATTGTACAAGGCTTGAATACTCAATTAGAATTTTTTTGGGAATAATCGGCAAATGGAATAAAGGATTAAATCGCAGAACGCATTATAGGTTTCAAAAGTCAAACGCATCGCCCGCTAGACAAAGTCAACAAAAGGGGATGAAGCAGAAAATAGAAGATATCATCCGGTGACAAAACGACAAAATACGCTCTACACCTTCGGTGACGCAGCGGATGATCGACGATACAGCATCCACCGGTGGCTAGACGACAACACACTTCTTACATCTCTGGTGGATTAACACACGACATCCACCGCGGTCACTAAACGACAAAACATTTCCTACATCTTCTGGTGGATTAACACACGACATCCACCGGTCACTAAACGACAAAACATTTCCTACATCTTCTGGTGGATTAACACACGACATCCACCGGTCACTAAACGACAAAACATTTCTTACATCTTCCGGTGGATTAACACACGACATCCACCGGTCACTAAACGACAAAACATTTCCTACATCTTCCGGTGGATTAACACACGACATCCACCGGTCACTAAACGACAAAACATTTCCTACATCTTCTGGTGGATTAACACACGACATCCACCGGTCACTAAACGACAAAACATTTCCTACATCTTCTGGTGGATTAACACACGACATCCACCGGTCACTAAACGACAAAACATTTCCTACATCTTCTGGTGGATTAACACACGACATCCACCGGTCACTAAACGACAAAACATTTCCTACATCTTCCGGTGGATTAACACACGACATCCACCGGTCACTAAACGACAAAACATTTCCTACATCTTCTGGTGGATTAACACACGACATCCACCGGTCACTAAACGACAAAACATTTCCTACATCTTCCGGTGGATTAACACACGACATCCACCGGTCACTAAACGACAAAACATTTCCTACATCTTCTGGTGGATTAACACACGACATCCACCGGTCACTAAACGACAAAACATTTCCTACATCTTCCGGTGGATTAACACACGACATCCACCGGTCACTAAACGACAAAACATTTCCTACATCTTCCGGTGGATTAACACACGACATCCACCGGTCACTAAACGACAAAACATTTCCTACATCTTCTGGTGGATTAACACACGACATCCACCGGTCACTAAACGACAAAACATTTCCTACATCTTCCGGTGGATTAACACACGACATCCACCGGTCACTAAACGACAAAACATTTCCTACATCTTCTGGTGGATTAACACACGACATCCACCGGTCACTAAACGACAAAACATTTCCTACATCTTCTGGTGGATTAACACACGACATCCACCGGTCACTAAACGACAAAACATTTCCTACATCTTCTGGTGGATTAACACACGACATCCACCGGTCACTAAACGACAAAACATTTCCTACATCTTCCGGTGGATTAACACACGACATCCACCGGTCACTAAACGACAAAACATTTCCTACATCTTCCGGTGGATTAACACACGACATCCACCGATCACTAAACGACAAAACATTTCCTACATCTTCTGGTGGATTAACACACGACATCCACCGGTCACTAAACGACAAAACATTTCCTACATCTTCCGGTGGATTAACACACGACATCCACCGGTCACTAAACGACAAAACATTTCCTACATCTTCTGGTGGATTAACACACGACATCCACCGGTCACTAAACGACAAAACATTTCCTACATCTTCTGGTGGATTAACACACGACATCCACCGGTCACTAAACGACAAAACATTTCCTACATCTTCTGGTGGATTAACACACGACATCCACCGGTCACTAAACGACAAAACATTTCCTACATCTTCCGGTGGATTAACACACGACATCCACCGGTCACTAAACGACAAAACATTTCCTACATCTTCTGGTGGATTAACACACGACATCCACCGATCACTAAACGACAAAACATTTCCTACATCTTCTGGTGGATTAACACACGACATCCACCGGTCACTAAACGACAAATTTCGTTCTATATCGTCCGATGGCTTCCACTAAAGACATCTTCCGATAGACAACAGAACAACAACTCAACCTATAGAGAAGAATTTACTCATTTCACTAAAACCATTCAAAAACATTTCAAGCCATCACATTACTAAAGTTCCAGTGTGTGCCAACATTAAATCCCAACAGAATACTATTAACGGGAAAATCTCGAAATTGTATTCAAAACATTGAAATCACTTCTGTAATGAAAATTCAACATACTTAAATTGAAATACTGTCAACTAAACTTTCACACCATCAGACAATAGTTAATCTGCCACATCAGTATACATGGCCGAGGCATGAATGTACTCCTCCAACCACATCTAATCATCTGTGCAATCAGGAAATTCACTTGCAGTATCCTCAACACCTACATTTAATATTGCCATATAAATTGTGCCATTAGTTTAAAAGGAATAGAGAAACGGTTTGATAGAACCGGGTATTACAAACACAAGACAAAAACAATATAAACATCTATGAATCAAACTTAAACTTAAATACTTACAGTCGATGGAGAGTCCTCGTGTGGCGGTTCGTGTTTTGGCAGGCAGTTCACAAAATCGCTTTTAAAACCCCGCCTCTCTGATACTATATTGTGACGACCCCGATCAGGTTAGGGCCGCCATGGACTTGCTGTAACGCCCCCGAACCCACCCTTGCTCGGAGCGCTACCTTGCTAACCAAACCCGCGTTTAAAACATCGTTTAAAATAATTTTCGTAAATTTTATGACTCGTTTTCGGGCTTTTTGAACCCTCGAAATTTATTGGAAAACGGGCCCAAAATACGTTTAAAATACGTCGGAAAATGTCGGGTCAAAATATTGTAGAAAAAGGAAGAAATTTAAAACTTTTAAAAAAAATCAGCCAAATGGGCGCTGGGCGCCACGCGCGCCCAGGCAGTGCGCCAGCGCGCATTTGGCTGATTTTTTTTAAAAGTTTTAAATTTCTTCCTTTTTCTACAATTCTGTTGCTCGATTTCCCGAGCGCGAGGACAGGGAAGGGGAGAGGGCGAGGCGCGAGCAACGAAGGCGACGGCCGTTCACCGCCGTGGTTCCGACAAGACAACGTCGACGGCGTCTAGGGCTGCCATTTCCGCCGTCGCCGCGCACAAATCGATCGGTATGCATAAGTTTTTCCTCTGTTTTTGCTCTGTTTGTGGCTGAGGGTGAGGAGCGAGTTTGTGCTCCAATCACCGGCCAATTTTGGGAGCTCTCGGCATGGGTTTGCCGACCCTTGGACCATCAATGGTCGCCGAGTTGTGGGAAGCTCAATTTGAGCAAAAAACAGTGAAACCCGATTTGGGCATTTCGGGTTTTGCTTGTAATCTCGGGATTTTTTGGTTAGTTTATGTTAATTAGAGGTTAGGGTAGTTGATTGGTGAGGAATTTGGTGAGAATTGATGAAAAATCAAAATAGGGAAAATTCCGAGTTAAGGGCGGATTCAGATTTTCTGAGTTTTGACCTAGCTACGGTCGTTTGTTTTAAAATTCCTTTTGGCAGGTTAAAATAGGTTATTAGAGGAGTACGTGGCCGCTGGAATCGTTCGATTCCAATAACTGACGCAAAAGTTACGCGCGTTTTAAGTTTTGGGTCGGTTTTTACCGAACCCAAATTAGTGGCCCGTTTAGATAGGTTTTAGTTGGATTAGGCTAGAAATAGTAGTTTGAGAGTTAATTGCTGAAAGTAGGCTTGATTTTAATGAAGTTTGAATTATTGTCGTAGGTCGAGCTGTAGATGGACAGGTAACCGAGTAACCTCAGCGAGCTAGGACGCCAGGTAAGTAGAGGATGAGTGTTTGTTGCCTTCGGGCCTACACTATAGAACGGTAGGGTTTGTTTGCTTGTTTGTTATGTTTTGCTTTGTGTCATGCATCGTGTGCCATGCATCATTGTTTTCTTGTAACACCCCTAATACTGTACCCGTATTCCCCATATTAATTTTTCATTTCTATTTTACATTTTTAAAATAAAACTTTAAAACCTAACGTTAAAGCGGAATTGAAATCGAAACCGAAACCGGAATTGAAATCGAAGTTCGTTTGGTAAATCGTTTCAAATATAAACTAAAACTATTAATAAATAAAACTTAAAACATTTAAATATTTAATAAAAACTAAAGGAGGGGCAGAATCGGAAATGGGGCTGCCAAAAGGAGGCAGCGATCGATCTCTGTAAAATACAGAGATCGATCGCTGCAAGTGATCGATTTCTGCTGAAACAGAAATCGATCGCTGCTGGTTGCTTGCATGCAGCAAGCGATCGATTTCTGCTTTTCAGCAGAAATCGATCGCTGCATGCCATGCAGCGATCCTTCTTCAAACACTCCAGCACTTCAACACTTATCATTTTACAGCATTTAACATATCTGTTTGCTCTCTGGAATCCGATTTCCAGAGAGCAAACCTCCTTTTCTTTACACCAAATTTCCATATAACTCACAACTTAAATCTACTTAAATCCAATTTAAACGTATTCTAAACTCAATCGACTCGAGTCGGACTTTGCGAAGTCCAACTGCGTGGATAGCTCTAAACATCGAGCATAACCGAATCAACCTAACACCAATCAAAACATTTCCAAAACATTCATTAAACAGTTTAAACCAAAACGTTTTACATACAATTACCAAAACGTTATCTAATCCCTATCCAGATCCAAACAACCTAAGTATACTATACAATTATCAACTCAAAACATCCCAAAATAAACCCAGAGTTCAGACATACATCCCCACGGGTCATATTGCGCCTCGACTACTCAGCGCACTCCCACGAGCATCATCCATCAACTGCCTCCGACATCAGGAGGAGGAACGTCGTCCTCACCTGGATCTACGTCACCTAGCAGATCACCTACACCATACAGACACATATGAGATATTGAAATCTCAGTAAGCTACGTAAATGCAGATGCATGCGTGCGTATGCCATTCAGAAATCATGCTCAGATTCAGATTACAGATACAGAATTACAGATTACAGATTCATTACGTCACAGACAGACAGAATTGTCACCGAAACCTCTACCCACTAAGCGGAGAGGGCCCATCCAGCGGTCGGACTACCCTTTCCACCTAGAGAGGGGGGTACACACTTGCAACACGCACAGCCGTGCCTGAGCCCCATCCCGCGTGACCAGAAACAGACAGATTACGTTTATTCATTCAGATTTCGTTATAGATTTCATTTCAGATATACGTTCCTTTTCTTAAAAACACGTGCAGAAATTCTTTTTCATGACTTTCGAAAACCGTGATGCATGAACAGTTCATATCAGCGGAAAGTAAACAAACAGTTCATATCAGCAGACAATATAACATAACCTATAAACAATTAACCTAACTACCCAACCTAAACAACGTAAAACAAGGAACCCTCAAGGATCCTTGATACGACGACGAAGTATGGTATAGACCTTTCGGTCAAGCAAGTCACGAGAACTTACCTTGAGCGCGCTGGATCTCAAACTTCGTCCACGGGAGTCGTGTCTGAGACAAAACACGATATTTGCCTTTAAAACCAATTTGAATTATAAACATTCAAATTATAAAATCCTTAACTAATGAATTTCCTAAATTCCAACTTAGCCAATCAAAGCATTTAGAACGTCAATCATGGCTCGATAATCCGAAATCTCATTTAACGAGTTTTTCTCAAAAACCCGGAAATTTACCAATTTTTAACTTTTTCGCAAATCGACTTTTCTTCGTCCAATAACGTTCAATACGTTCAATATATACGTAATTATAGCTAACCTATTAATTACGAAGCCTAAATCGCGTTTTTAACGGAAAACCTAATTTAAACCCTAACCCTAAATCGAACCAAAACTCGAAATAAACGACCGAAGACTAAAGCTACATACCGAGGGTAGCGAGAGGAGGAAGAATCACGAAGAACGGACGAGAAATCGGAGGTCGGAACGTCGGATCGCCGGCGGTCAAGTAGGTTTCGCGCGAGGGAGGGAGAAAGAAACAGAGAAGTGTTCTTCTCTGGAGTGACTTTCGTTGGAAAATCACTAAGGCATATTGCCTTTTAATAGATAATAAAAATTAAATACTCAAATGACGATTTTGCCCTTTCTTAAGTTTTGATATTAGTTTCGTCGTTCGGTTCGTTAATCGTCCAACGATTCGGATTCTCGAAAACTCCATATTTTGCCAATGGTTCCCACTCATTACCAGGGCTCTATTAAGACTGTCCGTTCGCGATTCGGACTTCGTTTCCTATTTTTACGAGAACGTCTTTTACGCTACGAAAAGTGTATTTACTCGGAATATAGCGTTTGATCTCTGAAAATTCCCGCAAATTCCTTAAAATTCTTATTATTCGTTAGAATCATAATGACGCTTTCTTTTTGTAAAACGGACCTGATTTGACATAAATACAAAAACGCCAATAATAATAATAATAATATAATAAAAGGTCCGTACAAACCGGATATTACATTCTACCCTCCTTATTCAGAATTTTGTCCACAAAATTAAATTACACAAACAGATCAGGATACTTAGTCATCATATCCTGCTGTCGTTCCCACGTCGCCTCTTCCACCTCGTGATTCCGCCATAGAACTTTGACTAGCGGAATTTCTTTGTTGCGTAGAACCTTGATGGAATGCTCCAAAATACGTACTGGCCTCACCTCATAGCTCAAGGTAGGCTGCACCTCGATCTCTGTAGTCTCTACGATATGCGACGGATCGCGCAAGCACTTCCGGAGCATAGATACGTGAAATACGTCGTGGATACCCTCCATAGAAGCCGGAAGCTGCAATCTGTACGCCAACTTCCCGATCCTCTTCAGAATAGGAAAGGGTCCCACATATCGAGGGTTTAACTTACCCCTCCTTCCGAATCTCGCAACGCCTTTGAACGGAGAAACTTTAAGGTAAACCTCGTCACCTTCCTCGAACTCTAGCTCTCTCCGTCTGGTGTCAGCATAGCTCTTCTGTCTGCTCTGAGCTACCTCAATGCGCTGTCGGATAACGGCAATCTTCTCTGCCGTCTGCTGCAGAATCTCAGGTCCAACGATGCTGGCCTCGCCAACCTCGTCCCAATACAACGGAGATCTACACTTTCGACCATACAGAGCCTCGTAAATACGGGTACAGTATTAGGGGTGTTACACAAATGGTATCAGAGCCTGTACCCAACCGGAAATGTGGCCAACGGGGACGTTGGGCCCCCGAGGGGGGGTGATTGTGATGACCCAAATGGAATCAGTATGTATGTGTACGACTGCGGGGCAAACCTTGGGTTGCGGGGTGGATGGATCCCGGACTCGAGTATAGGCGAATCCCGGGTCGTAAAGAGGGGGTCGTCACAATCCCACATCGCTTGGGGAAGTATATGGAAATGAAACATATGTAAAGAGACCCTCCCAACATAGAAAGACACGTTTTGGAGCACAATTGGCAACGGATCCCATAAGAACTCCGAAGTTAAAAGTGCTTCGGCGAGAGCAATTCCAGGTTGGGTGACCTTCTGGGAAGTTCTCGCCAAACAAAGCCGTGAGGGGAGGATATTGGGCTACGGCCCAATCCCCAGAGCGGACAATATCTTGCTGGGATAAGGGGTCGTTACATTTCTAAACTACGAAACCACGTGTTTTGCATGCTTGAGTGGTGAGGATGAAATGGAAGATAATAAATGATTTGCAACTTGGTCTCAAGTAGAATAGTTTTGTTGGGCAAGTGGCTCGTTGAGCACCCCGCGAGGGATTTTACTCGAGATTCTATGCTACTGTACGTAATGCATCGTGAGTATGAATGCCTCGACCTGTTCGTGCTTGAAGTGCACAATGAGGATTCTACGATCGATTGGGGGAGATTCGTGTTGGCCGTCCTGGACTGTGTTGGGACGTGTGCCTCCGGTCTAGCTCCGTGGATCAAGGCATGGCCGTCCTGGACTGTGTGGGGGCTTGTGCCTACTTGATTCACCTGAAAGTGAAAGATAATTGCAACCGAAATGAAAAGAAAGCAACAGAGTGTGTAGAAACTGCATGTTAGGGTTGAGTCGAGCATTTAGTGTGTTGTTGTGCATTATTTCCCTACTTGCTAAGCGTTAGGCTTACTTTTGTGTTCTATGGTGTAGGTGGCGAGTTTTATCCTGGTGAGGTAAAGAGGACAGCTGAGGACTAGGCCGCAGACGGAGGAGTTCGGGGCATGCCGGTACAAGCAGTTGTCGGGGCGCCTCGACCATAGTCTTCGGAGGATGTGGGGTTTTATATTTTGATTGTCTATTTTAGATGTCTGTTCGTAGACATGATGGGAATGCTTAACTATGTGTATTTGTTGTTATAGTCATAGTTCAGGTTGATGTGTTACCCTGTATTGTGGGTTTCTTCATTTTGGTTGATTGTTGGAGATTTCGTAGGTTGGTTAGATGGTTAGGAATATTCTGGATTGGATTTTATGCAGGTATTTATCATTTTGGAGGTGCCATTTTCAGGCGTTACTTTGCCGAAATTTTCGGGAAGAACGCCGGGGTGCTGAAAGGTTTGGGGTCAGGGAATTGGTGAGTCTAGGCAGTTAGGTATGACGTAAGAGAGTTTCAAGAGACTTAGCTATAAGAGAGCTTAGGGAGATTAGCTTTAAATTTCGCAGTGTCAGTTTTATTTTATGCTTTGGGGTTTATAATAATTATTTTAAATTATGTTTTAGCGTGAGATTGGTTAGCAAAGTAGCGCTCCGAACCAGGGTCGGTTCGGGGGCGTTACACTTGCCGTGACGTAATCATTTAATCATTTTTTTTAAAACACTTTCCATAACCCTTAGACAAACTAACCATAACGTAACCTTAACTTTAAACTCTCGTAACCACGTAAATTTTTCTTTTTATATCACTCATAACGTTTTGACTTCTAAACCATTAAATCAAAGTCTCGGATTGTTGAAATACCTTAAAATCACTCGTTCGTCGATCATCAAAACATGACACTAATATAACCTACAATTTTGGAAAACTCAACAAAACAAACTGCATGGATCGCTCTAAAAATCGAGCGTATCCTTACCTGTTTTAAAATAACCAAACAGTTCCAGTATATTTCCAAAATTAAGACTCCATGTTCTAAACGTTCTACTTCCACTGCATATATATCAAAACTCGAATTTTCATACATTTTTCTATCAAAACATCAAATCCACATACTTAAACATTTTCATACTTTCACAAACAAAACCGACACGTAGACGTACTAACCAACAAAACTAACTCACATCCATTCGCCACAAAACAGTTCGGGGCACACCATCGAATCATCAAGCCAGGCCAAAACACACCCCGTCGCCACAAGCACCACTCGTCGACCACCTATTCTTTGTCATCAAGAGGAACTCTCACCTTCACACCTGTCACCTACATCATACAACATAAACATTAAGCCTAATGCTTAGTAATGGAATGTACTAAACTTAACATTTGCATAGATGCATGACATTTGTAAAAACATGTTCACTTCGTTTCGTTTTGTTAACATTTTCTCATTTGTCTACGTAGTAGACCATTTCCTTGCCCCGTGAGAACCATGACTTGCCCCGTGAGAACCATGACTTGCCCCGTGAGAACCGTGACTTGCCCCGTGAGAACCATGTCTTACCCCGTGAGAGCACATGACTTACCCCGTGAGATCACATATCATCTTTAAATCATTATCATTCAATTCATCGTAAAAACATGCTCGTAAATAGTTCGTATGCACCTTTTATAAAACATGATGCATGAGGAATTCAGAAACATACATAGACATGCTTTAATCACAACAAACCTAACAAATAATATTAACTAATAACCTAGGCTACCCGACACGTCAAGACCCCAAAATTAAAAAATCATCAACAAAATAGAAAAGCCTAGCGTTGACTTAATGTAGGGCCTTAAGGGCCGGAAGCCTAACATCAACTTACCTGGCGTCCTTTGCAATTTGTCTCTATCTGAAATCTTAACTGCGGAACCTGAAAAACCTAAATATCAAAACATTGCATTAGAACTTGCTCGGCATAACTAAACTCTTATTTTCGTGAAAACGTCTCAAATTACTATTTCTAGCCTAATCCAATTAAAACCTAACTAAACGGGCCACTAATTTGGGTACGGTAAAAACCGACCCGAAACTTCAAATGTGTATAACTTTTGCGTCGATAATCGGAATCGAATGATTCCAGCGGCCACGTACTCCTCTAATAACCTATTTTAACCTGCCAAAAGGAATTTTAAAACACACGACCCTAGCTAGGCCAAAATAGCAAAAATCCAAATCTGCCCTTAATCGGAAATTTCCCCCTTTCCGATTTTTCATCAAATTCCACCTATTTCCTCACCAATCGACCACCCACACCTTCAATTTGAATAATCTAACAGAAATCCCAAGCTACACTCACCAAAACCGAAATGCCCTAAATCGGGCTTCACTAAATTTCACCCAAATCGTGCTCAACACGGCCAGGCGACCAAAGCAGGACCAAGGGTTGGCAAACCCACGCCAAAGGTGACCATAATCGGCCGGTGATCGGAGCTCAATCGAGCTCGTCACCCACGGCCTCAAACCGAACCGAAAAAAGAGTGAAAGCCGAGCTTACACGTCGGGTTGCGCGTGGAGACGGGCTGGACCTTGCTCGTCTCCGTCGTCTGGCCGGAGAGCGTCAAAAATTGCCGACGGTGGCCGTCGATCGCCGCTCGCATCGCGCGTCTCCTCCTCCCCTGCCTTCGGTGCCCGACGATAGAATGGCTTCGGCCATTCTGTCGTTTTTGTTTTTATGTTATTAATATTATTTTTAATAATAATAATAATAATATCAATAATCCTATTAATTCCTATTAATATACCGTTTTGCCCTTCCGTAAATTCTGTTAAATCCCGTTCTTAATTATAACCCACGGCTTAATTTCACTGGAAATACCCGAATCTAAATTAATTAACCAATTAGGTTAACCAAACTTATTCACTTTTCTTTTAAATTACTTAAAACAATTATTTATTAACCAATTACCTATCATTTTATTTTCTCTTAAAAATCCCGGGTGTTACATTATTTGTAATGGAGTTAGAGTCTTTGGTAGGTAGCTACTTTAGCTCCCAGTTGGACTCATTGAGACCAGATAGTGTTATAGTCATATGGTTGTGGAGTATAGCAGTGGGAACTTACTTGAGAAACCCACACCGAAACAGTTTCCAACTATCAATGGGTTGCCTAAAAAGGTAGGTGACAAGGAAAAATTTTGTTGGTGGTATAGTTGTGAGAGATCGTCACTAGAGAGAAGGTAGAAATTAGAGTTGGCATGCATTTTGACTACGGACAGAGTCGACAAAATCATGTAGAAGTTTGGGTTACATCATAGGAATTTAAAGAATTTTATAGTGGATATTCTATCTAACGGACGTTAGGAAGTTTGGGCATAGGTGTGATCTAAAGAAACGACTAAGAGAAACTTCGATGGAAGAAGACTTTAAGGTTGAGTCAAAATGAGAACTTGAATTAAGTTTTAATCGGGGAAGCCCAAATATGAGGCCAAGTCAGAAGAGTATGGGAGTTTAATTATGAATGGTTAAGTGGAAACCAATGTGGGGGTAAGTTAGCTATATGTAAAATTATACAGTTGAATTATTCGAAATTAGAGACTTATGAAATTATAAGCGCGCAATGCTAATTTGGGGCGTAGTAAGCTAAGTCGAGGGTAGCCAATGGGGTTAACGACTAGGGTTGCACCATTATGTTTCGAAATCTTGGTTTAGAGTTATAGAAATTAACCCTAAGTATAGATAGAATCGAAGTTCTTAAAAAGAGGGATTCAATTTTAATGGGATGAAGGGAGTAGACTCGAAAGGATTCGAGTGATTGTAAGTCGAAGCGTAAAAACTGCAAGACGTGAGACAATTATAACTAGGACTATAAGTTAGGTCAAATTTTGAGGATAAAATTTTAATTAAGGTGGATGGAATGTAACACCCCGTTTTAATCAGGATTTTAATATTCCAATAAATAATGGCATTTTTGAAAATATGTCAGATTAGGTCCGTTTTGCGAACAGAGAGCGTCAATAGAATCCTAATGATTAATATGGATTTTAGGAGAAGTTCAGGAATTTTTAGAATTTTAACGCTAATTTTACGAGTTTTGCGTTTACCGTAATATATAGGGCATTTTAGTAAAAATAGTAAACGAGATCCGAATTGAGAACGAACAGTTTTAATAGAACCCTAGTAATCAGCTGGAATAATTGGTGAAATAAGAAATTTTGGAGAAAACAAATCGTCGGTTAATTAACGAAACAAATGACGAAACAAATAGAAAATCAATAGAAGGGCCAAATAGTAATTTGTCAGGTCACTTTTTAATAAAATCACACTTTTCTCTCCCTCACCAGACACTCCACGAACTCTTCCTCTCTCTCTGCAAATCTCCCTACGATTTCTCTCCTCTCTTTGGCATTTCTCCTCTCTATTGACGATTCGTCCTCCGATCGTCTCGTTTCCTTCACGTTTTCTTCCTCAAACTCGATTATAGGTAAGATTCTATGGTTTTAGAAAGTTTATTCGTAGTTTTTCGGTTGTTTAACGTTAGGGTTTACGTTTAGGGTTTCGTTAAAAACGTGATTTAGGGTTTGAAATCGATAGGTTTATTGAATTTATGAATGTATTGAACGTATGGAGCGTTATTAGGCGAAGTTAAGTGATTTAGGTCCAATGTTAGGGTTTAATGAATTTTCAAGATTTTTGAAAAAACTCGTTAATGGTGGTTTAAAGTATCGAGCGTAAATTGTTTGATAAAATGCGTAAATTAGTTAAATTAGAATTTTAAGAAACTCCTTTAGTTAAGGATTTCATTAATTTGGACGTTAACGGTTCAAACACATTTTAACAATAATTGTTGTGAAATTGCCTTAAGTGAACAACGCTCGTGGACGGAGCTTGAATTCCTACGGACGACAGGTAAGTCTTCGTGACTCTTTTGGCCGATTTGGCCTACACCATAAGATTTAATGTTGATTGAGGATCTTGGAGATGTAGAATGTGTTGGGTAATAGGTTGGGTAGTTAGTTTTAGTTAAATTGTTGAATGTTTAAGTTGTTGCTTGTTTATGCTTTGGTTTTAATTACGGCATCGTACATATTCATGCATCATGGTTTCTGGAAAAGGTACGAAAATGTATTTCCTTGCATGTTTTCACGATAAACGAAAAACGTAAACGAAAAGATAAACAAAAAGGAAAACGAAATGGAAAATGAAAAGATAAACAAAAAGGTAAACGAAAAGGAAAACGAAAGGGTAAACGAAAAGGTAAACGAAAAGGAAAACGAAAAGTAAAACGAAAAGGTAAACGAATTGGAAAACGAATAGGAAAACGAAAAGGTAAAAGAAAAGGAAAGCGAAAAGGAAAACGAAAAGGTAAACAAAAAGGATAAAAGAATGTCACGGTTTTATGAACTACATACGCATCGCATGCATTGTCATTCATGTAGATTTACTGAGCCTTTAGCTCACAGACTGTTTTCTATGGTGTAGGTGGTTTTAAAAGAGGTGAGAAAGAAGTTCTTCTACCTGACATATGAAGTGGTTGGCGAATGATGGCCCATGGGAGTGTGTTGGCGCAGTCGGTGCTTATTTTGACCCGTGGGGACGTAGATAAATGTTTTGGGAAAATTGATAAATAGGAATATAGGAAATTGTATAGTTGAACATTTTAGGATGCTTGGATCTGGATAGATATTGTATAGTATTTTGGTTATGTTTTTCATATTTTCAAACAGGGGGAAATGTTAAACTTTTAAACGGAACCACGCGGTTCGTTTTTATAAAATCTGATTATGTCTAAATGTGTTTTGTGTCGGTTTCTGAGTGATTGGGGGGAGCGTGAATTGTACGTGGATGGAAGGTTGTTATGAAGTGTTTAGAGGCAATTGATGAAAGAAAAATTGAGAAGTGTTTGAGTTGATTGTGCAGGGGATCGATGGGTAGCTCTCTGGAAAAATTGGATTTCCAGAGGGCTTGCCGATCGATCGCCAGGGAGGGCGATCGATCGCCCCTCTTGGTTTTCTTTGGTCACACTCTGGAAGAAATTCCAGTGCGTGTGCCGATCGATCGCCCTTGTAGGGGTGATCGATCGGCTGGTGGCTGGTAATCAATGGGCAATTGTTCGCCCATATGTGGGGCGATCGTTCGCCCCTAAATTTTATAGCACAGCCAGTCGATTGGCTGAATTGGCCGATCGATCGGCCATGAATTTTCACTGGCAAATGCCCTTTCTGCCCTCTGGTTCCTCTGCTCGATGTTCTAATATATTTCTTTAATGTTTTCCTTTTATTTATTTTCTTCTCCAAAGAAATTTTAACATTTGTTTTAAGGTATTTTCTTTAAATGGTTTTATGGACGTTTTAATTTTAATAAGAGGTTTTAAAAGAAAAATTTATACGAGAAATTAAGGGAATAGTGTAAGGGTCGTTACATGCATGGTTTAGAGTCGGGATTTTATAAGTTTTTTTTTTTTGGATGTCGTCCAAAGTCGTTAGGTATTCTGACAGAGAAACGTCGACCAAAGTTGTGGGCGATAACGCCGACCAAATAGTAAGTGTTCTGGTGTTAGTTTTATTTGAGAGTTCGGTCGATAACGTCGACCGATTAGTCAATGATTTGGTTGAAAGTATTTAGTAAGGAGTTCTGTTGACTGCATCGACCATTTCAGGGACAAGTTCAGTTGATAACGTCGACCATTTTAGCGAAAGATGTTTGGTCGATGACGTCGACTAATTAACGAAAGGTGTTCGGTCGATAACGTCAACCTATTTCAGTCAGTACTGATCATCGACCGATTTAGCGAGACTTTAGAAAGTTGGCCGAGTCCGTGGACGAATGAGATGAACCCGAGAGGAATTTATTTCTCGTATACTTTATAGTCGTCGACCCCTACTGTACCCTTCTTCCAAACCCGATAGAGAGAATTGTCGACCCCTACTGTTATTTTGATGAAACCCGAGACGAATTGTTATAGACGTCGACCAAAGCCTCTGTTGTATTATTTTATCACTGTTATACCAAAGTTTAATTTAATATGAGATTTTCCACACGTGAATAGTCTTCTGCTTATTGGGGTTAAACACCCTTATGCATGCATGATTAAATTACATAATAAAAGTTTAAATTTCATGTGAATTTTAGGAATAGTTAATTATGGAAATTGTGGGACGTTACAGGTTCGGTCGTAGAAAGGGGGGTTGTCACAATCCCACATTGCTTGGGGAAGTATGAGAAAATGAAACATATTTAAAGAGACCCTCCCAAGATAAGAAGATGCGTTTTGGAGCACAATAAGCAACAGATCCCATAAGAACTCCGAAGTTAAAAGTGCTTCGGCGAGAGTAGTACCAGGTTGGGTGACCGACTGAGAAGTCATCACCAAACAAAGCCGTGAGGGGAAGAGATTTGGCTATGGCCCAATCCCAGAGTCGACAATATCTTACTAAAAAAAGGGGTCGTTACAAATGTTATATGAGCCTGTACCCAACTGGAAATGTGGCCAATGAGGACGTTGGGCCCCCCGGGGGGGGTGATTGTGATGACTCGAATTGATACGTATGAGGAGGAACCATCTAGTGCTCCACAAATCCCGAGTGGGACTTGGGTTGGAGGGTGACGTGCTGGGTTAAAACTCTGCGGATCCTGGGTTGGACTTAGGGTGAACGGTTCGGTCGTAAAAAGGGGGGTCGTCACAATCCAACATCGTTTGGAGAAGTACGTGGAAATGAAACATATGTAAAGAGACCCTCCAAAGATAGTAATACGCGTTTTATAGCACAATAGGCAACGGATCCCATAAGAACTCCGAAGTTAAAACTGCTTTGGCGACAGTAGTACCAAGTTGGGTGACTGACTTGGAAGTCCTCGCCAAACAAAGCTGTGAGGGGAGGAGATTAGGCTACAGCCCAATCCCCAGAGCAGAAAATATCTTGCTGAAAAAATGGGTCGTTATAGAAGTGGAGTGTTAATGAGGGGAAGGGGGTTTATTTATAAAATTTAAAGGTTGTGTGGTAAGTTTGGAAAAGGTAAGTGATGTTTATATTGGGTTAGGTTAAGGAGTGAAGCACAAAATTGTTGTTTTCCTCCTTTCTCTTCCACGAAATTTGCAGCACCATTAGAGGAGTTCTCCCTCTTCCTCTCTTCAAATTTTAGGAAGGATCAATGTTAGTTTTTGGTAGGTTTTATGTTGTATGCATACTAGCGGAGATTGTAGGTGTTTTTAGTGAGTTTTGGTGAGGTTTTGGTGGGGATTAGGAAACCCTAATGAAGGATTTCGAATTTGAGTGTTCTTTGATGGATTTTCTTGTTAATTTGGTGGCTTAGACTTAAGATAGGGTGGTTTAGGTTGATAGTATAGATAGATTAGAGATTTGGTTGATTTTGTGGGAAAACCAGTTTTGGAACAAAGTGTCACCGATTCTGTTTTTGTGGAATCTGATCCGCCATGTTGTTTGGTTAGTAAAATAAATTAAGGCATTGGATAGTAAACATCTATGAGCGTGGCCAGGATTAGTGATAGGCTATGGGTATGCAAATAAGTGGAGAAACATGCAAGCGGAAGACTTGAAAAGCAACAAGAGATTGGTGCTCGAAGACACCCAAAACAGACGCAGAAAAACAACGAAAACAGAGAATAAACACGAAAATGGAAAGACGTATTCGGTGATGTGGGTGAGGGATCAAATCGATTTCTTTGCCACAGAGAAGACCGATAAGGGGATGGAAATGGAAATGGAGGTGAATGACCCGTTGCTGGCCCAAAAGCTATCGAAGCTTCGGGTGAGAAATTCGTCGTTGCCAGCGACGAAATCACAGCGAAGGGAACTAAGGTTTCGCCGCCTTCGGCGACTGAGTATTCCTCCGAGCAACCTTGAGCTCGAGGAAGACTTGGCGAGGCCATCAGGCGCTGGGCGCGCCGGCGACGCCAAGAGAGAAGCTCTCTCTTCTCGGAAGAACTCCGACCGACGAACAAACAACGTTCTGGTTTTCCAAAAATATGTAATACTGGCTTAAAAAAATTACAGATCTACAAGGGGAGCTAAATACACCGAAAAAGAAGATGGAGACTTCTGGTGAGGGCGACGGAATGCGGCTGTGCAGAATGCAAATGACCGTTGGCGAAGAAGGATATAGCCGTTGGCGTGAATCGGCTGAGGCGTGAAGCAGTAACAGTGAACCGGTTTTGGTCTCTTGGCTGAAGGGCATGAAGCGGTTCAACTTTGTTTCTCCTTGGTTTTGCTTGTTCGTCCTTGGTTCAATCCGGTTCAACCTTGGTTCCTCTTGGTTTGGTCGGTCTAGCTCTTGGTTCTCTCTTGGTTCACCATCCTTTGAAGACTATTACAAAATATACATTCTAAAAAGGCTAAAGTTTGCCAATTAATGAGTTTTAAACAAAAATTAAAGTATTTTAAATTACAAATAAAATAAAACGAAAGCTTGGTTACAAAAGTTGAATTTAAGGAAAACAAATTCCTTCTTCATTCCAAGCTTCGGAAAGCCAACTTACCTACATAATTCCACAAGTCCATTAGATAGATAAAATAAATAAATAAATACATACCTTGACTCGTTCTCGATGGATCGAGACCGTGGGCATATCTTCCCCTCCCGGTTCTTGAGGATTTGACCTCAAATCCAACAGTTGAATATCATGGAGGATGGTACAACACTTAGGTTAAAATTTCTACTAAAAATATTTAAGCACATTCCACTGTAGGCACAAAACATAGTTATCCTAAAGTTTAAAAATCATTTCATTATCCACAGTGGTCTCACTAATTTCAAAAATTTGAAATGTTCATGTAAACAATTTAAAAGCAAACATACATGATAATGACATAAGATTCAAGCAAGCATAAATGAACAATTTCATTTTCTAGCTAAGCTAACAAGTCAATAGTGAACCATAAATATGAAAATTACCATTTTATAAACAACACTTGGTTCACCCAAATTTTAAATCAATCAAAAGAATATGAGTTTAATATCAAGCTTAGCATAAGTTCAACTTAAATCCAAAATTCAAGAAAACAATTTTCCTTTAACAATAGAGTTAGGATTTATCATTTAAAAAACAAGAGGCAACAACAATTTGATCACAAAATTACTCTTTAGTTCTTTCAACAAATTAAATCAAGCTTAGACAAGGAGAATTAAACATGATATCCAATTATAGCAAGAACATACAAGAAGTTGATCTCAAACATATAGTTCATCCAATCAACCTACTATTCAACTAATTTCAAAAGAAATTCAAGTAAGGTTTCATGGGTACATACCTTGTTGCCAAAAATCTATCCAACTCCTTGGTTCATCCATAGCTAATGCTCAAAATTGGTGTAGAAAGCTAAACAATCCTCAAAAGATAAAACAATATGCATATATTTTGATTTTACATTTACCTTGGCCAACAACAATTAAACTAATTGACCAAGCACTAGACTTTAAAGTGAGACTCTAAATTTTAATTCCTAAACAAAGACAAACAAACAACACAAGCAACTAAGTCACAAGACTCAACCTAAAAGTCCTAAACATTTAATCAAACAGCACAACAAATCAAGCAAAGAAAATAGACTTGCAACTAATATCAATGATAAGCTATTGGGTCTAGGCAACCCTCTAGAACTTTTGTGGAAATCGTCACACTATCCCACACCCTTTAAAGGCGACTGCCTCACACGGCGATCTGTCGGGCCCAATGGCCAGCGGTAAACATCGGACAATACCAACGGCCCACAGAGGAAAGCTCTTGGCCACAAACACAGATCACTCGACGTACAAGTGAATCCTAAGTGACTAACAAGATAATATATGACATGCTCTTGTTAAAAGGTCGGACCTCAATTTAACACAGTCCTAAACAAAACAAAAGAAAAAATAGAACATGCTTTTCAAGAATATCATTATGAAAATTAATCCAATACGGGCCATGGTTAGTTCATGCTAGCTATCCAGTAACATGAGGTTAATATGGCAAAATTATATCAGATAATTATCGTAGCAATGTACTTTCACGAATAGCAAGCTCAAACACAAACAAATCACAAACAAAAAGAACATGCTTTCAAGAAAAAATTATGAGAATTAAACAGATACGGGCCATGGTTAATTCATGCTAGCTAATCAGTAACATGAGGTTAATATGGCAAAATTATATCAGATAATTATCGTAGCAATGTACTTTCACGAATAGCAAGTTCAAACACAAACAAACATAAAACACAAGTTGCTCTCGGTCAACAGTTCCAAAGAGTCTCCCAACAGAAAATAAACACTAAACAGAATTTGCTCTCGGTCAACAATTCCGAAGAGTCTCCCAACAGAAAAAATGTGAACTAAAAGTGGACAAGAAAGTACCTTTTAAGCAAAGCAATTAACGGCTCCAAAATTGCCAATTAAGGAGGTCTCTTGCCTTGGGAGGTGGGTACAAAACTGCACAACAAATGTTACGAAAAACTGACACACAACAGAGTCTAAATATGCAAAAACAACAACCTAGAACTAAACAATAAAGTAGGGTTCAAATGCTAAACCTCTTAGCAATTTGAACAATAAACAAACACCTAAACGTGCTTCAAAACAAGATAGAAAAGAACAAGATAACAGCAACAACAAAATAAGAAAAACAACAAAAGAAAGACCCTAAAATAGCAGCTAATCAATTTGCATTTAACCCTAAACATATGCTGCAAAACAGAACAAGAAAACAGCAGAAAAATAAATAAATAAATAAACAAACACAGCCTAAAAAGTAGACAAAAACTATCACCAATTCAATACATATGTTATCCAATATGTGGCATTATAGTTCAACAATTTACCATGGTCAATGGACACTAAACTAGACACAATCAGCAGTAAACAATACTAGAATTTGGACAATAAAACAGAACCCAATTAATCTTAACCATTTCCAATTCATGCTCAGCATTTCACAAGAGATTTTAATCATCAGGAGTTAATATATAAGGTGGTGCATTCACTCACAAATAACTCATTAATGATCAACATCAAACAACAAGAAAATTGTGCAAATAACTAGGAAATAGTAGAGAAAACACAGCCAAGGAATACACGCTGAAAACAGCAAACAAAAACAGAGAGATCAGCTCCAAAACAGCAAGATATATGTATGATTCAAGATAATAAACTCTCAGGTTCAAGCTCTAAAAGATAATAAGCATGCTGGATAAATGGGTATGCAAACACAGCAGAAAATTCAACAAAGAATCCAGAAAATGTTGATTAATATTCATTAAAACAGCAAGCAAGTTGTATCGAACTTTCAGCCATAAAATTCAGCAAGATGAATCAGAGTTATAGGCAATGGGAAACGGAATTAAACAAGTCATAGCACCATAGAAAATTCAGCGTATAACATTGGTTTGAAATAGAATTTCAATCGGGTTATAAGTAGGTGCAGAAAACCAGAAAAAGAGAGTGTAATTCAACAACAAATTGATTTGAATATCATCAAAACAGCAAGTAAAATTTTCAGTAACACATTAGGTAAACGAGCTGCAAGATGTGGGCTGTTTTAATCCTTAAAGTTCAGGGCAGGTCGAAGATTATTGCTGTAAAAGTCATTATCAGCACAAAGCAAAAACACAGCAAAACAGTTAGCAAAACTAAACTTAACCATGCCTAAACTAATCTGCAAAACAAAACAAAAACAGAATAGAAAACTACAGCAATCTAAACGTCAATCTTAAACTAACATGTTTGACACATAACACTAAAATAAACAAACTAGTTAACACATGTTGAACAACACATAATAAAAGAACACAACAACCAAACAAATTACATGTAAGTTCTCGAATAGCATTACAGAACATGCTTCAAAACCAAAAAAGACCAGGAAAAAAAAAACCGGTCTGGAAAAAAAAAACACAGAACCAAACCAATTGCTTCTCTTAACAAAGCAATAATTGTGCTTGGACAACAGAAGAAACAACAAGCAAAAGACACAATGAAAACAGACACAGAGCAGCACTGGAACAGAAAACCAGAGAAAAAAACAAAACAGAAAATTAATCTGAAAATTTTCTAAACAGAATTGAAAACGAAATTAAACAGGAGTGTTGTGGGTGAAACAAGAGTGATTATGAGACACTAAAACAAAGAAAGAAATAGAGAAACAATAACACGAACACACACACATGCAGACAACAAAATAGAGAACAAAATTTCAACCCGAAATTTTGCAACCAATGAGCACTGAGGCTCTGATACCAAATGATAGGCTACGAGTATGCAAATGGGTGGAGAAATATGCAAGCGGAAGACTTGAAAAGCAGCAACAGATCGGTGCTCGAAGACACCCAAAACAGACGCAGAAAAACAACGAAAACAGAGAATAAACACGAAAATGGAAAGACGTATTCGGTGATGTGGGTGAGGGATTAAATCGATTTCTTTGCCACAGAGAAGACCGATAAGAGGAGGGAAATGGAAATGGAGGTGAATGACCTGTTGCTGGCACAAAAGCTATCGAAGCTTCGGGTGAGAAATTCGTTGTTGCCAGCGACGAAATCACAGCGAAGGGAACTAAGGTTTCGCCGCCTTCGGCGACTAAGTATTCCTCCGAGAAACCTTGAGCTCGAGGAAGACTTGGCGAGGCCATCAGGCGTTGGGCGCACTGGCGACGCCGAGAGAGAAGCTCTCTCTTCTCGGAAGAACTCCGACCGACGAACAAACAACGTTCTGGTTTTCCAAAAATATGTAATACTGGCTTAAAAAAATTACAGATCTACAAGGGGAGCTAAATACACCGAAAAAGAAGATGGAGACTTCTGGCGAGGGCGACGGAATGCGGCTATGCAGAATGCAAATGACCGTTGGCGAAGAAGGATATAGCCGTTGGCGTGAATCGGCTGAGGCGTGAAGCAGCAACAGTGAACCGGTTTTGGTCTCTTGGCTGAAGGGCATGAAGCGGTTCAGCTTTGTTTCTCCTTGGTTTTGCTTGTTCCTCCTTGGTTCAATCCGGTTCAACCTTGGTTCCTCTTGGTTTGGTCGGTCTAGCTCTTGGTTCTCTCTTGGTTCACCATCCTTTGAAGACTATTACAAAATATACATTCTAAAAAGCCTAAAGTTTGCCAATTAATGAGTTTTAAACAAAAATTAAAGTATTTTAAATTACAAATAAAATAAAACGAAAGCTTGGTTATAAAAGTTGAACTTAAGGAAAACAAATTCCTTCTTCATTCCAAGCTTCGGAAAGCCAACTTACCTACATAATTCCACAAGTCTATTAGATAGATAAAATAAATAAATAAATACATACCTTGACTTGTTCTCGATGGATCGAGACCGTTGGCATATCAATTAGGGATAGAGTTGGTGCTGAATTTTGTATGTCGGTGCAGGCAACTTGTTGGGGCACCTTGACCATGGCGGGAAGTTGTAATGTGTTGATAGATCTTTCGAAAAGACTTGTTTTGGGTTTGTATATAAGTTATGGGGTGTAGAGTTATTGCAGTGTGTTTTGGGATTTGGTTGTATAAAATGGTTGTTTTCAGTTTTTGGTTTTAAACAGTTAACCGTCATGCTGCTCGAATTTTTATGATAGAAACGATGTTTGTTTTCACAAACTTTTAAGCTTCCACTTATGTTTTTGAGTCAATTTTTTGGGGTTTTAACGTGTCGAGGGGTGGAAAATATTGGAAGATGGTTTAGGTATGTTTGTAGGTGAAATGTAGGGGTGAGAAGTGAAGAAAATTGATGAAAAGTGGAAAAGGGGTCGAAGGAGGCGTGCTGGTACAGGGTGTGGCGCGCATGAGGCGCAGGGGCATGCGCAGTAGGCTGCAAGGCGCGCGCTGCTGGGGTGCGCAGCGCCCAGCACCGATCGATCGGTGCCCAGCGCCGTTTTATCGACAATCGATCAGGTGAAATTGCAATCGGCAAAGGGGTTATTGATCGATCGCCTCATTGTGCGCGCTGCTGCGTGCAGCAACAACGCACTGGGGGCGCGCTGCCTGGGCGGCGCGCGAACAAAGTGCTCGCGCGCGGTGCCCCTTGTGGTTAATTCCAAATTTTTTAAAACTTTTGATTTTCAAATACGTGCTCGCGCGCGGTGCCCCTTGTGGCTAATTCCAAATTTTTTAAAACTTTTGATTTTCAAATACGTGTTAACCCGACCTTGTTCGATACCTTTGGTACATATTTTACGAACATTTTTCAAATATTTTTGAGGGTTCAAAAGACTCAAAAACAGAGTCAAAATTTTATCAAAAAATTATTTAATCATCGTTTAACAATTTGTTAAGATGAGCAAAGTAGCGACCCGAGTTTGGGGAAAACCCGGGGGCGTTACAACTAGGATTTATAAGTTTTATGGGGTATACTGACGGGTAGTTAGTGTAACACCCAAATTTTTTATACGTTTTGTCCATAAATTATTTTTTACAATACTTGGATCTTTTGTATTAGTAAATAATTAAAGAAATGAAGAAGGAAAATCACTTAGGTGTTAAAAAGATTAAGTGACAAGAGGTGAGATGGTAATTAGCAAAAACCAAATAGTAATTTACTTTATAAAAAGGGTTAAACCCTCTTATCCCTCCAACGATTTTCTCCTGAATTTCCTCCATTGCAGCTCTCCATTTGCACGCCCTAGCTCCATTTTGGTTTGGAACTAAAGGCAATTTTTGTTTTTGGTTATAAGTTATGCAAATGTTTGTGTTTATGAGTGATAAACTTTAAGTTTATAAAGCTTTGTTGGAGTGGATTTCAAAACCATCAAACCTGTGATTTTGTAATACCCAGAAGTTTTCAGGTAATGGGCTTTTATTTTTAGACGTCCAATTTTCTCCGTTTAGTGTTTTAATTCGTAGAAATAATAAGTTAAGCCCGTTTTGTGAGAGGAAAGTTTTATTGGGACCCCTAGGATTTATTGGTGTTTTTGGTGAATTTTAGTTATTTTGGAGAAATCAAATTATAAGATGAACTAAAGAAATTAGGTTCAGATTTAATAGGAAAGGCGGTTTGGTAATTGTTCATGTAAAAAATTAATTAAAACCTAAAACTCACAATTCTTCTCTCATTTTCCTCACAATTTCACTCCCTTGCGGCGATTCATTTCCCTTCTCTCCCATGATTTCTCCTCCTTCAATCAACCACCTACACATCTCCTTCCTCAAGCCACGATTTCTTATACTACATTCTTCAAGACTCGTGCTCTAGGTATGATTCTAATCTTTGGATAGGTTTAGTTTCGTTTTAGGGATTGTGACATGGTGGCACTTAGAAAAGGGTCCGTGTATAACCCACAAAGATGTGCAAAATGTGTGCTCGGGTGTGTTGAAAATGGCCAAAAATAAGAAAGATGATGACAATAATTGCAAATAAAAAAAATGAGGTGGTGGTGTGTGAATGGTATATGGCCGAAAATGAAGGAGAAGAGATGAATAATATGCAATAAAAATAGAAGAAAATAAAAGTGTGAAAATGGGTGTGAAAAGGTGAAGAAATGGAGATGAAGATGAAAGAATTAATTGCAAGAAAATAAATGTGAGGTGTGTGGAATGTGATGGTCGAAATTAAAGGAGTGAAGTGTGTGAAATGTGAAAGAAATGCAAGAAATGTAACTACCTTCGGCGGATCCAAAGAGCTATCTTACGTTTTACGCTCTTGGATAAACGATTTTCCCATAGAAAAACTGACCACCTACGGCCTAGGTTTTCATCCTCAACTCCTAATCCTGTTGGAAAAGGCGAGGGAATAGCAAAGAGTTAACATAGCAACCCGAAGGCTAGGCTAACAATGGAGGACTTCTCCACTTGATTCAAAGAACCAAGGAAAACCCAAAGCACAAAGCTTGGAGGGAAATAGGTATTTTATTGATTTGGCAAAAAGTTCTTCAACATGCAACAATGCTATGAATTTATAGAGTCCTAGGGTGGATTAGGAGTGAAGGAGAGCCATTGGATGCAAAAATAATCGGTGGTGAAGAAGGCTGCATCCGTGGGCGCACATCTGGTTGCAGGAGCTCGCTGGCGCGCGTATCAGACGGCCCAGATCGCTGCCCGGGCATGTGCAATCAATGACGCTGGAGTGGCCCGCGGGCCTCGCTACTGCCCGCGCTTGTCGCTGCTACCCGCTTCTACCCGCGCCTCACGCTGAAGCTCGCGCGCGCCTGCCCAGTGATGCCTGCCTGCTCGCGCGAGCCAGAACGTGATCCATCGTGTCCAGCACCCATTCCTTGATCAATGGCTGAGCCTTTGCCATGTCATAGATCAATGTTCCACCCACATTTGTTCCTGCAATTTCTTACCATTAAATGTGTGCTTTTTCTTGGGCTAAGGCTTCTTTTAGGCTCAATTTTGTTGATGTCTTCTTCCTTTGAATAATTGGTTGAATTTCTTCAACCCATAATCCACAACCATTCATCTAACCTTTACCACACAATCTAATGCATGATGCAATTATATGATCCATTAAAAAAAAGGCGAATGTATGCCAAATAAGTTTGAAAATATAATTACACATTTAGAGGGCCGGGAAGACAAATTCCCATGGGCCACTTGGTGATTTGCTCCTTGTGCTACAAGTGAAATCCTTCCTCAAAAATATTTCTACAAAAAGAGTGAACACGTAATAAGTAGAGAAATTAGATAAGGCAATGGATTTTACTAAGTTTCTTTTAGCACGCATCTCGAGGCAGGTCAGATTGTTATTATTATGATTTCTATTAGAAGTTATTGGGAATTGTAGGCTTTTGTTGGAAATCGTTTAACTACCAAATTTATGGTTTGTCTCTAGTGTAGTATTAGTTATTGTCAATTGATTCATAGGATTTTGGTAGTTGGGAGGAGTAAATGCTATTAATGGTTGGTTAGTTTAGTTATGCACACCAAGTGTTTGATAAAATGCTCGAATAGAATAAGTTTGATTTCTAGGAAACTTCTTTAGATAGAATTTTGCTAGTTTTGAATTTAGATTATTTAGGGTTGATTTTAACATCAAAATATGAAATGTACTAGGTGAAAGAGGCTTAAGGTGAAGACACGACGTTACTAAGGAGCCCAGGTAAGTGAGTGTGTTAGGATTTCCGACCACTAGGGCCCTACATTCACGAGAATACTAGGGAGGTTTGTTTGGGTGATCGTTTAATGATTATGACTTGTCGCATGCTATGTTATGATGAATTTGAGTAGAGTGATTGATATGCCCACGACCCCAATCCGTCAAGCCCAAGTTAAGGTATGTATTTATTTTATCTATTCTATTTATCTAATGGACTTGTGGAATGTTGTAGAAAAATTGCCTCTCAAGGCTTAGAATGGTCAAAAGCAAGGATCAAAAGTTGGACACTCATTGATGATTTTCATCGAATAGTTGGCATACAACAAGGAGCAAAGACTGCTTGGCCCATAAAGATGAAGCCCATAAGCCCAAGAAGAAATAGGCCCACACTTGAAGACTATCATTAAAGGCCCAAGAGGATATGCCCATCCATGAATAATTGATTTATGGACAAGAGAAATTAAAAGACAAGAAGAAGGCCCATGCATGGAGAAACTAGTTGCTAGAAAAAGAACTAAAAGCCCAAAAGAAAGAACCCTTACCTAAAGAGTCATCAGATTTTGAAAAGGATGCGAAGGAAGCTAACGCCTGAAGGCTTCAACATTGATATTTGGCCCAATGGCTCTTTGAGCATTCTTCTTCCTTCTTCTTTCTCGATTATTCCTTCTCTGTATTTAAGCTTTCCTTCTTCCATTGAAAAACTTTAGAAAAGTCTGTTATTATACGAATATTTTGAAACGAGTGAAGTGTTCTTCATCTCCAGAGAGCCTTGGTGGCTTCTCATCGGTGCTCTTCCACAGGCGGTGCTCGGCACCAGTGGAATCACCAGAAATTGTGTTTCGAGTCTGGGTTACTCAAGAAAACTATTAGTCACTTCTTCGGTCTTCTCTTCCCATTAGTGGACATCGGGGGAGACGGCAAAGCCTGCGCCCAAAGGATGTTGTCTTCTCTTCGAGAAGTCATGCGCTGAGAGCTACCGACTTTGACTTCTTAGCCAGCTTCGGGTTTTCACCGCCGATTTCTTCTGTGGAAGAAACATTTATACAGGGCTTGTGTCCGATGCTGGAGCTCTTTCTGTGAGAAGAAGCTTTTCTGATGTAGCACTAATCTGACATCTACTGGCCGACAAGGATTCCCTTCAATCTCGATAGTGTTCTCTGAGTATTATTCGACTCACCCACCTCCCACTTTGACTGGTATTATTTCTCGCCATTTATGCCATTTCCTGTTGATCTTCTCCTCTATTTCCCATCATTTCTTCAGCGTGTTTCTCTCCTCTGTGTTTAGCTTTCACAAATGTGATTTGAGTGTCACAGTTGGCACCCCGAATCCCATCAGTGATGCTATAATACATGATGTGTTGCTCATTCTTATAGTATGTCATTCCTATGTGAATTTATGTCCATGCATCATGTGCACATTTTATATGATCAACATAAGAATATGAAATGTATATGTAAGCATGATTAAGTGTGGAATGTGGTGAATTGGCCACGATTATGTTCTCAAGATTTTAGTACGGTTTGCGGATCCTCCCGCTGGTTGGGGCTGAACTGGCAGAAAGGCTCGCGGATCCTCCCACTGGTGGGGGCCGGGTTGATACTGCACGATTAGTTTGCGAATCCCACCGTTGGCGTGGGCCGGACTGGTCGTTAAAATTATTGTCCGTTTGGACCACAATTATGATTCCCTTGCCCTTTTTCCCCATGTCATCTCTTAATTCGTGCCAAGTAAATGATGAATAAGAACATGATTTTGAGAAGCATGTACTCATGAGCATTTATATATATGTTGCACTCCTTACTAAGCATTAGGCTTATAGTTTAAACCATATGATGTAGGTGACAAATTTGAAGGTGAGGATCTCAAACCTAACGATGAAGTCTAAGACGGGTTGGGTTGTTGGATGGTGCTCATGGTGGAGTTTTGTGGCTGGGCGGCTATTTGACCCAAGGGCGATGCTCCTAGCAAGTTTTGGTATAGACTTATGATTTTGCAAGTATAAGTAGAAAAAGTTTTCATAGGAATTTTCATATGATGATAAGTATTAGGATGGATGACGATTTTCCTTTCATGAGTTATGATGAATTAATGACTAAGGGATTTTCACTTATTTTTGTCTTCTGCTACGGTCTAAACGTTTTGTTCTCGTATGATTTTCAATGATTGATGATTTGGAGGATTTAAGCTTCTTGTTTGAACGGTTTAAAATGAGTTTTGATTGATGAATTTAGAAGTAATTGGAATGAGTTAGTTGTATGATGTTTTGGTTGGGTGAAGTTTTGTTTCAGGATATTTATTTTGGCTAGAGGAGGTGCCGCTCGATCGGCGGAGGTCGCAATCGATCGGCGGGTTGGTCCAGTTTTATTTTAGAAATCCGTAGGAGGTGCCGATCGATCGGCTGTTTGCGCGATCGAACGCCCACCCTTTGAGCGATCGATCGGCTGTATCATTTTATTGCAGGGCGATTGATCACTCACCCTTTGAGCGATCGATCGGCCCTATTGATTTATTGATTCTGCCCCTTTTCTTTTCTCTTAATTCTGATCTTATCCTTCTCTAAATTTCTCCCTTAATGATTTTTATTTGATGTTTTAGTTAGTTCCATGAAATTTTTAAATGAGTTTAAACATGACTTTCGATGATTTAACAAAGTTTCTTCTAGTTAGATTTTCTTATGTTTAAAAAATAAATAAATACGAGTCAAGTATAAGAACACAAACACGAACATGAACATGTAAGTCGCGACCCGTTGGGTTTCGGGTCGTGAAACTTTGATATCAAAGCGCCCGGGTTTTAAAATCGGTTCTGCAGACTGCCTACCAGCACAAAACGCCGCATGAGTACACTCCAACAACTGTAAGTATTTATGTTTTAGTAATGTCATTTTAAGTTAAGATGTGTTTATGATATGTTTAGGAATCTCAAAATGGTGAAAGGTCAACAAAGAGAAACCAATGAAGATAGTAATACCTTTGCCCAGTTAACGAAGTTGGTTCTTCGCCAATCCTGCCAGATTGAACAGCTTGTGGCTAATAAAGAAGAGCAAGGGAACTCTAGTTCGAATGCAAGTCATGACCATGGTGGCGAACGTTTTCACCGACTTCGACCTCCGATATTTAATGGTCAAGTTTCAGATCCTATCTATGCTGAAGAATGGATTCGAACAATTGAGGACATGTTTAAGTATGCCAAGTTCGAAGAGGGGGACAAAATCACATGTGCTGTTTTCCATCTTGCTTTGGATGCAAGGCATTGATGAGACTCAATTCAGAGCACTACTAATATGGAAACGATGACTTGGGCATGGTTCAAGACGGCTTTCTTTGATAAGTACTTTTGAAACACCCAGTTTTATGAGATTTTGTAATTCCAGAATATAATGACATTTTTGTAAATATGTCAAATTAAGTCAGTTTTGTGAGCAAAGAGCGTTATTATAATCCCAATAATTAATATGTATTTTAAGAAACTTTCGGGAATTTTAAGAGTTGTAACGTTAAATTACGAGAATTACGTTTCTCGTAATATAAAGGACGTTTTAATAAAAATAGTAAACGGATACGGACAGTTTTAATGAAGCCCTGATAATGAGTTGAAGTTATTGGCGAAATAAGGAAATTAGGAGAAACCAAATTGTCGGTTAATTAACGAAACAAAGGACGAAAAAAATATAAAAACAAAGGAAGGACGAAATGGTAATTTGCAAAGTAAATTTTAATTAAAGTAAAACTTTTCTCTTCTTCCTCCAGCACTTCACGATTTTTTTTTTCTCTCCCTCTGCGTTCTCCGGCGATTCATCTCTCCCTCACGGCGTTCTCCTCTTCCTACGACGATTCCTCCTCCGATCGACTCCGACCCTTCACGTTTTCTCCTCCAAACCCGACCGTAGGTACAATTTTATGGTTTTTGTAAGGTTTACTTTGAATTCTAGAGTTAAAACGATTAGGGTTTTGGTTAGCGTTTGTTAAAACGTGGATTTAGAGTTTGAAATCCGTATTTGAGAATATAATGGACGTATTGGGCATTATTGGACGAAGTTAAACGATTCGTTGAGAAATGTTCAGGTTTTAAGGATTTTCGAGATTTTAGGAAACTCCGTTAATGGAGGTTTTGGTAAGTTGAACGTGAAATGCTCGACGAAATGCCTCAATAAAGTATTTTAGAGTTTTAAGAAAATCTTTAGTTAAGAGTTTTGTTAGTTTTGACTCTTAAAGGTTTGAACGTCCTTTAACGAAGATTGTTGTGAAATTGCCTTAGGTGAACTCGTGGACGGAGCTAGAGTTGCAACGGACGCAAGGTAAGTTCTCGTGACTTACTTTGGCCGATTGGCCTACACTGTATGTCGAAGTCGCGTCGAGGATCATTGGTGAACTGCTTGTTTAAATATTTTAGTTGGGTAGTTAGGATTGGTTCTTTTATAGGATTTTTTTTTTATTGTCTCGATGGTACGTATGATGTATGTTTACTTTAAGCACGTAATTTTTCATGCATCATGGTTTTCAATTATGCATAGAAAATGAATTTCTGTACTATGTTTTCATGAAAAGAGATGTGGCCCGAAAGAGGGCTAATGATCTATTGTGTAGGCCAAAACGGGTCTGTCACAATACCACATCGCCCAAAACGAAATGAACCTACGTAATCTGTTATCTGGTCATGCAAGGTAGGGCCCAGGCACGGGTGTATACGGATGTAAGCGTGTACCCCTCCCCCCCCCCCCCCACATGTTAGGTGGAGAGGGTTGTCCAACCGCGGGATGTGTCCTCTTCATCTAATAGGCTGAGACCTTGGTGACATTCTGTCTGCGACGTAATGATAAGAAAATTTTGCATGATTTCTTAACTTCATATGCACAGTATGCATCTACATTTACGAAACTTTCTGAGCCTTTAGCTTATAGTTGTCTGTATAGTGTAGGTGATCTTGATACAGGTGAGGACGAGATCCCTCCACCCGAGGAATGATCAGTTGACGAAAGATGGCCTGTGGGAGTGTGCTGGGCAGCCGGTGCACTTTTGATCCATGGGGATGTATGTAAGTATTTTGGGGGCATAATAGTTAGATATGAACAATGAATGTATAGATAGAACATTTTAGGATGTTTTGAAATCTGGATAGTTGATAGTTTCATGTTTTGGTAAATTCGATTTATAAAATGTTTGTTAAGGTTTTTATCCGATTCTAGAGAACTGATTTGAGTTTTATTTTAAACAGATGAAATTGTTTAGTTTTTAAACGGAACAACGTAATTCGTTTTTACGAAAGTTTACTATGTTTTTAAACATGTTTTAGGTTATGTCTCGGGTTGTTTATTTAGTGTTTGATGAACTGATAAATTAGTGAAGTTATGATTTTATGTTGAGGTGTTATGAAAGGTTTTAGAAAATTATGCAGGGGGAAAGGTTATAAACAAAAAAAAAAAAAGAAAGGGGCATGTTCTCTGGATTTTTCTAGAGAACCTGCCGATCGATAGCCATCGATCGGCAGGGTGATTGCCACTCTCTGGATTTTCCAGACAGTGTGCCGATCGATCGCCCAAAAGAGGCGATCGATCGGCTGGCGATTGATCTATTGATCGCCCCATGCATTTGTGGGACAATTGTCCCTTTTGCCCTCCACCGATTGTTATGTTATTTTAAGTTTTATTTAATTGTTTCATAACTTGTTTTATGTTTTATTCAAATGGTTTTAAAATAGTTTTCGAACGATTTTAACGATTTAGTCTTCAATTTAAATCCGCTCAAACGTTACGAAGTCTACAAAGATAAAAAAATACTAATATGGGAAAATTAGGAATAGTGTTAAGGGATGCTACAGTTATGGTATCAGAGCCCCCGGGTTTCAAAATCGGTTCTGTAGACTTCTCGACTACACAACCACTACGCAGACATCCTTCTTCAACTGTAAGTACGTTTATGAGCTTTCTTTGATTTTAACTTCCTTAGAAATATTGTTTTTAATTTTCTAGGACTACAAAATGGTTCGTATAGATAAAAATAGAGATGACACCATAGATCTATTGAGGGGTGTCATTGCCTAACAATCCCGACACATTGACTGAGAAGCGCAGCATATAGATAGGCAATCTCTTCAACTCGAGATATTGATGAACCGAGAAAACCCAAGGACCCATGGGGTGGTTACTCCCAATAACCACGGTATGAAGAGGATGGGCAAGGAAGAAATGAAACAAAGCCGACGAAAGTGTGTACGAGGAACTACTTGGAGACCTCCGTGTCCTAAATGCCAGAAGGATCACTATGGCGATTATAGATTGGGCACATATTGTGATGACCCGAATATGCACGTATGGGTACGATGGCTGCACGAACCGGAACCCGAATGGCGGTACGTCAACGCGGGCGAACCGAAAGGTGACAGGTCGTAAAAAGGGTGTCGTCACAATCCTACATCGCTTGGGGAAGTATGTGGAAATGAAACATATGTAAGAGATCCCTCCCAAGATAGCAAGACGCGTTTTGGAGCACAATTGGCAACGGATCCCATAAGAATTCCTAAGTTAAAAGTGCTTCGGCGAGAGCAATTCCAGGTTGGGTGACCTTCTGGGAAGTTCTCGCCAAACAAAGCCGTGAGGGGAGGATATTGGGCTATGGCCCAATCCCCAGAGCGGACAATATCTTGCTAGGATAAGGGGTCGTTACACATATAAGTGCTTTGGATGTGGAGTGAAGGGCCACTACGTCAAAGATTGCCCGAAATCTGGCAGAGATCGGAAAAAGGTTACACCGATAATGATTGCCCCTAACGAAGACGAGGATAACGCCCAACCCCCAGTCGTTTCAGGTATAGCTTTAATTTGACATTTAATGGAATGAAGAATATTAGAGTAGGGATGTTGTAAAGAGTTAAAAATTTCGGAGATGATAATTGAGTGATAGGTTGAAGTAAGCTTAAAAATAGAGGGTGAGACGACGTAGACTTCGCATGAAGGAGGGTTAGAGTAATGCGTTAAAGCCCATGACCAGGCATAACCGTGAGAATTGAGTTCTTAAGATTCAATTTCCATGAGAGAGGTGCAACTTACAGGATATAAGGTTTAAATAAATTGGAATTAGACCCTAATTGACAGACCCTTAGAGTTTAGAATGTGATCAATCGAGGAGAAATTTGACGTTTAGATGTAAGATTTACTAGGGAATGTTCTAGATTGTCAAGGTATCGTTTAGATGTAAGATTTACAAGGGAATATTCTAGATTGTCAAGGTATCGTTAGTACGTACAAGTAGATAAGAAAATATAGCATGAATTTAAATAACCTAGATGCACGAGAAGTTGTGAGCACCTAGACAAAGATGGCACTCAAAAGTTTAGTTTAAGTAGATTGTTGAAAGGGTATGCAATGCGTCAACTTCTTTTGTAAAGGGGTGATGGTTATACAAAAAGGTAGTGCTCGAATTACGAGTTTGACCCATCCCCAGGAGATAAGTATAGTCTTAGAAGTCTAGTTGATAACGAACGACTGCCCAATTTGTGAAAGGATTTTGACCGACTTACTATAAGAGGGCGACGTAGTAAAGTTAAGAGTAATCAGTGAGTAGTAGACGCTTCGTGCATTGGGAAGCGTTAAGTGGAGGTTACGAAGTAGAGGCCTAAGAACTACGAAGAATTTAGGAACACAAACGTGATAATTACTGAAAGAAAAGTTTAGCACTCTAAATCAGATGTCGTGTTTCGAAGTTAAAGGTAACTAGTATGACCATAGAGGAGGTGGTGATTTAACTGGAGTCAGGTTATGGTTAATACGGTTTGAGTTGAGAGCCACAAAAATGTAAGGCTTACCTCCGAGATGGAAGTAAGAACATTGGTGTACGAGGGAAATAGAAGAGTAAGATTTGGGGGTTAGAGGAGATTGGAATCGATGGCGTAAACTTATCTGCAACAAGTTTGCAAACAAGAAAACCGTTGGATGAGTCATGGTACTGGAGCCAAGTGGAATAATTAGAACCCGACTAGAAGGAACAAAAGGATATGGACCATCGGGTAACTTGAGAGAAGTCCATGTGCGACATTTGAGGTAAGTTCGGGGGATTGTTAGATTCAATGAGGAATTAAGATTAGAAGTTTAACTCAGTGGTTAGTGCCGTACGAATAGTGAAATTTGCAATTTTAGTGGTTCGACTCGTATTTGACAAGTCGAGACCAATGGATACATAAATAACTCAAGGTTAGAAGGAATAGTTTAGAGCAAATCCATGGCGAGACTTAGGGACTTGACTGTGCTCAAAGTTAATGGATAGTTAAGTTAGACGAATAAGCATATTGTAGATAGTATAAACGTTTCAGTTAGGACATAACGAAGGAACTCCTTAACGTGACTTAGAATGAAATGTGAGATTTATAGGATTTAATTTACAAGTGAGCATTGGTCTTAAGATAGTAGCAACTTAAGCTCTTAGTTAAACCTGTTGAGGCCTTGAATGTATTTCCGGGGAAATAGTTGGCGAAAAATATCAATGGAAAAAGTTAAGTTGTGAGAACCACATCGAAATAGGGATTGAGGTTGGTGAGTTACCCGAGGAAGGATGTGACGTAGGATATTATTGATGGGATACCTTGCGAAATATAGAGAATGGAATTCTAGTTGAGAAGCTCACATAGAAATAGTTATTAAGACCTGTGAAGTATCCAAGGAAGGGTACAATTGGGGTACTGTTGATGAAGAAGTTATACATAAGCATTACTAGAGAAATGTAGACTCGGATGGTTGTGGTAGTGACTAAGGTTAAGGCCAACGAACTTATACCCGAGTTTAGTGTACAGCTTCGATATATTTATAGAAAGTGTTATACCCGATGGGTGGATAAGGTCATAGTGTAGTTGAGATTTTGCATTGGAGTAAGTAATTTAAGAAGGCTTTGAGAGCTTGAAGTGGTTAGGTACATATTTGATAGGCTCACGATTAAGAAACTTAGGAACTAAATGAACTTAGTTCGAGAAGTCGGAGTTAAAATAGAAGGGAGTTCGAATGACAACCTGGGAGTTGTTAGGAATCCTTGAGCGATAGTCAACCCAAATGACGTTTGAAAATTGAAGTTATTTTGAGGATTGAGGATACGAGATAATCTTTAGGGAGAAAAACCCTAATCATGAGGCCAATTGATAAGTTGGAGAGTTTAACGTTTTGGATGATTAAATATAGACTAACTCGTGCTCAAGTCGTTAGGTGTCAAGTACACAGTTAGAGATCATTGATTGAGGGCTTAGAGAATTTGGCAAGGTTTGATGCGTAAGGAAGGACATGCTTAAGCCAATTGAAAGTAAGGATTATGGTTAGGAGATTAATGTGAGAATTGAGTTGGTGTACATACCGACTGCGGATGGTGTGACGACCTTAACCATATCAGGGCCGCCACGGACTTGCCATGACATAGCGAAACTGTAACACCCGACAATCCCGGCCAGGTGATCTTCTTAACTGAATTAACTGTCTCCTTTTGTCACGACCCTAATATTGTACCCTTATTTACCCTTAAATTACTATACCATATTTTTCATTTTCCTTTATCCTTAGTGTTTATGCGGAAACAATTTGAAAACAATTTAAAATCAATTTAATAAAACGTTCAAAACGATTATTTAAACCAATACGTACACGAACACCTACAAAATACAACTTAACATCAAACACCCGATACTCGTACATCTTCCGAAATACCACCCCAAAACCGACTCGAAATACAACCATAACAAAGTACGTTTTCATGAAAATAAAATGCGTGGTTCCGTTTGAAAGTTTAACATATCCTCCTATTTTAAAATTACAAAACAGTTGAAAAACATTTAAAACATTTAAATATATATCCTATCAACTATCCAGAACCAAGCATCCTAAAATGTTCTATACAACCATGAATATATAACCTATCAACTATCAGAACCAAACATCCTATAATGTCTATACAACCATTAGCCCAAAACATCCCAAAACCCTCAAAGCCTATCCATACTTCCCCACGGGTCAGGTAAGCGTCGACTTCGCCAGCACTCGACCGCAGCCATCCTCCGTCAACTGGACTCAAGCCTCTGGAGGAGGGACATCGTCCACACCTGCCTCGATGTCTAAGTCACCTACACCATACAATACACTATGAGATGAAATCCCAGTAAGCTCTACGTAAATGCAATGCATGCTATGCATATGAGTCCATTAATCATGTATGTTTTCTTTACTATGCAATGCTCAATAGGTGTCACCAAGATCCTATCCCTCTAACCGGAGAGAGCTCATCCAGCGGGCGGACTACTCTTTCCAGCTAGAGGCGGGGGGTGCACGCTTACAACACGTACAGGCGTGCCTGAGCCCCACCTCGCGTGACCAATACGGCTTTCGGCCAATACGCCTTTCGGCCAATATGCTTTTCGGCCAATAAGCCTTTCGGCCAATGCTATGCTTTACGTTATCTTTAAATCTCTGTGCGGAAGTTCATTTTCATGCTTTTCTTTAAAACAAGTGATGCGTGAACAGTTCAAAATCTTAAAGTAAACAAACAATGACGTGTACCATCAAGACTGTAAAGAATAAACTATAAACCCCTAAAACCTAGCTACCCAAACCAAGTACAATTAAACAAATGCATCTCCAAAACTCCTCGAGACGACATTCGACGTACGGTGTAGGCCAATCGGCCAGAGAAGAATCACGAGAACTTACCTCGTGTCCAAAGCAGCTCAAGCTCCATCCACGAGCGCTGTTCACCTAAGCAATTTACAAGGATTTGACGTTAAAACGAGTTTAAGTTAATAAACGTCCAAATTGTCAAAACCTTAACTAAAGAACTTCCTAAAGTCTTTAATCACATTCATCGAGCTATTTCATCGAGCAAATACAAGCTCGACACCTCAATTCACACTTTACGAGTTTTTCCTTAAAACCCGAAAATCCCTAATTTTTAACTTTTTCACAAATTGATTTTACTTCGTCCAATAGCGTCAAATACATGCAATATATACTTAATCACGGCTAACCTATTAATTACGAACCCTAATTCGCGTTTTAAATCGAAACCCTAAACGAACCTAATTGTTTAAAACTCTGAAATCATCAAAATAAACGTTCTAAAACTATAGATCCATACCTAGAACGTCGATTAGAGAAGAAAACGTGAAGAAAAATGAAGCGAACGGAGGTCGGATCGGAGAGATTAGTCGCGGGCAGGGAGGAGAAGTCGAGGGTTTGCTTCTCTGGAGAACGATTTTCAAATGAAAATCGTTAAGGCATTTTTCCTTTAAGTAATTTTAAGTAATTAATAATTAATTAAATGCTAAATGACAATTTTTCCCTTCCATAGTTTTTATATTCGTTTCGTCATTCGATTCGTTAATCGTCTAGCTATTCGGTTTCATCCAAACTCCTTACTTCACCCATAAGTCCAACTTAATATCTAGGATTTAATAAAACTGTCTGTTCGCCATTTGGACCTCGTTTGCTATTTTTACGAGAACGTCTTTTACATTACGAGAAATGTATTTACTCAGAATATAACGTTTAATCTCCAAAAATTTCCATAATTTCCTTAAAATTCCTATTAATCGTTAAGATCTTAATGACGCTTTCCTTTTGTGAAACGGACCTGATTTGACATATTTACCAAAAATGCCATTATATAATAAAATAATAATATAATATATTAAATCCGAAATCCGTACAAGCCGGGTATTACACCTTTATTTTTGGTTCTGTGATTGAATTTACTACCAAAGCTTATTGATCGTTAATTGTGTGGTGGCAGAGTTGTAATTATGAGGGATTGCAATTGGTATAAATAGAAAATGGAAACCTTAAACTTCACTAAAACCTCACTGTAGCCGACACATTCACTCTCGGTGATTTTCCTCTCCTCTCTAGAGCTCTCTTTTTAGCCAGCTGCAGCTCCTTTCGGCGACCGATTCTTCAGTCTCCACCCCGACGAATTTACACCTTAGGTAAGACTCGATAATGTAGTTGCTGGTTAACCATTTTGAGCTCTGTCTTTCAGCTAAGCTCTATAGTTTCAGATTCTTCAATGACAGAGTTATTTTAGTGACATTTTAATCCGCATTTAGTAATGACTTTCCGATTCAAATCTGGACATTAAGTTAATCGACTGTGTACAGCTGCTAGATTGAATCTGATTATTTAGGACCTGGAATCTGAATCCACGTACACAAGGTGCTGACTAGATAAACTAGAAGTACAAATGTGTTAGATTCTAGGATAACTATTGGTTAGGACTTTTAGGATTTTGTTTAACTCTGTAATGTGAAATGTTCTAGGTGAAGAAGATTGCAGAGAAGTGCTCCAAATTTCTAAGGAAACCAGGTAAGTGACTGTGTAGGATACCCGGCCATTAGGGCCCTACATCACAAGGGTACTAGTTAGAAGCTGATTTTCGATGTTTAAAGAGTATCCGAGCTTTTGTCTGTTAGTCACGATACTTGAACTGTAAGAATGATCCTTACTAGATGTATGACCTGTTCAGTAGAATGATGAACTAAAAGTATCCCTACTCATGCATCACAAATGTTTCTCAAGCACATGAAAATGTTTTAACTACATGATTTCTCTCATGAATAAACGTGAATATAAAACCTGTGCAACATGGATTATGAGGGGGTTGAGGGCAGTTTGGCATATGTGACTATCCAAAAGAGGGACCAAGAATACGACCCGCAAGGAACTATGTACACTTTCACTGTCGAACCCCTTTTACCAGCACAAATCCTCTCTTAATCCATACAATGTAAATGATGAATATGAACATGAATATGAACAAGAACAAGAAAAGATGCATGAGCATGCGTTTCTTTAAACTGTGCATTCATGCATATATGTTAGCATCGCATTCCTTACTAAGCATTAGACTTATAGTTTAAACCTTATGATGTAGGTGAATAATTAACAGGTGAGGATTCCAAGTTCAATGAGGAAGTCTAAGGCTGGTTGCTGGATGGTGCTCAGGGTGACTGTGCGTGGCTAGAAAAGGCGATTATGACCCGTGCTTACTGCTCATGTGATGTCAGTAAGGATTATGAAAAACTGAGGTTAAAATAGAACAAGTTTTCTTATGTCATTAGATACTAGAATATGACTGATACAATTTCTAAGTAAGATGGGGTTTCTCTTAAGAGCGTTATATTTCCAGATATTACCTGTTTTAGCTTCTGAGCTCGGGAATGATTTTGAGAATTTATATATATGTTATGGTCTGTTTGAATGAAGTCTTCTGCTATGTATACTCAGATAGAGTTCATGTTAAGTCAGAGCAGGATTATATTGCCACGACGAGTGTGTGTAAAATTTGGATGTCCTCTATGGTAAATGTCAAAGGTGTTTGCCTACCGATGGATGTTTTCGGTCAGTAGAAGTCGTTTAGCAATTTAGGGTCTCCTGTCTTTAGGGTAAAGTCTATCGGATGATGCAAGTAGTGTTGTTTGATCGGATGAGTAAATCATCCGGCTGACATTATTGGCAGGAGTAGTTTAAACTTTGTCGTTTTGTGACCGGATGATGTTGTTTATCCTATCGGATGATGTTGTTATTTCATCGGATGAGTGTATATAGGTTCTATCATCTAGCGATCGGATGGAGCCTTAATGTGTCACGTGAGACACGCATGTCAACCGGATGATGTTGTTTATCCTATCGGATGATGTTGTTATTTCATCGGATGAGTGTATATAGGTTTTGTCGTCTAGCGATCGGATGGAGTCTTAATGTGTCACGTGAGACATGCATGTCAACAGGATGATGTTGTTTATCCTATCAGATGATGTTGTTTATTTTACCGGATGAGTGTATATAAGTTTTGTCGTTAGCGATCGGATTAAGTTTAATGTGACACGTGGGATGCATATGTTGATCGGTGGATGTTTGCAAACCCATGCAGCCCCGTGAACGATGGAGTCATGAGGTCTGAGGGTACCTTCCTTCTGCACGATCGTGTTACGAAATCAATGTTTGAGTTTAGTCGCTCGACTCTGTGACTGTTTATGTCGACAACCCTTTTGTAGAAGTTGAGTTTTCGAAGAGTTCAGATTTGCTCGAATATGACCATGTCTTGAGTACTGTTCTGTTTTGTTAAAAAAAAAATATGTACAGAGGGTAATCTTAGTATAAATGATCCAAGAAAGTTATGAATCGGTCTCGCCCTTATTGGGGGCGTGACAGAAACGTACACAAGTCCTAATCCCTTCTGTCTTCTCTTATTTTTATTATTTTTTTTTAACTCGTAAACTTTGACCTCTAATCCTCCCTATCAAGTTTCTAATGTTTAAAATCATTTGAAATGGTTCAATTAAACAATGTATTAAAGTGATGGAAAGCATAACGCAGAACCGAGGGCAAAATCGGTAAAAACCACAAAAGAGGAGGGGCGATCGATCGGCCCTTATGCAGCCGATCGATCGCCCTATGGTTCGCCGATCGATCGGCCCCCTTTGGCCGATCGATCGACTAGCGCTCTGGAAAACAAGACCGCTACGCCTAATCACTGTCGATCGATCGCCAACATGGGCGATCGATCGGAGAAAACTCTGGAATATTAATTCCAGAGTGTTTCCTTTATTCTTCACCTTCCCCCTTAATTCCTTCCTACCCCATTTTCCTTATCATCAACTCATACATTTTTTTCCAATTTGAACCACCACCTAAACCCAACACGAACTTAGCTTACCCATAACTAAAAAACCAAGAAACCAAACGGCGTGGATCACTCTAAAACTGAGAGTATCCGTATAAGTTCAAAATACCTAAAATCATAAACTACGATCCAACCTATTCCACAACTCAAAGTGTTGAGCATAAAAGTGGAATTTCCTAAAACATCACCAGAGAAATACCTTTATCAAATCATTCAAAATAGTACAACTTCAAGCCTACATCCACTATAAAATTCCCAAAATAACAAACTTAACTATACTACCTAAAACCCATCACCTTTTTAATAAATGAACTAACTCACATCCATTTGACACAAAACAGATCGGTGCACACCATCGGGACATCAAGCCAAGCCCAAACACGTCCCGTCGCCACGAGCCCCGCCCATCGACCATCTATACATGACCATCAAGAGAAAGCTCCGCACCTTCGATCTTTTCACCTACATCATACAACATAAACATTAAGCCTAATGCTTAGTAAGATGATGCACTATAATGACGTATGCGTGAATGCGTGACTTTCGTGTTCATTTACTTGTTCGTGTTCCATTTTACTTAACGTTCATTAAGCTGGAAAGTAGGCAACTGCGTGTATATAGTCCTTGCGGAGCATATTCATGGTCCATTTATGGACAGTGATTCATGGTCCCTCGAGTTGGACAGTTTTGTTATTCATGGCCATACCGACCCAGCCCATTTAATCATTTTGTACATTTCAATTTCATGCATGTAAAACATTTCGTATGTCATTTGAGCAAACATGATGCATAAGGAATTTACGCACAACATACCATCAAAACATTTTCCAAACGTACATGAACATACATTACTCATAACGAACTTAACAAGCAACTAATAACTAACATCCTAGGCTACCCGACACATTAAACCCCACAATCAGAAAATCATCATCAAAACACAAAAGCCTAGCACTGACACGATGTAGGGTCTTAAGGGCAGGAAACCTAGCACCCACTTGCCTGACGTCCTTAGCAAGCCGAGCACCGTCCGAAATTCGTCTCCACCTAAGGCATTTCACAAGTAGAGGCATTAAAATAGATCCTAAATAAATAATTTCCAACTTAACTAATCCTAGGTACACTACATTCTCCTAAAACCAGCAATTTTCTA